>OU452264.1:12515000-13143750 GCA_911728495.1 Furcula furcula
ATTACTAAGTAATTCGATGTTATGGTAATTTTAACAAATCCGTGTATTTGAACTACATAAAATATATTTCATTTTTCAAAAAAATTAAGCTAGTGAACCTTATTTTTGGCCCACTGTGCATCGATGACAGCAGTCGCTAAAACGCGGTGCAGCATTGATGCGGTTGCTAAAACGCGCGACTCCGATACAGCGACCGAGCGCAAGGAGTAGCTCAATGGTCGCTAATGAGATGCTAAAACGCGATGCAGTCGCAAAGTTGCCAGTCGTTGCAGCTAGAAAACGCTAGTGGGCGGAGGCCCTTAGTTGTGTGAGTGACATACTCAGGCTATTTGTATTTATTACTTCCAAAAACATCAATATGGGTATCAAATGAAAGGTGTCAATGAGACGTGTTGAAATATGTAAACAATAACGTTTAATGTATTTATAATGTAATTTAATACCACTTTGTTTGCTCGCAGTCGGGCTTTTTGTGATTTTATAATTTACTAGCGACCCGCCCCGGCTTCGCACGGGTGTAATTGAGAAAAAAAAGAAGTGTTTAATTTTAACTTACTGCCTTTGTAGCTGACTTTTCGTAACGCAATATGAAAAAAAAATTGTTTAGAAGTGACGCGTGAAAGAGCTACGACCTACGTATAGCTATCTATCCATGGGCAAAGTATTCAACGCTTAGGTTTAAGCCTGCAACGTTGAATCTCTGAATTTGTGATTTGTTAATTGTATTTTTATTTTTATTAGAAACTGCAGACGTGTACCGGTGTACAATTTGGGTGGATTAAGGACAGGAACAGAACACCATTTCTTTAAAACCAATTTATGGAAGCAATACGGGCTTCCTTGTTCGGTTTCATCGTTAAGACGTAGACGGGGGTCAACCGGGGAATTCTTACCCACTAAAACCCCCGCGGCTATCACGTCGGCACATTAGAGCGCGGTCCTGGGATATTTGTCGGGATCTGCACCAGTTGATAGAACTCAGTGCCTTGACTTTGAACCCGCCGCCGGAGAGGCACATTATAGTTCCCCGGGAACCTGTCACGGTGCTCACGGTTACAGGGGTCACGGGGACGCCTTTAATGGGATTTACGGGACCCTGTTGGTGGTCAACCGGGTATGTCGGATTCTTATTCACTAAACCCCGTTGCTACGGCCGTTAAATCAGTACATAAGAAGGAGACCTGGGTTATCCGGTGCATCTGCACCAAGATCCCTCAGTGGCTTGCCTTTGAGCCCGCCACCAGGGGGCACAATAAAGCCACCTGGGAAACTATCATCGTGCTCAAAGATACGGGAATCGCGGGGGAAACCTCCAATAAGTCCCACGGATCCCATGGGGAAGTCAACCTGGGTATTTGGGATTCTCACCCACTAAAACTCCCGTGGCTGTCACATCGGCACATGAGAGGGAAACCTGGGTTCTCGGATGGGTTCTGCACCAGGTGTCCCTCAGTGCCTGGCCTTTGAGTCCGCCACCGGGGGGCAAGCATATTATATCCCAGATTTACCTTATATTATTTGGAATGATAATGATATATATGTAGAATAAACTTCTCTAGTACTTGATTGTTAAGTATGTACCTCTTTAGGTTTTTACTTCTAAATAAATTCAGTTAATTTATAAACCTTGAAAAAATAAAAAAAATATTAAAAATAAAAAGTTTAAAAGTACACAAAAAAATCCCAATGAGAAATTTGAACCCGGACTCTGCTGTGCTTAGAAGAGGCTTTCGTAACCTCAAGACCACGGCTACTCTAATTCTATTATTTGAATTACTTGATCATATTCTTGTTACATGTCTGCTCAGTCCCTATTGCATGTAGTGTGATATTTTATCTTATGTATTAAAGTTATACGTGTACAGTACCTAATTTACGTACTAAGCTAATCTAAGTGAAAATATTTGTACCGCCATCGGTTGAGTAATAATACTGCTTTTTAGCCCTGTTAAGGGATAAATTTAAAAACAGATCCCCTCAGTGCTTGCCTTTCAGCCCGCCACCGGGGGGCACAATAAAAAAATAACCTGTCACCGTGCTCAAAGTTTCGGGGATTACGGATAGACCTCCAATAGGCTCCCATGATCCTGGTGTGTAGGATTCTTACCCTCTAAACCCCTCACGGCTGTCCGCACAAAATATGGGGCTGCACCGGGTACCCCTCAGTGCAAGGCAAGGGCCTTTGAAGCCACTGCCGGGGGCGCATTATAGCCCTCCGGGAATCTGTCACCGTTGTCACAGTTATAGCGGTGGCGGGGGACACGTTTAATATGTCCCTAGGATCCTGTGGGGGATTCTTACCCACTAAAACTCCCGTGGCTGTCACATCGGCACATGAGAGGGGAACCAGGGTTGAACCAGGGTTCTCCGGTGACATCTGCATACGTACAATACATGCATATTGTATTCCTACCCAAACAGACATTTTGGAAATATATTTTCATTATTTTATTTTTATTATATTTGGGAAACAAACAAATGATACTACTTACTAATATAAGATCCAATAGTACAAAAATTAAGTTTCCACTAATAACTAAATCATAACATTAGAGAGAAGCTAACTACGTATGCATGATTTTAAATTTAAAAAAAAGTATTAAATTTAAAAAATATATTAGAAATAAAAAGTGCCGGAGTCAATATGAGTTAAATATTTAAAACATCGAATCTTAATATAAATAAAAAAAATCAAAAACAAAGTTTAATAATGCAAAAAAAAAATGCCGCTCAGGGGTAGCGAACCCGGACAGTCCGTACTTAGAGGACGCTTCCGTAACCACTTGGCCAAGGAACTTTTATTTTATCTCTCGAATTATCGTATCTTATTGTTGTAATATATTTGCACCGCCATCGGTTGAGTAATAATACTTCTTTTTTACCCTGTAAAGGGATAAATTATAAAAAATATGAAATACTAATTGAATTAATTTTCTTAACGAATGTCTGTGCAAAATTTCAAGTCAATTGGACCAAGGAATCGCGTTCTCCCATACAAACTTTGCCCCCCTGTTTGACCCCCTTAGAGGTTGAATTTCGCAAAATCCAGTCTTAGTGAGCACCTACGTCTTAAAAGGAACCCTCATGCAAAGTTTGAGACTCCTAGCACTTGTAGTTTCTGAGATTTCGTGATGAGTGGGTTTTTGTCTACTCTTTTATATAATATACTAGCAGTAGCCCGCGGCTTCGCCCGCGTTTACTTTGTTACTCAAACGTGTTTAGAATTATGGATCGAGGTTTTTTAAAATATTGTTTACACTAATGTTGTCTTTTATTTACGCGAAGGCTACACATTGAGATCATAGTTTGATTTCAATGTGTAGCATTCGCGTTAGTTAAAACGTTCGTAATAAATTGTTACTTACCAATCTATCGTCCATGTATTTGTGGATTTCCATTAAACCTTTAGGCATTGATAATCTTTTTGATATCGTGCATTCCCAGTTTTCAAGGACAACATTTACCGTTTCTGTATTTTGAAGCCAGCTTTTTAAATAGTAAGCTTATTGTCTTTTAGTTACGCGAATATTACACATTGAAATCAAACTACTTTTTACGGATTTAGTCGCGGTTTATTTTAGCTTTTACTATCCCGACGTTTCGAATGCTTTGCGGGTCACGGGAGTGTCACTTGCCCATAGTCACGGGAGAACTGAGATGTTGAATGTCCTTATGTCACAATTATGCCGGTGTACCCTCAGGTCTTCTTAGTTATTATTGTTTGTCCGATCTTCGGACGATCGATTTCAGTATTTTCACACTTTTATTAACTCTGATCTAATCAAGTATGTAGCCTGTATTTTTGTGTAAGCTATCATAGCTCCAATTTCTTAAATATTTACTTCTTTATTTAAAAAGATACTGTACTTATTTTGCAATTCCATTAAAAAACATATGAGGTTGTTAAGTGGAAACCATTTGGTAACCCCATTGGTAGATGCCCTTAGCGGTTGATTTTCTAAAAATGCTGAAATAAGGTAATTCAACAGTTTTGTTTAGTTCATTCACTGAGTTTCGTTACCATAGTTGCATTATAGAATTAAATGCAGATCTTTCTTCACGCAAACTTTAGGGATTATTGTATGCAGTACATAAAATATGTCATAAAATATGTGGCTGTAGGAATAAAAGATTTTTTCGAATTCAATTGAACGCTTTTAGGGGTTAATTTAAAAAAAATGACATGGATTGCTTCAATATGACGAATGTATCCGCAGTGTAATCAGTGCAGCATGATTTTTATTTTCGCGTTTGATACTCAAAAACCGTGCTAAAACCCCGTTAAGGGTGTTTCTCAATTTTTTTTATGAGTACACTGACAATGTTTCGTGTCTGAAAAAATATTTTCTTATATACAAACTTTGGTACCTCATTTGTTCCACGGGTTAATTTTCAAATATAACATTGCACATGACACAACAAAAAAAAATGAACCAACTTCAACAACACTAAAAATTCATTTTTTTACCAGATAAATTCCTCCACATCAATCATGGTTCTCCAGGTAATTCTTATCCAGTTCTGATAAAATTTATACAAAATTTATTCATTACAGTGGTTCCTTCTTTCGTATAAAAAAGGATTATTGAAATTGGTAAATACTCGTATTTGCCAGAGTTTAACCACTTTCGTCCTTAAAATGCGATAAAAATATCATCTTTTACGCATTCCTACAGTTTTTTCTGAGTCGTCATTTTTATTTTTTCAGGAACTGCTTATTCCTAAGTTTTTTTTTATGGGACCCAATCAGTGGAGCGGCCTATCCGTACCAGAAAGATTTTTTGAAATCGGTTCATAATTGCCAGAATCATGCGCGATCATACATAGAAAAAAAAATATGTACAGACAAATTGAGAACCTCCTCCTTTTTTGAAGTCCGTTAAAAATGCTAAAAATTAGTTTGTTAAATTTTTGTGTTGAGTTTACTTACCGAGTTTCGTGACTGTAGCTGTATTATAAATTAAATGGAAATCCTTCTGCATGCAAACTTTGAAATCATTAATTGATCTTAGGGGTTTTATTTTTCGATGAATGCAGGAAACAGGTTTCTTAGATTCTTATGTGCGATAAATAAAATAAGTCTTGTGACCGTAGGGTAAAACAAAAGGATTTGGACCCCAATCCCTTTAGGGAATAAAAAAAAAATGCACATGGATTTCTTTAATTTCATAAATGCATCCGCAGTGTCATCAGTGCAGCATGTTTTTTTTTCCGAATTCATACTCAAAAACCGTGCTAAAACCCAGTCAAGGATTGATTTTCAAATCAAATATGTCAGACGTGTTTCTCAACTTCTTTTGATGACTAAGTTTTGTGTCCGTGAACAATATTTTTTTGCAAACTTTGATACCCTATTTGACCCAGTTAGAGGTTGATTTCCGAAAAATGCAGAAAGTTTGTTTGTTGTTATGTTGAGTTTATTTAATGAGTTGTGTGACTGCAGCAACATTATAGCTAAAATGAAAATCCTTCTTCATGCAAACTTTACAACCTCATAAAATGACCTTAAGGATTGTTTTTTGAAGAATGCCTGAAATAAGTTTCTTAGATTATTATGTGCAATGCCTAAAATAAGTCCTGTGACTGTAGGACAAAAAAATATTTTTTGGACCCAATTAGACCCTATTAGGGGTTGATTTTCAAAATAATTAAATTGCTTTAACTTGATGAATTTATTCACAAAGTTTCATCAATGCAGCATGATTTCCTTTCCGCGCTTGATACTCAAAAACCATGCTAAAACCCCTTCAAGGGTTGATTTTAAAAAAATAATGTGATAAACGTGTTTTTTTATCAGTACACTGATAAAGTTTCGTGTCCGTGTGCTATGAATATTTTTTTTCCATGGTAATTTTGATACCCCATTTGACCCACGTAGGGGTTGATTTTTGAAAAATGGTGAAAATAAATTTGTTAAATTGTTTTGTTGAGTCTATGTACCGGTTTTCGTTACTCTAGCTGCATTCAATGGAAATCGTTCTACGTGTAAACTTTCCAACCCCATTATATGACCTTAGGGGTTGTTTTTCGCTAAATGCCGGAAATGGGTTTCTTAGATTCTTGTGTGCAATACCTAAATTAAGTCATATGACTTATCTTGTGTATGTGTGGTGAAAACAAAATGTTTTCCATACAAACTTTGAGATCCCATTTGACCCACTTAGAGGTTGATTATTGAAAAATGCTTAAAATTAGTTTATTCAATTTTTGTATTTTTGATTTTTTTCAAGTTTTGTACTGAGTTTCGTTTCTCTAGCTCTATTATAGCATTAAATGGAAATCATTCTACGTGTAGACTTTACAACCCCATTAAATGATCATAGGGGTTGTTTTTTGTAAAATGCCGGATATAGGTTTCTTAGATTCATGTGTGCAACACATAAATTAAGTCTTATGACTGTAGGTCGAAAATCATTTTTGGACCCCCAACGGGGTCCCCGTTAAGTTGA
Source organism: Furcula furcula (assembly GCA_911728495.1). Classification (NCBI taxonomy): domain Eukaryota; kingdom Metazoa; phylum Arthropoda; class Insecta; order Lepidoptera; family Notodontidae; genus Furcula; species Furcula furcula. The sequence continues at coordinate 12,521,450 of OU452264.1, forward strand.
TTTTCAAAAAATAATTATTTATAAAATCATTGCTTTAGTTTGCATAAATGTATTCGCAAAGTTTCATCAATGCAGCATGATATTTTTTTCCGCGTTTCATACTCAAAAACCATGCTAACACCCCTTTACGGGTCGAATTTGAAAAAGATGTGATACACGTGTTTCTTAATTTCTTTGGCTTAGTACATTGAATAAATTTCTTATCCGTGTGATGAAAAAAAAATCCATAATAACTTTGGGAGCCCATTTGACCCACTTAGGGGTTGATTTTACAAAAATGCTCAAAATAAGTTTGTTCAATTGTTGTGCTGAGTTTATTTACTTAGTTTCGTTACTCTAGCTGCATCATAGCATAAAATGGAAATCCTTCTTTGTGCAAACTTTGCAACCCCTTGATATGACCTTAGGGGTTGTTTTTCGAAAAATGTGGGAAATAGGTTTCTTAGACTCTTGTGTACAATATATAAACTAAGTCTTATTGACTGTAGGTCGAAAAACATTTTTTGGACCCCAATTGCACCCATTTCGGAGTTGATTCTCAACACATGATTATTTACACATAGATTGCTATAATTTGATAAATATATTCGCAAAGTTTCATCAATGCAATAAGTATGTTTTTTTTACGTTGTATACTCAAAAACCACGTTAAAACCCCTTTAAGGGTCGATTTTCAAAAAGTTGTAATATACGTGTTTCTTTATTTCTTTTGCTCAGTACTGTAACAAAGTTTCATTTCGGCGTGACGAAAAAATGTTTTTTCTATATAAACTTTGGGATCCCATTTGACCCACTTAGGGGTTGATTTTACAAAAATGCTCAAAATTAGTTTTTTTAATTGTTATGTTGAGTTTATTTACCGAGTTTAGTTACTCTAGCTGCATCATATGATGAAATGGAAATCCTTCTTTGTGCAAACTTTGAAACCCCATTGAAAGACCTTAGGGGTAGTTTTTCGAAAAATGTCGGAAATAGGTTTCTTATATTCTTGTGTACAATATATAAACTAAGTCTTATGACTGTAGGTCGAGAAAAATTTTTTGGACCCCAAATGGACCCCTTTAGGAGTTGATTTTCAAAAAATGATTATTTGCACTTGGATTGCTATAATTTGATTAATGTATTCGCAAAGTTTTAGCAATGCAGTATGAAATTATTTTTCCGCGTTGCATACGCAAAAACGATGCTAAAATCCCTATAAGGGTCGATTTTCAAAAAGTGTGATAAACGTGTTTCTTTATATCTTTTGTTTAGTACACTGACAAAGTTTCATGTCCGTGTGACGAAAAAAATATTTTTTTCCATACAAACTTTGGGAGCCCATTTGACCCACTTAGGTATGGAATTTCGAAAAATCCGTTCTTATTGTTCACCTAGACTATTTGAATAATGTTGGTTCCAAATTTCAAGATTGTACGTTATATGGTTTTTGCTGTATCGTGATTCCTAGAAAACACCCTGCTCTTTTATTAATATAGAAAAGAAGATACTTGTTGATTTTACTGTAAGCTCGATATCATTGTAAGCTTTTTCTATAGAACGGATTTACAATAATAATAGTAGGAAGATCTGAGGGTACCCTGAGGCAACTATAACATATGGACATCTACCACCTCAGTCCTTCCTATGAATGCTATAAAGTGTTCGAAACATTGGGAAAATAAAATCAGATTAAAACTGCAATATAAAAAACGTATATAGAAGTAAAATTAGTTCCATTTTAATGTATAGCGTAAAATTTAAATTACTCGTAGAACAGGGATACATAAATGGGATTGTAATTACTCAGCTCAGTGATGATATAACTAACATTTTCATATGTATTTAGTGTACATTTATTAGCTTGACACAGGTCAAGCTACATACAGATGTATGTATGTATGTATGTATGTATGTATGTATGTATGTATGTATGTAACTATGTATGTATGATGGTAACGGAATCTTGCGATGCAATTTTGACCCACTTCTACATGTCCAAAACATTTGAAATTTTGCACATGTATCAAGGACCGGTGACAATACAATAATATGGTATCATCGAGCTGATCTGATGCTGGGGCTCGAAGGTGGATAAGAGAACCCTTGGATAGCTACTAGTAAACTAATCGAGTTTGGGTTCATTTGATTTGTTTTAAAGAGTTCTTTTCACTTTCACCATTAATGAGGACCTGATGATGGAACAGGAAGGTGGGTCATGGAACCCTGGAATGGCTACTAGTAAACACATCGAGTTTGGGTTCATTTGATTTGTTTCAAAGAGTTCTTTTCACACTAACCATTATTCAGGACCTGATGATGGAACAAGAAGGTGGGTGACGGAACCCTGGATTGGCTACTTGTAAACACATCGAGTTTGGGCTCATTTGATCTGTTTTAAAGAGTTCTTTTCACTTTCACCATTAATGAGGACCTGAAGATGGAACAGGAAGGTGGGTAATGGAACCCTGGAATGGCTACTAGTAAACACATCGAGTTTGGGTTCATTTGATTAGTTTCAAAGAGTTCTTTTCACACTAACCATTATTCAGGACCTGATGATGGAACAAGAAGGTGGGTGACGGAACCTTGGATTGGCTACTTGTAAACACATCGAGTTTGGGCTCATTTGATTTGTTTTAAAGAGTTCTTTTCACTTTGACCATTAATGAGGACCTGATGATGGAACTGGAAGGTGGGCGATGAAACCCTGGAATGGCTACTAGTAAACACATCGAGTTTGAGTTCATTTGATTTGTTTTAAAGAGTTCTTTTCACATTAACCATTAATCAGGACCTGGTGGTGGAATAGGAAGGTGGGTGACGGAACCCTGGGTTGGCTACTAGTAAACACATCAAGTGTGGGCTCATTTGATTTGTTTTAAAGAGTTCTTTTCACTTTGACCAATAATCATAACCTGATGATGGAACAGGAAGGTGGGTGATGGAACCCTGGAACGGCTACTAGTAAACTCGTCGAGTTAAGCTCAATCAGATACCTACGCGTAATACCAAGTTTAGTAAAAATATGATTTGCCACAACCTGCCTACGATTCAAGCTACGAACAAATCAATACTTGGGCTAATTTTATCGGTAGTTTAGGCGAATATTTCTAAGACTAAAAAGTATAAAATAAATTACTAGTTTAAAAAACTAAAAATACACGCTTTTATAAGGACTACTGCACTAAAAAGCAATAAATAAATTATCGAAACCGTTCTTTCTTTCTTTCTACCCCGAGCTTGTAATTTATGGATTATATTTATGTGTAAAAGCGTGGGGCGCCTTTTCTGAATAATAGCTTAACATTTCTGTCAAATTTCAAGAACGCTAAGTATTTGTATTCACATGACAATCATTTGTAATCATTTACAGAGAAAACGCCCCACGCCTTTACACATAAATATAATTCATAAATTACAAGCTCGGGGTAGAAAGAAAGAAAGAACGGTTTCGATAATTTATTTATTGCTTTTTAGTGCAGTAGTACTTATAAAAGCGTGTATTTTTAGTTTTTTAAACTAGTAATTCATTTTTGATTTATTTCTATACTAATAAAATAGTGGAAGTTGTCGCAATGATTGATCGCAATTTTTTTATACAGATTAATTCAATATGAACAATCGGTTTCTAATAATTATCATGATTAACAATTATTTATTACAAACCTAAACCACTATCGTCCAAATGGGCATTGAAATTGTGACAATCTTCAGATAAGGATTACTCGCGTACGTGCCTCGCCGACTGTGGTGGATTTACAGAAAGCCTCTTACACCCGCATGACAGCCTAGTACTGCGAAAAAACTATTTTGCGCGAGCTTTGGGTGAATTCTGTAGATTTTTATTTTATTTGTAGAGAGAAGAACATGTGAGACAAATTGATATTTTTTACAGCTTATATAGAAAGCACCACGCCCGTGGATCTTATAAATGGACGCCACCGTATTATTTTGTCTGACGCCTTTTTTACGTCAGCGGAATGAATCATAGTGTATTCGTTTTACAAACAATATGTTATCACTTGCGTTCGCGTTTCTCCATATAAGTTATATGGACGTCTCACTTACGCGGTTGGTACGTATTGTTTCTAAAACGAATACACTCAGCCCTTTTACTGTATGTATTTTATTTAAAAAGTAAATGACGCCCCGTTAGTAGTAGATTACGTACAACGAATGGTTGCGGACGAACGGAATGAAAGCGAATCATTTTTAACCGGCTTCAAAAAGAAGGTTCTCTATTCGACGCGTATGTATGTAATATTGATAAAAATGCGTAATATTAATATATGTTAGTCTATGTGGGCTTCTAAACAAATTTACCAAATTTTATGGGTGTATGTATGTATGTATGTATGTATGTATGTATGTATGTATCAGTGGCGTGCACAGAGGGTAGGCAAAAAAATGTATTCGGGTTGTTTCACCTATTTTAAGTATGTTATTATACTATTTCAAATACCCATATACAAGCAAATACTATAGACATATTAATTTGCATTTGAAAACATTAATAAGTTTATTCAGCGGCTCCATACTGACAAAAATACCTTGCCTACCCTAGGATTTCTCTAAACAGTCTTAATTTAAAAAAATCTTAGTTTGGACATGAATTAACGTAATTTTTTTTAATGTAAATGGGTATGTTGTTAATACTGATTAATTTAAGGATATTTGTGCTGGAACACGAACAAATAGCATAAAGCATAAACAACTTGCAAATATTTTTGCCTGCTTTCAGTGCACGCCACTGGTATGTATGTATGTATGTATGTATGTATGTATGTAGGTTTGTCCGCCGATTTCTCCGAAACTGCAAGTCCGATTTCAAAAATTCTTTTTGCAATAGTTAGAGTATTGTTCAACTTAGGGTAGAGTACAAGTTTCATCAAAATCGGTCTAGTAGTTTAAGAGATATAAACTTTTTATGTTTTCAGTAAGTTACTGTAACGTAGACGTTCGAGTTGCGTGATAGTGCTGATACCTACCTTTGTAAAATATGTCACTAAAAAGTGTTAAATAAACTATTTTATAAAAAATAAAAACCGACTTCAAAGTAAATTATCTAAAAAGCATAAAATAACGAAAATATATTGAAGTCGGTGTCAGCTGGTGATAGTGTTAGTTAACATGATTAGCTAGCACCGACTTCAATATATTTTCGTTATTTTATGCTTTTTAGATAATTTACTTTGAAGTCGGTTTTTATTTTTTATAAAATAGTTTTTCTATATATGTAGTCGTTATCTAGCATCTTACTTACTGTAATATGCATTTATTTATTTATACCTATTTATACTTGCTTTTGGTATGTTTTAGGTTGTATTTATCTTTATTAATATTAAGCACCTGCTCTCCAATATTGTCTCTTTTGCCAAATGTTGTCCGAAAGAGATTGCCTTAGCGATAATACCGCCCCAATTAACACTAATCTAAGTTTAAAATGTATCTTTGTTATGCATCGATATACAGATAGTATATCGATGTTATGATATGCAAAATAGAGTTTTCGTATTGTATTGTTATGTACCCGGTAATAGTACATACAGATAGCTCAATATTCTGTAACTATAAACTTACACGTGTAACTAAATTGTAAGTCAGAACAATAAGTTAGCTATGTGATCCTGGAATATAATAACGTAATTCTCCAAGAAGGAAACTACCGCTAGGAGATTAAGCTTATGTGTAGTAACCAGTTTCAAAACTTATTACATTATTGCACCTCGCTGTAAAGGGATAGTAGACACTATAGTCACATTCACAGGATTTCAATCTAGAAAAAAACTGTATTAAGTAGTAATAAGTATATTGTTGATTGTTATCTGTTTTGTTGACCAAATAAATAAATAAAAATAAAATAAACTATTTTTCAAAAAAATAAAAACCGACTTCAAAGTAAATAAAAAATTATCTAAAAAGCATAAAATAACGAAAATATATTGAAGTCGGTGCTAGCACATCATGTTAACTAAGACTAGCACAAGCTGACACCGACTTCAATATATTTTCGTTATTTTATGCTTTTTAGATAATTTTTTATTTACTTTGAAGTCGGTTTTTATTTTTTTGAAAAATAGTTTATTTAACACTTTTTAGTGACTTTTATTTGAGCAAAATAGGTATCAACACTATCACGCAACTCGAACGTCTACGTTACAGTAACTTACTGAAAACATAAAAAGTTTATATCTCTTAAACTACTGAACCGATTTTGATGAAACTTGTACTCTACCCTAAGTTGAAAAATACTCTAACTATTGCAAAAAGAATTTTCGAAATCGGACCTGTAGTTTCTGAGAAATCCGTGGACAAAACTACATACATACATACATACATACATACACTCATAATATTTGGTAAATTTGTTTAGAAGCCCACATAGACTAACATATATTAATATTACGCATTTTTATTAATATTACATACATACGCGTCGAATACAGAACCTTCTTTTTGAAGCCGGTTAAAAATACTGAGAGTACAGAAGGCAAGCTCATGTATGTACGAGTACCTCGCTTTTCATACCTACGCTCGGCGGTCGCGCTAGGGTTATCAACTCTGGCTTATGCGAAAAAACTATCGTGATAGTGGCACTCGTGTCTAGTTTTTTGATTGATTGTTGAGAATAAATCTATGAAAAAAGGAAATTAAAACTAATAATAACTAAAATAATTCGCTCGCACTAAAACGAGATATACTGAGATATCGTGTCCGTGAGCGCTGTCTATGTGTGCGTTGCTCGAACCTCCGTTGTATGAAGCTTGCCTTCTCTATAGTGCTTTATTAGTAAGCTTTAAGTAAAGGTCGTAAAATCATCCGTTTTGTTGTTAGAAACTAAATAAGGTTTGTACAATACACCTCACGGGATAATCTTGGATGCAACAGAACATAATGTTTACAAAGATATATTGAAAATTAAAAACAAAGCAAAGGAACATAAAAATTCCAAACAAACACAAAAAAAAACTTTGCGGTAAGTTTTAGTATTCAATATGAAGCCATTTGCTTAAAAAGTATAAATTTTTAAAAGACAAATAGCCCGACTAAGGAAGAAGAAGCATAAAAATTCCAAACAAACACAAAAAAAAATAACTTTTAGTATTCAATATGAAGCCATTTGCTTAAAAATTATAAATTTTAAAAAGACAAAAAGCCCGACTGTGGACAAACTCATATACCTACTCAAGTACTTATATTTTTTACTCCTCTCGTTAAGATCTTTCATTTGATACCCATTGTGGTGTTTTTACAAGTAAAAATAAAAAAATCGGATGGTGGGTCACATTTGTATTTTTTTTATATTATATCTCCTATGTCACTCCCACAACTAAGAAAAATGTAAACACATATTAAAAGTCAAAAGCCATAGACCCATTTAGGCTGTAGGCATACTTACATACATACGAAAAACATAGCCCTACTTTTGGGGTAATCGGGACAATAATCAAGCCCCCACCCGTGGGGTGTCCGGGTAAGAATAGCACCCTCCCATCTCCTCCCATTGGGTGTGTGTAAGAGGTACTAAGGGAAAACAAGAAGACGGGCAGCAGCGTTTTTCTATAAGATTACCTACCACCTATACTGCGAACCCTAAGACGCCTGCCAAGCGTGGGGGTTATGACAACCCCTCCAGTCAAAGGGGAAGGCCTTTATTCAGCACTGGACTTCTTTCGGCTCCAACTGATGATGATGAATTAAAAAAAAAACAATTTATTAATGAAAACATGATTCGTAAATGAAATTTTCCTTAGCTTTTTCTATAATAAGGAAAAATAGAGGTGGTGGTAGGGCTACCACCACTTCTATTAGCAGTATTATTATCGTATTACCTGACATGAGGTAGAGACGTCAATATACGTAGTTTATAGCTCTGTCACTTTCCATCGAGACAGTACGGTGAAAATAATATTGCTCTTAGAGGTGATGGTATGGTCCCTGACCTACATATTTAGGTACTGGTGTATTTATAGATAGCAAGACATTTTCCTTAAACAGCTTTTATTAAAGCCAATTTCCTGCACATAAAGCAAAAAAGAATATCGTTTAGTTACACCGCAAACAAATGGAACAACGCAAACAGATATTGCCGATGTAACGAACCTAACAAGGTTTATACTATTTCGTTGGTGGCTATTAGGAAAACTTAGGGCCCTAGTGATGGCGATTTCTATCTATACTTATAATAAAACTGTAACAGATCCAATTCTGTACATTGAAGATATTTTGAAAATTATATTTGGAGGGCATTCTATAACCGATACTGAGGCCGAAAATGTATTTTTTTTAATTTTTGTCTGTCTGTCTGTCTGTCTGTCTGTCTGTCTGTCTGTATCACGGCTGAGCATCACGCCAAAACTACGGAATGGATTCAAATGAAACTTGGCATGATTTGAGATCTTACTACGAGGTAGGACATAGGATACTTTTTATCCCGTAATCTAGCACGGTTCTTTTGGGAGAGGGGATTAAAGTCAAAACGGGTACTTGGTTATACGCTTGGTCCGATTTTATAAATTTTTCTTTATAATATAATAAATATTAGTAAGGGAACACTCATAGAGAGTTGTTATCAAGGTTTTGTAATCGATCGGGTTAAGCAACGTTAGGTAAGGTCATTAAATAGATGGGTGACCGTTTAACGCCATTTGGACTAAACTGACCTGTGCTTCGGAGAGCAAGTAAAAAGTGGGTCCCAGTTTTTAACCGACTATAAAAAAGGAGGTTATGTATTCGATGCGAATGTCTGTTATTAAAAGTTTAGTTAACGTAAAAATAGCGCATGCGGAGCTGCGTGGGTCAGCTAGTAATAAATAAAAATAAAAAAGCCTTTTTTTTCTTGTAATAATTACAAAAAGTGTGCTTACAAAAATATACTAATTGTTAGTTTGATTAAAAGTTACTGACAGTAATACTTTTTTTTTCAAGTTGCAAGAACGGGGGTTCTTCACAAGTGAAGGCCTCCACCAAAGACACCCATTTTTCGCGATCCTCAGTAACATGCAGCTAATTTGCACCGGCAATATTTTTGATATCATTGTCCCATCTTATCAAGAGTCGTCATTTTCTTGTTTTCCTTAATGGCCTCTTTTAGTGAATCTCTGATCTCTAAGTCGTGCCACATGTCCTGCCCACTCCCATTTAAATTTTTGTGCGCAAATAGAGCGTCTATTGATTTCGTGGCTTTTATTATTTTACTGTGCCTTATTTTGTGGGGTTATTTATGAATATTTAGCATGCTTCGCTCTTTGTAATTATTTATTTTTTTGCCTTGGTTATGAACTTCCATGTTTGGCAGCCGTATGGCGACTTACCTAATAATCATAATATAATAATATCTTAGGATAATTGACACACCGTCATCTGATCCCGAGCTGTACTATGGTAACCATACAACTGATACAAACACATTTTTTTTGTAAATACAAAATTATACAGATAAATAACACGTGACACTTAGCGGGAATCGAACTCACGACCTATTGGGTAGCGGCCAGGGTGTCTAACCACTAGACCAACAGGCCCGTCACAGGCTATAGAAATAGGATTTTAATATCTATTGTGCTTTACCATCCGCAATTGCGTCGCCGCTTTTCATCAGATAGGCCTGCAGTCAAGCACTGGCTGATTTTAAGCAAATAAAAAAAAATGTACTCAAATTAAGAAGCCGCACAAATTATGTTTATTCTACGCTGACAGTGGGACCACACACGCCGCTCAACATATTCCAGTACAGCACTCCTTAATTGGGAAACAGATGGACAGAAACCAATTAGTGCTAGCGTTTCAGAAATAGACAATGGACGGATATTTCTTTTTTTTACATTATTGTTTCTTATACAGCAATTATTGTTCACCCACGACAAAGCGGCGTAGGGGTAGGCGTTGGACGACCAAACTGTTTTTTAGACTGTTTTTTGTTGTCAACGAATAAACTAGTTAACAGTCCACCGATAAACTAGTCCAATGATAAGCTAGTTTATCGGTAAACTAGTCGAATAACTAGACCTGTTGGCCAACCTCGCTATATGGATTCTTGTAAGCGTGCGTGGAATAGACCCGGACAATTGGGAGGCATGCGTATCATCAAGATCAGAAAGGCGGAGACTAATCAAGAGTGGAATTTCTAAGCACGATGCGGCTTGGCTGGAGATGACTAAACAAAAGAAAGTTCGGAAATCTACTGCGCCACCTCCAACTTCTGTATTTGTGTGTGATAAGTGTGGAAAGATTTGTCGTGCAGCAATTGGTTTGTTTAGTCTTCAGACAACGTGTAGATAGATGCTGCAACAAACATCTGTAAAGAGGCTGTGGCCAATGATGATGTTATGCAAAACGTCAAACGTCGACTACTTAACTTTTAGTCAACGGTATAAACTAGTCCAAACTTTAGACTGTTTTATAAACTGGTTTATCAATGACGATAAACGGTATTGTTTTGTCGACGGTAAATGCGTTGACGACCCATCTCTAGCGTAAAGAAAACTTTAGATTTATTTATTAACATCCTAATGCGATTTTTTAGTAAGTAGTAGTACTAGTTAATAGAAAACTATTGGTTTAATAGATGATCTCTCTTTCATTGTGTCCCTTAGTTATTTCCGTAAGTTTCTACAAAGTATTAGAAAGCTTTAAACAAAGATGGATGAAATTGGTTAAGTCGTTCTCAAGTTATGGCGTGACCAAGTAAATATAAATATTAAATATTTAAAAATTTAAATATTTAAACAAAAAATAATTTATATGTTATGCAAAACGCAACATCCCGTATCAAGCTAAACAACTTTAGGGGAGCGGTTTATGTGTTTTAAAAAAATATATTTTTAATTAATACACTGTATTAGAGCAGAATTGCATGCTCTTTATTACTAAAAAGTGATACAGACACTTTGAATTACAAAAATATAATGCATGTCTCTTAATTAAGCAATTAGTTTTTATAAAGACACATACGTCATCAGACTTATTCTAGATCATTCGGTAACATGATCGCTAATAAACAACAAATGTTTCTATTAAAATGATGTACTCGGATATTATTGTAATTTAATCTTTTATAAACATCAAATGTTGAGACTAAAAATTAAAGTACTTGATACATGATATGAAGTAAACACATGTACTTTATATTGTTATTAATAAATCTTCTAGAGCTTTCCATATATTTATAATATTATTGCAACGTTTGCAATTAATTCCTAACAAGTACTATGTTAGGGATTTGGTGGTGTATAACTAGCTACACACTACGGACAGAAGCCCGGCCGCCCGGCCGTGCCGTCTTACCTGGAACCGGTTTCGCGTCAATAGTTCGCGTACGCGTTGGGAAGCCATAACAATTACCTAGTGTATAATGATTATTTTATTATTTTATAGACAGCTTGACTATAAGTTTAAAAAAAAAAAAAAAAATGTTATACGAGTACCTTTTGCTTGGTATCCAGACAAACCCGATTTAGGGTTTTTGAGATACTTTTTGTAATAAACTGTTATGTACCCTTTTTAATATGAATAAAGAAAAAAAAAAAAAAAAAAAGTACCTAATATAAGGATATAATATTTATATACTTAAATTATTATTATTATTACTACTCACACACGGTCATCTGATCGCAAACTAGGCAGAGCCTGTATTATGGAAACCAGACAACTGATACTAATACTTATATACTTTTTTTTTGTAAATACATACTTATATAGATAAAACACCCAGACACTTGGTGGGAATCGAACCCACGACCTGTTGGGTAGCAGACAGGGTCACTAACCACTAGACCAACGGGCCCGTCAAATACAAACACACACACACACGTTACATTATAAATATAGTTTACGAAAAATCGGAATAAAAATTGTTCTAAATAAATTGGGATAAGTAATATTTAATACATCCCGTATCGAATGATTTATGCCTCATGTAAGAATGTAACTTACGTATGCATTACCCAAGTTACAGACTGCCTAGCTTGAGACACCGCGGCAACGTATTTCATTTTCGCATTTTGTACGAAAATAGTCTCTCTAAGAAAAAAAATGTGCGTGCGTGGAGTCCCTCCGCGCGGAAGAAGTGAAACTTCATTCTCGCTCTGTCTCTTTCTATTCCACCTCCCCGCGCAACGAAGCCAACGAAGTCAATGAAGTCACTCACTCACCCACTCACTCACCCACTCACTCACCCACTCACTCACCCACTCACTCACCAATCACTCACCCAATCACTCGCCCACTCACTCACCCACTCACCCACTCACTCACCCACTCACTCACTCACTCACCCACTCACTCACCCACTCACCCACTCACCCACTCACTCAGTGACGGCGTCACATGAGCGCTTTCATAACCTTAACAAATTTAACGCCTATCGTTTAACACCTATCATTTAACGCTTAACATCTAACGCATAACGTCTAACGCGTTAAATGATAACATTTTTGGAAGTCGCATAAGAAGTTTCACTTCAAAAAAGTTTTAATGATCCCAACTAAATTCCTAGCCTGTTCAATAGAAGTCCAGCGCTCCAAGAACCGTTTATTAAAAGGTTCCAAGCACTGCCAACATTTCATTACGTCCTCATTCCGGTGTTGGCAGCTCGCTGCGATTTCACTAAAGGCGCTTCAGATGATTAAAAGAATCATTCAAACGCCGCAAACGTTGAACGTTCTTAACTGTCTTAATTTAATTTCACGTTTGTTATTGGTAACAAAAGCAGGAATCACCTTTTGTTTATTTTAAACAAGTATACTTATAATAAAACTGTAACAGGTCCAATTCTGTACATTGAAGATATTTTGAAAATTATGTTTGGAGGGCATTCTATAACCGATACTGAGGCCAAAAATGTATTTTTTTTTATTTTTGTCTGTCTGTCTGTCTGTCTCTCTGTCTGTCTGTATCTCGGCTGCGCATCACGCCGAAACTACTTGATGGATTGAAACGAAACTTGGCATGATTTGAGTTAATACTCCGAGGTACGACATAGGATACTTTTTATCCCGACATTCAGCACGGTTCCCTTGGGAGAGGGGACTAAAGTCAAAATGTGTACTTGGTTATACGCTTGCTCCGATTTTAACAATTTTTCATTATAATTATAATAAATATTTGTAAGGAAACACTCATAGACAGTTGTAAACAATGTTTGAAAATGGATCAGGTTAAGCAACGTTAGGTAAGGTCATTAAATAGATGGGTGACCGTTTAACGCCATTTGAACTAAAGGAACAGGAACCAGACACGGTGCTTACCCGGGGTACCCGACGGGGGTGGCAACCCCGTCGCCGTCTTCCTCGCAGTCGCCGCCGTACCCAATGGACGTCCTCTGGCCCACACCCCGAACGTCCAGCGAATCGAAGGATCCCCACAGAGACCTGGATTTCCCGCAAGGAAAAAAATGCCATTGTAGAGGCTTTAAACTATCCCTATCCCGACGCGGGTATTCGTAAAATTCGAGACACGTTTCGCGAATGACAAATTAGAACGGTTCAAAAATGTATTTCCCGCAGGAAACAGGACCATGTCTGTTTCGGCAAACACGTTCGGAAATGTCAGTAATTTGTTTTTACAACTCAGAAGCACTCTCTAGTAATAACAATGAGGGAAAGTTTAGTATAATTAGTTTTACTACATAAAGCCTATAGTCCGGGAGCCGGCGGTAGCAGAATTTAAAATAAATTACACCTTGTTGTAAGGCTAGCCACACACGGCCGATGCGACTTAACTGTGTACCTAGCGAAGTGTTTATAGCCTGTTATAAACCAAACAGTGTTTAAAACAGGCTATAAACACTTCGCAATGTGTGCGTGTGCGTGCGTGCGCAGGGAGCCTGCGGAAAATTGAATTTTTGTATGTCACTTTGTTTACGCAGTACTAGCGCTACGAGAGTTAACGGCGTTTGGCGACACTACTTACGGTGAATTTTATTGAGTATTACTTAATTAATATCCCGTAGGCCCGTAAATGGATTTACACCAGTAGGCAGAAACCCCATTCCCTTTCCCTCGCATTTTTCAATGCGCATGGCCTCTCCCGACAAAGAGATCAGGTTGCTGACTTCCTGCGAAGTCACCAAGTTGATGTCTTGCTGGTGCAGGAGACCCTCCTGAAACCCTCTCATAGGAGTCCGAATATCGCCAACTACCATCTTGTGCGAAATGACCGTGACACCTCCCGCGGAGGTGGCACTGCCATCTATTACAGAAGGGCCCTGCACTGCATCCCTATCGATCCCCCTGCGCTCACTAATATAGAGGCCTCGGTCTGCCGCCTCTCTCATTCCGGCCATTCGGCTGTCACTATCGCCTCTATCTATCTTCCACCTGATAAGCGGCCCCTCAGGAGTGATATCGAGTCACTCCTTGACCTGGACAACGCGGTCATTCTGGCCGGCGACTTCAACTGCAAGCATGTCAGGTGGAATTGTAACGTCACCACCGGCAACGGCAGGTGCCTCGACGGCTTGGTCGACGTTCTCGGCTTTGACGTCATCGCACCTATGCGCCCGACCCATTATCCCAATAATGTCAATCACCACCCCGATGTCTTAGACATGGCCCTCCTGAAGGGTGTGACCCTCCGGTTGCGCTCCTTAGAGGTTCTCCATGAGCTAGACTCTGACCACCGACTGGTCCTAATGGAACTAGGTCCCCCGCCCACTTCCCAGCCGGTCACTAGGACCGTTCTGGACTGGTACCAGCTAAACACCCGTTTAGCCGATGCCGACTCTCCGAATCTTGCCCACTTCCCAGCGCAAATCTCGTCCCCTCAGGACACCAACCAAGCGATCGGCGCTTTCACCGATCATCTCAAATCGGCCATCAGCCAGTCCTCCCGGCAGGTTGAAGCGGACAACTTTTACGCTGTGCGCTTCAAGCTGCCCGATGACATTAAGGAATTAGTCCGCGCTAAAAACGCGGCTATTCGCGCGTACGACTCCTACCCCACCGATGCCAATCGGGTCCGCATGCGTGCTTTGCAGAGGGACGTGAAGCGCAGCATCGCGGAACTCAGGGAGGCTCGATGGGGAGGGTTTCTAGAGGAGATCTCGCCGTCAAAACAGGCTTACTGGCGGCTCGCGAGATCCCTCAAAACCGACACCGTAGCTACCATGCCCCCCTTGACCCGCCCTTCAGGCGAGCCACCCGCGTTCGAGGACGACGAGAAGGCTGAGGTTCTCGCTGACTCTCTAGAGAGTCAGTGCACACCCAGCTCCGCTCCCGTCGATCCGGCGCACCTCGATCTTGTGGATAGGGAAGTAGAGCGCAGGTCCTCACTCCCTCCCACCGAATATGTCTTTTAGTGACTATCTTCAACGCAGCCATGTCCCACTGCGTCTTTCCTGCCGAATGGAAAGACGCGGATGTAGTAGGTATCCCTAAGCCGGGTAAGCCTCGCAGCAGCCCTGCGAGCTACCGGCCTATCAGTCTCCTAAAATCTCTCGGCAAACTCTATGAGCGCTTGCTACTAGCGAGACTCAAAGACTTTGTCACTTCCAATAATATCCTCATCGACGAGCAGTTTGGCTTTCGAACCAGACACTCTTGCGTCCAAAAGGTGCACCGCCTCACGGAGCACATCCTGACCGGGCTCAACCAGCCCAAGCCCTTCTACACAGGCGCCCTATTCTTCGATGTTGCCAAGGCCTTCGACAAAGTCTGGCACAACGGCTTGATATACAAGCTCTTCCAGTTAGGAGTCCCCGATAGACTCATTACTCATCATACGAGACTTTCTCTCGAAACGTACCTTTCGATACCGGGTCGAAGGTACGTTTTCTTCGCCCCATCCTATACAGGCCGGAGTCCCTCAGGGCTCCGTGCTCTCTCCCCTCTTGTTCAGCCTGTTCACGAACGACATTCCTCGTTCGAGCAGAGTCCAACTCGCCCTTTACGCGGATGACACCGCTCTCTATTATTCCCATAGGAACATGTCCTATTTAACGCGTGCTCTTCAAGCCGCAGTCGACGCCCTGGGTCAATGGTTCCGTACGTGGCGCATAGAGGTAAACCCGGAGAAGAGTGCCGCGGTGGTCTTCTCCCGGGAACCCGCCAATATGTTCTCCGCGCGGAGCCTTCAGCCCAACAGACGACTATCCCCAATATCCCTATTCAATCGCCCTATCCCCTGGACTAGGAAGGTTAAGTACCTCGGAGTCACTTTGGACTCCGCCATGACTTTCGGCCCGCACATTAGGTCCGTCCGCAATCGAGCGGCTTTCGTATTAGGTCACCTGTATCTCCTTCTCTGCAAGCGGAGTAAAATGTCGCTTAGAAATAAGTTGACATTATACAAAGCCTGCATTCGCCCTATCATGACTTACGCGAGTGTAGTTTTCGCGCACGCCGCCCGCACCCATATCGATAGCCTCCAGGTTATCCAGAATCGTTTCCTCCGACGTGCCGTCGGTGCCCCGTGGTACATGCGGAACGTAGATCTGCATTCCGATTTCAAATTAGATCCCCTTCGTAAGTTCCTCAAAGAAGCGTCGAAACGCTACTTTGAATCCGCGTCCCGTCACGCAAACAGTTTAATCCGCGCCGCCGCCGATTACGCCCCTAGTCCTTCTGACTCGCGCCGCAGACCACGGCACGTACTGCTCGACCCTCCTGACCCCATGACGGTCCTATTGGACCGGGATGCGCCGACCCCTCCCCGACAACCGTATGCTACACTAACTATCAGACACCGGTCTCGCCGGCGAGGCCGAAGGGTCGTACGTATGCGACCGCAACGACGTTGATGCACGTCGTTGCGGTCGCATACGTTTCTTGCCGGTTCTTCTCAGTGGGGGCGCGTTGTGAACCGGTGGTAAACTCAGCCCTCTCTTAAGCGACAGCCCAAGCCGAGGCCGTGCCTCCCTGAGGTGCCCTTGAGCTCGTCGCTACTTCTGCCGTAAAGGCTAGAGCGCTTTAAGCGCTCGCCTCCTATTGTCCGGTGAAGCTGTAATGGCCATCTGCGGCCAACAGCGTCTATCATTCCAAAAAAAAAAAAAAGAGGCGACTAAGGGAAAACAAGGAGACTGGCAGCAGCCTCCCCTACACTAGGTGGCGCTGCTATCCACGTTAACATAGGCGGCGTACGTTAAACCTTGCTTGCTTGTTTGCTTGTTGCTGCGTTTAACCTTGGTCTAGTTATGAACGCCACCCCTTCGGAGTCGCTGGACGCTCGGGGTGTGGGCCCTTTGAGCGTCCATTGAGTACGGCGGCGACTCCGAGGAGGACGGCGGCGGCGGGGTTGCGACCCCCGTCCCCGTGAGCACCGTGACAGGTTCCCGGGGGGCTACAATGCGCCCCCCGGCGGCGGGCTCAAAGGCAAGGCACTGAGGGGCCCCTGGTGCAGATCCCACCGGAGAGCTCTGGGGTTCCCCCTCTCATGTGCCGATGCGACAGCCGCGGGGGTTTTAGTGGGTAAGAATCCCACATACCCCGGTCGAGCCCCACAGCTCCCGGGGATCTTTAGAAGATTTCCCCCGCGTCAAAAAAAAAAAAAGTCTGCGTATAATTTTAAAATTAAAAGTTGATAATTTCTAAATCACAATACGCAGTAGTATCCAATAGTCTAGTATTGTTTTGATTTCTCACATCCATCGTTTGTTTAACCATTATCGCGCTAATCATCAAGATACTGTGAGATAAAGTACATCGGACAGATAGTGACATTTCAATCTATATCTATACTTATAATTAAGGATCAAACGAACTTACCCTTACGTGAAGTTCGATCATAATTATGTGAACAGTTCGGTCCTTAGCAACTTATAATGTTTACTTATTGTAGTTATGCGTCCTTACTACTAGCCTTGCACGGAATGATTTAAAGTTTTTTTTTTTTCTTTTTTTCGGGTACTTTAATATTTTGTCACCTCACCGCCTCATATAAGACGGCCCACCCGCAGTGTGTCTTCATTATGTTTAGAGTAGGAAAAACGTTTCACATTTTATCCTTGGGTCGGGTGATGTGTAAAAGGGAGGGGAGTATATAAGTTGCTAAGGACCGAACTGTTCACATAATTATGATCGAACTTCACGTAAGGGTAAGTTCGTTTGATCCTTAATTATGTTTCACAGTTCGGTCCTTAGCAACTTATAATGTTTACTTATTGTAGGATGTTTAGAGTCTAGATCTATAAAATGTGAATAGTTAGCTATTATGATTTAGGGGAATAGGTAATATAATACAAGTTATGCCCTAAAAATCCAAATTCATTTATCTCTGTAATCTCAGTAAAAGCATCACATAATATTAGGCACTAGATTTTACTTTTTGTTTTAAATATCAAAAGAGAGAGTCTAACTCCTTACGACTCTTATAACACTAATAATATAATATTACACTTAGCCAACAGTAAAATCCATACGTAAGTAAGTATTAAGTCCGTAATAAAGAAGTTTTTTTTTTTTTTTTTCAATATAAGCCAGTGTTTGACCACAGTCCCACCCGGTGGAAAGCGGTGACGCAGTCGAGGATGGTAGATTATCCTCAATGACCAATCGTAATATTAATACTGCAGAGGAACCGCAAGCAAAAGTATACATTAGGGTTAAGTACCTAAGAATAGATAAGTCGTATCGAGAAAAATCTCTCCTCAAAACCTGTCAACAGTGGCAATAAATCATTGTCTTGTAAAAACGCGCAAATGCACCTTATAAAACATATTTGAAAGGAAATATGCATATCCTCACCATTAGACAATGGCTGAAATTTAAGTCTATTTTCGTAATTATTTTGTATAATCAATAACCGAAAAATATATACGAGTATATGTATAAAATATATATATAAATAATGTAATAAATATCAGTTTGTGAACGTAAATGTTCCTAAAGGCCACACAGGCCACATAGAATAGTTAGAAAAACCTTAAATTAATTATTTAATTAACACGGTGCATAACAGAAAACATTACTGAACATATCACCTTGACAATAGGTAAGCAATAATTTGTAATTCATGAACAAACTTGTATTTCATTCATAACAGTAAAAGTTATCTTTATGATTAATTAATTGCACTTTGAAAGTGATTGCTTTCTATTTTGTTTTTTTTTTATAGGAAACAAGTATTGGTATATAAGTTGAGGGTAGATGAGGAGATATACCCTCCAAATATTATTTATTGTGTCACCTACCCTCATATGTATCTATCAGCTGTCAGCTGATTGTAATGTCAATGACCGTTATTTTATCTCTTAAAAAGGATATTACAACAGTCATACATCGAACTTAAAGTTCTTTATTTCATACTAACTATACCACCCGTACAGGAGGCGCTAATAACTTAAAAAAGATTGTAAGCAGATCATGGTCGTGATCGCTATTTATTTAGTACATTTAGGTGCTATAAAGGTAGGTAGGTATATACACAACAGTCACAGTCTTTAAGTAATGCAGTCATTACCGTACGTAATTTTAAATGTATCTAGTCATTGTTCTCGATTACTGTTCCAAAAAGGATTTAAGTTCTTTATTATATTTTTTTTTTTTTGCAGTAGTTTTAAAAATATAGAGAAAACACTTAGTCTCCATATTACAAACATATCTATTTCCGGTGTACTTAATGTGTATTTTATTTTCTACCATTAAGCACCTTATCTAAGTATATTTTCTCCTTTACCTTAATGTTACTTTACATGGAAAATACAAATATCTAAATAATTGTTTGGTGTTCATATAAATATATGAAGCAAATAATTATGTATAGCGTTTAGAACAGACTTATCAAAGAAAAACCTTAGACCTTCCGTTTGGTTTATTAATCACGGTTAAAATCAGAGGTAAGATACTCATGTCTGGACCTTATACAAACAAATACGCCAAGGTATGTTTTTATATTTTGTATAGACAAATAACGCTGAAGAAATTTTCACGCAGACAAATCTGTTTTGCATGTGAATCGAACCCGCAACCAAGGCATAAAAAAAAAAACAATGAAATTACCGAATATTTTTTTTATTATTTTTTTTTATTATTATTATTACCAAGGGATGGTAATAGTAAGTACTAGTAAGCACGACTAATATATTTGAGTTCAAGAATAGTTCCTATCTCCAAAAATATAGTAACAACTAAAATAGGTAGTAAAAAATACTGATATGGTCGTTGTCAATCTCAAAAATCTTAAGAAGCAAACTACATGGAATAGAGGGCGTAAACTAGATAGTTTTGTGTTTATTGTAGACAAAGCATATAAGTTACTCAAGACAGCTTGTTTGTGGTTTATTACACATTAAAAGGCACATCAAACTTATAAGAGGAATATTCACAACGCTGGTAGATAAAATATATCAGGAAAGATCCAAATGAAATATCCAACAAAAAATTACATAAATATAATCGTATGGATTCTGAATAATAACATCAAAGATCAGCCAGGAAGTTTTTTTTAACTGTGTGGATTATATAAATATATAATTGTATTATGACACAGTGATAAGCTCGAACAGAGTTCTTTTTTTTTTTTAAACACGCTGTTTATATATATATATAATTATATACATATATATGCCTTAGTTAAAAAAATTATCACGTAAAAATGATCGTGTTAAGATAATACAATAAGACTAACTGTGTTTGGACAGGGTTTTTGAAACACCCTGTATATACTTTTACTTCATTATTATTATTTATTTTTGGAAAAATCGAACTTTATGAATTTACTACACAGATTTAATGTAGTATTCAATATTTTATGACCATTCAATTTAGAAACTAGAATTATGTATGAAAAAAAATTCGTCCTCAATTTTGTCATAAGTACCTATTCAAATATTGCAACTACATATATTGTTCATAAAGTTAAACCATAAATATAGTCATCAAGGTCATACATTTAGCTAAATTAACGACGAATTAATAATATGTCGATTGTTTTGTTCTCTAGATCAGATTTATCAATAGTTATTTTCAACTAAGTATTTATAATAAGTGTAGGAGGCGGCCGGCGGCCGGCGGCCGGCGGCGCGGCGTACTGTCCCATAAGTTCAGAGGCTACTAACTGCAGCTCCACGGTGGTGCTCACGGATGCTCCGGCTGTAGGCCGGCCAGGATCTCGTCGAGCCTGTGGTAAGGCCCGCCACGGCCAGTCCGCCTCGGATCTGCTAGATACCACTTTGCAGTACGAACTATGATGTTTTGAAGTCTTATTAATTCTACTGTGAAAAAATATTTGTATTGTTATTATAACTTCTTAATTATTTACTCATCTCGTCCAGTGGCGCACGACGTATTCCGATAATTAGGAGTACCTACAGATCGAATTATATCTGACGATATTGTACGAATCCCAGGCAACTGGTGGATGGTAGTAGCAAATTACAGTTAATTGTGACGTTCCAAGATGGACGTCTTCGTATATTCAACAGTGGATTTTGTCTGGCTGATGATAATGATCGGATTATATGTTCCCAGATGTGTTGGCGGCATGCATTTCATAATAGTGTTTGCAACAATTACCCGCAATAAGGAATGCGTATCACATTTATCTGTACATATGTACATTGTAAGGGGGAGGCCTATATTCAGCAGTGGACGTCTTCCGGCTGGTGATGATGATGATGATGTACATTGTTTGTACAAATGAGACGACACGGTGTGGATACACGCACCGTAAAGAAACATGTCATACTGACATACCAGCAGCAAGAACTATACTCACATGAACATTGTGTATTGCACAATGACTGTAAAGTTGTTCATTATCTTACGACATAGACGACCCAGGTTGTATTGGAAGCTCGCATCGTATGAACACAGCGCAAGCAACAGCTACCCAATGTTGGGTGTGTGCAACGCATGAACCGTAAATACTCACATCTGCAGAGCTGACGTATCGCACTATAACGGTGAACGTGTTCATTATTTACGACAGAGACGACCCCGATTGTATTGGAAGCTCGCATCGTATGAACACAGCGAAAACAACAACTACAGGAGTGTGCATCGCTTTTGTGTAACGCACTATACGGTTAACGTGTTCAACACTACGACAGAGACGACCCCGGTTGTATTGGAAGCTCGCATCGTCTGAACACAGCGAAAACGTCAAACCCGCTGGTGGGGCGACAACTACCCGCTGGTGGGGTATCGCTGGTAACCGTAAATGTGTTCTTTATGTACGTGTGAGACGACCCTGTATGGAAGCTCGATTCGTACGAACACAATTTAAATAGTGCACGACGATCCATTTCCCGAAGACGAAGAGTCGTCCGACGTCACCACCGCGGCGGCACCTCTCCGTTGTCCAATAGTGCACGACGATCCATTTCCCGAAGACGAAGAGTCGTCCGACGTCACCACCGCGGCGGCACCTCTCCGTTGTCCCGACGTCGCGGCGTCGCCTCTCAGTTGTCCGGTTCTTGACTTTCACTTTTTCTTTAATACTAATTTAACTATTTTTATTTAATACTAAATACACTGAGACGTGCGAAGGCTTGAGCACGGAAACAAACATTGAAGACACACTGCGGGTGGGCCGTCTTATATGAGGCGGTGAGGTGACAAAATATTAAAGTACCCGAAAAAAAGAAAAAAAAAAAAAAACTAAATCATTCCGTGCAAGGCTAGTAGTAAGGACGCATAACTACAATAAGTAAACATTATAAGTTGCTAAGGACCGAACTGTGAAACATAATAAAACTGTAACAGGTCCAATTCTGTACATTGAAGATATTTTGAAAATTATATTTGGAGGGCATTCTATAAGCGATACTGAGGCCGAAAATGTAATTTTTGAATTTTTTGTCTGTCTGTCTGTCTGTCTGTCTGTATCACGGCTGAGCATCACGCCGAAACTACTGAATGGATTCAAATGAAACTTGGCATGATTTGAGATCTTACTACGAGGTAGGACATAGGATACTTTTTATCCCATAATCTAGCACGGTTCTTTTGGGAGAGGGGATTAAAGTCAAAATGGGTTGGTTATACGCTTGGTCAGATTTTATCAATTTTTCTTAATAATATAATAAATATTAGTAAGGGAACACTCATAGAGAGTTGTTATCAAGGTTTTAGCAACGTTAGGTAAGGTCATTAAATAGATGGGTGACCGTTTAACGCCATTTGAACTAAACGGGTCCGTGCTTCGGAGAGCAAGTAAAAAGTGGGTCCCAGTTTTTAACCGACTATAAAGAAGGTTATGTATTCGATGCGAATGTCTGTTATTAAAAGTTTATTGAAATTAAACTACTTTTACGGATTTTATCGCGGTTTATTTATTGATTTTACTATCCCGACGTTTCGAATGCTTTGCAGCACCCATGGTCACGGGAGGACTGAGATGTTGAACGTCCTTATGTCACAATTATGCCGGTGTACCCTCAGGTCTTCTTAGTTATTATTGTTGGTTATAAGTAGTTTAATTTCAATGTGTAATATTCGCGTAAGTAAAAGACAACATTATTAAAAGTTTAGCTAACGTAAAAATAGCGCAGGCGTAGCTGCGTGGGTCAGCTAGTTTTCAATAAAATCTATACTTATGATAAAACTGTAACAGGTCCAATTCTGTACATTGAAGATATTTTGAAAATTATATTTGGAGGGCATTCTATAACCGATACTGAAGCCGAAAATGTAACTTTTTAAATTTTTGTCTGTCTGTCTGTCTGTCTTTCTGTCTGTCTGTCTGTCTGTCTGTCTGTATCACGGCTGAGCATCACGCCGAAACTACTGAATGGATTCAAATGAAACTTGGCATGATTTGAGATCTTACTACGAGGTAGGACATAGGATACTTTTTATCCCGTAATCTAGCACGGTTGTTTTGGGAGAGGGGATTAAAGTCAAAATGGGTACTTGGTTATACGCTTGGTCCGATTTTATCAATTTTTCTTTATAATATAATAAATATTAGTAAGGGAACACTCATAGAGAGTTGTTATCAAGGTTTTGTAATCGATCGGGTTAAGCAACGTTAGGTAAGGTCATTAAATAGATGGGTGACCGTTTAACGCCATTTGAACTAAACGGGTCCGTGCTTCGGAGAGCAAGTAAAAAGTGGGTCCCAGTTTTTAACCGACTATAAAAAAGGAGGTTATGTATTCGATGCGAATGTCTGCTATTAAAAGTTTAGTACGTTAACTAAACTTTTAATAGCAGGCAAAATAGCGCAGGCGGAGCTGCGTGGGTCAGCTAGTTTTCAAAAAATAAAATAAAATATAGGGAGAGGCCTTTGTTCAGCAGTGGACTTTTTTCACCTGCTGATTATTATGACATTAATGATGCATGCATGTTCTTCTTTGCCGTGAATGGGGTACCTCTTGAAGTTGGCGTATTTTGGAGGACGCCTATGTCCAGCACAGTGGACTAATGTACGCTGATATAATAATATCTTGGGACAATCCACACACGGTTATCCGATCCCAAACTAGGCAGAGCCTGTACTATGGAAACCAGACAACTGATACTAATACTTATATACTTTTTTTTTGTAAATACATACTTAAATAGATAAACAACACCCAGACACTTGGCGGGAATCGAACCCACGACCCATCGGTTAGCAGGCAGGGTGTCTGACCACTAGACCAACGGGCCCGTCAAATAATGATGATGATGAATCGGTAGTTAGGAATACACTAGCCTAAAGATCTGAACCGCTAACATATCTGTGCATCCCACTCCCGACGGGCCCGTTGGTCTAGTGGTTAGACACCCTATCCGCTAACCGATGGGTCGTGGGTTCGATTCCCACCAAGTGTCTGGGTGTTATTTATCTATAAAAAGAAGTATGAAGTATGTATTTACAAAAAAAATGTATATAAGTATTAGTATCAGTTGTCTAGTTACCATAGTACAGGCTCTTCCTAGTTTGGGATCATATGACCGTATGTGAATTGTCCCAAGATATTATTATTATTATCTACTCGCTAGTAGTAAATAATTAATTGTGATATTAAGCCGCCAACTCTTTGTCTATATCTAATTACATTATTCGAGTACGAGTAGAATAATTGTAACTTTTTAAATTAAAATGAAGTGGATAAAATACAAAATGCGAGAATATATTTTTGTTTATAACAAGGGGCGTAGCTACCGCCGTATCAGCCGTATCAATGATACGGGGCCCCCGGGCTACAGGGGCCCCGAACATGTGTAAGCAACAATTCGTAAAATGCATGTTCTCACATAATCTCTTAGGCCGTACCATCATTTGGGCCCCCCAAAAATGTTTGATACGGGGCCCATCAAAGGCAAGCTATGCCACTGTTTATAACGTATATCAGCACGAAGTTTTACTAGTTTTTATAGCTATTAACTTTTGCTTTTCAATTATATTCAGGCTTGTTTCTTAAAACCAACTGTGGTATTGAAGCTACCATGCAGCCTATATCTATTTATATAGAAATACATTAATTTTTAACCGGCTTCAAAAAGAAGGTTCTCTATTCGACGCGTATGTATGTAATATTAATAAAAATGCGTAATATTAATATATGTTAGTCTATGTGGGCTTCTAAACAAATTTACCAAATTTTATGAGTGTATGTATGTATGTATATATGTATGTAAGTATGTAGGTTTGTCCACGGATTTCTCAGAAACTACAGGTCTGATTTCGAAAATTCTTTTGCAATAGTTAGAGTATTTTTTCAACTTAGGGTAGAGTATAAGTTTCATCAAAATCGGTCCAGTAGTTTAAGAGATATAAACTTTTTATGTTTTCAGTAAGTTACTGTAACGTAGACGTTCGAGTTGCGTGATAGTGCTGATACCTATCTTGGTAAAATAAGTCACTAAAAAGTGTTAAATAAACTATTTTTACAAAATAAAAACCGACTTCAAAGTAAATTATCTAAAAAGCATAAAATAACGAAAATATATTGAAGTCGGTGTCAGCTGATGCTAGTGTTAGTTAACATGATGCTATATAATAGTTTTGTATCTTTATACATATAAGTAGGTATAGTATTTAACTGAAGCCATGGGATACTCATCCCAACTTACCTGTCCGGTAGTTGTGGTATAGTATACGGGTATGCGACCCCGGCTTCCCTAGCTATGACTCTCCCATCCCTTGCCCTCTTGGGCGGTAATATCCTACTTTTCCTATTTCCCACTCTAACTTGCCAATCTTCCTTTTCACAACACCTATCCTTCCCTTTCCCTCCTTATTCGTGAGAACGCAATGGTCAATCACATAAATAATTTAATTAACCAAAATGGCGGCGATGTGGTTCGCCACCCATCACGTCTCGTTTCTCACAGAGGCGAAAAGCGGCCCTTGGGTTCTGCCTACCCCTACGGGAAAAAGGCGTGATTTTATGTATGTTTTATGTATGTAATTAACTGAAAATATTTGTTCAAACATCTTGACAACGTTATCTGATTTTTGTTTGTACCAAACAAACAAAGATAACTTCCCTATTTTCCTGAAAAAATATCTATTCTCCCAAACGAAAATTGGCAGAAAGGTTCCAAATATTTATAGAGATAATAAAAAAAAACATGAAACAGAATAGTTGTTTCGCAAACTATTTTGGATCAGTTGATATAATCAAGTCAATCACGCTGTCTGTTAACTAAAATAGAAAACAAAAGAATACATTTATACTCGACCCTCAACCGACAAAACCCTCCAACGATAGATGCCTGAAATATCGCTCGCTGGCTGTCATCGTAATTTTTTCCCCAACCCTCCGAACGCTATCAAAACACAGTTAGACCGTGAGTATGATAAAAAATATTGCGAAATGAAAGAGTTTTTGTCCAAATAGAATGTTATGTGAAGCGAGTTTACCTCTCCACAAACGGAAAATAATTTACCGAGACAGTTTTTGTTCCATAATAATAGCAAGTGATCCCGGCCTTTAACTGTAGCTGCTGTCTCTACCGCTACCTAAATAACATACCCCCTTCTCGTCCCGCTGGGCATCGCAGAAAGCGACAAAGGGAAAATTAGAAGACGGGCAGTAGCGTCTTCCGTGTAACATCCACCTCTATATAATTATGCTGGAGACAAATGCTGTCTAAATACTATCTTATTTCCAATAGTTTTTTTGTCAAGTTAAAGCTATTGCTTGACTGAAATCCCACCTGATAGAAAACGGCGATACAATCGATGATGGTAAAGCACACTAGGTTTTTAAAAGTCTTGAAGTAATCCATATTATAATCGGCAATTGATACCGACCGTGGATTCCATATCATTAACTCCTCTAAACAGACATTTACGTGTTGGATTTGCAACAGTCTTGTCCAGTGGAACTTACAAGGCTATCTGTAGCCAACAGCGGGCGTCAATAGAAAAGAAGTTATACTAAGTGTACAATAGATTGGGGACAATCTAAATCTAATATCGATATATCAGTCTTCAATTCGCTAGGGAAAGAAAGTTCCTAACATGAAAAGTTAGTTATATAAGTTTGCGTATTAGTGGGAGCGCTAAATTACTAGGCTTACGATATACCATAAATATTGACTTGCTATTATAATTAATATTAATCTCCTCCTGACTAATAAGAAGTTGCTATGCGAGCCAGAATCCGAAATGATGAGATTCGTCGAAGAACTAAAGTCACCGACATAGTTCTCATCCGCAAGTTGAAGTGGCAACGGGCAGGCCACATCGTTTGAAGAACCGATAAGCGGTTGGAAAAAAAGGATCTCGAGTGGAGACATGCGACAGACGACAGTACAGGCAGGCCTCCCACTGGGTGGACCAACAAAATTGAAAAAGTCACGGGTATCCGATGGATGCAAATGGCTAACTGTCGTTCAATGTAGCGTTCTAAGGGTGAGGCCTTTGTTCAGCAGTGGACGTCGTCAAGCTATTGATTATGTTTACTGATATGGCTATAACAGACAATTTTTGGCAAGATTAGCCGCAATTGCGCAGGAGATATAGTATAGTGCTTGCGCAGTCACAGGTGCACTCTCTATTCCTTACCAGGACTGGGGGCTCTCTTCTTTACTGGACCAGGAAGGAAATTTGGTGCAGTGCGGACTTTTACACACCAACCGACGCATGGATCATTTTACTTTTCTGACAATCAGTTGAACGGCCTGTATTGTCCTTGCCAATGAGGAACAACTACACCAAGTTGTTACTACCTGAAATATCACTTCACTACATCTTATAAAACAAAGACCACCGCCCACCGCTGCGTCTGGCTGTCTCTCTGTTCGCGATACAGTCAAAAACTACTAAACGGATTTTGATGCGGTTTCCGCCAATACCTAGTGAATCGTGGGGAAGGTTTATAGTATATAATTTGTCAATATTTTGTGTAAATTGGTTTAAATATATCATCGATATAATATATAAACTAGATAAACATTCACGAATAAAATTACATCTAACATGTGGTCGCGGAGGTTGCAAACTTATCTGTGCTGGTGGCGGAAACGTGAACTAACGCTTTTATAATGATAATGACTTGTAGTTTGACAGTTTCATATAGACAGTAGCGACACTCCTATCGGCAAAAATAAATTTGTCAGGATGTGGCTTGTAAAGAAATAGCGACACAAGGTCGCTATTTCTCGCTACCACTTTTTGAACCGTGACACCAAATCTAGTTTATATATTATATCGATGAAATATATAGATAATTGTTGGAAGTGACAGTTAGTCTCTCCGGGCCGGATTGTAAATCTAGCCGGTTAGGTTCCCGCTACGGAGATAAATAGTCTGGCTACACTATTATTTCTACTAGATGAATAGACGAATACTGTAATAAATAGTTTAAAGCTAACTCCACTTTATTATCGGTTGGTTAGGTCTCTGACTTGGCTTAACGACTGCTGTCTAGATCTATCTAAATCTAGATCTATCCAGATCTAGATCTTGTCATCTGACAACAAATGGGGCCTGACGTTTACGTACCCTCCGAAGTCATTACTTCGGAGGGATCCATGAGACGCTTCTCAAAAGTCAACGATAAGCGGACTGGACTAGAGAGTGGACCTACTCATGACTACTTGTAATAAAAAAAGGAAAAAATATATCTCAATTTTTTCTTTATTCTCCCTTTTTATTTTTTAATCCTTCCATCTGAGATTTTTAAGGATTGTAGTGGATAGCAGTGCTACTTACGTTGCCGATACAAAAAAAAACAGAAATATTTGAGAAATTGTGGTCTGGGTAGCTAAAAATATCTTAAGAGGGTGTGAATTTTCGAAGAATTTAATATTTTTTTTGTAATAAAAAAATGTGTTTTCTTTTTCTCGAGTAGCCATGAGTAGGTCCATCCTCAGGTGCCCGCTTATCGTTGAATTTGGGGATAAGTAGTATATTCATATATGTATACAGGGTGGAATTTTGTAATGCCACCTGATGGGAAAGTACTCTTAATACTGTAGATAGAAAATTATACTCAAAGAAAACATTCCTTTATTTTTTTAAAGAAAAAAAACCACATTCGAAGATTTTTAAAAATTCGCTTGCCGCACCCTGTAATCGAACCGACTAAAATCTCTAAAAGTTGCACCCTGTACTTTTATTGCATCGATCGTTAGGGTCAATTATAAGGATGAAATCTCTCTAACAAACTTCATAAATTAAATAAAAGGAAAACAATGAAATCTTAAATTAGAGTTAATAACATAAGTAAACAGATGGATCTTTGAGTAAAAGTGCTTTAACTTGATCCATTGAATTAATAATTATCATTGACGTCATTTATCCATTAAAATAACGTATTACTATTTAGATAAGACAATCCCCTTCGGACATCTACGCACCCTGGTAAGACAACGCACTAGGGACAAACACAAGGACATCTGGATAAACCACAGTGAGTGCAGGCAGGCTAGGGAGGTGCTTCCGGCAATTGACCGCCACGTTACTGTACAGCTGCTCCGTCTGTCTAAACGACAATTGCGTATAGTCACGGCGGCCATAACAGGACACGTTTCATTTAATAAACACCTTTTTGTCATAGGAGTTACTGACAGCCCTCTGTGCAGAGCGTGCATGGAGGAGGAGGAAACAGCGGCCCACGTGCTGCTGAGATGCCCGGGGGTCGCCACATACAGGGCTAAGTACTTCGGAAACCCGAGTACTCTCCGAGGGATTGTCGGTGGCATTAAGTGCCTGCTGGCTTTTCTCGAGGAGTTGGGGTGGATCGAGTGAATCTTCCCACCCGTACGCAAAATACGCGCTTTGACGTGGAGTTGCGGAAACCAGCCCGTGATACCAATACCAATACCAATAGATAAGACAATTGCAATTTGCACGTGTTTGTAATGCAGACTCCTTTCTTAGATGCGACATAACTCCGTGTGTGTCGTAGTTTAAATATGGAGTGTTACATTTGAAAATGGATTTTCATCTGTTATTCACATTTGATTGTTTTTACAAATCATTTCATATTTGTGTCGCGGTAAAAATGGCTTATCAAGAACAATTTGATTTAATGGAAGCTTATTTTTTAAATAACAAAGATGTGAATCGTGCTCTGCGGTGGTATGGAGAGAGATATTGAGATCGACAGGCACCAACTCGGTTTGTACTGAAAAGATTGGTACAAAATTTAAAGAATACGGGTTATTTCAAAAAGCGACGGCAAACACTTCAGCAGAACCACTTCGATTTTGATCTAAATGTTTTAACATACTTCGAAGCATTTCCGAAGGCTTCAAGCAGAGATGCTGCCGAAGTAATTGGAACAACCCATACTCGCGTACTTAAAGTGCTGAAAAAGTATAAGTTTAAATGTTATGGCGATGGTCGGTTCGTACAAAAATTGCATCCTGGGGATTGTGAGAGATGACTACAATTTTGTCAAGACATGCTAAGAGAAATTGACCGTAACCCTAATTTTTTGAGTAACATTGTATGGTCTGACGAAATCAACTTCAGCAATAACGGCATCTACAATCGCCGCAATAACCACTATTGGTCTCGAGTGAATCCTCTTCGTGTTCACGAAACTAACAGTCAAGTAAGATTTTCTAACGTTTGGTGCGGAATTATGAGAAATATGGTTGTGTTAGTCCATGTGTACGAAGGCCACTTAAACACTGTCAAGTATTTAGAAATACTGGATTTATTACACATATTAATAACCATTTTAATACCGGGATTGGTACAAACGGTACAATCAGATGGCCTGCGAGATCATCAGATCTCACCCCTTTATTTTTTTTTTGTGGGGATATGTAAAAAATCAAATTTACATTCAATCTTATGAGAATGTAAACGAGTTGAGAGTTGAAGTTCAGAATACGATTTATAACATTCACCACAACACGTTATTAAAGGTTACTAGAAATGAATTCGTTAGAAGAATAAATTTGTGTAACCAAGAAGATGGAGCCCATTTCGAGCAATTAATTAGTTAGTTTACCATTTTTTGTAAATAACTAAAATAATTTAAGATTTCATTGTTTTCCTTTTATTTAATTTATGAAGTTTGTTAGAGAGATTTCATCCTTATAATTGACCATAACGATCGATGCAATAAAAGTACAGGGTGCAACTTTTAGAGATTTTAGTCGGTTCGATTACCGGGTGCGGCAAGCGAATTTCAAAAAATCTTCGAATGCAGTTTTCTTTCTTTAAAAAAATAAAGGAATGTTGTCTTTGAGTAAATTTTTCTATCTACAGTATTAAGAGTACTTCCCCTTCAGGTGGCATTACAAAAATCCGCCCTGTATACGAAAATATTCGAACACAACTTTAACTTTATTCGTCGTTTGAAAATGGAAACACTCATGCCCCTCAAATAAAGCTGTGTAGGTCCACCTCGGCTGCGGGCGGGTTATAAAAAATAAACTATGAAAAATTCTATCGGAAATAGTTGAAACCGCGTTTTATATTTTTTCCCCCTTTTTGACGGATTTTTCATTTGAGTTTTGTGAAACGAACAACGATATAACCTATCCACATTTTTACTAACATGAATGTACGCAGTTCTCAATTTAATTACTGTTAAATTATTTACTTAGTAGTTCAGCATTATCTATTACCACAGTCTATAAACCATTACCATGTTTACCGTGTTGACAAGTAGGACGCGTTTTGGACTGAAAATTGTATAAATTAAACCGATTTTTCGTATACCATGAATGTACGCAGTGCTAAATTTAATTACTGTTAAATTCTTTACTTAGTAGTCCAGCATTATCTATTACCACAGTCTATAAACCATTACCATGTTTACCGTGTTGACAAGTAGGACGCGTTTTGGACTGAAAATTGTATAAATTAAACCGATTTTTCGTATACACCAGTAATGCAGCAGTAAAAATAATAAATAGTAGAACTATTATCCTGGTCTTCTTCTTATTTTAGTGGCCACAAATATAGATATGTGTTAGTGGCATAGAAAAAAACGAGGGTTGTCATCATATAATGGTCAGGCGAACGCATTTTAACGCCATTCGAAGAGGTTCTTTCTACGCACCCCGGTAAATAATATAGTTACATGAATTTCCTACAGCAATTAGGTACCTACCTACTATCAGAAAGTAGGTACTTATCTTATTTGTTTTTGTAATACGTAGTTCAAGATAGATCATCAAAGTACCAGGGTATCAGTATCCGTAGGAGGTAAGGAGTAAAATGTATGTCAATTGTTTTACAAACAAATCGATCATAAAGCGGTCAACATTATTTTATTCTTTTTTAACACCAACGGTGTCCTAAGCATGAGAAAGAGAAAACTATATAAACGTAGTAGCTATTATCCATTTCAAAAGGTGTAAGATGAATTTTGAAACATTCCAAATTAAATAAAAATTACCTCGTCGTCGAACGCGTCCGGGTCCGCCATTGTGACAGTTTTTTTGGCGGTAATGTTGAACGGGCTATGTTGCTACGCGCTATGCGCCCGCGCACTGTCGAACCGTCACATTCATCGATGCACTATCATCGCATTCTTATTTAGTCCAAGTTCCTGAAACAAATTAAAAACACATTATTTATAATTTAAAAGCAATATAGCACGTCGTCCTGTTGGTAACGATTACCACAATCTGCGTGTTGGCAAAGCCCGAAACGGGGAACATATATACATACCCTTACTCTGCGCGAAGCCGCTTACTCTACATCAGGATGTCTCAACTTCAAATCGTTTGGAATAGGACAGGACACTATTATAATTTAACTAGTGTGTGTTGCTAGTGATGACATATGGTACCTACTGCGATGTGGTCTCTAACTGCTGACCTTTTAGAGAAGAGTCACACAACGAGCCATAGAGAGCTATGCTAGGAGTTTCTCTACGCGACAGAATCCGAAATGTGGAGATTCGCCGAAAAACTAAGGTCACCGACATAGTTCTCAGAATTTGCAAGTTGAAGTGGCAATGGGCAAGCCACATCGCTCGAAGAACCGATAAGCGGTTGGCAAAAAAGGATCTCGAGTGGAGACATGCGACAGACGACAGTACAGGCAGGCCTCCCACTGGGTGGACATACGACATTGTGCGCGTCGTAGGTAACCGGATGCAAATAGCCAATTGTCGTTCATTGTGGCGTTCTAAGGGGGAGGCCTATGTTCAGCAGTGGACGTCTTCCGGCTGGTGATGATGATGATGATTAACCATCTATAAATCAATGACGCAGTTAAACAACTTTTAAACAAAATTTAAATAATAATAATTACACATAACTTCATATAATTATATTACATTACAGTAATAAAGTTGTAGACCCTACGACATAAATCTGTAACGACGTAAACATTCCTTTACAAAATTAATTTGAAAGCAGCCGCAAAGACTCTGGATTATATAAAGAGAAATTTAATTAAAAAGACTTAGAGTAACCGTTAAGATGACGTTGTACCACTTGTAGGCTTTATTGTGAATATTTTAGATGTGATGTAACTAATCCAGCACTTTTGAGGTATAATGGGAATGGGATAGTCTAGTATTCGGGTATTTAGTCTAGAAGAATCTATTATCTCGTACTCAATAAACATAAGCATGCTTATGTTATAGTACGAGATGCTTCGAGACGGCTAAATGTGATTAACGCTAATCGGCGTTCGTAAGTGCGTCAGTTAAATAACGATTACTCGCGACGCCGAATGCAGTTAGTGAAAAAATCTATTACCTAATATTCATTGCTAGAAAAATTATATACTTGGGCATGTACTGTTTTGAGTTAAAATAAAAATGGCCACGTTAGCTATGGCCCATACAAATGTTGATTAAATGCAGTTAACTAACGGTTTACATAGTTCAGATCATTCACCCATCAAATTGACGGCTCATTTGCGAACGGCTCTTAGCTCGTTGAATCTGTTATTAGATAGGGACGGGCCTAGTGACCTGTGCTTGATTATAATGTCATTATCCTATGTTACCCTGGTACTAGTCAAAGGTCAGTGGAACCTTTTGGGTGCCGGATTACCCGCCCTTACTGAATAAACTAGTATTTGGACGCGATTTTACCTGATGGTAAGTGGTCAAGAAGGCGGAGATGGACGAGCGACTAATAGTTATAAACTAGTATTATTTTATAAGTGTCAGAGGTATCGTTGTGCCCGCATCAATAGGCAAGAACTAGTCGTTCAGCTGAAGAACGATTCCAAGAGCACTTGGCTTCAAAATTTAGCTGAAATTGTTGGAGATAGGCAGTGTCCTTACGATAACTACTACCCTCGCGAGGGAAACCTTCATCTGATCCCCGGGACCCTGACCGGGGGGGGGGGGGGGGGGGATATAATAATAATATTCTAGGACAACCTACACATGGTCATCCAATCCCAAACTAGGCAGAGCCTGTACTATGGAAACCAGACAACTGGTACATTTTTTTGTAAATACATAGATCAATGACACCCAGGAACTTGGTGGGAATCGAACGACCTATTAGGTAGTGGCCAAGGTGTCTAACCACTAGGACTACAGGCCCGATTCATACCCATTAGTGCGGGCGCGCCTGGCGCCCGCGCCCGCACTTGCTATCCCGCTCCGCTTACCGGTTTTAAATGAATTTTTAAATTAGTTCGCAACTCCCTGTCCACTAAAGAGGAGCGGAGATTTTGTGCAATCTTATTGGTTAATATTTCTCCTTTTCTCCGCTCCACTGCCTCGCTCCGCTCCGGTGGACAGGCAGCCTAAGCGAGAACGGGAAAACGGGCAGCAGCGTATTTCTTTTGAATTTATCTTCCACCTATACTGCGATCCCCAAGCCGCCTGCCAAGCGTGGGGATTATGGCAACCCCGCCCTTCTAAGGGAGGCCATGGAGGCCATGGAGGCCATGGAGGCCTTTGTCCAACAGTGGACGTCTTTAAGCTGCTAATGATGATGCTGAATGAAATCTATGGACGTTTAGGACCCACTTGCGATAACTACCACCTAACAGATAATTATAAACTTTATTACCGACTATGGAACATCATCATCATCATCACCAGCTGGAAGACGTCCACTGCTGAACATAGGCCTCCCCCTTCGAACGCCACAATGAACGACAATTGGCGATTTGCATCCACCGGTTACCTGCGACGCGCACAATGTCGTCTGTCCACCTAGTGGGAGGCCTACCTACGCTGCGTCTTCCGGTTCGTGGTCGCCACTCGAGAACCTTTCTTCCGCAGCGGTTATCGGTTCGCCGAGCGATGTGGCCTGCCCATTGCCACTTCAACTTGCAGATTCTGAGAGCTATGTCGGTGACCTTGGTTCTTCGGCGAATCTCCACATTTCGGATTCTGTCGCACAAAGAAACTCCGAGCATAGCTCTCTCCATAGCTCGTTGTGTGACTCTGAGCTTATCCAAAAGGCCAACAGTTAGGGATCACGTCTCAGTACCATATGCCATCACTGGCAACACACACTGGTTAAAAACCTTTGTCTTCAGGCACTGCGGTATTTTGGACGAGAAGATTTCGCGTAGTTATTAGTTAGTTAGACTATGGAACATCGAACTCAAATTACAACCTTCAGCTATCGACAGGCAATTGAAAATTACTGACGGTTATACCGAAAACTATAACTACAGTTTCATATTTAATTCTCCTTTTCTTGGAAATGATAGTCACTGTTAGACAGTCTTCACCGGACAAGAGAAGGCGAGCGCTTATAGCACTCCAGCCAGCCTTAAGTGCAGGGGAGTAAAGAGCACAAGGGCACCTCAGGAAGGCACGGCTTTGGCTTGGGCTGACACCTGACGACGCAAGCCCCTTATATGACCCTTCAGCCTCGCCGGCGAAACCCGTGTCTGATACATATTTCATTAAACAAATCAGTAAGTAAAGTGAAATAAGAGCCATCTAAATTGAATCTAACACTATTCCGATATAATCGGGATGCTACTCGAAGGACCATTAGCTCGCACCAACTTACAAACTTTGATTAAACAAACTTAACATTCCTCTTATATAGCTTCTATTGCACAGTAACAAGGTTTAATTTGTGTAGTGTTAGCTGCGTAATTGCAGAGTTTGTAGAATGAAATTTTAATGTTATCGGTTCAAGTACGTTTGGGGATCAAGAGGGTTTTAGGTGGATAGGTATAGCTGTAACCGTTGTTTGCCAAGCACTACACATAAACTAATTTCTATTATATAAAGTGGTAAGTCCATTGGGGAGGGGACCGCTAAGGTAGGCACCACCGCAGCGGACCCTAGAAGTCCATCAAATACGGCGACGCCTTCCACATCAAAGACCTGTCTTTGTGATTTATTGTTCTGAATTTGATCTTATCAAGAAAATAGGGTAGTTGCTATATCACTATCGTGCTAGAATGTTTTCTACTGAATTTCGACCGTTAATTATTTTGACACGATCCCAGTCTTCGGCAGTACATACTTGCACACCTTCGAAAAACACTATTACTTCGATATAACCCTTCTTCGATGTGCACTTGTTCGGCAGATCTCTATTTGTTGTTTATTGTTATCCCACAGCATATTGTTAGGGTTTCCAATTTTGTAGAGTTTTATCGCTACTTATTTAATTCTTTATTTTAATTGTTTAATATTTTAATATACTGGCAACTACTTTTCGAGTTGTGACAGAAGTGGAAGTTATTCAATTGATTCGTAGCGCCGGCCAATCACGGGGCCGCATTAAAGAGAACTGATGCGGGCTGTGATTGGTCGTTGCGAGACGTTTGGGGATTTCGTTTTCGGGTAGGGATTTTTCCGATAAAAGCATGGTCGGTGGTATTGTTGCAGATTGGAGTGTCAACCACGAAATTGTAAAGAGTTGGAACGAACCGTTTATTGTGAATTTAATTTATCTAATTTATATTAGTCAGCGTATATTCAGTGTATTAGTATGGAAACAAATTGTGTTTTAATAAAAGTGTTTTATATTCTGTGATTATCTTCTATTCTTCTCCTCGGAGCCTAGTCTTCCTTATAATATATATAAGAAGAAAACAGAAAAGTACATTACAGACAGGCCTGATATACATGCCACTTAGGGGTCGTCCATTAATCACGTGAGGCTCGAAAGGGGGGGGGGGAGGAGTCCCGAAAAAATCACGTTATATCACCAGGAGGGGTAGAGGGGTATAATGAGACATCACGTGTATTTATTTTTCGTTGAATGCACGATTTCTAAACCAAACAGCGGCACGTGGCCTTGACTCACCGTTGCCGGCAACGAGTTTCCCTTCAACATTTAATCAGTTACCTGTATTTAAAGATAATATTCCGAAAATTTCAGTATAGTTTGTACAAAAAAAATACACGTGATTGGGGGGGTTAGTTTAAAACCTCACCACATATCACCAGGAGGGGGGGGGGAGGGGTTAAAAATTTGCTTAAAAACATCACGTGATTAATGGACGACCCCTTACGGGTTAACACAGCTTACACAATAGATAGACAACACAATGTGCTTAAATTACAAAAAAAACTTAGGAAGCATTTGTGAAGTAAAAATTGATTGCATTGAATATAATAAAAATTGAATGTACTTATACTAAAATTAAATAATTATGTTCTATAGGTATGTATGTATTTCGAAGCTTTTTGAAGTTGTGAGTTGTCAAAATATATTCTGTCGGACGAATGCTATTTGAATAGGTAAATTATTATGTATGTACGCGCAATGAGTAGTTGAACTATTATTTTTCATAAGTGGGACCGTGATCCAATATGACACTGTACTAGGTAACAAACACCATGTATTTACCAGATTGTATAAAATAATATTTGTTTTTATTATATTGTAGGGATAATTGATTGAAACTACTAAGACGTCAACAGTAGCAGGAGTTATCTAAAAAAACTTTCACAATAAGAGACCAACAAAAAACTGATTCGAACAGCTCATTTACGTGTATTTCGGTTGCGAGAAATAGAAACAATTTTTAAAAACAATCATGACATAATTTGCTCTGAACGTGACTGGAACTGGAATGACCTACAGGGATTATACGATACTAATTTAGTACAAGTTACCTAGTCTGAAGCAAAGTCTGAAACTATGTGATCGATGTATTTCCTAATACTAGGGATTTATGTATATCCGTATAGTTATATTTGTTATAGTTCTTTATACTATAGGTGTTGTCACTGACACTACGGTGTGGTCTAACTATCGCAAATCGGCTAGCAAGTGCGTTTGCACGTGTAAGATGTTGGGACTGTCATCAGCAATCATGTTTGTATACCTATAAAATTAATGAAAAAAAAAAAAATTAAGTAGTACAGGTTATTTTTATATCAACCTACAAAACCCGGCAGCTTTTGAAGATTTCCTCCGTCAGGACAAAAAAAAGTGATCATGAGCATACTTTTCATAATACTAATACACCTAACCCGTAGATACTAGGGCAGCAGAATTCCAGTTGAAGTATTCGCTAAGCTCAAATAATTCCTGTAATAGCGCGAACCAACCAGTAAACTGTGCCTCTAATGACCTCGATATGAGGCTGTTATCAAGTGAGTTCGTGTGGAAGAAAGCGTAGTTTTCCCTTGTACAGAACATTACGCTTCTTATCGATGAAGGTGGATTTGCAGGAAGTAATTGCTTTATAGCTTACGCTAGACGTGTGAGATAGAAATGAAACATTTTGGACATGGTTTTGTTAGGATATAATGTAGTTAATTATTCCAGCCCTGGATACCAGGAGACCATAGTCTTAGTACTAGTAGATCGACTAATTAGAGGCTATGGGCTTTTGAAAAAAAAAACAATATAATAATAAATATTCTGGGACAATCCACACATGGTCATCTGATCCCAAACTAGGCAAAGCCTGTACTATGGAAACCAGATGACTGATACTAATACTTATATATTTATTTTTTTGTAAATACATACTTACTGTATTTAAATACATGTTTATTGAAACAAAATATTTACAGTTTATTTACAAATATGTACACTTAAACTAGGTAAAAAACTTCCTCGAAGTTGTCGCCGCACTGGGAGGGAAGGGTACCTAAAAGACTGGCGGCATTACCCCTTTGTATGGCCAAGCTTATACGTTGGCAGAAAAAGCTACCAGCCCGGCGGTCTCCTGAGACTTCGATAAGTTTGGATGAAATTTCTTTTACCAAAGCGTGCGTCTCATGAGACCAAGGCCCCATGGTCTCCACCGCAAAGGGCGCAAATATATAGCTCGAACCTAGAGCTGCATACTTGCGTCGCTTTGCATCACTAGCGGTCGCCGCAGCCCCTCCAGCCGCCCTGCAAGTTGCCGGGGTGTGGGACGCAGCAAGTGTGTCGACACATGTCGCATCCCACACCAGCGGCTTACCATGTTGCCATGGTATTAAAGTGACACCATCAGGCCTCTTGCCGTCATCTCAAATAGATAAATAACACCCAGACACTTGGCGGGGATCGAACCCACGACCTATTCGGTAGCAGCCAGGGTGTCTAACCACTAGATTAACAGGCCCGTCAGACCAACAGGCCCGTCAAAAATAATTGTGTGCATTGTGAGCATAGAAGTGTTATTCGCATGGAATAAGTATATGATCATGGCTGAAACGAGTGCTTTTTGTTTTATTGGCTTTATCACTTTCGTATATTCTCCAGTTCTTAAACTTATTTTTTTTTGACGCGTAGGAAATCTTCCAAAGATCCCCGGGAGCTGTGGGGCTCGACCGGGGTACTAAAACCCCCGCGGCCGTGCATCGGCACATGAGAGGGGGGACCCCAGGGCTCTCCGGTGGGATCTGCACCAGGGGCCCCTCAGTGCCTTGCCTTTGAGCCCGCCACTGGGGGACGCATTGTAGTCCCCCGGGTACCATCACGGTGTTCACGGGGACGGGGTTAGCAGCCCCGTCGCCGTCCTCCTCCGAGTCACCGCCATACTCGATGGACGTCTAGGGCTGTGTTCAGCGACTCCGAAGGAGATTAATTTGACCTATACCTTAGCTAAGGCATCTATTACATTTTCCCAACGCGTTAGCAGTCCGTATCGCCAAATCAGTCAATTTTACAACCAAAGATCGCTTTATTAGCTAACAATTAAATGGTAGTTCCTTGTGCAGGAAACCCAGTATTGGATGACATCATCACCAGCCGGAAGACGTCCACTGCTGAACAAAAGCTTCCTCCTTTGAAGGCAGGAGTTTCCATCCCCACGCTTGGCAGTCTTTGAGATCGAAATATAGGTAGGTAATTAAATAGACACGCCGTACAAAACCTCAAAAGCTCTCCAATACAACCATTGAGCTAATGGAAAACCGGACTGAGATGAGACTGCAATCTTCAGCTGATATGTCGGAATATGCCGAACTCAATAGACGAATCTCGAAATCCATGCGACACGACTTGCGTTCCTATAATACAGCATGTATTAAGGACGCAATTGAGCGGAACCAAGGCTCTAAAGTGTTCGCAAAGAATTCGTCTATTGGGCGCAGCCAAATGACCAGGCTGAAGATCGACAACGGCAGTGTCATCTCATCGAAACCGGAGATATTGAGAGAGCTCGAGAGGTTTTACGGACAGTTATACACCTCAACACAGGAACCCATTGCCAGAACAGCTCAGGACACCCGAGCCAAACTAACCCGACACTACACTGAGGACATCCCAGACATCAGCCTGTACGAGATTAGAATGGCTCTCAAACAGCTTAAGAACAACAAGGCGCCGGGTGAAGACGGAATCACAACAGAACTTCTGAGAGCGGGTGGAAAACCGGTACTTTTAGTCCTCCAGAAGTTATTTAATTCCGTCTTACTCGAGGGTACTACGCCAGAAGCATGGCACGGGAGTGTGGTGGTTCTTTTCTTCAAAAAAGGTGATAACACCTTGTTGAAGAACTATAGACCCATCTCACTCCTGAGCCATGTATACAAGCTGTTTTCGAGAGTCATTACGAACCGTCTCGAACGCAGGTTTGATGACTTCCAGCCTCCCGAACAAGCCGGGTTCCGAAAAGGCTTTAGCACCGTAGACCACATACATACGCTCCGCCAGATTATACAGAAGACCGAGGAGTATAATCGGCCATTATGTCTAGCGTTTGTGGACTACGAAAAAGCCTTCGATTCAATCGAGACCTGGGCGGTATTGCAGTCCCTCCAGCGGTGCCATATTGACTATAGGTACATCGAAGTGTTGAAGTGTTTGTACAGCAGCGCCACCATGTCGATCCGACTACAGGACGAGAGCACGAAACCAATCCCATTGCAGCGAGGTGTGAGACAGGGAGACGTTATTTCTCCGAAACTGTTCACAAACGCATTGGAGGACGTTTTCAAGCTCTTGGACTGGTACGGATTCGGCATCAACATCAATGGCGAATACATCACTCACCTTCGTTTTGCCGATGATATAGTCATTATGGCAGAGTCGCTGGAGGACCTCAATACGATGCTCAGCGACCTCAGTAGCGTTTCCCAACAGGTGGGTCTTAAAATGAACATGGACAAGACGAAGATCATGTCTAATGTCCATGTTGCACCCGTTCCGGTAGTTGTTGGGAACGATACAGTCGAAGTTGTTGACCACTACGTATACCTAGGACAAACTATCCAGTTAGGTCGGTCCAACTTCGACAAAGAGGTCGCCCGAAGAATCCAACTCGGATGGGCAGCGTTCGGGAAACTACGTGACATCTTCTCATCAGAAATTCCGCAGTGCCTGAAGACAAAGGTTTTTAACCAGTGTGTGTTGCCAGTGATGACATATGGTACTGAGACGTGGTCTTTAACAGCTGGCCTTTTGGAGAAGCTCAGAGTCACACAACGAGCTATGGAGAGAGCTATGCTCGGAGTTTCTTTGCGCGACAGAATCCGGAATGAGGAGATTCGCCGAAGAACCAAGGTCACCGACATAGCTCGTAGAATATGCAAGTTGAAGTGGCAGTGGGCAGGCCACATCGCTCGAAGAACCGATAACCGTTGGGGAAGAAAGGTTCTCGAGTGGCGACCACGAACCGGAAGACGTAGCGTAGGCAGGCCTCCCACTAGGTGGACCGACGACATTGTTCAGGCAACCGGTGGATGCAAATAGCAAATTGTCGTTCATTGTGGCGGTCTAAGGGGGAGGCCTTTGTTCAGCAGTGGACGTCTTCCGGCTGGTGATGATGATGATGAATTAAATAGAAGGACGCTGCTGTCCTGTCTTCTTGTTTTTCCTTAGTCGCCTCGTACTACACCTAATAGGAGGAGATGGGTGGGTGCTATTCATACCCGAACATCCCACGGTATTGGCTGTACGTTGGGTGAAATTGCTTATGTCCATGTTGCACCCGTACCGGTAGTTGTTGGGAACGATACACTCGAAGTTGTTGACCACTACGTATACCTAGGACAAACAATCCAGGTCGCCCGAAGAATCCAACTCGGATGGGCAGCGTTCGGGAAACTACGCGATATCTTCTCGTCCAAAATACCGCAGTGCCTGAAGACGAAGGTTTTTAACCAGTGTGTGTTGCCAGTGATGACATATGGTACTGAGACGTGGTCTCTAATGGCTGGCCTTTTAGAGAAGTTCGGAGTCACACAACGAGCCATGGAGAGAGCTATGCTCGGAGTTTCTTTAAGCGACAGTGATGTGGAGATTCGCCGAAGAACTAGGGTTCTCGAGTGGCGACCACGAACCGGAAGACGCACCGTTGGCAGGCCTCCCACTAGGTGGACAGACGACATTGTGCGCGTCGCAGGTAACCGGTGGATGCAAATAGCCAATTGTCGTTCATTGTGGCGTTCTAAGGCCTATGTTCAGCAGTGGACGTCTTCCGGCTGAAGATGATGATGATGATGATGGGTGAAATTTGAATGTTAAACCG
The DNA here is from genome assembly GCA_911728495.1 of Furcula furcula. Taxonomy (NCBI): domain Eukaryota; kingdom Metazoa; phylum Arthropoda; class Insecta; order Lepidoptera; family Notodontidae; genus Furcula; species Furcula furcula. The sequence goes on from OU452264.1 coordinate 12,564,536, forward strand.
GGTCTATTGCTGGGAATAAGTTGTCAATCTAACTAACCAATACAATACCCAAACAATACCAATACTTTCCAAACCTGTAGCAAATACAGCACACTGAAAAACAGCGCTGCGCCAGTAATCTGGAGTTTCAGTGCAGCATATCGCTGAGTTGTCAACCTCGTCAACTTCTTCTTTTTGTTCTTCAAATTGGGGCCAACGAAAAATGCTACTAGAGGTCTTGGCTCGAATTAAGTTCATACAACTTAGCAACTTAGTTTCATGGCTTAAGGATTAATTTAAATAAAATCCGTTCATAGAGCGTATCTGCGTGATGAAGCTCAGGATCTAAGTTTTTTAGATTGATACAAATTTGCACCGCTTTTACTTCCCCAACGGTGGATTTTTGGAAAAAAGGCCAAATACGTGTATTTAAGCACATTGTTTTCAGATCTTTTTTTATTCGTGGCTTCTCTAGGGGTTGTTCTTGACAATTTTTGAAACAAGTCCTTATTTTTTTATACACCGTGGTTCTACTCTATAAAAAATGCAATCTAAAATATTGTCTAACATAGCTACGAAGTTTATACAGTGAGTGCATGTTCTAATAACGCCAAGGGGTATATTAATATAAATCATAAAGCAGATCTACTAGAACTACTTTACATAAAATTTAAATTTAATATTCTCGCAAAACCAGCGCTTGCAAACGAAATTACCTACTCTTAGGCTGTGACTATAGGGGCATAGCGATACGGAGGTAGTCTAAATAGCAAACATCAGATAATAATATTATTACGTCCATTGTGCAAGTTTGCCTGTGTAGCCCGGAGTCTGACTAAGAATAGCCACCACCTATCTCCTCTCGTTGGATGTTCTTAGAGGGAAAAAAATGCACACAAAACTTAAACTATAACACCGCCTTTGTACATTGATATCTTCAACGTATTGTTCAATTTACATGTAACTTTTGGTGTACAATAAAGTGTATTTATTATTATTCCATTTATTTATTGTTTTGAACCATTCTTTACATTTTTAAATATAAACTAGCTGACCCACGCAGCTCCGCCTGAGCTATTTTTACGTTAACTAAACTTTTAATAACAGACATTCGCATCGAATACATAACCTCATTTTTTATAGTCGGTTCAAAACTGGGACCCACTTTTTACTTGCTCTCCGAAGCACGGACCCGTTTAGTTCAAATGGCGTTATGCGGTCACCCATCTATTTAATGACCTTAGGGTTAAAGAATATTTATTCTCAAAGAACAATTACAGTTCGCTTATATGAGAACAGATTAAAAAAAGATACATAGTTTTGTCGAGTGACGTGACGAAGCATGCATAAAAAAGACCTTACCTAACGTTGCTTAACCAGATCGATTACAAAACCTTGATAACAACTCTATATGTGTGTTCCCTTAATAATATTTATTATATTGTAAAGAAAAATTGATAAAATCGGACCAAGCGTATAACCAAGTACCCGTTTTGACTTTAATCCCCTCTCCCAAATGAACCGTGCTAGATTACGGGATAAAAAGTATCCTATGTCCTACCTCGTAGTAAGATCTCAAATCATGCCAAGTTTCATTTGAATCCATTCAGTAGTTTCGCCGTGATGCTCAGCCGTGATACAGACAGACAGACAGACAGACAGACAGACAGACAAAAATTAAAAAAATTACATTTTCGGCCTCAGTATCGGTTATAGAATGCCCTTCAAATATAATTTTCAAAATATCTTCAATGTACAGAATTGGACCTGATACAGTTTTATTATAAGTATAGATATAAAAAAAAAACAAATACATTTAAAAATATAAAAAACACCTTCCAACCGGCTGCGGGAACAAGGTCCTAGCAGACGGTGGTTAAGGCTCCAGAGAGAGGAACTTCCTCACAATGCGTGCCGTCTCCAAGAGCACTGCCTTCTGTATCTGGCCCTTTATCCAGCGGTCTAACGTGAGCCTCTTGAGGTGTTTATCGACTCTTGGCCATTAGGCCGTGGGCAGAAACAGAATTATTATTATTATTATTACTATATTAATGTTGTCTTTAATTTACGCGAATATTACACATTGAAAAAATAAAACTACTTTAAATTCAAGCAAAAGCCTGCACGGCCTCAAGATTCTAGGAGGCGATGACCTAACTAAACGCGATCACACGATCATCGCAGGTTCGAATCGCGAACGAAATCTCAAACATATGGACGTCGAACGAGTGTCCTAACATGCGCATCGCGCGACCGCCGGTTAGGACACTCGTTCGACGTTCGCGCGAACTTGCGATGATCGCGTGATCGCGTTCTATTAGGACACTCCTGTAAGGGTTCATATGCAGTATGCGGGTAGCCGCAATGCGGGTAGCCGTGAGGCTGACCGCAGGATGCGGTTGCGAATGCGGGCAGCCGGATCGCGGGCAGTCGCATTTGCAATCGCAACGTGCGGTTGAAGAACCGTTGCGATTTGCGGTTACATCGAGCCATTTCAAAGATGGACGCGGAAGAAGATGCAGCTATCTACTACATTTACACACGTTACGTAAAGAAGAACGAAGTACTGGGTGCATCCTTATTTGCAAACACGAGATGAAAGCAAGCATTTTGTAATATTCCATTTTACCAGACGTACCACGTGCACACACTCACTCAATGGCGGGTAGCCGCAGACTGAGCCGCACAGTGCGTGTAGCAACCGTCTGGCTGGCTGTCACTCGGGCCGCAGCTCTCCGAGTGACCGGAGTGGTCTGCGGGTAACCGCATCGCAGTGCGCAAAGAAATGAATGTTACGTACGTAATTGGGCTTGGGCTACCCGCATTGCGGCTACCCGCATAATGCGTATGAGCACGCTCTTACTGCGTAAATCGGATCAACAATAAGAAGAAGACCGAGGCAATTGAGGCACAGATTACTAAACTGAGGGTACACCGGCATAATTGTGACATAAGGACGTTCAACATCTCAGTACTCCTGTGACCATCATGGGTGCTGCAAAGTATTCGAAACGTCGGGATAGTATTAAAATCTAAAATAACCCTCGATAAAATCCGTAAAAGTAGTTTGATTTCAATGTTAAACTATATTGTAGAACTATTTTCTAAAATCTATATACTTATAATAAAACTGTAACTGATCCAATTCTGTACATTGAAGATATTTTGAAAATTATATTTGGAGGGCATTCCATAACCGATACTGAGGCCGAAAATGTATTTTTTTTAATTTTTGTCTGTCTGTCTGTCTGTCTGTCTATCTGTCTGTCTGTCTGTCTGTCTGTATCACGGCTGAGCATCACGCCGAAACTACTGAATGGATTCAAATGAAACTTGGCATGATTTGATATCTTACTACGAGGTAGGACATAGGATACTTTTTATCCCGTAATCTAGCACGGTTCTTTTGGGAGAGGGGATTAAAGTCAAAATGGGTACTTGGTTATACGCTTGGTCCGATTTTATCAATTTTTCTTTATAATATAATAAATATTAGAAAGGGAACACTCATAGAGAGTTGTTATCAAGGTTTTGTAATCGATCGGGTTAAGCAACGTTAGGTAAGGTCAATAAATAGATGGGTGACAGTTTAACGCCATTTGAACTAAACGGGTCCGTGCTTCGGAGAGCAAGTGGGTCCCAGTTTTTAACCGACTATAAAAAAGGAGGTTATGTATTCAATGCGAATATCTGTTATTAAAAGTTTAGTTAACGTAAAAATAGCGCAGGCGGAGCTGCCTGGGTCAGCTAGTAAAAATATAAAAATGTGTGTATCGTCTGCTTGGTCGTTTATTTCAAGTAAATAACATAGTACATTTTCATACAGTTTTATCGTCTGCTTGGTCGTTTATTTCAAGTAAATAACATATGTAGTACATTTTCATACAGTTTTTCTCATCATTTAGATAATGTTATTTACCGCTTCCTATTACAGTTCCTACCTAAACAGTATCTTGCACATTATCATCAGCGGAAAAATGTCCACGGCTGGACAAAACGCTTCCCCCGTCAGAATAATCTCCACGCCATTACCATTATCCCCGTGCTTGACAGTCGTTTTAAGGATTCCAGTACAGGTGATAGATAGGGTTTTATTATAAGCAATAGGTTTGCGTTTGACCACTATGTCACATGATGGTAAGTGAATATGTGATCTAGGATGGACCGCGCTTACCCAAAAGATGCCTGTTCACTCTAGACTTATCAAATCAAATCAAAATGTCTTTATTTCAGAAAATATTATCCATACCTTTCATTATAAATTCATTACACATGTTAAAATTAAATTACCATACTATACTTATAATAAAACTGTAACAGGTCCAATTCTGTACATTGAAGATATTTTGAAAATTATGTTTGGAGGGCATTCTATAACCGATACTAAATCCAAAACTGTATTTTTTTTTATTTTTGTCTGTCTGTCTGTCTGTCTGTCTGTCTGTATCTCGGCTGAGCATCACGCCAAAACTACTGGATGGATTAAAACGAAACTTGGCAAGATTTGAGTTAATACTCCGAGGTAGGACATAGGATACTTTTTATCCCGTAATCTAGCACGGTTTTTTTGGGAGAGGGGATTAAAGTCAAAATGGGTACTTGGTTATACGCTTGGTCCAATTTTATCAATTTTTCTTCATAATTATAATAAATATTAGTAAGGGAACACTCATAGAGAGTTGTTATCAAGGTTTTGTAATCGATCGGGTTAAGCAACGTTAGGTAAGGTCATTAAATAGATGGGTGACCGTTTAACGCCTTTGAACTAAACGGGTCCGTGCTTCGGAGAGCAAGTAAAAAGTGGGTCCCAGTTTTTAACCGACTATAAAAAAGAGGTTATGTATTCGATGCGAATGTCTGTTATTAAAAGTTTAGTTAACGTAAAGATAGCGCATGCGGAGCTGCGTGGGTCAGCTAGTAATTAATAAAATTAACAAATTAAATTAAAATCAGCATCTAAATTGTTTATCATAATCAGTGTAGTGTTGGACTAGAGTATCCTACATGAACTCTTGTACAGTACTTGAGTATAAGAGTATCCAGCCCAACCCTACCTGCGACCAGCTGTAAGTAGCTATTGGAACTTAAATAAACCCAAGTTATGTTTATCAGGGAAAACGGTGTCTGGAAGAGTATTCCACAGCTTGGCCGTGCGCGTTAGGAAATACGAAGCGAAACGATTAGTGCGGCAAGTTGGAGTGTCAACGACAAAGCGGAGACCCTGCCGGCGCCTGGTAGTCAGGTAATAGAAAGAAGATGGTGGTACAAGATCAAAGAGCGCTTAAGCGCATTCACCGTGGAACAGTCTGTAACAAGTATAAATTTCAATTTTTTAAAAACCCCGGACATACGTAAACGAACTCTTAAAATGACTGTCCTGTGCTATTATCAGACCCTGATCAGTATCTGTCTAATTACTTGTCAAGATTTAGCCATAGGTTTATAATTCGGTGGGTCTACGTTCATTGGTGCAGATATCCCTTGACCACCGTCCTGCTTCATCATCAAACCCTGGTCACCATTTTTCTAGCAACTACTCATCGAGACCTACCTAACGAGCCCAAACTCGGTGGGTCTACGTGTGTTGGTGCAGAGATCCCGTGACCACCTACCTGCTCCATCATCAGACTCTGGTTACCATTTTTCTAGCAACTACTCGTCGAGACCTACCTAACGAGTCCAAACTCGGTGGGTCTACGTTTATTGGTGCAGAGATCCCGTGACCACCTGCTTCAACATCCTGAAAAAAAAACCGCATTCGAATCCGTTCTCTAGTTGGACCACTACGATGCCATAGACAGCCATACAGACAGACCAACAGACAGACAGACCAACAGACAGACTTCCGGACATAGGCATCAAACTTATAACTACTCTACTCGTTGTTGTTCGGGGCTTAAAAACCGATAAGTATCCGACAAGACGACGATGATCCAGGTAGGTAATCCAATAGAAAGACGCTGCTGCCCGTCTTCTTGTTTTTCCATAGTCACCTCTTACGAAACCCAACAGGAGGAGATGGGTACGTACTATTCTTACCCGGATAACCCACGGAATATGGCTCTTGTCTATACTCACCTTAAAGTTAAGATTGTTTTTCTACTGTTCTAAGAGATAGTCTCCTATGCACCGCAGCACACGTAGTTAATTAGTCCTAAATCAACAGCAGTACTTAACAAGTTTCAACGTCTCGCTTTAATTAAATACAAATAAACGGGATAGCAACATCGGAACATACATACAGTATGTAATATTAATAAAAATGCGTAATATTCCCATATGTTTGTCTATATAGGCATGTAAGTAAATGTACCAAATTTTATGAGTGTATGTATCTATGTAGGTTTGTCTAACGATTTCTCAGAAACTACAAATCCGATTGCAATAATTCTTTTTGCAATAGTTTTAGTTAGTTTCACCTTAGGGAAGGATACAAGTTTCATCAAAATAGGTTTAGTGGTTTAAAACATATGAACTGTTTATGTTTTTAGTAAGATTCTCTAGCATAGCCGTTCGACTTGCTACTAACTATTTTTAGAAAAAATAATAACTGACTTCGAACCGTGTTAGTTAACATTATGTGCTTAGCACTGACTTCAATATATTTTTGTTATTATGTGATTTTCAGATAATTTTCTTTGAAGTCGGTTATTATTTTTTCTAAAAATACATAGTTTATATACGTTGCGAATATATTTATTCACCAACAACCAAGATAACGTAGACATAGTGAGACTTTTAGCAGCGATCCTTGGGCCGAATAATACCTTAACTTCTGAATTTACACACACGGTCATCAGACCCCAAACTACACTGGACCGCAAAGAAAAAGGGTCGGTTAGAAAATCTTCCATATCTTCAAAAGTACTGGACCTGGCTTTATGAAAGAAAGACTAAATTAAAGAATATTTCATGGCACATAAAAAAATATATTAAACTGTTTTATTTATTTTTGATGATAGTATAAAAAAACTGAAAATGTAAAATAATGGTCATTTTTAACCGGCTTCAAAAAGAAAGTTCTGTATTCGACGCGTATGTATGTAATATTAATAAAAATGCGTAATATTAATATATGTTAGTCTATGTGGGCTTCTAAACAAATTTACCAAATTTTATGAGTTTATGTATGTATGTATATATGTATGTATGTATGTAGGTTTGTCCGCGGATTTCTCAGAAACTACAAGTCCGATTTCAAAAATTCTTTTTGCAATAGTTAGAGTATTTTTCAACTTAGGGTAGAATACAAGTTTCATCAAAATCGGTCTAGTAGTTTAAGAGATATAAACTTTTTATGTGTTCAGTAAGTAAGTAGTGTACGTAGACGTTCGAGTTGCGTGATAGTGCTAATACCTATTTTGCTAAAATAAAAGTCACTAAAAAGTGTTAAACAAACTATTTAAAAAAAAATTTAAACCGACTTCAAAGTAAATTATCTAAAAAACATCAGCTCGTGCTAGTCATAGTTAACATGATGTGCTAGCACCGACTTCAATATATTTTCGTTATTTTATGCTTTTTATTAGATAATTTACTTTGAAGTCGGTTTTTTTTTAATAGCTTATTAATTTTTTTACCAAAAAATTCAAATCATTTGTTTCGCGTTTGTTTTAGCTTTGCAATAAAAAAGTTATAAATATGGTGTCTCTACCTTATAAATTTTATTATTCTGAAGTCATCATGTCGTTAACTCCTAAAGAATGTACCAGGATCCTGACAATGCTTGAAAATGGGCAAAGTCAGCTAAAAACAGCGACAACTGTTAGTGTGACTCTTTCTACAGTTCAGCGTTTCCATGAAACTGGATCCAATCTATGAAGACAAGAAACAGGCCGAATAAGGTGCAAGCCAGCGCGGGAGGATCACTATATGGTGGATATGGATCAACAGGTGAGAAATCGCTTTCTTATGGCTGTTGAAGTAAATAATCATAATTTACATGCTGGAGGAAACAATCTGAGTATGGATACAGTAAGGCGGCATTTGGCTGAAGCAAATTTAAAGCCATTGATAGCTGCAAATGGCCCAAAACTAGAAAAACACCACAGAAACTCAAGATTGAGTTATGATAGAAAACACGAGAATTGGACTCTGAATGACTGGTCAAGATTTGTCTTCAGAAGAGTATAGATTTTGTTTATACAAGCACCACGGGATGAAAAGAGTGTACAGAAGACTGGGAGAGCGCTATATCCAAGCCTGTATAGAAGAAAAAGTACCAGACGGCAGAAGCTCTTTTTACGTGTGGGCTGGGATTTCTTACGAAAGCCGCACTGAGCTAGTGGTGATAGAAAACCGAACTTTAACTGCAAAAAGATATGTCACGGAAGTTCTGAATGACTACGTTGCGCGTTGGTCCATTTTCAGTGGACATGGGCGAGAATGCCGTTTTTAAGCAAGATAATGCCCGCCCGCATACAGCTTAGATAGTGTTTGCTTATTTTCAAGAAGTCGGTATTACACACATGGAGTAGCCAGCACGCAGCCCCGACTTAAACCCCATTGCGCATACATGGGACGAACTGGGACGACATGTACGTCAGTGGAATCCGCCTCGTGGAAGAAGCTCTAATAGAGGAATGGCATATATTCCGCAGCATCGCCTCAAAAACCTAGTAAAAAGTATGCCAATCGCATAACAGCAGTATTGCGAGCTCGCGGAGGCAACAAAAGTACTAAAAAGCATGAAAACAGCACATCTGTAACCAATCTACATTTACGAAAATACCGGAAAAAGTACGCATTTCTATTTCATTTACATTTATCTATATTAATAAAAGAGCAGGGTGTTTTCTAGGAATCACGATACAGCAAAAACCATATAACGTACAATCTTGAAATTTGGAACCAACATTATTCAAATAGTCTAGGTGAACAATAAGAACGGATTTTTGGAAATTCCATACCTAAGTGGGTCAAATGGGCTCCCAAAGTTTGTATGGAAAAAAATATTTTTTTCGTCACACGGACATGAAACTTTGTCAGTGTACTAAACAAAAGATATAAAGAAACACGTATATCACACTTTTGGACAATCGACCCCTATAGGGATTTTAGCATCGTTTTTGAGTAAGCAACACGGAAAAAAAATTTCATACTGCATTGCTGAAACTTTGCGAATACATTAATCAAATTATGGCAATCCAAGTGCAAATAATCATTTTTTGAAAATCAACTCCTAAAGGGGTCCAATTGGGGTCCAAAAAATGTTTCTCTACCTACAGTCATAAGACTTAGTTTATATATTGTACACAAGAATCTAAGAAACCTATTTCCTGCATTTTTCGAAAACTACCCCTAAGGTCATTTAATGGGGTTTCAAAGTTTGCACAAAGAAGGATTTCCATTTCATCATATGATGCAGCTAGAGTAACGAAACTCGGTAAATAAACTCAACATAACAATTGAAGAAACTAATTTTGAGCATTTTTGTAAAATCAACCCTTAAGTGGGTCAAATGGGCTCCCAAAGTTTATATGGAAAAAAAAATTTTTCGTCACACGGAATTGAAACTTTGTTACAGTACTGAGCAAAAGAAATAAAGAAACACGTATATTACAACTTTTGGAAAATCGACCCTTAAAGGGGTTTTAACATGGTTTTTAAGTATACAACGTAAACAAAAACATACTTTCTGCTTTGATGAAACATTGCGAATATATTTATCAAATTATAGCAATCTATGTGTAAATAATCATGTGTTGAGAATCAACTCCGAAATGGGTCCAATTGGGGTCCAAAAATGTTTTTCCACCTACAGTCATAAGACTTAGTTTATATATTGTACACAAGAATCTAAGAAACCTATTTCCTGCATTTTTCAAAAACAACCACTAAGATCATATCAAGGGGTTGCAAAGTTTGCACAAAGAAGGATTTCCATTTCATGCTATGATGCAGCTAGAGTAACGAAACTCAGTAAATAAACTCAACACAACAATTTAACAAACTTATTTTGAGCATTTTTGTAAAATCAACCCCTAAGTGGGGCAAATGGGCTCCCAAAGTAATTATGGAATTTTTTTTTCATCACACGGATAAGAAATTTAGTCAATGTACTAAGCCAAAGAAATTAAGAACCACATGTATCACATCTTTTTCAAATTCAACCCGTAAAGGGATGTTAGCATGGTTTTTGAGTATGAAACGCGGAAAAAAATATCATGCTGCATTGATGAAACTTTGCGAATACATTTATCAAACTAAAGCAATGATTGTATAGATAATTATTTTTTGAAAATCAACTCTTAACGGGGTCCAATGGGGGTCCACAAATGATTTTCGACCTATAGTCATAAGACTTAATTTATGTATTGCACACAAGAATCTAAGAGACCTATATCCGTCATTTTGCAAAAAACAACCCCTATGATCATTTAATGGGGTTGTAAAGTTTACACGTAGAACGATTTCCATTTAATGCTATAATAGAGCTAGAGAAACGAAACTCGGTACATAAACTCAATACAAAAATTAAATAAACTAATTTTCAGCATTTTTTGATAATCAACCTCTAAGTGGGTCAAATGGGATCTCAAAGTTTGTATGGAAAACATTTTGTTTTAACCACATATACACGAAATTTTGTCAACGTAACAAACATAAGAAATGAAAAAACACGTGTATCACAACTTTTTGAAAATCGACCCTTAAAGGGGTTTTAGTATGTTTTTTTAGTTTGAACCACAGAAAAATATTATGCTGCATTGATGAAACTTTGCGGATACATTAATCAAACTAAAGTAATCCATGTGTAAATAGTTTTTGAAAATCAACTCTTAAAGGGGTTTTCACCATTTTTCAAAAATCAACCCCTACGTGGGTCAAATGGGGTATAAAAATTACCATGGAAAAAAAATATTCATATTTGTCAGAGTAATGTAATGGAGAACATCAGTTTCATGTTTTTTTAATCGACTTCAAAGAAGGAGGAAGTTCTTTGAAGTCGATTAAAAAAACATGAAACTGATGTTCTCCATTACATTACTCTGACAAATATCAACCGATTTCGATGATTCTTTTTTTATTCAAGGGAGTAAACTACTGTAATGATTTCATGCAAATTTCATTAGGACCGGATAAAGTGTTCCTGAAGAAAATATACACAGTAGGAACTTCAACATCAACTTCAATAACACTTAAATTATTTTATGTTTTTTAGTGTTGTTGAAGATGGTTCCTTTTTTTTTGTTGTGTCGTGTGCAATGTTTTATTTGAAAATCAACCCGTGGGACAAATGAGGTACCAAAGTTTGTATGTAAGAAAATATTTTTTCAGACACGAAACTTTGTCAGTGTACTCATAAAAAAATTGAGAAACACGTCTAACACATTTGTTTTGAAAATCACCCTTAACGGGGTTTTAGCACGGTTTTTGAGTATCAAACGCGAAAAAAAATTCATGCTGCACTGATTACACTGCGGATACATTCGTCATATTGAAGCAATCCATGTAATTTTTTTTAAAGCGTTCAATTGAATTCCAAAAAATATTTTATTCCTACAGCCACATGCCATATTTTATGTACTTCATACAAGAATCCCTAAAGTTTGCGTGACGAAAGATCTCCATTTAATGCTATAATGCAACTATGGTAATGAAACTCAGTGAATGAACTAAACAAAACTGTTGAATAAACTTATTTCCAGCATTTTTCGAAAATCAACCGCTAAGGGCATCTACCAATGGGGTTACCAAATGGTTTCCACTTAACAACCTCATATGTTTTTTAATGGAATTGCAAAATATGTACAGTATATTTTTAAATAAAGAAGTAAATATTTAAGAAATTGGAGCTATGATAGCTTACAGAAAAATACAGGCTACATACTTGATTAGATCAGAGTTAATAAAAGTGTGAAAATATTGAAATCGATCGTCCGAAGATCGGACCAACAATAATAACTAAGAAGACCTGGGGGTACACCGGCATAATTGTGACATAAGGACGTTCAACATCTCAGTTCTCCCGTGACTATGGGTGCTGCAAAGCATTCGAAACGTCGGGATAGTCAAAGCTAAAATAAACCGTGATTAAATCCACAAAAAGTAGTTTGATTTCAATGTGTAATATTCGCGTAAGTAAAAGACAATAAGCTTATTATTTATGAAGCTGGCTTCAAAATACAGAAACGGTAAATGTTGTCCTTGAAAACTGGGAATGCACGATATCAAAAAGATTATTAATACCTAAAGGATTAATGGTAATCCACAAATACATGGACGAGAGGTAAGTAACAATTTATTACGAACGTTTTAACTAACGCGAATGCTACACATTTAAATCAAACTATGATTTCAACGACACTAATGTTGTCTTTTATTTACATTAGTGTAAACAATATTTTAAAAATCCTCGATCCATAAATCTAAGCACGTTTGAGTAACAAAGTAAACGCGGGCGAAGCCGCGGGCTACTGCTAGTTAAATATAAAAATCTTGAATTTATTTATTTTTTATTTTCATTTAAGCACATTAAAATATTTCTTTATTTCATAAAGCTAGGTCAAGTACTTTTGAAGATATTCAAGATTTTCTAACCGACCCTTTTTCTTTGCTGTCCAGTGTAGGCAGAGCAAATAATACAAACAGACTGTTTACATGCCCATCCGACGCATGTCGGCAGTTAAATGATCAGCCTTTAATGCTCTAACTAGTAAGGCCACTTCCGAATTTACACACATGGTCATTAGACCTCAAACTAGGCAGGGCAAACAATACAAACCGACTTTTTACATGCCCATCCGACGTATGTCGGCAGTTAAATGATCAGCCTATATTGCCCTAACCTATAAGGCCACTTAACTTCCGAATTTACATACACGGTCATCAGACCCCAAACTAAGCAGGGCAAACCGGCTTTTTACATGCCCATGCGACGCATGTAGGCAATTAAATGATCAGCCTATATTGCCCTACACAAAGCTCCCTGCAGAATTTGAACCAGCTACCTCCGGTTTCCCGTCTGCGCCTCGGAAGCTTTATTATAATATCAGCACTATAAGATTTTAATACAAACTAAACTTTCTCATTAGCCGGTTTCCCACCTGCGCGTTTCCATTTGTACACAAAATGGCCGGCGATATATCAAAAGATGCGAAAATAAAACGTAAGCTTTCAGCAATAAAACACAATTTCGTTTTATATTACATTGCTAAGTTTATAGCGCGACATTGCAAAATAAACCGTACACGTAGAGTTTAAGGTAGAGTTCGTTTAAATAAAAGTCTGAGTGGATTTAGTTGTGTCAATTAATTATTCCGTTTTCTTCGGCAGAGAAAAACTTCATTGTGTAAAACTGAGGCTGGGTTGGTGCCAAATATTGGCGCCAATGTTTGCACAAGTCAACTAAGTACTAATTAGGGGTATAGTTATTTCATTAGACCAAAAAAACTCAGTCTTAAGAACGTGTAGTAAATTAACTTTTTAGGGTTCCATACCTAACAGGTAAAAAACCGGTCAAGTGCGAGTCGGACTCGCTCACCAAGGGTTCCATACCAACTTTGGACGTATTACAGTTAATTCACTATTCGTCGAACACCTCAGATGGCAAAAAAAATAAACCGCAATACTAAGTTTGTTTGTCGAGATTTTTTTAGGATTACTAAAAACTGTACTACTTAGAAAGTAATAATTTTAGTAGATATAATTTTATTTTTCACAGCATGTATTACTTTAATCTGTCCGTCTGTCAGTGTGTCACACCTATTTATTTCAGGAACCACTGACGCTATCGACTTGAAACTTGGATTAGTTTTGGATCTTATTTTATTTATTTATTTATAAACTCTTTATTGCACACATAGATAGTAATAAATGTACAAGTTTTGCAAAAATAAAAAGTACAATGGGCGGTCTTATCACTCATGGTGATCTCTTCCAGACAACCTTTGGATGGACAGAATGAAAATATATTAAATGCAACGGGCAATCGTGGTGCAACAAACTATATAAGTAAACTAAACTACCTTCTTCAATAAGAATATAATTTACATACTAATACTTAAATAATTTCTAGGATATACTAATACATAACATATTACATATAAATACAAATTAGAAACAGATACTGACAGAATTAAATTAGAATTAATAATACAATTAGAATGAAAGTGACAGATAGTGTTCCGCAACCTCTTTTTTTATCTGAAGAATTATGAGTTATAGAGGTTTATCTACATAATATTTTACAATGAACATGAAAAATGATCTTTCTAAGTAGTACAGTCTTTTACTAACCCTAAAAAAAAGCTAAAGCTAAAGCGTAAGCTTGGGATCCCGTGATAAACATAGTCAAATCCAAAGACAAGCATTCCACTGCAAGACCTCAAGATACTGTAAGCTCTTTCTGCGTAGATCGGACTAACAATAATAATTAGAAGACCTGAGGGTACCCTAAGACAACTATGACATATGGACAGCTACCACCTCAGTCCGCCCGTGACCATGAATGCTGTAAAGTATTCGAAACGTCGGGAAATTAAAATCAAAAATAAACCGCGATATAATCCGTAAAATTAGTTTCATTTCAACCCTAAAAAACCTCGACAAAAAATCTTAGTTATGCGGTTAGGGTTTTTTGCTATCTGGGATGTTAGACGACCAGTATAATAACTTAAATACGATCAAATAACGTATGGAACCCTCGGTGTGCGAGTCCTACTCGCCCTTGACCGGTTCTTTTAGTTTTATATCACCTAGTAACAAGACATGCAGGGCGGAAACCCGTTGAAAAAGTAATACATCTGCCCTTGGTCTGCCCATTGCCAGAACTGGCATGTCACCTAAGATATTAAGTTACCTTGATGATCTCTTGGTTGCGCAAACCACCTTAAAAATTGTCCTACGACACCTTTATTACGTTTCAGGTGAGAAGTCAAAAGTCCATATTTCTTAGACATAATGTTAGCGTATTCTACCTACCCCACTACTTGGCAAGACCACCCTTCCCTCCATCAGTTTCTGGAACCTGGTTAATCACCTCTAGAACATCTTTGTTTTAAATGGGAGACCGTCAATGATTTTCACCACTGTAAGCTAAGATCTGATTCTGATTGACGATTCCCCGTTACTAGTAAGAGGCTACTAAGGGAAAACAAGATGACAGGCAGCAGCGTTTCGGCTGTTGCTGATGATGATGATGATATAGAGCTAAGATCTACAGTGGAGTTGGTAAGACGATTTCCACCCTACCCCCCCCCCCCTTTTTTTTAAACGGAAAATAGCATAGGTGGTTCTCAGACTTATTTTGCTTATTGCCCAAAATTAAAATTACTAATTTCTTAGAGCTCTACCCCTTAGGGATAATTTTTAGAGCTGTACTCCTCATACCTCTCAGATATGTAGAATGGATATGCGGAGGGATATTTTATTTGCGATAGGAGCGTTTTAATACATTCAACTAACTGCAATCTTTACCCTTGCCTACTTATGTAAGTAAATATTTTGAAATGTGGTGCTCTTATATCTCCTTCAGGGATTGTTAGTGCGGTGAAAAAGCAAGTGTCAATAGAATGTTTCTCCGTAAATTTATAGAACAACTCTTCTGAGTAGGTTCAAAATAAACTTGGCGTTTGAGTTTGTTAAACTTGCAAGTTGCAACTTTTAACGATGTGCTTTCGAAATTGCGAATACTTTGCTCCAGTAGTTGAACAAACTTATGCACAAAATGTGCTGAAAATATTTTAAGCATTTTTATTTTCAGTATTCTATTATAACGAACAATCGTGATCTTTTGTTTATCATAAAAAAGTAACGCGTGGGCAACTTTAGCCACTTACTGTCCATGGCTGCTACCCTATTAGCTGCTACCTCTTTTCTGTTCTTTTATTGACGCGGGGGAAACCTTCAACCGGGGTATGTGTTATGATAATAAAGTGGGTAAATAACCCACTAGAATCCCCGCGGCTTTCACATGAGACAGACTGAGATCTCTGGTAGGATCTGCATCAGGAAGCCCTCAGTGCCTTGTCTTTGAGCCCGCCGTCTTGATCTTGTCTTTGAGAACAGTTGACCCTACTGGTGTGGGTGAGTATAAATATATTTATTTACACCTATCGATAGGGATAAGTATATTCTTATATTCGCCCATAATATTTAGCCCTTCTACATACTTGTCCAATCTTGATTTTTATTTTCCCGACGTCGACGTTCGAATTGCAGCACCCACGTTCATACGACGTTTTTGGACTGAGGTGTTGATCCATACAAGTCTTCTTAGTATATTATTATATTATCATTGTATTATTGTTGCGCGATATTCCGTAATAATAGTTTTATTTTTATGTGTAGTGTTCGCTTAGATAAAAGAAAACATTACGAAAAATCCCATCCACCATTATCGACATCATCTTTTACAAGAACGGACGCTTTTAATAATAAAATGCATATATTTTCTAAGAACCGATTGGACCGATTAGAATTTAAAACATGAACACAGTATAACTTATAGAGCGCTCAACGATATTATGCAAAAGATTCAATTTCTCGAATACCCATTGTATATTACTTACAAAGAAAAATCTTATATTTCTTTGTAAACTCTGTAGTGCTCTAAGTTCCGTAAGAAGATTCTTTATTTTTAGGGTTCCATACCTAAAAGGTAAATGAAAAAATATATTTTTTCTTATCGAGTGGGGTATCATATGAAAGAGCTTCATTTGCATATCTCAAAACAGATTTTTAATTTGGTTTATGTCTCGTAGTTTTTGGCTGATAATCAAAAATGTAAAAAAATACACCGTCCCCCCGTATCTCCGATATTTATGGAGGTAAAATTCTGAAATAATTATTATGGGTAAATGGGTAATACATGTCTATCTATATTTTACAGGAGAAATAAAATGATCTTTCTAAGTACTACAGTTTTTTAGTGATCCTATAAAAGACCTCGACAAACAAACTTAGTTTTGCGGTTTGGTTGATCTGCTAGGTGTTAGACGAATAGTAAAATAACTTTAATACGTCCAAAGATGGTATGGAACCCTCGGTGGGCGAGTGCAACTCGCACTTGACCGGTATTTTTTAACTAGCGATAGACCGCGATGCACAAGCCATCTATTGATTAAACATTACAAATTGTAATAAACAGTTACATACGATTAAAGAAGTTTTTGCTGTCAAGACTCTTCATTTGACACTTCCTCATTATCATCATCATCATCATCAGCCTAAAGACGTCAACTGTTGAACAACATCTACCCAATAAATGCTATATGTTGTATCGAGCCTAAATACCAGGGCGTCATACCAATAGAGGAGATGATAAAGCGCCACTTTTTTCTACAAATCTATGAAATATTGGAGTGATCTAGAACCGTAGGTAGCCCTGGTCGTAAATCACCGGTAATGCCCGAATCATTCAGTCTGTCCCTTGGTTCATAAATGCTAGTGGACGGCTTTCGTCAAAATATACGCATGATGGTTCGAATTAGGGTTATCACACAATCGACTATTGCTAATAGGCTATTTTTATATTTATATTAAAATAGACCCAAAGTAATAACGAAATATTTAAGTAAGATTCGTCAAAATTATAGAAGTTAAAAGTTTATAAATTCATATAGTTTCTTTCTTCGCTTATTAGGTAATTAGTAAAAAACGCAGTGCTTGGAAAACGCTATGGTGGCATCAAAAGCCATATAAGACCCGGGAAGTCACTGTCACATCGCTCGTGGGCAGCCTTAGGTACTCACTGCAAGGGCAAAAACAGGGAATCTGAATCTAGCAAAACCTAGACTTCTCCCACAATCCTTCCCACGCAGTCAGAAATTTTGCCATTGGGCTTAGTCCAAGTCCAAGCTTAACACACCTCCGCTTATGGCCAAGATTGTTTAAACTTTTAGTGAAATCTATATTATTTATACAAAAAATAACTAAAACTCGATAACGGCTTGACCGATGAGAATAATTTTTGTTTTGTTCGCTCTTATCCAGGGGTTTAAAAGAAAAAAATAATTCGAAGGATCCATAAAAACGGCTGAAAAAAACGCGGGTGGAGCTCCGTCAGCTAGTCACTAATGAATGTTGGCAACCCTACCATAGATCCGCGGATAGTCGTGCGTGGAAATAACATAAATATTTAGCCACGGGAGTTAATTTACATAATCCGTATATTTCAATTTTATGCTCGTACCTACATAACTTTGTGAAACTAACGCATTAAACCTATTTGTGGAAGCTGAATCTATACTTATAATAAAACTGTAACAGGTCCAATTCTGTACATTGAAGATATTTTGAAAATTATTTTTGGAGGGCATTCTATAACCGATACTGAGGCCGAAAATGTATTTTTTTTAATTTTTGTCTGTCTGTCTGTCTGTCTGTATCACGGCTGAGCATCACGCCGAAACTACTGAATGGATTCAAATGAAACTTGGCATGATTTGAGATCTTACTACGAGGTAGGACATAGGATACTTTTTATCCCGTAATCTAGCACGGTTCTTTTGGGAGAGGGGATTAAAGTCAAAATGGGTACTTGGTTATACGCTTGGTCAGATTTTATCAATTTTTCTTTATAATTTAATAAATATTAGTAAGGGAACACTCATAGAGAGTTGTTGTTATCAAGGTTTTGTAATCGATCGGGTTAAGCAACGTTAGGTAAGGTCATTAAATAGATGGGTGACCGTTTAACGCCATTTGAACTAAACGGGTCCGTGCTTCGGAGAGCAAGTAAAAAGTGGGTCCCAGTTTTTAACCGACTATAAAAAAGGAGGTTATGTGTTCGATGCTAATGTCTGTTATTAAAAGTTTAGTTAACGTAAAAATAGCGCAGGCGGAGCTGCGTGGGTCAGCTAGTTTTTATATAAAAATAAAAAAGATAAAATCCCGGGGGGTGTCCGGGTTAGAATAGCACCCTCCCATCACCTCCCGTTGGGTGTCCCGGGTGGCCGTCAGAGGCGACTAAGGGATAACAGAGGACGGGCAGTAGCGTCTTTCTATTGGATTACCTACCACTTATACTGTGATCCCCAAGACGCCTGCCAAGCATGGGTATTAGGGCAACCACTCCCTTCTAAGACCTTTGTTCATTAATAAACGTCTTTCGGCTGCTAATGATGATAATAAAAATATAAAAATTATATATTTTCATTAATTTTTTTCGGATTCTATGGGGCTTATTTTGTTTTTTTTTTTACACTTTAAAAGCCATTGCTTGCCTGCATTCCCGTTAGATGGCCATCTGAGGCCATCAGCGTCTATCATTCCTAAAAAAAACCCTCTGAAGCAAGCACTTTCGCATTGTTAAGGTTCCGTATGATATAGCCGATGAGTGCATTTTTTAACATTCAGGTTTGCGTATATGTTTTTTTTTTGTAAGTATATAGTATATGCTATCTGTCGTCTGATTGAAATAGTAAACAGTTGGACTTATTCGTCAACTCGCGCGCGTGGAACTCGCGCGTGCGCGCTAGTTGGCACCTTCAGATTTTACCTACTTTTTAACCGGCTTCAAAAAGAAGGTTCTCTATTCGACGCGTATGTATGTAATATTGATAAAAATGCGTAATATTAATATATGTTAGTCTATGTGGGCTTCTAAACAAATTTACCAAATTTTATGAGTGTATGTATGTATGTATGTATGTATGTATGTATGTATGTAGGTATGTATGTATGTATGTAGGTTTGTCCACGGATTTCTCAGAAACTACACGTCCGATTTCGAAAATTCTTTTTGCAATAGTTAGAGTATTTTTCAACTTAGGGTAGAGTATAAGTTTCATCAAAATCGGTCCAGCAGTTTATGAGATATAAACTTTTTATGTGTTCAGTAAGTTACTGTAACGTAGACGTTTGAGTTGCGTGATAGTGCTGATACCTATTTTGCTAAAATAAAAGTCACTAAAAAGTGTTAAATAAAATATTTTGAAAAAAATAAAAACCGACTTCAAAGTAAATTATCTAAAAAGCATAAAATAACGAAAATATATTGAAGTCGGTGTCAGCTCGTGCTAGTCTTAGTTAACATGATGTGCTAGCACCGACTTCAATATATTTTCGTTATTTTATGCTTTTTAGATAATTTACTTTGAAGTCGGTTTTTATTTTTTTCAAAATATTTTGTCGTCAACTCGCTCGTATGCTCATATGCTCGTTATGTACAGTCAACAACAAAAACGTTTTAATTTTAATATATTTAATATAGGCACCTACCTGTTTAAGACACTTATTTATACAATATGATTTTGAAATAGTAACTATATTTATTATAAAATTAAAAATAGAACAAAAATTGAAAACCGCGTATTTTTATTATAATAATCAATAAATACTATTCAAGTCAGCGGAATCAAAATAGCAAATAAAACAAAAAAAAAATTATATCACAAAATGTAAGTGAAACAAAGTCCCTTATTATCCGTTTGCTGTCCGTGGTACCACCAGTAGTACCACCAGTGGTACCACGGACAAAAATAATTATCCGTGGTACCACGGACAACTCCGTGGTACCACCAGAAATAAATTAATCAGATTTTAATTGGTATCTAGGTTGGAAGTACTAGGGTAGCATAAAACTGGTGCATAATCTTGTGCCATGTCTTAGCTGTAAACCAAATTCGCTCATGTGGTTTAGAGCTAAGTACCAGGTTAGCATAGGACTTATTACCCTTCGGAGTCGCTGGACGTTCGGGGTGTGGGCCCTTTGAACGTCCATTGAGTACGGCGGCGACTCCGAGGAGGATGGCGGCGGGGTTGCGACCCCCGTCCCCGTGAGCACCGTGACAGGTTCCGGGGGGCTACAATGCGAACCCCGGCGGCGGGCTACAATGCGCCCCCCGGCGGCGGGCTCAAAGGCAAGGCACTGAGGGGCCCCTGGTGCAGATCCCACCGGAGAGCCCTGGGGTTCCCCCTCTCATGTGCCGATGCGTCAGCCTCGGGGGTTTTAGTGGGTATGAATCCCACATACCCCGGTCGAGCCCCACAGCTCCCGGAGATCTTTGGAAATTTACCGCCGCGTCAAAAAAAAAAAGACTTATGGAGGAGTTCTCACGTATTGTGATATCCAGAGTATGTCTGGCTTCAATCTGGCTGAATCAAGAGATGAGGGCTGGGAGGGAACGGATGTATCAAGAGGTGAGATATCCTTGTATCTTGTACTTCCCTGGTACTTCTGCTATAAATATGTTAACTACTACTCAAATCGCAATAGGTACCACATGCTCAGTATATCCTGGACGTAGTTAAAAATCACATTGGATTGGAGGTGGACTTGAGGACTCTTCCTTATGTCCTATGCTTCCCTGGTACTTCTAGTATAAACATGTTAGCTTAAAACCACATTCATATGCTCATAAAAGATAAGGCACAAAATTATGCACCTGCTATTTTCTGCTAACCTAGTACTTCTGGTAATACTTAATTGGTCTATTTTATTACTCCAATTTCTACCAAATACTAAAACTATTACAAAATAAAGAAAATAATGGAATATTATTTAAATCTAATTAATTTATCTCTGGTGGTACCACGGAGTTGTCCGTAGTACACCAGTGGTACCACGGACAAAAAAATCACTGGTGGTACCACGGACAACAAACGTTATTATCATCTAAATATAATAAAACGTAATCAACAACAAGTATAGCATTTGGTTAATTATTACTTACTAATAAAATCGATCATAGTCTGAGAACTCTAGAAATCACAGATCAGGGTTTTTTTTATATTAGAGTTATTTAAACGTTTTTGTAGCTGACTGTGCAAAAATACGTCGATTTTCACGATCAAGCGAGTTGACGACAAAAAAAGTAGGTAAAATTGGAGGGTGCCAACTCGCGCGCGCGCGCGAGTTTCCCACGCGCGAGATGACGAATAAGTCAACAGTTGCTACGCACTGACATTCATGCCAATACATTGTTTTATAAGGTTTTCTACGCTGAGATTGGCAGAATCATGTTGGGCCTAGATTCAATGGAATAAGGCTAAAAAAAAGTTTGGACTTTGTATGGACGATATCATGCGCATGATCATCATCATCATCATCATCATCACCAGCCGGAAGACGTCCACTGCTGAACATAGGCCTCCCCCTTCGAACGCCACAATGAACGTCAATTGGCTATTTGCATCCACCGGTTACCTGCGACGCGCACAATGTCTGTCCACCTAGTGGGAGGCCTGCCAACGCTGCGTCTTCCGGTTCGTGGTCGCCACTCGAGAACCTCCTATTGTCCGGTGAAGCTGTAATGGCCATCTGCGGCCAACAGCGTCTTACGTTCCCAAAAAAAAAAAAGAACCTTTCTTCTTCTATATCATGCGCAAGAGACCTAAATTCCACATTAAAATTATAATTCTAAAATTAAAAGTTGAAAACATTTATTAGGAGTACTTAATTAATCTAGCGTAATCACGATAAACAAGAAATTCGTGCTACATGAACTTTCAAATCGCTAAAGACCTACTTAAATTCCGGATAACAAAATCTGAACAAAACGTGCGACCTTGGTTTTGTTAACCCTTATAAATAACAGTTATTACGTATTACGTGATTACTTTTATTATTAAATTACACTCGAAAACAAGTTTATTATAAATAAATTATCAAAAAATAGGTATGTGTAATTACAACACGGTACCTACATACAATATTGTATGACGTCACAATGACTATTTGAATAGTCATTGAACCGCCATTTTTGTGCAGTAAATGACGTTTTTACATTGATAGCTAGGTCATACATCACACATCTGTGTTAAGCAGTTATTACAGAGCTAGCAAACAGGGGGTCCAGTACGAGTTCTGATAGCTTACGAGCGCGATCAAGCTGTCAGGGTGCGTGGAGTCCCTCCGCGCGGAAGAAGTGAAACTTCATTCTCGCTCTGTCTCTTTCTATTCCACCTCCCCGCGCAACGAAGTCAACGAAGTCAACAAAGTCAACGGAATCAACGGAGTCAACGGAGTCGGCGGAGTCGGCGGAGTCGGCGGAGTCGGCGGAGTCGGCGGAGTCGGCGGTCACTCACTCACTCACTCACTCACTCACTCACTCACTATCCACTCACTATCCACTCACTATTTATATTTTTTTATTTTATTTTATTTTATTAATTTTAAAGAGACTTACAGACTAATAACAGGTGTATGGTTACTAAAATTAAATTACATAAATTGCTACTAACAAGTCCCTACAGATTGATACAATAATGTGCGATATACACTATAACCAGTGTTGTATTACTGTTTTAACATTAATTATATAATTAAAAATCCTCTTTTGCTAATAAGCGTCTTGCTGTATTTACATTAGTGCAAAATAAGTCGATATTTAGCTTTCGATGTAAGTTATTAAAGTTACGTGCACTTCTAAGTAGGAAGGCATTACGTCTGTATTTAGTTTTAATAAAAGGTACATGTAGCAATGGCCTGTGTCGAAAACCAATTTGGTTATTGCAAATTGATAGTTTTCCAAGTAGTTCAGGACAGTTGATAGTGCCATTTGCAATTTTCAGCAAAAAACAAATATCATTGATATAACGTCTACGCTCGAGTGGAAGGAAATGATATTTTTTACAGCGATGATTGTAATTTTCCGAGAACTGTTGAGCCTTAAAATCTAAATATCTTAAAAATTTCTTTTGGATACCTTCAATACGTGACTTATAGATCTCGTATTGAGGGTGCCAAACCTGTGATGCATATTCTAAGTGGCTTCGCACAAATGAGCAATATAGGATTTTAACTGGTTTTAGGGAGCTAAAACAGGCGGTAGTCCTTATAATAAATCCTAGAGCTCTAGATGCTTTGTTCACAATATCATCAATATGCTGATCGAATAAAAGTTTGCTATCTTGTATAACTCCTAAATCTTTAATAGTGTCAACTTTACTTATAGGCTGATTATATATAGAATAAATTGAATCTATTTTATTTAATTGGCGCGTGAAAGTTATAAGGGCACATTTAGGATATTAAGTTGAAGCTTATTATGGGTACAATATTTCTCAAACCTATTTAGATCTTCTTGTAACAGTTGCACGTCAGATACATTTCGCACTGCTTTATGAATCTTCATGTCATCAGCATAAAGAAGAATATACGAATGTTTAAAGCAGTACTTAATGTCTGCTATAAATAATACGAACAGTAATGGGCCCAATATTGAGCCCTGGGGAACTCCAGAAGGTATAGAGCGCCACTCAGATGTGTATCCCAGAAGTACAACGGCCTGTGTTCTATTTTTAACCGACTTCAAAAAAGGAGGAGGTTCTCAATTCGTCTGTATATATTTTTTTTTTTTTTTTATGTATGTTCGCGCATAACTCTGGCAATTATTAACCGATTTGAAAAAATCTTTCTTCCATCCATTCTTCAATCCATTGATTGGGTCCCATAAAAAAATTATTGCTTAGTAATAAGTAGTTCCTAAAAAAACAAGAATGGTGACTGCGCACTGAGAGTTGCAAGAAAGCCTATATAGATGACGTTTTAGTCGCTCGGACTCGCTCGGTCGGACAAAAATGGTCATAACTCTGGCAAATATTTACCAATTTCAATGATTCTTTTTTTATTCGAAAGAAGAAACCACTGTATTGAATCTGTATGAATTTTATTACAACCGGATAAGAACTTCCTGGAGGACCATGAACGATGTGGAGGAATTTATCTGGTAAAAACCATAAAACTGATGTTCTCCATTACATTGCTCTGACAATTATGAACCGATTTCGATGATTATTTTTTTATTCGAGAGAGTAAACTACTATGATGTTTCCATGCAAATTTCATTACGAACGGATATTATTTTCTGAAGAAACATGAATTATGTAAAACTATGTAGACGATAATGTGATCATAACCTACCTAGATAATTTTACAGTTTTCGATGGTTCAATCTTTATATATGAAAATATCACTAAAAAGTTTAAAATAAAATCTTTTTTAAAAAAAATTGAACCGACTTCAATATCACTGAAAAGTATAAAATAATTTAAATATTATTGAAGTTGGTGCCAAATATACACAACAGGTACGCTAACACCAACTTCAATAATATTTAAATTATTTTATACTTTTCAGTGATATTGAAGTCGGTTCAATTTTTTTTTAAAAAGATTTTTCAATATATGAAGAAAACCATCTGTATAAATCTCCATGTATACCAGCCATTAATATTTTTTTCAGAAGCATTTGATGATCAATACGATCAAAGCACTTACTGTAATCTGTATAAATCACATCAACTTGCGCTCGCTGCTCCATACCATTAGATATATAGTCATTTGAGAGGATTAAATTAGATGTAGTCAAAACATCAAAATCATCCCCTAAATAACCCTCAATTGATGCATAGACGCATAGACCACTCACTATCCACTCACTATCCACTCACTATCCACTCACTATCCACTCACTATCCACTCACCCACTCACCCACTCACTCAGTGACGCCGTCACATGAGCGTTTTCATAACCTTAACAAATTTACGCCTATCGCCTATCGTTTAACACCTATCACTTAACGCCTATCACCTTCATTTAACGCTTAACGCGTTATGTGATAACATTTTTGGAATGTTTCAGTGGGTTTCAGTGGGTGTCAGTGGGTTTCAGTGGGTTTCAGTGGGTTTCAGTGGGTTTTTTGTTGTTGTTAAGTTGAGTTGAGTTAGTGTGTGTGTGTGTGTGTGTGTGTGTGTGTGTGTGTGAGTGAGTGAGTGAGTGAGGGACCGACCGACCGACCAACCGATCGACTGAGCGAGAATGAAGTTTCACTTCTTCCGCGCGGAGGGACTCCACGCACGCACATTTTTTTTCTATGTTTGTTCACGCTTAACTCTGGCAATTATGAACCGATTTGAAAAAATCTTTCTTCTATCCATTCTTTATTTTCTATTAATTTTATTTGAAATGGTATACGTGCAAACGACCTCGAAATGTTGTTAAAAAAATCATGACTCTTTGTGGTTCGACACCTTCCCAATTCTAGTAACAGTCGATTGTTTTGTTGCGATTATTCAATAAAATGCCACTGTCACACTGTCAATGCTTGCGTGGGTGGTGTGCTACTGATTCAAGTTGTGTGAATTTACCGCCGCTGTCAGATCACCTATCTACCTATTTTTATATCATTGCTGTTATCCCAATAACACAGTATTAAAATTCAAATACTCTCAGTACAATTCCATACACACTCAATGTACTTGAACTCGTTGTGTAATGAATAATTCAGAGAATACGAATCGATACGAATGGAATGCTTAGAGTATGGTGATTAGTACTGAAGGAATATTTTAACAGAGATCGCGGTGACAGGCACCAAGGAAGCGCCTACACGAAGGTGTAGTAGACATGATGATCGCTTTTTTTATGACATTTTGCAAATGTAGTAACAATACAATTATATTATACCTTATTTAGTTTAAGTAGTTGGCTACCTCAGGAAATAATAAGTTTTGTAAGTTTTGTTTGATCTATATCATTGGGTTACAGCTGTGCTGTGTCAGAAATTATGTTAGATGTACGTGGGTGCATTTTTCTTCAAAAATCTGTTGATATTTATTTCAATTAGTGTGTGATATACTTACTCGCTTACTTATTGGCACATATTTATTATTCTATAATATTCATATTACCTACATATTTTTTTGATACATATACATGTATTTTATTATAATTACTTGTGTACTGTTATTTATATGAAATTCGTCTAAGTATATTTTTACCGTTTCGTCATACAAGGTTGCCAACAGAAAATCAGCGCTGGGTGTATTCCGCCCAGCCCATGCTGAGTTGGTGACCCCTTTGGCATATGCACGCAAGTATGTTTTATTGTGTGTCTGTTTTTCTCATTTTGTATCTTTTCAATATGTTTTGTTTCTATTAATTTTTATTTCGCTTCCTTTGTACAATTTCTGTGTGTATGTATATGTACGTTTTTTCTTCTTCTTCTTCTAGAAACATACGGGTTGGAAATCGACGCGTTGGTGTACGTTCCAAGAAAACATTTAATTGCTTGGAAACCGTTTTAGGATTCATTAAAATTACATTAACTAAATTATTGCGAAAATAACTTTTAATATGAGATTACCGTGGGGTGTCCGGATAATAATAACATCCTTCTCCTATTGGGTGTCTGTAAGAGGCGACTAAGGGTAATCAAGAAAACGGGCAGCGGCGTCTTTCTATTGGTTGTCTACTAGAAAAGAAGAAAACAATAAATTACGACAAAATTACAACAAACTAAAAGGCCAAAGGGATAGTAGTCGGACCAGTCCCCCCAAGCAGCACCCGCGCACGAGTTGACTGCTCGCAGCAGCCATCACTCCCCTCAACCAAATTAGAGGGAAGGGGGTGACCCGCCACACGAAGCCGCCACAAGCAAAGACTGATAATGATGAACTTGTGAGATGAAAACAAGTAAGTATGTATGTTTGTTTAATAGATTTCGATATTTTACAGTTTTCTTTTTTCTGTGCCCGACTGCTTGAAAATGAGGATAAGTTTTTGCTGTGTTTTCTATGGCATGGTTTACAGCCTTGACGGCTGAGGGGTTTAAAGACGTGTTGTAAGATTCGTCTAAGTTTTAAGATTATCCCGTGCTCTAGTCCTCGCCAGGGTTGCCCTCGCCCTGGCGAGGGTCCGAACGGAGTATCCAGTCTCTACATTGCGTCGATGATGGCCACCGGGTTGGTGTTAGGGGGTAAAAATCCCACATTACCCAGCCTCCGCCGCTACGGAGATACCCGGTCTCCGTAGCGGCCTTTTTTGCCATTATATATAGATATACATAAATATACATACATTTGTTTTTATGTGTCTTTATGTGTTAGTGTTACATAGCTAAGTATATCTAGTGCACGTACCCTCTGCGAACTTCTTTATGAACTTCTTTATTTTCCTCACCATCCAAAGGTAGCCTGGAAAAGATCGCTTATAACGATAAGGCCGCCCATTGTTGCATGTCTTATTAATTTGTATATTTTTCTTTTAGTATCTGTTTTTTTTGTACGCAATAAAGACGTGTCTATCTGTCTATGTAGCTAAAGCGGCTGCTAATTCTGTACTCATTATTCACTTACCGACAGCCCCGTTCGCTTTCAAGGACTTATTTCATTGTTGAAGTACAGCAGGGCTAGACAAGTGGCAAACGCTTTGTATCTATTCCATATCGACAATCATAAACGCTTTAGCGATATCGTTCTTCGTTTGGTAGCCAAATGTACTAGGAGTTATCGAACGCTTATTCTATTCGATCGCTACGAAAAATAACAAATATAGTCTATGGTTTCGTTCTTAAATGTCATCCAAGTATCTGTCACTTGGGCATTGCAGGGCTAGACAAGTGGCAAACGCTTTGTATCTATTCCATATCGACAATCATTAGCGGCAAATGTTGCGTGACACCCACAATCCTCTGATAGGACCCTGTAGCTAAGAAGCTTAGCGTACATAGCACCTACAAAAAAAAATATCTCCGTAATATATCTAATAATAGGTCAAATATGCGCCATTTTGTAGCGTTATCTACAAGTGTTTGGCGATCGCTTCGTTTCGTACGCTTTGATTCGAAGTAGAATGTCAAACCTGCCACTTGGCTACGGTTTCGATGGGAATTAATGTACTATTCCGACGTTTCGTTTCATCGAATAGATTAGAATGACATTTGGCTACCAATTTTCTATTCTATTCGTTAGATCAAATTACTTATCGTATGTTTATGTCATTCCCATACATTCAGTATTCTATTCTATTAGCGTTTGTGCCACTTGTCTAGCCGTGCAGGCGTCATACGGTACGTGTCAGGTCATCCATCACGAGAACCTATTAGCGCCTAGACTTGTCTAGACGCCTACAGGCCGCCCTGGATTTCAATTCTTTAGCAGTAATTTAACAATTTGGTCCAAAAAAGCCCTCAGTCCATTAGGATCTCCGGCTTCTAGGGACCCAGGTAGATTTTCCTTTAAGATCCCACACATAAATTACCGATACTTTAAACTTTTCAAACACATACTCACACTACAATGTAGTCTATAAAACACTACAATGTAGTCATTAGAACACTAAATTGTAGTCCATAAAACGCCGTGTGTGTTCGAAAAATAGTCACCATGTAGTCGCTACATGGTATCGAACAGTTTTAGGGTCCGTTTTTCATTGTCCAAGGGACCGTGCAGATAGGTACCATCGCAGTGTCAGATATTCTTTCCGGCGAGCAGCAGTGTGTAAACGTTGCTGAGTTCCGGTGTGAAGGGAAATGTTTTAAGTATAAACTTAAAAAAAACATTGCCTTCTCACAACTCACTAGAGTAGGGTAAAGATTGTTTCAGCTAGTCCGAGATTAATTAGTTTGGACTTAGAAGAACTATAAACATGCTGCAGCAACTATAAATAAGTTTAGGGGTATTTCTCGATGGGGTACAAAGTGCGACGAGCGTCGTGTTATCGGCAATAAATCGCTCGTTCTGACCTCTTAAGGTCCGTGAATGGACCAGGAGCACATAAAACTGAATGACTATAGACTTCAATTATGTAAGCACTAGAGATGTACTACAAGTTATATCGAGTAATCGAGTTTTACTCAATTTTATTTTTTTCAATTCGGACGAGTTGCTCGTTGCATGCGTTACACAATAACTCTTACATGTATTAGCTATAGATGATTCTTCACCTTCTGTATGATCGTCAACGCCTTGAGCGTATGTGTGCTGCTGCACTGCTACGGATGGATTGATGTCGCTGTCGTCCCGTTGTGGTCTATTTGTAGCAAGACAAGCTAGACCCCATCGTGAATCTTCTGGCCTTCTTTAAAACATTTCCTTCACCGGTCCTATCTCCCGCAAGCTTCTCACATCCACCATGTTAGATGTTGAATGTGGCCAGAACACGCAAAGTGGAGCAACAGTCGCCCAAATCTTCTATCTGCTTATGGTATTTTACCGAGTATGATCTGCGAAGGCGAGGCAAAGACTCGAGGGCTAGTGACGAGACAGTCAAGACGTTCGCCTGATCGTAAGCAACACAACTGTCTAGTTGCTAGCTGCTAGACAACTGCATTGCACTGCTGCTCGTGACCTGAGACATTGGTTATTAAGTCTCTTGTGCCCGGTAATTTCACCCGCTACAGTGCTTAGTGCTACAGTTACACCGGAACACAGCAATTTTTACAAACTGCTGCTTGGCGGAAGAATTTCTGACACTGCAGTGGTACCACCTAGTAAAGTAGAAGAGGTATTAAGTACTATGTGCTAGAGGAGAAATTACAATTAGATATTGAATAGAATTTATTGAAACTAAATATTTACAGTACGCAGCCCTAGGTTCCAGCTATATATTTGCGCCCTTTGCGGTGGAGACCATGGGGCCTTGGTCTCATGAGACGTACGGTTTGGTGAAAGAAGTTTCATCCAAACTTATGGTAGTCTCAGGAGACCGTCGGGCTGGTAGCTTCTCCGGCCAACGTATAAGCTTGGGCATACAAAGAGGTAATGCCGCCAGTCTTTTAGATACCTTTCCCTCCCAGTGCGGCGACAACTTGGAGGAAGTTTTTTTTTTAAGGCTAGAGTGCTTTAAGCGCTCGCCTCCTATTCGTCCGGTGAAGCTGTAATGGCCATCTGCGGCCAACAGCGTCTATCATACCCAAAAAAAAACCTAGTTTAATTAAGTATATTTGTAAATAAACTGTAAATATTTACTTTCAATTACATTATTATGTCTAGCGTTTGTGGACTACGAAAAAGCCTTCGATTCAATCGAGACCTGGGCGGTATTGCAGTCCCTCCAGCGGTGCCACATTGACTATAGGTACATCGAAGTGTTGAAGTGTTTGTACAGCAACGCCACCATGTCGATCCGACTACAGGACGAGAGCACGAAACCAATCCCATTGCAGCGAGGTGTGAGACAGGGAGACGTTATTTCTCCGAAACTGTTCTCAAATGCATTGGAGGACGTTTTCAAGCTCTTGGACTGGTACGGATTCGGCATCAACATCAATTTCGAATACATCACTCACCTTCGTTTTGCCGATATAGTCATTATGGCAAAGTCGCTGGAGGACCTCAATGCGATGCTCAGCGACCTCAGTAGCGTTTCCCAACAGGTGGGTCTTAAAATGAACATGAACAAGACGAAGATCATGTCTAATGCCCATGTTGCACCCGTACCGGTAGTTGTTGGGAACGATACACTCGAAGTTGTTGACCACTACGTATACCTAGCCAAACTATCCAGTTAGGTCGGTCCAACTTCGACAAAGAGGTCGCCCGAAGAATCCAACTCGGATGGGCAGCGTTCGGGAAACTACGCGATATCTTCTCGTCCGAAATACCGCAGTGCCTGAAGACGAAGGTTTTTAACCAGTGTGTGTTGCCAGTGATGACATATGGTACTGAGACGTGGTCTCTAACGGCTGGCCTTTTAGAGAAGTTCAGAGTCACACAACGAGCCATGGAGAGAACTATGCTCGGAGTTTCTTTGCGCGACAGAATCCGAAATGTGGAGATTCGCCGAAGAACCCAGGTCACCGACATAGCTCTCAGAATCTGCAAGTTGAAGTGGCAATGGGCAGGTCACATCGCTCGAAGAACCGATAACCGTTGGGGAAGAAAGGTTCTCGAGTGGCGACCACGAACCGGAAGACGCAGCGTAGGCAGGCCTCCCACTAGGTGAACAGAAGACATTGTGCGCGTCGCAGGTAACCGGTGGATGCAAATAGCCAATTGTCGTTCATTGTGGCGTTCTAAGGGGGAGGCCTATGTTCAGCAGTGGACGTCTTCCGGCTGATGATGATGACATTATTCTGATACAGATCTCGATTTCCTGAGAATGTCTAAGCAAAAAACACTTCAACGATGTCAAACAACGTCAAAGCCTGCCCTTCATAGTTATCGACCTAAAACGAATAAAAACCCGTTCATTTATTATTTATTTCATTTTAACACTAACGCAATCGGCCATTATCGTGGCGTGCCATTAATAGCGCCGTACGCTCGAGCCGATAATTCCAAGCCGTGGCACAAACGAGCCATTTACTGCCAGATATATATAAACATCGCCACATAAACACGCCAATCATATTGGCTGAAACTTAACCACCCTTTTTTTTAAATCTGAGTGACGAGACAATAAATATAGTTTTTACTAAGTAATCTGTGATGTTAGCCTGTAAGCGAGTGACTCGCCTGCCTATAGTATAGACAGCTGTATAACACTGCCGCTCGTCACACGATACATTAGTTATTAACTGCCGATATCTCTACTGAGTAGTAGAGTATAAAGTTTCTAACTATTCCAAAACATGGAATATATGATGATGATGTATGATATTGTCTTTTATTTACGCGAATTCAAATTCAAACTCAAAATTCTTTATTATGCATAGACCTCACGGGGGCTCTTACATATTGTAATTTTTTACAACTACCACCGGATCGTAACGCGGCCTCCACTGAGAAGATCCGGCAAGAAACTCAGCGGACTTGTCTTTTTTCAATTATATAATAATAATTAAACAATATTACAATATATATAAATACTTATCTTAAACTACAAGCTTGTAAGAGTACTGCAGTTCAAGCCCTCGCAGCTTTATTCTCCAGGTAATCCGAGATTTTATAATAGCCTTTTTTAGACAAATGGCTGTTAATGGTAGTTTTAAATTTGTTTATTGGTAGATCTCGTATATCCTGGGGCAGTTTATTATAAAAGCGTATCCCTTGGCCCATAAAGGAATTGCTAATTCTGTGGAGACGCGTGGAGTGTACAGCAAGATTGTGTTTGTTCCGAGTATTTATATTATGTCGATCACTAACCTTTGCTAAAGCACTTATGTTCTTTTTTACATACATCAAATTTTCAAAACTATACTACACATTGTAAGTCCACCCGTGACCATGGGTGCTGCAAAGCATTCGAAACGTCGGCAGCGTAAAACCTAAACAGTGATATATTCCGTAAGGCTAGTTTTATTACAATGGATGTATGATACTTAAAACCAATCGACGTTTATGTGTGCAGCAGTAAGTCTCTTGTGTCCGGTAATTCACCAGCTACAGTGCCCTTCACACCGGAACACAGCAATGTTTACACACTGCTGCTTGGATGCAGAATATCTGACACGCTGAAATTTTTGAGAATAAGCCCCTGTTTAAAGAGTTCGATGGAAGAAATGGCCAAATAAATAAATATAACTGTCATGATTTTGTATTCTGGTATCAATTTTTAGGTTAGCAACACGAAACATGATAATAAGGACGGGGCCCCTGCGTCTGGGCCGGCGTCGGTTTTGACAATTATGTGTAAATATCATTGTTTTAAGGTGATAAAATTGTTATACCAATGTTGTATTTGTTTATAATTTTATATACAATATACTAAGTTCTATCAAGTGAATAACGTTTGTTTTCATCAAGAATCTTTATTATAACAGACCTTCAGATAGACAGTGGTTTGGTCAATGATAGTAAAATATCATTGGGTTTGGTGTTTATCTTTATATAACTACTTGAGGCGACAGTCTAGAGTGGTCTATGGGATGTCTGCTTGTTTAAACTATGGTTATCGGTTTGAACGGTCATAGGCAGTTGGCAATCTCACTAACCGCTAGAACGACGCCATTTGGTCGTTATTTCTGCTTTCTTCTGTATAGTGGCAGTACTTGCCTGGTTGGGCTTCACAATTTGCCGGGGTAACAGCTTTGCTAAGCTGCTATGACCTTCTGATATAATTTTTCTTATTGTCGGAGTGTCACAGGAAACCTCCGCAAGACCATATTTTAAAACTCTAGGCATAGTTCGATAAAGCGCAGCTTCACAAAATCATCCAAGTCCGACGGTTTACAATAAGCTGCCGAATCAAATAACCAATGCACTAAACAGTTTCAAGCGTCGCCTTAAACGCTGGCTTATTGAGCACTCGTTCTATAGTTACGAGGAATTTATAACACAAAAAACGTAACTGGTAAAATCCAAATTTATTGATTTTGGCCTGTATTAGTTAATATTATTTTTCCTAAATGACTTTGACATGGATTATTTTTATAGTATGACTCAATTGTGACATGATATTAACGACTTATAAAGAGATGTATTGCTAATTAATGTTTTTCTTATGAAATTAATAAGTAATTTGTGATTTGGATTGACTGTATCGACTTAAATGAACTGACGTGTAAAATAACTTTACAAATACATAAATGATTATGATTATAATAATACCAGTCCTTGTTAATGTCCCACTGCTGGACACGGGCCTCCCTTCAAGATGAAGGGGCTTAGGCCATAGTCCACTACGCTGTCCAAGTGCGGGTTGGCGGACTTCACACGTCATTCGAAAGCTAGTTAGGCTTTCTCAGACATGCAGGTTTCCTCACGATGTTTTGCTTCACCGAAAGCTAGTAACAATCGCACAAAGACGATTCGCACATGATTAATTAAAGGAATCAGAGGTGCGAGCCGGGGTTCGAACCTGCGCACCTTGTTTCCAAGGCAAGCGCTCGCCCACTGATTATAATTATTATTATATCTTTTCCATTCGCCACTTTACTTGACAGAACGCGTCGTGGCAATCAGGAGGGACCTATCCGGTGCACATGCACTAAGCAACGTAAGTGCGTGTCCTAGGTGGTTAAGTTCCTTGTGCAAGGAACCGTCCAGTTGATACCACCGCAGTGATATTCTGCCGCCAAGCAGCAATGTGTAAACATTACTGTGTTTCGATGTGAAAGCGACACACGAGACTTAATATCTAATGCCTTTGGAGTTGGCAACCTCTAGTGATTCTTCTGGTGCTGCTAGCGTCCATAGGCTGGCTGCTTTCCATCGGGCGGGCCGCATGCTTGTTTACCACCTCGGTGGTATAAAAAAGCGCATTTATGCGTTTAGCGCTTCCGCCCGTAGCCCTACCTCTATTTAAAATCTTTCTCAAAAAAAAAAATTAAAACTGTATACTGTTTTGAGAAGGTAGGTAAAGTGGAGTTCTAATTCGTACTCTGCTCATTATAATAATAACAAACAACAGTCAAATTAAACAGACTTAAATACGAGTCAAAGTGTTAGTGCTTTGGGGCGTGACTAACGTGGCGACTGTCAGAGCGCTTACGTAAGCGCTAAGCACTTATTTACAAGTGTAAACCGTGCCTTATGAATATGAATCGCGATGTGCTGTCAACGAAATGTTTCGACAGTGGACAAGAATTATCTTATTTT
The DNA here is from genome assembly GCA_911728495.1 of Furcula furcula. NCBI lineage: Eukaryota > Metazoa > Arthropoda > Insecta > Lepidoptera > Notodontidae > Furcula > Furcula furcula. The sequence continues at coordinate 12,599,666 of OU452264.1, forward strand.
CGTGACTAGGCGCCCAGAAATAGCAAATGAGTGGATCTTTGATGGTATCGTACGATATTTGAAACCTAAAGTCTATTGATAAAAGAGAGAGACAGGAAACGCATGCTCGAATAACGTAAGCAGCCACCTTAACCTTACAGTAGTAAGCCAAATAATATCACTTTTCAGCGGCGTTTTATTCCTACAGTAAGTAGGGTGGCCATTGCTCTATATAATATAATATATAGAGTCGTCGTTATATATCACTCTCAATAGTTCTCTGTTATTGGCCTTTTCTTTACATCGTATCTATAAAACAAAGTCGCATTCCGTGTCTGTCGGTATTTCCGCTAACTCCTCCTAAACCACGCAATGGTTTTTATCATCAGTTAGATAATTTTTCACTAAAGGTTTATGTGTATATATTAAACTATATGTACATTACATCCATGCGAAGCCACAAATAAAGGAAGTGTTGATTGATAAAATTTTATAAGAAAATAGTGTGAAAAGGGCAAAGTTAACTCGGACTTCAAAAGTTCCCAAGCGGTGATTCTACAAAAGAGGAATTTTCAATATGAGTTCCACTGGACCGATTTTAACAAATTATTTCAAAAACGGAACTCAAAGGCGAACTCCAAATCGTACCGATGACGTTGAGGCCGCCTTAATTACATCTCCTTGAATTTATGGTGCCCTGGTAGCAACAGGGTGGCAAGAGGTCGTTCTTCACACGCCCGCGTTTCCCCGGAGAGGAAGCAATTAAGTTTGCACACCGTACACGACGACGAGCGGGCTTTGAGCTTTGAGATCTTATAATTTCTACCGCCCTGGTATATACTAATTCATTTCTTACCAGGCATACTAGACTAATAATTGCTTCATCTCCACGTTTTATAACCATTTTAGAAAAGTAACTTACATATTATTGTACACTTTTTTCAACTAGTTTCAAAATCATATCTTTTTCTTTTCGAAGCACAAGACTCAATAAGTTAACCCAACAAATGGAACATTGAGAACAAGGTTTCTAATAAATAAGTCGGTTTGTTTTGATATATGCTAAAAACAGATGCTAACGAAGCAGTCATTTCAATCAGTAGAAATAAATAAACTGCACATTTTTTTTTCATGTACATTTCACACATAAGGTAACGTTGTTATGTTTTGTATTCACAGGATTAATACCGAATGATGGAACATTGAGAACAAGGTTTCTAATAAATAAGTCGGTTTGTTTTGATATATGCTAAAAACAGATGCTAACGAAGCAATCATTTCAATCAGTAGAAATAAATAAACTGCACATTTTTTTTTCATGTACATTTCACACATAAGGTAACGTTGTTATGTTTTGTATTCACAGGATTAATACCGAATGATGGAACATTGAGAACAAGGTTTCTAATAAATAAGTCGGTTTGTTTTGATATATGCTAAAAACAGATGCTAACGAAGCAATCATTTCAATCAGTAGAAATAAATAAACTGCACATTTTTTTTTCATGTACATTTCACACATAAGGTAACGTTGTTATGTTTTGTATTCACAGGATTAATACCGAATGATATGTTACTAAATAGTTGACAGAAGTTATTACTGCTATGAGCAGTAAACGAGCTAATACGAGACTTCACTGCTCCACAACAATGCACACTTGTCCATAACAAGGGATTTTTATGGACTGCACATTCCGGTCACAATTATAAGCCGCAACTTCTAGCTGCAGCCGCACTCCTTAGTCCTTAGACGTCCAATGTTTACCGGCAGTGACACCGAGGAAGACGGTGGCGAGGTTTGTACTTACCTCCGTATCCGTAAACACCGTGACAGTCGGGACTGCGTCCTTTGGTGGTGACGGGCTTGAAAACGAAGCACCGAGGGTTATCTAGTGCAGATCCCAGCAGAGAGCCGAGGACCCCATCTAATGTGCCGATGCAAAAGCCGGTAAAAATACCATGGCACTCACCCTCGACATAGTTCCGGGTACGTTTTGATGGTTCCAACCAAGATACTTAATAAAATAAGTCTCGCGGAAATCAACTTAAAGATCACTGGCTGTAAAAGAAAAGGCAGTCCAGCAGACCTGCGATGCAGACTGGAAAAATGATTTGAAAATACGAATGGTGACGTATAATTATAGAAACTTGATAGAGAGTTTGTAAATATTAAAATTATTACCCGTATTAGGTGATATGTACATTTCTGCAGCTTCGCTAAACAAGGTAATACATACCTACGTACATACTATATACATAAAGTAAATAATAAATATATTTTATATAACAATTTCAATTTGTAAAACGCATACTCTTGTACATTTATGTTAGTTGTGTAGTTGTGTTTAGTGTTGTTAGTTGATTTATGTGGCCTGTATTAGGCAATTTTTAAACGATAAGGGTAGAATGTAATTAAATTATTTAATTTATTAAAATCATGCCACTTTTACGGATTTTATCGCGGTTTGCCAATTCCTCACGACCTCAATATACTGTAAAGCTTACAGTATCTTGAGGCCGTGCAGTGTTTGCTTGGTTTTTGATTTAATTATATTTATCACAGGATCCCTAGCCGGTGGTAACACCCAACCGTCTCCCATAATGACATTAGGATGTTTTTTGATCACAATATAGCCTCACGAATCATCCTTGGTAGGAATCGGCAAACCGCGATAAAATCCGTAAAAGTGGCTTGATTTCAATAAATACAGAACTCTTACTGCGTAGATCGGACCAACAAGAATAACTACGAAGACCTGAGGGTACACCGGCATAATTGTGACATAAGGACGTTCAACATCTCAGTCCTCCCGTGACCATGGGTACTGCAAAGCATTCGAAACGTCGGGATAGTAAAATCTTCTATACTATAATAAAACTCAAAGAGCACTTTTTCTGTACATTGAATATTTTTCCAAAATTTCTATGTGGGGATACTATACTATCGATATAGAGGCCAAAACAATTTTTTTTGGAATTATTATCTGTCTGTCTGTCTGTCTGTCTGTCTGTCGTTCTGTTTGTCCAGGTATCATTTGAAAACCCGTGGATGGATTTTGATAGGACTTTCACTGATGTGTTGTGTAGAAGTCAAGGTATAAATTGGTATATATAACATCACGCTATGTTTCATAGGGGCTAAGCAGTGAAACATTACTTGCACATATTACCACGTAATTTCCTTTGTATGTGAATAGGGTAATTATAGACTGATCAGTTAATCATTAAGATATGTATTATTACGCTATATACAATAGGGACTGAGCAGACATTTAGTTTGCATAAGATATGGCAGTGGCGAAGGGTCAATTTTTGTAAGGGGTAAGCCGGTCCGGTACACCCAGGACATTTACATTAGATTTCTGTATTGTTCTAAGTACTTTGCTGATAGCAATATCACATTATATCTTTGAAAGGTTAAAATCTGTAAATCCCGAGCGAGTCCAAACTAGATTAGGGGGGGGGGGGAGGTGTTCATGAAATTTTAATGAAACTCTTGTGTGCATATCGGGTAGGTCTGAGAATAGGCCGTAAAGTATATTTCATGCCATTAGGTTAAGGTTAAACAACATAAGGAAAGGTCATTAAATAGATGGGTGAACCGATATGTATGAAATTTTGTGTGCATATCGGGAAGGTCTGAGAATAGGTCATAAAGTATATTTAATGCCGCTGATACCATGATTGACTAGGATATATAGAACGAGAGGAGGGTGCAAGAGAGGAGAAAGAGGGAGAGGGGATTCGAGGAGGGGGTGATGGGTTGAGTGAGGGGGAGTGAGAAGGAGCAAGTTCGTAGAAGAGAGAGGGGGGGAGAGTTCAGAGAGGGGACAACAGGGAGAAGAAGAGGGGGTGTGTGACGGAAATCGAAGCGGGAGGGGGAAAGAGAGAGGAGAGAAAGAGCATATAATACGATTTTTTTTATAAGAGAGAGAGATATGGAGAGAAGTAAATCTAGGGAGGACGGAGAAAAGGGGAGCAAAATGTAATAAAAGCGCGGGCGGAGCTGCACGGGTCAGCTAGTCAAAAATAAACCGCGAATAAATCCGTAAAAGCAGTTTCATTTCAATGTGTAATATTCGCGTAAATAAACAACAACATTATTTAATTTAATCAATTACTGAATCATTGCGATGAAGTAATGTCGTAAAAAGTAATGAATCAATGTAGAGACAGTCTTCAGATATAAAATGAATGAGAACAATAAAAACAAATCTTACCTCATTAGTTAAAGTATAATAAAACTTTATTTAATCGTCTAAAAGAAACTCGAATCCGCAAATGGTTTTACTTTACCGCTAAGGAATTAGTTTTACGGACTAAAGTTCTGGGTGTTAGTGTTAAATATTTTAGTAATTGGAAGGTCCATTGTATGGGCCTGGGCTAAATGGTAATGGCAGGTTGCAAGTTTTGCGATGAAGCTTTGTTCGGGGCATTCTCTGAAAAAGACAAAGGGGATTCCGCACCCATCAATACAAACTTCTCTTGTGAGAGCTTCGCCAGGTTATGTCGCCCTAGTATCGACTTGGTGTTTCACAGTCATTATACGCCAAGAATCGCCTGCAAAAGGCGTAAAGTAGGTAGATCCCAGGGACCATCCAGGTAGACCTACCACCGCAGGGTAATAATAATAATAAATACACTTTATTGTACACCAAAAGTTACATGTAAATTGAACAATACGTTGAAGATATCATGTACAAAGGCGGCCTTATCGCTAAAAAGCAATCTCTTCCAGGCAACCTAACTAGAAAATGAGAGAGAGAAACATAATGGGCAGTTGATGGTGCACTTCAATAAAAATAAAATTTTATTGTTGAATAGAAGAAGAAGAAGAAAATAGAAAATATATATAATATTAGTATATAATATAAAATAGAAAATATATTTTTTAATTACGATTATAAAGAGAGATAATGTTCTTTAACTAGATATTTAAAACTAGGCAAGGACTTAGCTTTCCTGACTTGGATAGGCAACGCGTTCCACAGTCTGAGGCTTGAACAGCAAAAGATTTGTCATAAAATACTGTGGAATGGTCTGTGGTGGTCAGGGTCAGATATTCAGCCGGCAAGCAGCAGTGTGTAAACATTGCTGTGTTCCGGTGTGAATGGTACTGTAACTGGTGAAATTACCGGACTCAAAAGAATAACGAATATTTCGGGCGATGTTCGGCAGAGTTTCGGGTGAGTGCAGTTGTTTATAGGCACGCGTGTTGCATACCGTCAAACGAATTCATGCTTTTATTTAACAGTCCTTGTTTTTTCCCACTATTGGACACGGGCCTCCCCTCAAGACGAAGGGGCTTAGGCCATAGCCACCACGCTGGTCAAGTTGGTGGACTTCACACATCATTCGAAAACTAGTTAGGCTTTCTCAAAAATGCTGTCACGAATTTCCTCATTTTGACTTGACTCATAAATAATTTGAATAAATAAATCCTATACAAACAATACAGTTTTCATACGAGTTAGGTTATAAAAACGATTCGAAAACGCCGCACATAATATACCGCTAGCAATTTTCTCGGAGCAGTAAAAAACATCCTGTCTATAAATAATCAATGAGGACTCACCTGCCTCTACTTGAACAACAACAGTGTGCAAACAGCCTATATTTAAGAATATCTCTGTTCCACTAGACTATCCTGTGCACTCTCACTACCGCGTTTATTTTCTAAATAAGCCGCGCCTAGATCGCTAATAAAATCACAAAAAAAATCGAATGATTTGCTCCAACTAGTTAATACGGTAACTTTTAAGTGAAGCGATTGTTCATATTGTTCGATTTTAATTCGATTGTTCCGATTATTGTTATCGATTGTGTCCGAGCCCGACTACTGAGGTCGAGCTCCCGCGACCGACTGAAACTGATCGGGCACTCTCCCCCTATTCCCGGTGGCTTTCTTTCAGCACAGTGTTGCTACGTCGGGAAATTATTTTCCTGTGACATTATTCAAATGTTTTTTTTTTATTTACGTGAAACGTTCGTATGATAGTGAGCGATAGGCCAGCAGTAATACGTATTAGTGATTAAGTACCTAAGTCTAGTACTTTCACCAGCTACAGTGCCCTTCACACAGACACAGCAGTATTTACATCATGCTGCTTCCTGTCTCTTGTAGGAACCTACCAACGGTACATTTATTGGTAACGGAACCAATTAAGTATATTACTATATTATTTAGTTACATTCTTAACTTCATATATGATATTGCGAATTTCGTATAACCAAGTAGTGACTCTATGCCAATAATAAAAAAAACAATGAGCTTTTTTGTTTCTTCTTTAACTGGCATTTTGATAAAATATTAAAACTAATTTAGTGGATCGATAATGGAAGCAGATTAAGCATTTATTACGTGACAACCAACCATTAGAACGCAACAAATTGAACACGCAAGTGTTATGTACTAAGACTGTTTTGTAATAAAATAATAATAATGTCCTCTTGGCCGATACGACCACAGCGGCCAATCTTTTACAAGATATGCGGGAGATAATAAATTGCATAAGTGCTTGCGGAAACACAAATGCACTTTGTCTTCCTTTTAAACTCTCACAATCCGATGGGACGGAATACTAACACGAGCGGGGCGAGGTAAGGCACAGGGTCGATTTTTTACATGCCAATTTGACGCATTTGATCGACCTGCACTTTCCTAGACAGTAATACGGAACGATACACAATGCTGTTGCTCCCCGCGGATTTAAGCCCGCGATAGCCGGTTTCATAAGTAAGCGGTTCCCTATTGTACCACTGAGGCTACTACACTCCGAACCAAATAAGCTTGAAGGAGATTACAACTTTATTATGCAGTCATAAAACACCCCCGCTGTATATTTGACCGTTAACGCGGCAGCAAAAAAAGGTTGGTAATACAAAGTTGTTTTTGCTGACGCGCCTAGTTGACAATGTATGCGTTATGTAGTTATTGAACCGCAAACGAACTTGTAATCACTTTCAAGCTTATTTGGGATGGAGTGTAGGCTTTTTTTCAACATAATCCAAAATCCGTGCCTTAATACAGGTTTTTTTTAGTTCTCGCGGGGTAATCATTCAATGGGTTCCCGGGACCCTGTGAGGGTCAACTGGAGTATGTGTCATTTTTACCCACTAAAACCTCGCGGCTGTCGCATTGGCCCATGAGAGGGAGACGTGGGATTTCCGGTGGGATCTGCACCCTCAGTGCTACGTTTGACCCCGCCACCGCACGTTATAGCATACCTGGAAACTGTCATGGTGCTCACGGGGACGGGGGTCGCAACCTCCTTCCTCCTCGGAGTCAAAGTCAAAAATAGAGAGGGGAGGAGAGAGGAGTCGCCGCCATACTCGTTGGACGGACTCCAAACTTGATATTACAGCCTACAATTACATTCCATAATATTACTAAAACCTCCCCGAAATAATGGAGATTGCACCACATTGCCCCAGTGACCCCGAATCCTTTGTGCGATTCGCAAACTGCGACTATGCCTTCATGCTTTTGTTTCCCGTTGCGATCGCACGCATTCCACACCACATAGCCCCGTCCTCTTCGCACCACTGAAGTTTTTAAACAAATGAAGTTTATTAACCCGGTTTATGCCTGCTGTTACTGGGAACAACATAAATATTTAGGCGTTTCTCCGTTTATTTAAACATAGCGACCCGCAGCGGTTAAACCCGGCAGTTTTAAGGTTCCAAGCCTAAAAGGTTATGTTCATAAAATCATCGTTACCCACATATGAAGATTCCGGAAGATATTCTTTAATATTAGTGGAATCTTTTCAGAATCCATTTTCTTAAAATCACTGCCCTCTGCATCTGGCTCTTGATTCAACCGTCTAACCTCTGGTGTTATTTTTTTAGTTTTGTTTCTTTTTTAATGTGGGGTATCATCCTCCCATCTCCTCCTCCCGTTGTGTGTCCGTAATAGTCGATTAAATAGTCGATCGAAGCATGTGATGATTAGAAGTGCATTTTGAACCTTTTTTTTTTGTAGGAGTAGTACTGTTGGCTGCAGATGGAAATTACAGCTTCACCGGACACGAGGGCGAGTGCTTAAAGCGCTCCAGCGGGAAATTTGAAGCGCTCTTATAGATAGAGAATTTCATCATCATCATCAGCCGGAAGACGTCCACTGCTGAACATAGGCCTCCCCCTTAGAACGCCACAATGAACGACAATTGGCTATTTGCATCCACCGGTTACGTGCGACGCGCACAATGTCGTCTGTCCACCTAGTGGGAGGCCTGCCTACGCTGCGTCTTCCGGTTCGTGGTCGCCACTCGAGAACCTTTCTTCCCCAACGGTTATCGGTTCTTCGAGCGATAGAGAATTTGGCGAAGACGAATAGGAAGCCACTTGAACTTGTTACGAAACTCTGAAATATTTGCTCGAGCGAAAATTGGACCGAATCGAAAAATTTACACATAGAAAAAATTACACGTATCGGTGTTTTTATAGAAAATGTTAATCAATAGGCATGATGACTGCAACACAATACCAATAAATCTGTGGTTTTAAATATTAGAACAGATTGCACTGATTCCAAAAATGCATCTCATTTTCATAATACAAATAAACTAATTTGATTTGATTTGATTTGATAATAATAGAGAGATTTTCGTGATATTTAAGCAAATAAATTACTTACTCAAATACAGCTAATCGCCATTTTGTAATAAACGCAGATCAGAGTGAATGACGTCAATCCTGTGTAAATAAACAACTGTCAAACTGTCATCTCAACATTTTCTTTCATACAATGATACAATGATTCACTTTTATACCTAGACAGATGTTTATTTACACCGCCGGAGTGACGTCACAAAATGGCGCCATGCACCGACCATCGTTTTGGAACGAAATTCAAACTCTATTTTAAAAATTGAAAATATTGCTATTAATTGTAAATTTAATACAAAAATATGATTATTTTCGGCAATAGTAGACCTGTAAGTATATTATAGAGTATTTTTTCAAAATTAGTCAGCATGCCTATTACCTTCAATTGGGCTACGATTTTAATAATCGATATCTTCTTTGCTTCAATCGGAAATTGAATCATAAAGAATGTTGTCCTTTTTGCCCGACGACCCCCGAAGTACCTAGACGTAATATTTATGTCTGTTTTAGATTAGCAAACCACTTGAAGCTATTTTTTTAATTTTCCGTGTTAGTTCCTTCTCCCTCGCCCTCTAGGATTGATATTGCCCAACTCCATCATCATCGTCATCATTGGCAGCTGAAACACGTCCACTGCTGAATAAAGACCTCCCCTTAGGGGGGACAGGTTGTTAAATTACACTGAGCACTTACAGACAAACAGACAAATTTAAAAAAAATTACAGAATCGGTTATAGAATGCCCTCCAAATATAATTCTCAAAATATCTTCAATGTACAGAATTAGACCTGTTACAGTTTTATTATAAGTAGTATAGATAAGAAATACATAATGTACGTATAGGTACGGCTCCATATCAAAAGGACACAAGCAAAAGAACTCAAAATCAGAACGACCGAAAACAAAAAATCCTAACAGTAACATGACCTACGCGCAAGAAGTCCACGCAAATAGTCTTAATATCATATGGTCCATATAGGTACTACGAAGTGAGCGACTAACGGATAATGCAAAGGAAATTAACTCCTAAACCGTTTCTAACACCTTTGGTTTACCCTTTTGATATTCCTATTTGAATTTGTAAATTGAAATATGTAAATTGTAAAACAATGATTCGGTAACTTAAATTTTTTGTACAGTTTTTTATTTATTTACGTATTAACTGAATATTTACAGTTCATATACAAATAAACTTATTTAAGTGACAAACTTGCTCCAAGGGAAGGGAAGGGTACCTAAAAGATAGGCGGCGATATCTCTTTGTATAGCCAAGCTTATACGATATCAGAAAAAGCTACCAGCCCGACGGTCCCCTGAGACTTCGAAAGAAGAATAGAGAAGAAGAATAATAATAATCTTGTGTAGATTAGAATTGTGCATTATTTAACTTGCAAAGAACTACTCAGAACTACTTATTTTTCTTCCAGAAGAATATCTCTCCTTTTCATCTACCACTCTGGGGTTTTCTGTTGGAAAACTCAATTATGAGTTAAGCTCGCCTTTGTACTTCTTTTTCTTGTATGTATGTGTACAACAAAGAATTAAAGAGTAATTCTAATAGATATCCAGGAACAATATATTGAAGTATAAGTCCTCAATACTTTTGAATGTGAATGGACCATACATTAGATAGCATAGAGTTTATATATTAAGAATAGAGTACGCGTTTCTCTATGGTATCCCTTAAACAAAGCGTAGGCAGATTTTCCTCTAAGAGGCAGGTGAATTGAACTATTCAAAGTTATATTATAAGAGTTACATTGATATGTATGTGATAAGTAGTGATGTGTTTGATCTGTCATAAGTGCAAATGTCGATAAATCATCTGACGGTATACTACCTATTGTCGCGTACCTGATATTTATGTATTTTGATGTTCTTACTCGTGGCTACATGTTCTTACTTGAATTAAGCATTCTATAGTGGCGGGTCACCCCCTTCCCTCTAATATGGTTGAGGGGAGTGATGGCTGCTGCTCGAGTCAACTCGTGCGCGGGTGCTGCTTGGGGGGACTGGTCCGACTTCTATCCATTTGGCCTTTTAGTTTGTCTTAATTTATTGTTTTCTTCTTTTCTCCCTTGCTTTATGTTTCGAATGGCAGGACACAATATCGCTAATGTCGATTCATTTGTAACAAAACAATGTTTAAAAAAAAAAGTGAAAAAATGACAAGCCCGCTGAGTTTCTTGCCGGATCTTCTCAGTTGAGGCCGCGTTGTGATCCGGTGGTAGCTTCTAAAAAATGACGATTCAAAAGTGCTAGCGTTAAGCCTATTTGAAATAAAGATTTTTGAGTTTGAGTTTGAGTTTGAGTATAGTACTTGTACTGATTCATATTCTAAGTGTGGGATGTTTGCCCACTAAAACCTCCCCAGTGGCCTTCATTGACGTTGTGGAAAGACTAGGCACTCCATACAGACCTCGACAGTGTCTCCAACGCCGTACGCTCGCTAGGGCATATTATATTGTGTTTTAGCTAAGCAACGGCGGCGGTGCTAAAGGAAGGATCCTCCGACTGAGCGAGGTGTGATGCTCGGTCAGGGCCGAAGCCCCCGACAGTTGTTGTCGGGATGTTGTATATATTCTCCGAGTCGGGGAAACTTCGCTTGCGAGATTCAGGATTCGGAGGTGGCGCCATCTATTGCGTTGTATGAGGTACTACTCGCTTCTCATCGCGTTATACCACATGTGCCGCCATCTGGTTATGTCGAGTCGCCACAGTGTTTTTTTATTACATTATTCTTCATGCACTTACATAATATGCTGGGTTCCTATATTCAACGACCCGTTTGTAAGAGTGATCAAGTAACTACTAACGAGGCGTCACTCAGTGCTCTACAACATTTTAGGTTAACAACGCTGCGTCGTCGTTTATAGGAACAGTTTTAGCTAATCTCTGGTAGAAAATTTTCCTGTTCGTTACTAAAATGACTCTTTTCATAGATATAGGAAGCAGGCATTAGTCATCGTCGCCAGCCGGAAGATGTCCACTACTGATCATAGGCCTCCTCCTTCGAACGCCACAATGAACGATAATTATGTCGTATGTCCACCTAGAAAGAGTTCGTGGTCGCCACTCGAGTACTTTTCTTCCCCATCGGTTATCGGATCTTGGAGTGATGTGGCCTGCCCATTTACTTTGTAAAATAATATAAAAATCTACTAACGAAGTAAAGTACAGAAAAGCGTAAAATTTAATTTGTCTAATTAGCTACGTTCAGTTCATCGGGAAAATTTTAATTAGCCAATATAAAAGTTAATAAACTCGCGTTAAAGTTTCGCACCTGCGCTGAATTAAGTAATGGGGGAAATGGCGCAAACCGGTAGCTCACTTGATATCTACATAATCGATATTCGGTCACGAATTTTTCATAACGAAGAATAGACAAAAGCATAAGTACAGACAAAAATATAAGGATAGCCAGGCTTTAGCCAGGAATACACAAAATCATGAGAATAGACAAAAGTGTAAGAATAGGCAAACGCATTAGAACAGACAAAAGTATAAGAATAGTCAAAAGCATGAGAATAGACAAAAGTGTAAGAATAGACAAACGCATTAGAATTGACAAATGCATTAGGATGGACAAAGGCATAAGGATGAACAAAAGCATAAGGATGGATAGACAAAAGCATAAGGATGGATAGACAAAAGCATAAGAATATACAAAAACATAAGGATCGGCAGAAGCATAAGAATAGGCAAAAGCATAAAAATAGACTTTTGTCTACTATATATATATGGTGTATGCTTTGCATAAGAATATACAACAGCGTAAGAAAAACAAAAGCCTAAGACAAGCATTATGATGCTTGTCTTAGGCTTTTGTTTTTTTAGGAGTATGCTCCTAAGTAAAGCCACCATTTTTTTATTGGTTGTCGGGGAGAAAACCTTCAAAAGATACCCGATCTCCGTATTCCGGTGGTTATATGAGATACCCACTGATACCTTCCTGGTGGTCTTCACTAACGCTGTGGGGCACTTCGTTCTGCCCTTGCCAGTTTTTCCAGCGTCGGATCGCTAGAGTACGTCCCGGGGGAGCTGAAATACACACTCGCCAGAAGTGAAGCCACCTAAACTAATGCCAAAGTGCCACAGTACAATTTAGTAGCCCAATTTAGTATTAAAATATACTGTTTGAGATTAGAAACTACAGGTTTAGAGATTTCGCAACGTTTTCGTTGTAAGTATAACATTTAAATGCAAATTTATTTCAATCCTTTTGTTTGCTGGCGCTTATAGTTTATACTATAAATCAAAGCCGCGATTGAATCGTGATAGGAATATTAATTATAATTTTGTAGACTCCGTGGCGCAGGGAAAACCACTTGTTTTGTAAACCGAAGGTCACGGGTTCAAAGCCCGAAGGGAGTGACAACTTTGTGTAGTTGTTTCTTCTTCATCATCACCATTAGCAGCCAAAAGACGTCCACTGCTGAACAAAGGTCTCCCCCTTAGAAGGGAGGGGTTGCCATAATCCCCACGCTTGGCAGACGGCTTGGGGATCGCAGTATAGGTGAAAGATAAATCCAAAAGAAAGACGCTGCCGTCTTCTTGTTCTCGCTTAGTCGCCTCTTACGACGCCTGTTTCTTCTTACTGATTAGGAAAATGCAGGCCGATTTCATGTTTATCTGGAAAGTAAGGTGATTTATGCATCGCGTCGAATTGATCGGTCCTGTGACTGACATCTACCCGGTAGTGACGGTCTTCAGTTCTGTCTGTCTGTAAGAGTAAAAGGAAGATAGAGTGCACTTGTGTCTTTCCAAGCACTTGTGCATTATAATATCTCCCGCATATGGCTGATTTTGTGCAACCCGATGGAAAAGCTGCGTGGGCTTGAACTGCCCAAGTCAAGCAAGCGTAGAATTGTAACGTAATAGGTAACTTGTATTACTGTTAAAAAAATAACATTATGCCAAAAAAGACAAGACCACTGCGTTTCTCGCCGGATCTTCTCAGTAGTGGCCGCGTTACGATCCGGTGGTAGTTTGTAAAATGTGTAAACGCGGGGAAATCTTCAAAAGATCCCGGGAGCTGTGGGGCTCGACTGGGGTGTGTGGGATTCTTACCCACTAAAACCCCCGCGGCTGTCGCATTGGTACATGAGAGGGGACCCAGGTCTCTCCGATGGGATCTGCGCTACGGGCCCCTCAGTGCCTTGCCTTTGAGCCCGCCGCCGGGGGGCGCATTGTAGCCCCCCGGGAACCAGTCACGGTGCTCACGGGGATGGGGGTCGTAACCCCGCCGCTGTCCTCCTCGGAGTCACCACTGTACTCAATGGACGTCATAAGGGCGCCACCATGGGGCCTATACTACATAATAAACATATTTTAACGTTGACTAAGAAAGACAGGCCGCGTTGGTCGTATCGGCCAGGATGTAACATTTCTCTCACCATTGCCCCCTCAAAGGGGGCGTTATCATCCCGTTTGAGAAGCACTGGTGTAGATACATGCAGGATCAACAGAAATAGGCCGAGGCCGTTGCGTACAGAATTAAAACCAACAAAGGATTGTGAGGAGACAATGCGGGTAGCATTGTGCGAAAGTTTGTACTGGCGGATCAACATGTCGCCCCTTTTCTGGCATTATCAGTCGTGGTATTGTGGCCCCGAAAACAGCGGGCTTACTTATTTAACTTATTTTAAATATGCTGCTGTTTTCAATTCGAAAACAAATGGATCAAACTATTTATCGTAGTTAAACTCATAGTAAACATCATGTGCGAATCATCTTTGTACGATTTTACTAGCTTTCGATGAAGGAAAACATCGTGAGAAAACCTGCATGTCTGAAAAAGCCTAACTGGCTTTCGAATGAAGTGTGAAATCTTCCAACCCGCACTTGGCCAGCGTGGTGGACTATGGCCTAAGCCCCTTATCTTGAGGCCGGTGCCCAACAGTGGGACAAAAACAAATACTGTTAAAAAAACAAATAGTTAAACATACTTAGTGTTTTTGGATTTAGCCTCGAAAATACCAACGCTAGTTGGTATACTATTGTACTTAACCCATAATTCAATGTAATATTGTAATGTAGATTATTACATTGCAAGTTTAAAGGTACGTTAGGTGAGTAATGTGCCTGCGTTAGCTATTTTTGGGCTTTTGCGTGTGCTGTTGGTGAATCTTTATTCACAGGAGGGAAGGAAATGCACTTACATAATTGTCGGCAGCTGTGTCAGTTTTGATTCACCAGAAATCCACAAATATGCGCGGGCTTGTGGTGGGCGAGTTTGAACTTCGTTACTGGTGAATGGTCATACATTCGTTTGGAAGAGGGAAGAAGATTTGCTTGATAGATAATAGATAAAGGGCGACTACAAAATGTTCAGTGAGGCTGCAGCGCGGCTTTAGCGCTGGTTTGTGACAGCAGCGCGAATTCAGCTCTGCGCCCTAAATGTACTTGATGCTCGAATGCATCGAAAACAGCGCTGCAGCCGCGCTGCGAATTTAAAGTAAGTAGCCCAAAATATTGGTACTTAGTGAGATTCAATTTTAATTGTGTAGATGGCGCTGTACAAATATCAACTCAATTCGCTCTTCTTATGGCCACAAACCAAACACGTTTCGCTAATGCATAACTTCTGTCCCTTCTGTTCCGATGTCACACCGTCTTCTCGTGGAGCCCAGCACCGGTGGCATTTGACCTTCTGTCATCTCATTAGCATATACGTATTATCATCGAGATTAATTGCGTATTATAATATAATGGAGGCAGAAAGTGATAGATAGATAGATAGACAATTCTTTATTGCGCACGAAAAAAAACAGTTACTAAAAGAAAAAGATACAAAATTAATAAGACATGCATCAATGGGTGGCCTTATCGCTAAAAGCGATCTCTTCCAGGTCCAGGCAACCTTTGGGCGGAGAGGATACTAAAGAGTAATAATAATATCCTGATAGAATGCGCACAGAGTTCGCTGATCCCAAACTAGTCAGAGTCTGTACTATGACGAGCAGACAACTGACACAGATACAATACCTCACGTGGTAAACTCAGCCCTCTCTTAAGCGACAGCCCAAGCCGAGGCCGTGCCTCCCTGAGGTGCCCTTGAGCTCGTCGCTACTTCTGCCCTAAAGGCTAGAGCGCTTCAAGCGCTCGCCTCCTATTGTCCGGTGAATCTGTAATGGCCATCTGCGGCCAACAGCGTTTATCATTCCAAAAAAAAAAAAGCAGAAAATATCCTCCATAAAGTGGGAGTCTGGTGCCTAAACTAGGTAAGAACCTGTATTTCAGGCCACCAGGCCACCACCCGTCCGTCGATGGCGTGACACTGAATGCGCAAGCACTTTAACACTGCAATTACAATGGCTATGGAATAAATACTATGGTAGAATAAAACTATTAAACAATGACATGAAGTCCTAGTAGTGGATCGGTGTGTGTGCGAGCGTGCGTTAGTTAGTGTGTGTGTGTGGTGTGTGTATGTATGTGTATACGTGTGAGAGCGCGCGTGTGTGAAAATGTGTGTTTACACTGCAGCAATAAGTAATTTCACTGTTTGTACTTATTGCTGCATGGTATCTAGATAATGTATATGTTCAATTTATATTTTTTGTTCATAAAGACTTGTTTAACACGAAAAATGCAAGGAAGCGAAGTCGTGGCTAAAAGCTGTTATACAGATGAAAAAACAACTAGATTGTCAATAAAAGAAGTATCTATCTTCGCAACTTACTTAACGACGAAAAAATACATGAACTCCGGAACCTTTGCACGATTTATAACACTTAATCCGACGCCATTTTGTGGGTACTGGAAATCGCCTAGATTTAGATTAGAGCGCTTTATTTACCTGCCTGTAAGCTTATCAGCACGTGACTAGCCTACTAAAAGACTTAGAGGGAATTTATACTTCCGTTTCACGTTTTGCTATATGAAGGGTGTTCAAGAGGAAGGCACGGAAGGGAGATAGTCTTTTTTTGTTTAACTTAGTGGCGAGACAAGACAGACGTTCTTCTGATGGGAAGCGACGCCCGCCTATAGACGGCTGTGATGGACTGCTTGCTGGTAACTACAAACATTGGTTTATCGCAGAGCGATGCTGAAGAGAGGGTCCTCCGACCGAGCGAGGTGTGACTGCTCCGCCCAGAGCCGAAGCCCCCAGAGCGCTGGGGGATGCAGGGTTTTTTTTTTGGGGAATGATAGACGCCGCATATGGCCTTTACAGCTTCACCGGACAATAGGAGGTGAAGCTGCAGCGGTTGATGTTCTTATGTTGTATATATACTCAATGTACTTTGAAACTTCGCTTGCGCGATTCAGGATTGATCGTGTGAACTCTCGTTGTGTAGCAGGTCGCTAACAGTTATTGAGTGTCTTGAACCTGGTAATTTCATCAGCTACAGTACAGGACTTACCACCTATAATGTTAGAGAGGAAACCTTACGGTGCTCACGGGAATGGGGGTCGAAATCCCCGCCGCCGTCCTCCTCGGAGTCGCTGCCGTACTCAATGAACGTTCTAAGAGCCCACACCCCGAACGTCCAGTGACTCCGAAGAAACTTATCGACCTGCTTCAACCCATCGTCACCGTCTCTTATAGTCAGATGCTCATCAGCTCAGATGGCGGGTCACCCCCTTCCCTCCAATATGGTTGAGGGGAGTGATGGCTGCTGCTCGAGTCAACTCGTGCGCGGGTGCTGCTTGGGGGGACTGGTCCGACTACTATCCTTTTGGCTTTTTAGTTTGTTGTACTTTCGTCGTATTTTATTATTTTTTTCTGTCTTATTTGATCTTTTGAACGGCAAGACACACTGTCGCTCTGATCTAATTGTAACATGACACACTGTTTAAAAAAAAAGTACTAGAGCATCGATATAATATAAAAGCTAGCGTAGGTGTTACGGTCTGAAAAGTGGCACAGAGAAATAGCGCCCTTGTGTCGCTATTTATTTTCAAGCCACAGGTTGACAAAATTATTTTTGCCGATAGGAGTGTCACTACTGTCTATATGAAACTGTCAAACAATACGTAATTATCCTATTAAAACCGTTAGTTCACGTTTCCGCCGCCAGCACAGATAAGATGGCGACCCCGGTACCACATTTCAGATGTCATTTTGTCAGTGAACGTGTATCCAGTTTCTATATTATATTGTTACGACCGGGAGATAAAAGTGTTAATTACTCCGTTAATTATTACTTAATTGCAATGATCTCAAAACGTATTGTTAGTCTATAGGTCTACTATCGATCCGTACCGAAAGATCTCGAATTCTCATTAGAAAGTAGTTCCCTCCAATACGGCAAGTACTTACGTATGTACCTACCTACACGCTCGCGCTCGGTTCACTGCCCTGCCTATTGTTCGTTTTCTCGAACAAGTGCAGCTATTGTGTGAAAGTGCTAGACTATACAAGTACTTACGACTACATTCTGGAAGTTTCCACACCTCTATTAATTTAGCTATATAAGCCGACGCATAGTGCCGTCTAGACAGTTTGTGTTTACAAGCGACAGCGGAAACATCCTAAGGAAGCGAACGAAGAGAATTGTACTCTTAATCGACAGCCCAAGCCGAGGCCGTGCCTCCCTGAGGTGCCCTTGAGCTCGTCGCTACTTCTGCCGTAAAGGCTAGAGCGCTTCAAGCGCTCGCCTCCTATTGTCCGGTGAAGCTGTAATGGCCATCTGCGGCCAAGAGCGTCTATCATTCCCAAAAAGAGAATTGTACCAGCGACCCCTGCGACGACTTTGCACTACTGTGAAGTACTGTGCGACTCGGACTACTGTGCCTTGTGTGTATACTGCGTGTATAGTGTATAGTGTATACAGTGTGTGTACGTGGAATAAAATCTTCTTGTACGTTAATCGGCATTTAATTACCCACCCGCACGTAACAATATCGATGAATTGGAGTGTCCGAAGCAGCTGCTGTAGCCGAATACGGCTGTGAGGGTACTATTACTAATGAAGGTAGCAGTGTAGAAAGTGATAAGTAACAGGTTTGTATAAATAAAAACCCGGAGGCCGCTCTATAAGTATTTAAAGCTCTTTGCTATAACCGCGTGAAAATAACCTTTTCGAATATTATTATGATTGTTACGATGATCATATAAAATTGAAACGTTGCGTGAAAAATACGAATGTCTTTGAAAAATTAAAGGATCTCAGGTAGCCAGCCATCAAGCAGGATTCGTATAAATAAATCGGATCGTATAAGTTATAAAACAGGGATTTGCCCAGAAGTACCGTGCCACCAAACGTTTCCATTTAAATCTATACCGACTTGACCACTACTATGTGTTCTCGAAACAAACTCACCACTATCAGAATTGCAATATCGGAAATATTTATCTAACCATAAGCACATAAACTACAAGGTGGACTTAATGCCTTAGGCATTTTCTAACTGTCTTGTCTACCTTTGGCTAGTGAAGAAATATTATGTATTTTGAAATATACATAAATACTGCCACCGTTTTATCCGTGGGGTGTCTGGGTAAGAATAGCACCCTCCCACCACCTCCCGTTGGGTGTCCATAGCAGGCAACTAATGGAAAGCAAGAAGACGGGTAGCAGCATCGTTCTATCGGATTACCACCTATACTGCCCTGCTTTGCAGGGGACAATTATAAGATTATATTGTTCGCGGATAACACCTCGCTTTTGTTTAAAATTAAGCGTGGTCTACAAGATTACGACGATGTGAACAATCTATAATTATAATAAAACTGTAACAGGTCCAATTCTGTACATTGAAGATATTTTGAAAATTATTTTTGGTGGGCATTCTATAACCGATACTGAGGCCGAAAATGTAATTTTTTTTCATTTTTGGCTGTCTGTCTGTCTGTCTGTATCACGGCTGAGCATCACGCCTGAACTACTTAATGGATTCAAATGAAACTTGGCATGATTTGAGATCTTACTACGAGGTAGGGCATAGGATACTTTTTATCCCGTAATCTAGCACGGTTCTTTTGGGAGAGGGGATTAAAGTCAAAATGGGTACTTGGTTATACGCTTGGTCAGATTTTATCAATTTTTCTTTATAATATAATAAATATTAGTAAGGGAACACACATAGAGAGTTGTTATCAAGGTTTTGTAATCGACCGGGTTAAGCAACGTTAGGTAAGGTCATTAAATAGATGGGTGACCGTTTAACGCCATTTGAACTAAACGGGTCCGTGCTTCGGAGAGCAAATAAAAAGTGGGTCCCAGTTTTTAACCGACTATAAAAAAGGAGGTTATGTATTCGATGCGAATGTCTGTTATTAAAAGTTTAGTTAACGTAAAAATAGCGCAGGCGGAGCTGCGTGGGTCAGCTAGTGCTGTATCTAAAGCTGTCCATTGGTTTAATGTCAATAATTTAAAACTAAATGAAAGTAAAACCAAATGCATAAAATACACAACACCTAATGTCAGACAGGTGAAAACCAATGTAGATATCAATGGAGCTGTTTTGGACCCTGTAAATTCAACTGTATTCTTGGGCATTACTGTTGACGCCAAGTTGCAATGGGACTCATACATTGAGAAACTGTCGGGTAGGCTAAGCTCGGCGGCTTATGCGGTTAAGAAAATTACATATGTCACTGATGTTGAAACCGCTAGAATTGATTATTTTAGTTATTTTCACAGTATTATGTCTTATGGCATATTGCTGTGGGGATCTTCTGCAGATCTTAACACCATTTTTATTCTGCAGAAAAGAGCTAGCTGTGAGAGCTATTTACAATCTAGCTCCTACTGATACACTAAGGCAAAAATTTAAAGAAATAGATATTCTAACGGTTATATCACAATATATTTATGAAAATTTGTTGTATGTAAAGAAAATTATAAGTGCTTTTGCAAAGAATAGTGACCATCATAATGTAAACACCCGGAACAAACACAATCTTGCTGTACACTCCACGCGTCTTCACAGAATTAGCAATTCGTTCATGGGCCAAGGTATCCGTTTCTATAATAAACTGCCACAGGATATCCGAGACCTACCAATAAATAAGTTTAAAAGCACTATTAAAAGCCGGTTATCTAAAAAAGGCTACTATAAAATCTCGGATTACCTGGGGGATAAAGCTGCGTGGGCTTAAACTGCGATGTTCATACAAGCCTCTAACTTTAAGAAATATGTATTGTCAAAATTATTAAAAAAATACATATATTAAAAAATTATAAGCCCACTGAGTTTCTTGCCAGATCTTCTCAGTAGAGGCCGCGTTGTGATCTGGTGGTAACTGTAAAAAAGTTGGCAATATGTAAGTGCCCTCGTAAGGCCTATGCATAATAAAGATATTTTGATTACTACTAGTATCCCTTTGGCTTTTTAGTTTATTGTACTTTGTATTTTTTTATTTTTTTCTGTCTTATTTGATATTTTGAACGGCAAGACACACTGTCACTCTGATCTAATTGTAACATGACACACTGTTTAAAAAAAGCGATAAAATGACAAGCCCGCTGAGTTTCTTGCCGGATCTTCTCAGTTGAGGCCGCGTTGTGATCCGGTGGCAGCTTCTTTTAAAAAAAAACAACATGACCTTTCAAAAGTGCTAGCGTTAAGCCTATTTGAAATAAACTATTTTTGAGTTTGAGTTTGAATTTGAATTTTGACTGCGATCTGTAATACGCCTACAAGCATGGAGATTATTATGGCAACTCCTCCCTTCTAAGGGGTAAGCCTTTGTTCAGCAGTGGACGGCCTCCTTGTGCCCCTTGCACAAGGAGGCCGGCCGTTGTAGGCGTATTACAGATCGCAGTCAAAATTCAAACCATCCACGTAGCTTTTAGTTGTCTTTCATCAGTGGGCTGTGGGGTCAGTGGGGCAGGTTCATAACGGACATTGAGTACGGCGGCGACTTCGAGGAGAACGGTGACAGCGGGGTTGCGACCCCCGTCCCCGTGAGCACCGTGACTGGTTCCTGGAGAGCTATAATGAGGGTGCAGATCCCACCGGAGAGCCCGGGGGTGACCTCTCATGTGCCGATGCGACAGCCGCGGGCGTTTTAGTGGGTAAGAATCCCATATACCCCAGCTCCGGTGGACCTTTTGAAGGTTTCCCCCGCGAAAATAAACAACACAGCAATATTTACACACTGCTGTTTAGCTGCAGGAAATCTGACAGTGCTGTTTTACCAACCTCTTTCTTCTTCTTCCTATTTGGTTAAATATTTTTCGCAGTCGTCTACGTTGTGATTTTTGCCCGTACGCCGCAAAAGGAGGGCTATGTTTTAAATTCATAGTTTTTCTTTCATAATTGTAACACGTTGTAGGGGCGAGATTGTAGCATGAGAAGGCGTTTTCCTCTTGTTTGATTGAATAGTCATCAATAGTCCCTTCAGGGTCCATCAATCATAGGAATATCGAAACTGATGCCATTGGGCTGTAGTATGTGCTCTGGTAAAATGTACACGTTCTTTATTTAACCGACTTTAATAAATGTGGTTCTCAATTTTTTTCTCCTGTTTCCGTTTCCGAGTATTATGGATTTGGTTTTGGATAGGTACCTACCTACTTCTTTATATCCAAAAAAAGTGCTCTGAAATGATAAGAGATTAAACTTGGTAAACTGTGTCGATGAAGGCGAAGACAGCAAAGCACCCAAATTGGGTGAACTAGCAGTAAGTCACGCGTCGGTAAAATGTAACGAACGTGACGTGTGCCTTTGAAAATCAAGTAAAATGCCTTTATGCGTATTTAGAAAAAGCACCCAGCCCTACTGTACAAAAGTAAATAATAAGGAAATGATATAATAATATTTTAATTAAGTACCACACGTCATAATTTTTGGCGCGCATTAGTAGGGATATAACATATCTATGGTTCATGATATCATTGTGCCTTACACTCTGCGCCAAAACAGCAAAAAATAAATGTAAAGCTAATAACTGTTCCATGCAAATACAGAACAATTTAATAGAACAAAGTTCAGCCCAGAGTTGTATTAGTTTAACGAAATACGAGCAAGTGGCGACATCTCTGTGCACCTAATTGGATTTAGAAGCGATGCATGCGGCGTGTTAGGTGGCACGTAGTACATATTACATCCATGGGTGGCATTCACTCACCTATAGTCCGTTTCACGAAAGACGCGGCGCTACAGTCATAGATAAGAATTACAGTCTCGCGACGGAATGTTTCTAAAATCTATAGTTTTAGACTCCCCTAAAATTTATTTAAACTATAATTCAAGAATTAATTCTTATTGGTTCCACTTTTTGCCGCGGGACTTCTTTCGTGAAACGGACTTAACATTTTTTTAGCGTTAGCGGTACCTACTGTATTCCTTTATTTTAGGATGCATATTGTGTACACATCATTTATGTAATTTGTTATCTCTCTGCCTCGCCTATCTTACACTTTGAACTTTGAATTATAAAGCGCTATCGACTATCGTCGCCATAGACATAATTATGCATAGACATATTTTTTTATACATTTTATTTAAAGCTGCAATAGATAATTACAGAAATAATTTTAAAATACCTATATTTTCATTGCTAATACGAAAGAATTCAATCACAATAATATAATAATAATTAGGCTATGAACATGACCGGTGTGTTTTTTACGTTCTTTATTTATAGAAGCAGGTGCCAGGGCTGCCAGGTGCTAATTAAAAATATCAGGAGAAACAAGCCAAAAATCAAAAGCTTGGAAAAATCAGTCGATATTTGTTAATCAGTCATATTGATTAATTACTTTTAAATACCAATTCCATCGATATATTATCTTATACTAGATTCATATCCATGATCAAAATTCAATCCAAAATATGGTATTGATTGATTAAAAAGTTGGTATAAAAACGTAAGCGCCTGCATCACTTGCCCTGACCTCTGCAGGACGTAAGGATTCGTTATAAGCGCAATAGTCAGTGTACATAATTTTTTGTACAATGTTGCAATAATATGTATGCTACAAAAACAACGATCAAGAAACGTCAAAGTTTTTTTTTTTTAAATAATAATATACAATGTTAATGTGGTAGCCTTTCAAGACACCGCCCATGAACGAGACAGTGATACTAGTGGACAACACGCGAAAAGGAGAACGGGATAATCTGTCATTGGTTGGCCTTCAGCTTTGAAGGTGGCATAATGCTGCTGAGTGCTGCGGAGTGATGGTTGCTGCTCGACTCAACATGTGCGCGGGTGCTGCTTGGCGGGACTAGTCCAACTACTACCCCTTGGCCTTTCAGTTTGTTGTATTTTATTCGTATTTTTTTCTCTCTGTTATTTTATCTTTCGAACGGCAGGACACACTTTCGCTGATGCTAACCTCATCATTCACCATTAGCAGCCGATAGACGTCCACTGCTGAACAAAGGCCTCCCCCTTAGAAAGGAGGGGTTGTCATAATCTCCACGCATGGCAGGCGGCTTCGGGATCGCAGTATAGGTGGAAGATATATCCAAAAGAAAGACGCTGTTGCCCGTCTTCCTGTTCTCGCTTAGTCACTCTCTACACCCATCGAGAGGACATTGGGGGATACAATTCTAACCCGGCACCCCATGGGTAACGATGCTAATCTAACTGAGTAATCTAATTGTAACAAAACAAACACTGTTTAAAAAAAGCAAAAATCAAAATGACAAGCCCACTGAGTTTCTTGCTGGATCTTCTTAGTTGAGGCCGCGTTGAGATCCGGTAGTAGCTTTTAAAAAAATTGACCATTCAAAAGTGCTAGCGTTTAGCCTATTTGAAATAAATAATTTGAATTAAATTGCTAGCAAACATACACCAACATTTATGTATTGGTTATTTCGAGTTTTAATATCGATACCTTCCTGATATTTATTATTTACATTAACAATTTTACCATTACTTACCTAAAAAAGAGACTCCATGCCAAATTGTACTGTTACGATGATGAGTTTTTAAACACACATTTCTTTATTTCTTTATTCATTAGGATCCTCAACAAGAATTACATAAGTCAATTATACAAAACAATACAAAATATGATGTCACATGTATCCTTAATTATAGAGGACCACAGCATGCATTAAATTATCTTACAAATATAACACTTCATTAGAACATGGATAAAATAAAATAATACAAAATTAAAAATAATTAGAATTATACAAACAAAAGCATAAAAGATGTCAAAGCAAGATGTCAAAGTGTTTAAATTAATAGGCGTAGTTATTTAATTTCAAAATAAAAAGAAAACTAATAAACATTCATTGGTGAAAAAAATTATAGTTATTAATTGAATTACAATTTACAATAAAAGAATAATATAAGTATACTTAATTAATTAATTAAAATAAAGGAAAATACATTGAGGCATCCTGAAGTTGGCTGTAGTTGGTCTAAACCTAAATGAATTCTAAATAAAGATATGCACTTCTTCGTGCGTATTTGTGCATTTTTCGGGTCGTAACATTTAATCTAGTATAAAATAATATTATGTTTATTCCGAAATGGTCGCATTTAAATTTAATATAGATAATATATAGACGCAGCGTAGGCAGGCCTCCTCCCACTAGGTGGACCGACGACATTGTTCGCGTCGCAGGCAACCGGTGGATGCAAATGGCAAATTGTCGTTCATTGTGGCGGTCGAAGGGGGAGGCCTTGTTCAGCAGTGGACGTCTTCCGGCTATGATGATAATGATAGATAATATGACGATTAGTTTCAGAGACAGACAGTGGAACTCTTTGACAACAACCAAAAATGACAACAATCAACTGCAATTGTTGCTATCGCATATATATTACTTACACCATCACACAACATAACATCACGCCTGTACACTCGAAAGGGTTTCGCAGATGTTTTATATCAAAGTTAATAGTAGTTGCATAGTTTTTCGCAAATGGAACCTTGTTATTTGATAGAGTACAACAATGATTCTATGCAAATTTCATCATGATTGGATAGATATTCTTCCTCAAGTAACATAAATGATGTAAAACTATGCATACGATAATGTGATCATAACCTACTGAGATCATTCTACTAACTTCTATAGTTCAATCTTTATACGTATGAATGAAAATATCACTAAAAAGTATAAAATAATTTAAATTTAAATATTATTAAAGTTGGTGCTGGTTGTAGGTGGTATTTCTTTTACGAAAATATTTTATACTTAAAAAAACTATACAATGATTTATTGTGATTTAATAGCTATGTAACTATTAGCTATTCCTTCAAAGGTGCAGATTAAATAATTGTTCTATACAAAAATGTCAACGACTATAAATAACAGTCACGCACGTTAAGTTTCTTTAGTATTAAAAAGATAATCCAACTCTGGAAATAACCAAGAGTTTGATAATTAAATAATATCAGGAGAATTCCAGTAAATTGCTAACACTATAATACAAATCAATATTTACGTAGAAATACCACAAATTTATTACACCTTCTAAAAAATCAGTACACCTGGCTACACTGACAGGGGCACCAACCTTAAGGGACTAAAACTGCGCGATGCTACGCTACGCTACATCCGATGCATCCGTTGGTTTATTTCCGTTTCTTGCTTTTCGTCTCCATTTTGTGCTCGTCTGTTGTCTATAATTTCGAATAGATCGAGTTTATGGGCATGGTCCGTAGATTATTTTAGTCTTTGGATACTTATTGTGGTCTTTGATTACTATCTGTCATAACAATGTATCTCAATAATGTTTTTATTAATATTTCCAGGTTTTACTGGATGTATAATGAAGTATTGTTGAAATGGATACGTGGTCCGAGCTATGTCGTTGTTGCCTAGCGGCCAATTGTGAAGTGTCATTGCTAGATGAAGAAAAACATAATCACGAGAAGTTTCTTGAAGTTACGAACATAGAAGTACGTATTTATTTCCTGATAATAACCATACTCTTAGACACACAATTGAAAATATGTAATTCTTTTTAAATTGTCCGATTACGTGTCCGAAAATTATTGACGCCGAACATAACCTCAAGAAAGCGGCTATTACACGTTATCTGAAGGTAATTTAACCCGTACCGTATCACCTTAAAGTTCATATTAGATTGTAGAAAAACTATCAGTTTTGGAGGGAATTAGTGATATCATTAAAAAAGAAGGCTAAAAAGATTCTTCAACCAAAACAGAAGGTGTCCGATCTGTTCTTAGCGTAGTGGAACTGTAAACAGCAATATCCTGGCCATACTGTAATTTATACTAGCTGGTAGGTTCCTTGTGTAAGGCACCATAAGTACCACCACAGTGTAACATATTCTGTCGCCAAGAAGCAGTGTGTAAGCACTGTAGCTGGTGAAATTATCGGACACAAATACATAATATCTCATGTCTTAAGGGTCGGCAACGCGCTAGTAATCCTTCTGGTTTTGCTAGCGTCTATAGGCTGGGGTAACTGCTTACCATCAGGCCTACACACTTGCTTGCCACCTTGATTGTATAAAAAAAAGCTAACATCAATATAATAATAATATTTTATACATTGAGGGGTCTTATCGCGATAACTCTTAAGAGGTGATCATATCTCTGTACTCCAAATATGAAAAGACCCGGCTTAAGTGAACAGCTTATGGTTAACTTCCTGTAATTGGGTCTTATAGGATAACTTGTGATCAATTATTGATCCGATCATGTAATTTATACATACAATACAATACAAATATTCTTTATTGTACACGAAAAGAGAAGATACAGTTTAAAAGATAAGAAGATTATACAGTGTGACAATTTAAGGCGGTCTTATTGCTAAAGTGATCTCTTCCAGACAACCTTGGGGTACAGGTCAGTCTCTTGAAGGGCATGTGTAATTACAATTACATATTTGTAAACGTCAAGCTAAAATGGTATTCCCTGGCCCTGGAACGGCTCTGATTTTTAGAATAATGATATATAGTCACTCAGGCCTTAGAAAGAAACAGTCAGATCCATACACATTTTTATTTACATACATAATTAAGTTTGCATTTAATATTTGAGTGAGATTACAATCTATAAGATATCATAAATATAAATTCAAATTCAATAAATATATATATTAAAAATATAAATTTACAATAAACTGTGCACACTCAATTTTGACACTTAATAGACCTTATTTCCTGCAAAATATTTCTTTTATAGTATGTCTAGTTTTAGGTACAGGATTATTTGTAGGTGCTCACTCAATTCACACATTTTTGGAATGTAAGAACATTCATATCTAGATTTGTACTATACGTTTAACTAAGAAAGTGACTGTCAAGATGCCATTTTGTTTCGCATTATGCGTCAACTTCGGGCTCCCACACATAACTGCGAATTCGCATCGCATCGCAAATATCTGCGAGAAACAAATGAATGTTTCGATACAAATTCCTGCGATGCGGCGCCGCATCGCATCGCATCGCATCGCAGTTATCTGTGGGAGCCCTTCAAGCGTAATATGTAGGGTGTGCAAAAAAAATAACACAATATTGTTACATTTACTTTTATTTTCTAGTGACAAATTGAATTAAATCCTCTACGCAGCCGAAAATGCTTAATAGTGCTTAATATTTTTTGACAGAAATTAAAGGAAAATTCGCATAATTTGGCTATGCATTAAGGAAAACGAAAGGACCGTCATCATTACCTTCCAATCATTGGAATTCTGCATTATGTTGCACTAATTGTTTTCTATGGTTATTTTCTCTTTTCCAGTCGTCAACACATCTTACTTTGTGAACTAAACTTACTTTTAGATTAAAAAATTACTAATAACAATGCTTTTATCAAAAATAGATAGCAAAATAAAAAATAAGTTTAAAAATAAATATATTTTAGCATTTAAATAAATGTTAAAACCTGGTCTCAATTTGCACTCTTCTGTTTATTCTGCTGGCAGTACAAACACCGTACACACACAACGATTGAAGTTGCCGCAGTAATCACATTCTTATTTGAAATGCATAGTAAGCATTACCTAAAACATAATAGTTAAAGTTTTAGTGAAATAAAAGCGTGTTAAAAAAATAATACATTTGTTTATTTGAAAAAAACGATGCATACAAAACACTATATTTAGTTCCAATTAGTTATAGTTTTGTTTTATTTTAATTTTTGGGTAGCATGTCTCTTTATCAGCCTTGTTTTATTTTCTTTTGTTAATTTTTCAGAGTAAGTATATTATTTTACATTTTCAAATAATAGTTAATGATTAAAATTCTCGCACTGTATAATTGTTAGGGCACATGTCAAGGAAGACAATCTAGCTTTAAGAACATAATTATTTTGATTGTATTCTGTTTTGTGCTCAAATAAATAAAAGCACATGTACTTAAAAGATATCACCAGATGGCCATATTTTTTCTTTGTCCACCAATGAGAAGATCTGCGGTTCTATTGAGTATCTCATTTGACACCTAAAGTGATCAACACTATAGCAAAGTGACCATCAAATAACTGTCAAATGATTAATTTGGTGTTGCCTAACTTGAGTGTTGGTCACTCAATACCAATTTTGACACACAGTTTCAGTTGACATCAAAGTTCAGTGGACAACTGAAGCTTGATAGTCACTTGGGTGGCCAAAGATACACAATAGCCCTGCTGGTGCAGCCACAGGACTGACTTTTACATGCCTGTTTAAGACCATAGATCATCTTACTTTTCAGTCAACCAGGTGATCGACCTAACCAGTGCGAAACAACTACAATGTTATTGCTCCCTGCAGGATTTGAACCTGTGACCTCTGAATTGTAAAGGGAACGACTATCCGCTACACCGTAGGCGCTGCAAAAAAATGTATACATTTATCACTTGTGTGGTAGCCATAGTACAGGTTCTGCCTAGTTTGGGGATAATTATCATGATTTATCACAAAAATAGTTACAAAATACGTATATGTCAATGCCTGTGATAGTATAAAACTGGTGTACAGGCATAGGCATGCAATTATTTTCAAATATAGCAGTTTTGTGATATTGTATAAAAAAACAATATTGTTTATTTATTGGTCTGTAATAATTTCAGGTTAAAGAAGACGACGGTTTACCACACAAACTATGCAATGAATGCTACTATCTCTTGAACTCTGCTCATCAATTTCGTAAAGAGTGCATTAAAATGGACACTGACTTGAGACTCCAACTTTTAGCCCTTATAAATCAAGCAAAAATAAAACCAGATGAAAATCATGGTGATGAAATAGATACGGAAACTATAAATAAATTGAGTGCTATAATAAAACAAGAACCAAATGACAGTGACGATGATTGTTACTATGTTTTAGTCATTGATGATCCCAAAGATAAACATCGCGATGGCAAAGAACCTGTAGATATTAGTAAAGTGAAACAAGAGAATGATAACAATGATGGTCTTGACACCAATGGCAATGTTAAACCAGAATCACAAACTCAAAATAAATTTGACGATTTGTGCCCTAAAGATTTAGAGTCATTTCTCATTTCCAACACTAAAGTGCCTGCTAATGTTCCAGCGACAATTTTAGAAAATGAAGAGGAGAGCCGAGATAATGATGATATGGATGATGCTATGAATATAGATGATGACACACAAGATAGCACATCCCAAGGTATCGCCCAGATTGTTGACGAAGATGGCAATCAAATCATTGAAACAATAACTACTAATCAGTTGAATAAATTACAAACCAAGAACCTTATAAAAATATTGACTGGCACAGACTCTGATGGAACTATAGTTTTGAAAAGTGATGATGAAATACAATACCTTACTAACAACAGTCAGCTAGTCTCGAATGAAGATGAGGACGGCGACGATGATGGAACTTCACAGGAAGTGATCTTTTGTGAAGGCGATGACTCCTCACAATTTCAAATACTGAAATATGACGGTTCAGAACTCGTTATTGAGTACGCCGATGACAGTCAAATAGCGACTGTACTGCAACAAGAAGACGGTACATTTTTGTGCGATTGCGGTGAGCAATTCGTGGACCTAGCGGATTATGAGAAACATCAATACAAACACAACCCGGCTGGTGATCATTTATGCAACTTGTGTGGCAAAGGTTTCGAGTCGGCAGAAATTTTGACCGGCCACATGCTGTTGCACGGTTCCATGGGCCTAGTTATCACATGCCCTTTCTGCAATCAGCTGATAAGAAGGAACACGTTGACGCAGCACATAAAATACAGTCACAACAACATAAAACCTCGTTGCAACATTTGTGGCAAAACATTCGCGAACCGTAACAATTTGAAACGGCACATGATGATTCACAGCGGAATTAGGGAGTTTGAATGTGATATTTGCTTCAAGAGGTTCCACCAGAAGATTACCATGCAAACCCATAGGCTGACGCATATCAACCCATTCACGTGCAATATGTGTGACTTAGCTTTCGAAGACAAGACTAGTCTAGACGGTCACAAAGAGTCTAACGAATGCAGTAGATCCAAAGTGACTAAAGTCAAAGAGGAATTAATGAAAACCGTCAAGCAGCAAGTGACAACGAACCTGGGCAAACTGCTAGGCTACGCTTGCTCTTTGTGCAAAAAGATGTTTTCAATTGAATCCGCATTGGAGCAACATATAGAAAGCTCGCATATCTTAGACCCATCGGAACTTCTTTGTACTGAATGCGGTGAAGTCCTACCATCTAAGAAGGACATGCAAACTCACATACTGACTCACAAAAATATAAGAATGAAGAATGCGAAGAGGTTTGAGTGCAGTATTTGCCAAAAGGGTTGTACAAGTCAGGCTATGTTGATAATGCATGAACGAGTGCATACGAACGAGAGGCCGTTCCCTTGCCAGCTCTGTTCTCTGAGATTTAAGACCAAAACCCATTTACGAACTCACCAACTAACGCATACGAGGGAAAAGAAGTTTGGTTGTTCCGTGTGCATGAAGTTCTTCGCTCTGAAAGGCAATTTGGTGGTTCACTTGAGGACGCATACCGGCGAACGTCCGTACATATGCTCGCTATGTGGTGAAGCGTTCATTGATTCGAAATATTTAAAGAAACACAAGCTAAAGAAACATGCAATCGAGAATGTGCCATGGAATCAGTACTGAATGTCCCCGGAGAAGTAATTTCAGCTTTATGTAAGAGGCATAAGTATGTGTTTATCAAAGCATAATATTCGCCTAACGGTAAGAGGCCTGCCTATATACATTTTTGTATCTCTTGAGTCATTTCAGCAACCACAGTGCCCTACACACTGGAACGCAGACAGCAATTTTCATCTTCATTGACGGCCCTTTCAAATAAGACCTATCACCTAGGCCCTAGGTGGGTAGGCTAGGGAACTCATAGAACAACCTTACTGTAGGAAAACAACGCCCTAGGACGTCCATAGACTATGATGGTTGGGTTTCGACCCCGTCCCCGTGAGCACCGTGTCTGGTTTCGAAGCTGGTGGGCTCGAAGGCTAGAAACTGAGGAACTGCTTTTGGAGCAGATCCGATCGGAGATCCCTGGTGTTCCCCTCGCGTTATACCCGAATACGTTATGAAAGGCAGAGCATCAGAAGTTTGCAATGCACCTGTCTGTCGGCAGACTTATTGCTTACCATCAGTCTTGTCCACTTGAATGAAAAAAAGAAGAAACGGTTTTTATTTCTTTTTTTTTATGCTATGCGATTCTAGCATTAGTCACCCTGCCTTTAGACTGAATGTGATATGCCGATTCGATCCAGCATATTATACTCGCATTAATTTCTTGGTTTTAATAAAAAACCCTTATCAACAATTTTGTATGACCAGGATCGATGTTGTATATACTTATTTTTCTCTTTACTTTTCAAACCCATTGTTTGTTTCTATCTAGAGGTTAAGTTACGTTAACTTATGCGTTAGTTAAGTGTAATGTGAATATAATGTAATATTCATTTTAAATGTAAATAGTGCGATAACGTGGTAGTCGGGACGATTCGAGACAAAGCTTCGTTCATTTTATTTTGTTTTAAACGCGTGGCGTAATTGTTAAAGCTAAGTTCACATGACCGCGATAACACTCGGTAGAAACATTCACATCAGCCCCCTTAACCGAGCTTTCACAATACGAAACGCTAGAGAATAGAAAACAAATGTACGGGGATAACATAGTTATCTCTTCGCTAAGTCACGTGAAGAGATAGAATACTCTTTATTTGCACACCAAAGTAAAACATATAGTAGAGAACTTAGAAAATAACTTAAATTAGGTACAAATGGTAAATGGTAGGATGTCATTTCCATACATTTGTTTTCTAATATCTAACGTTTCGTATTGTAGAATGAGCTTGGCTGCGGCCCCAGATGTTACCTCTTAGTTACCATTATAAACCACAGATATAGATTTACATAGATAACGCAAATGCATGTATTTCGCGTGTACGAACCCCGACGAAACGTCGGGGTTGGTCGCCGCTAACTTACAGTCCGCGCGCGTCTGTTGCAGCCGGTGGGGGGCAAAAACTAAAAAACATAGGCGGGGGCATCGGTGGAATCGGTGTCTTTGAATCGCTTTGGACTTCCCGTCACTAAATTCGGCCGTGACGTCACAGAAGGTGTTAAAAACTTGGCTAAAAAGTCAGCACGCTTGGTTTCAATACAAATCGTGATACTTGCGTTATCTATGTAAATCTATATCTGTGTTATAAACCTTTATAGCTGGTCCTGTTCCAATGAAATAGCAATTTCAGTATATGTATCGAATATCGATAAATGCTTTTTCAAGCACGCGGGCACTGACGTGGACCGTATCGCGAGGGTATGTGTACGTAGCTTTATATTTTGAAAAATTACATATTTTTGTTAAATGAATTCAGCGTATTACAATCATTAAATGTCGCACTCACGAACGCCAGTTGTTAGTTCTAATTAATTCTTTAATCTAATTATTTCGACCTGAAGGAGTTTAATGCTAATTTCCCATTATTGAGTATGAGCATGGATACGAGTTATTTGATAACTCCACTATGAGAGTGATAATAATAATACCAGCCTTTGTTTTTGTCCCACTGTTGGGCAAGCCTACCTAAGGTGCTTAGGCCATAGTCCACCACGCTGGCCAAGTGCGGGTTGGCGGACTTCACGCGTCATTCGAAAGCTAGTTAGGCTTTCTCAGACATGCAGGTGTCCTCACGATGTTTTCCTTCACGAAAGCTAGTAACAATCTCATAAAGACGATTCGCACATGATTAGGAAATCAGAGGTGCGAGCCGTGGTTCGAACCTGCGCACGTTGTTTCCAAGGCAAGCGCTGAGTACTATCAGAGTATAAAGTAATAATTGACTGCGAGCATCGAAATAAATAATAAATAACTGGACTAATGATCCATTAACTGTAATTGTCGTTCGTATGTGCGGCAGTGAATATTTAATGCATTGTAAAAAAATCTGATGATGTTTTATATCCAAAAAGAGATCAAACGATTATTTTAATAAGTTTAGTAATATATTATTTCTCTTTTTTTTGTATAAAGTACTTTAAATATATAAATATTAAAAACCAAACACCGTCTTAAACTTATTGGACCTTCTACCTATAACATTTTTATGCAAGGATCATAAATAGAACCATTTTTCACGCTGTATTTCCTATACTAAACCACCCGTGGGATGTCCGCGTTGGAATAGCACCACCCGATGGAGAGGCGACTAAGGGAAAACAAGAAGACGGGCAGGATTACCTATCACAATACCTGCTGCGATTCCCAAGACGCCTGCCAAGCGTGGGGATTATGGCAACCCCTCTCTTTTAAGGGAGGCCTCTGTTCCGTAGTGGAAGTCTTGCGGCTGCTATGACACTAATCCTCCCCGCGTTCGGCAAATCGAAATCTTACTGGGGGTACGGGAATCGGTCAAATTTGCATCCACCGGTTACCTGCGACGCGCATAATGTCCTTAGTGGGAGGCCTGTCTACTCTGCGTCTTCCGGTTCGTAGTAGCTCTTCGAGAATCTTTCTTCCCCATCGGTTCTTCGAGCGATGTGGCCTGCCCATTGCCACTTCGACTTACAAATTCTGGGAGCTATGTCGGTGACTAGTTCTTCGGCAAATCTACTCATTGCGGATTTTTCCGTACAAAGAAACCTTATGGTAGAGAGAAGGTATAAACCTAGGTACCTATATAGCTGAGTACCTAAACCTGCAAGTTGAAGAGTGCTATCTATTCGCATAGATTTAGTGGTAGGTACTATGGTACCTGATGGATTGGTCAAAAGGACATTAGTACCTACAGAATCGAATACTTTTAATAATATTTCATTTACACATGGTGCTGACCAAGCTATGTAATATCTCAGGAAAGGATATAATAACATTAAATTCTTAATCTTCTTTTGACACCTAAAGCAATTCACACACGGCAGCTACAATGTAAAGATTTATATTAGAGCACCATATAGTATATCGATGACGATACATCTCATTATATCTTCCCATAGAAATCATCAGGAAACCACACACGACAGGTACAAAAATTTACATTAATGTAAATTTTTACATGGGATGTAATCATATATTATATCTGCCGTGTGTAAAGTGCGTAATCGTACGTGGGAAAATCCCATTGCTGTGCGCTCACTGTTTCTGTGCAAGGAGTTCCGTGGTGTTTCCTTCCTCACAATGTTATCTTTCTGCAGTAAGTAGCCAATGGTATAAAATTCAGTTCGTACTGCCAAACTGGGCTAGCGCCTAACGGTCCTGAGCCACATTCATTTTACTATGTAGGTAGGTGAGTAGTCTTGTAAGTATACGGTTAAGAAAAACCAGACCTTAGCCATACATTTTGTTAGTTACCGCCATTAGATCGATGGGGTCGTTCTAAAATATTGTAATTTTGACGAAAAAAAGTATTTACAGTGCCATCTAGCGACCAATGGTCAAATCATTACACTAAAGTACAAGGCTCGAATAACGTACCGTATACCGACACACGTTATTATGATTCTTGCTTGCATGAATTTAAAAGTCCTGCTGCACGGGAATCTGGTTTATTTGCTTGAAAACAGATGTCGCTACTTACAAAGAAACTACAATAATTGTTTTTAGAGGCTATAAGCTAATGAATATACAACCTACCAATACTGTACCGACCTTAGTGTACTCAGACGAGATCCTTCCTCTAAGATCCTAGTATATCGGTCCAATTGGACCACGCCATTGCACCCACCCCAGACAACCGTATGCTACACTAGCGGCTAGTGACCTCGACGAACGACGAGAATCACCCCCCTGACTTTCTTGCCGGATCTTCTCAGTGGGGGTGTTTTCTGAACCGGTGGTTTGAATCAGACCTCTCTCTTAAGCGACAGCTCAAGACAAGGCTGTGCCTCCCTAAAGTGTCCTTGAGCTCGTCACTCCCAGTGGCGTGCAGTCCATACAGGCAAAAAAACTTTACCTACCCTACGACTTCTCTGATTGACTATAATATAGTCAATACCACGCCACTGGCGTGCACACACTTTTATGACAGGGTAGGCAAGAAAGCTATTTTTTAGGATATATACCTACTACATTATAGTGACTATTGTAGTATATATTGCAATTAATCTATTCTTACGGATTATATCGCGATCGCGATATAATCCGTAAGAATAGATTAATTGTAATGTCTAGTATTCCCGTAAATAAAAGACAACATTATTTATAACACATACTACACACAAACACCACACACACATACACACACACACATACATACACTGCCACACATACACATATATATGACACATATATTTATACATAATATATATATATATGACATATGCTGAACTTGAACCTGTTGCTGCAGTTATTGAACTCATGATATTTAATCACACTGTATTCTGTCTTTTTGTAGTTCTTTTCTGTTTGTTTTTAATTATTCGATTTTGTAATACTGCAGCAATAAACGCTTTTTCTTTCTTTCTTTTTCTTTCTTTCTATTTAGTATATATCCTAAAAAAATAGCTTAAATAAAAGTGTGTGCACGACGAGCCCAAGGCCCTTCGCCTTGGAGGCTGGGGTGCTATAAGCGCTCGCCTCCTGTTGTAATGGCCGTCTAGGCGTCTACGGCCAACAACGTCTATCATTCCCAAAGAAAAAACAACCGGCCTTTGCAATTTTCATCAAAACATTCAACGCGCATACGCTCTAACCAACAAACCATATTTTTACCGCTGCATGCGGTAGTACCTTCCTTAGTCCTTGCACAAGAAACCTACCACATAGAGAGCGATCAATGCCTCCTGGCGGCAGCGCACTGTCCCAAACTTCCAACCGACTCGATATGTAACAAGAAAGAATTTTTCACATCGGTTCATAATTGCCTGAGTTATGCGCGAACATGCATAAAAAAATATATCGTCGAATTGAGAACCTCCTCCTTATTTTGAAGTCGGTTAAGAAAGAGCACTTTTATGTGTCGCAGAACAAATAATTATTTAGTTAGCGCATTAGTGAAAAATCTATATTATGTATTCGCTTATATCCGCTCGCCCTCTTGTCCGGTGGAGATGTCATGAACTGCGATCTTCGTCCCCAAAAAAAACTGTCTGTCTTTCTCGGAGCCGTTTAAGCTAATTTTCCATTATTGATTACCTACGAGATAATCGATATCGCTACTTGATAGTGAGTAGCGATAGTGATAGTGATTTTAGTTGGCTGCCGCAGCCACAGCCAGGCTGCGAGTATGACATTCAAACTTACTTGCACAGAGAAATCAACATCTTCCCTATCCCTTCATCCATCCATCCGTTCCAATCCCTTCATCCATCCATCCGTTCCAATTTACCCCGTCACATTTGTCCACGGATACTCTCAATACCAGGAGCACATAAGTCCTTTAGAGATTTATAATGCTCTCGCTACGGGTTGGCGCGCATTGGATTATACAAATAAACCGCCGGTAGAAATATGCGACCCTAGTACTAGGAGTTTCGGTATACGGATTCGTGTGGGGAATCAACCGGACATCTTGTGGCGAAACAAACGCAACAAACACTGCTTTTTTATTCAAACTAGTGACGAGACATGCAAGATCTACTACTGCTTATAGACAGCTGTACTGACTCTCGTCACCTACATTAAAGTAGGGCCAATTTAATAGATCACATTTGACACTTCATTAACCTTGTAACATCATCATCATTAAGCAGCCGATAGACGTCCACTGCTGAACAAAGCCCCCCTTAGTAGGGAGGGGTTGCCATAATCCCCACGCTTGGCAGTCGGCTTGGGGATCGCAGAATAGGTGGAAGATAACTCCAAAAGAAAGACGCTGCTGCCCGTCTTCCTTTTCTCGCTTAGTCGCCTCTTACGACACCCAACGAGAGGAGATAAGGGGGATGTAATTCTAACCCGGCACCCCACGGGAAACCTTGTAACGGCGGGCATCATCTATATAATATATAAACTAGATAAACATTCACGAACATAAACTATTTTAAAAAAATAAAAACCGACTTCAAAGTAAATTAGCAAAAAAGTATAAAATAACGAAAATAATTATATTGAAGTCGGTGCTTGCGTATCATGTTAACTAAGACTAGCACGAGCTGACACCGACTTCAATATATTTTCGTTATATTCTTTTTGAAGCCGGTTAAAAATAACCGGCTTCAAAAAGAAGGTTCTCTATTCGACGAGTATGTATGTAATATTGATAAAAATGCGTAATATTAATATATGTTAGTCTATGTGGGCTTCTAAACAAATTTACCAAATTTTATGAGTGTATGTATGTATGTATGTATGTAGGTATGTATGTATGTGTGTATGTATGTATGTAGGTTTGTCCACGGATATCTCAGAAACTACAAGTCCGATTTTGAAAATTCTTACTGCAATAGTTAGAGTATTTTTCAACTTAGGGTAGAGTACAAGTTTCATCTAAATCGGTCCAATAGTTTAAGAGATATAAACTTTTTATGTTTTCAGTAAGTTACTGTAACGTAGACGCTCGAGTTGCGTGATAGTGCTGATACCTATTTTGGTAAAATAAGTCACTAAAAAGTGTTAAATAAACTATTTAAAAAAAAATAAAAACCGACTTCAAACTTTACTTTGTAATTTTTTTTTAAATAGTTTATTAAAATATGCTATGTGCCGCAGCTAGATGTTTGTCAAATAAAATCTGTTATGTGATACACTATTTGACAACTATCAATTCATATAAAATATTATACGAAAATATTTTTGCTCGTCAATTCAAAATAGAGTATTTGCACATAGCAGATTTTGGTTTGACAACGACGATATATTAATTTATTTCTCAAATAATTTATTATTTCTAATAAAAAATATATTAAATGAAGTACAAAATTACAAAGTCCAATGAATATAACTACTTACTTAAACAAATACTTACAATAAATATATCTATAATAATACAAATGCTTACAATAAATTTTAATAAATAATAATAAAATAATAATAATACCAGCCCTTGTTTATGTCCCACTGCTGGGCACGGGCTTCCCCTCAAGATGAGGGGGAATAGGCCATAGTCCACCACGCTGGCCAAGTGCTGGTTGGCGGACTTCACACGTCATTCGAGAACTAGTTAGGCTTTCTCAGACATGCAGGTTTCCTCACGATGTTTTCCTTCACCGAAAGCTAGTAACAATTGCACAAAGACGATTCGCACATGATTCATTGAAGAAATCAAAATAAAATCAAAAATAGTTTATTTTGATAATTTACTCTGAAGTCGGTTTTTATTTTTGAATAATAGTTTATTTAACACTTTTTAGTGACTTTTATTTTAGCATAATAGATATCAGAACTATCACGCAACTCGAACATCTATCTAGTTACAGTAACTTACTGAAAACATAAAAAGTTTATATCTCTTAAACTACTGGACCGATTTTGATGAAACTTATACTCTACCCTAAGTTGAAAAATACTCTAACTATTGCAAAAAGATTATTTGAAATCGGACTTGTAGTTTCTGAGAAATCCGCGGACAAACCTACATACATACATATACAGGGTTACAGGAAAAGTCGTGCTAGATCCGTTGAGGGCGTGGAGTACCCATCAGTTCTGACTTATTTCACTCTGAAACACCCCACCCTAAACTTAACCAAAAAAAAAAAAGTAAAAAAAAAAAAACTTAAACAACTTAAACAAAATAAAATTTAATAGCCTAAAAATCGGCAATTTTCAATAAAAAATTTAGAGTCGAAAATCTCGAAAAGGGTTAAGTTTAGGGTGGGGTGTTTCATAGTGAAATAAGTCAGAAATTATGGGTACTCCACGCCCTTAACGGATCTACCACGACTTTTCCTGTAACCCTATATACATTCATACACTCATAAAATTTGGTAAACTTGTTTAGAAGCCCACATAGACTAACATATATTAATATTACGCATTTTTATCAATATTACATACATACGCGTCGAATAGAGAACCTTCTTTTTGAAGCCGGTTAAAAATGACATCTAAAATGTGGTCGCGGAGGTTGCAAACTTATCTGTGCTGGTGGCGGAAACGTGAACTAACATTTCTATTATGTTAATTACGTGTTGTTTGACAGTTTCATATAGACAGTAGCGACACTCCAATCGGCAAAAATAAATTTGTCAGGATGTGGCTTGTAAAGAAATAGCGACACAAGGGCGCTATTTCTCGCTACCACTTTTTGAACCGTGACACCAAATCTAGTATTAATATTATATCGATGGCGGGCATTAAATATTATTATTTTTTTCGAAGTTAGAATTGCACAATTAACTTTTTTCAATTGTGAGTGGTTCATTTATATTTTAGGTAAGTACTTACCTACTTAAATGTCTGATTGGCCCAGTTTAAATAGACTAGGAAGTCTATTTAAATATTAGCCAACGTTCATACATTTTGGCCTATTCTCCTTTATTTAGTAATGGAAACGTCGATGCACCTTGGCTAACAAGCGGTCACAAATGCAGCTAACGTGCGTGATCGTGGATATCGTGCACAGCGTTCGCCGCAGTGGAGCAAACAGCCTTCAGCCTCTGTAGCGCACCGCGAAACCGTTTGCTTTGCAAACCGGAACTCGCGGCGGAAAAAGAGTCGGTCCTGCCTGCGCCTGGCCTCTCACCGGTTGTGTCTGTCTTCCATCCCAGCAGATTGTAAAACTAAAGGAAGATAGAATGCAGATGTGTCTACGCAAGCACTTGTGCACTATCATGTTTCCCACGTAGATTGCTGATATGGTGAAAGATTTTCCGGTATGGTCGTATCGGCACAAAAGTGAGTAGTTTCAGCCACGAGGACATAATGTGTCGATTACCTTACTGTTACACTACAATAATTTCATACATCTATGATTTGGATGTATCAAGATCATGATAATAGGTAGGTATTTATTTTAGAAAAACTGTGGTATTAAGTTTTTAAACACGCACGTTTTCTATGGAAAACGAATAGGATACTTTTTACGTGGCTTTTCAAGTAAACTTCATAGAAAAGTAAAACATTCTATAATTTTTCTTTTATTTTGCTCTTAATTTCTGACGTGTGGTTTTAAGTTCGCACTCACTTCTGAAACATTTTATTTCAATATAGGTAAGTACATACAGCTGTGCGCAGAAAGTGCGCAACATGAGTACATACGTACCCATAATGTATGTATGTACATAAATATACGAAATGTACATTGTACGGGCCGCTACGTTGTCGACGAGGCGCGCGGCCCGGCTGCCGCGCCTCGGGTGAATCATTGGGTAATCTACTGCCTCACAGGTTATGTGATCTTGGTACTCTTTGTTTTTATTTTTATATAAAAAAAGAAAAAATAATTCCTTTCGTAGCTCTACAGTTAGAATAATAAATAAATAAGAAAAAAAAACTGACATTCATATTTTTTTGATAGTCAGACCAATGGATTAAACACAGGGACTACAGGGAGTATACATATTATAATTCTATTAAGTTTTACCTACAATTTATTTTTATTGTGTCATAATTTTATTATTTAATACAGGGTTACAATTATATAATATAGACAGGGTTAGAAATTGATTTAAAAAAAACTGTATACATATAATAGTTTGTTTCCTTGCCTTTTTTTATGCTCTTGCCGGCCGGGGGAACCTTCAATAGGTCCCCGGGATCTGTGGGGTCAACCGGGGACGTGGGATACTTACCCACTAAAAACCCCGCGGCTGTCGCATCGGCTTATGAGAGGCCTGGGTAGTGGGTAAGAATCCCACATACCCCGGTCGAGCCCCACAGCTCCCGGGGATCTTTGGAAGATTTCCCCCGCGTCAAAAAAAAAAGGATATTATTATTATACAACCCACCCTTGCAAAACTAAGCGAAATCTAACGACTTAGCATAAGTTAAACCGCTTAGCTTAGAGGTAGTTTCAAAGAAATAAACATTGCGTATGTACGCTAGAAAAACATAACCCTCCTTCTAGCGCAGTCGAGTAAAAATCCCTATAAGGCTGATGTCTGAAATATCCTACTATTGTATATTATATGAAATACACAAAAATATCCACAGCACATAAAAATCAGATGATAAAGTATAAGCTTTTCATAGCATAACCTCACTTTTGCTTAGTTGTAACTCTGCTCTCAGATTGTCCAATTCTTCTGAATGTTTAGTGGTTGTTTGGTATTATGTTAGCTATTGTTTGACACCATTTTGATCTTTTTCCATGCATGAAACTCTGTGGCCCGAGAATGTATGAAACTGTATCAGTCTCCTTTGCTAATCCGGTGGCTTAAGTCGGTAACTTTGGTTCACTGTCTCAACTCGTTTTTTTCAAATTGATTATACAATTTTAATAATGCAACGGATCTAGATCATTCGGTCCCAGTAGACACGGGCGTGCCGCTCGACGCGGCTTTGTTCCCGGCCGGCAGCCGACGCGCCGCGCACCGCCCCACCCAACCATAGGGCCGTCACGTTAGCAGACATCGCTTTTTAATGTCTTAAACATTACATAAATAATTGTTATCTAAACTCATATCGTAATATTCGAATTATGAACTCAATACCAATACTCTAATGATAAACTTTATTCACATACCTCTTTAAAAAAAATTAAAAGTTTTTTAAAGTACAAATCTCTTGAACGAAACTGCTGCTGATGCTTAAAATAACTTTTTTTGCTATTATAAAACAGTTTTGATCTGGGAACATACTGCCAAGTCGTCAGTTATTCATTCTTTTACCGACCAAAGAGATTACAAATCGATTTTTTAAGCCAATCTAGTAGGCCGCGACTAATCTAGTAGGCCACGATACATTCGTCTTTGGTGGGACGCAGTTGTACGCATACGCATAGCAGTTATTTGAATGAATTAAGTGTCATAATATTATCTGTTTTGTATTGTAGTTTAGTGGTGGTATATTGTAATTGTATTTCATGAGTTTAGATAAAGTAGTGTATGAAACGGAACATAATTAGGTATTAATACACTCGTGTGATACTATTATAAACACACACTCGTGTATTAATAACCTCCTATTATGCAGCAGTTTAATAAACTACTATTTATTTTTAATTTCAAATGTAAGTATATTTCTTCTTATACGTGTGTATTAAAGAATACTTGCATTGTATGAAAAAAAAAATTCAATACTTGAAATATTGAATGTTATTGCTTTGCCACTCGCCACTCGAGAACCTTTCTTCCCCAACGGTTATCGGTTCTTCGAGCGATGTGGCCTGCCCATTGCCACTTCAACTTGCAGATTCTGAGAGCTATGTCGGTGACCTTAGTTCTTCGGCGAATCTCCACATTTCGGATTCTGTCGCGCAAAGAAACTCCGAGCATAGCTCTCTCCATGGCTCGTTGTGTGACTCTGAACTTTTCTAAAAGGCCAGCCGTTAGAGACCACGTCTCGGTACCATATGTCATCACTGGCAACACACACTGGTTAAAAACCTTCGTCTTCAGGCACTGCGGTATTTTGGACGAGAAGATATCGCGTAGTTTCCCGAACGCTGCCCATCCGAGTTGGATTCTTCGGGCGACCTCTTTGTCAAAGTTGGACCGACCTAACTGGACAGTTTGTCCTAGGTATACGTAGTGGTCAACAACTTCGAGAGTATCGTTCCCAACAACTACCGGTACGGGTGCAACATGGACATTAGACATGATCTTCGTCTTGTCCATGTTCATTTTAAGACCCACCTGTTGGGAAACGCTACTGAGGTCGCTGAGCATCGTATTGAGGTCCTCCAGCGACTCTGCCATAATGACTATATCGTCGGCAAAACAAAGGTGAGTGATGTATTCGCCATTGATGTTGATGCCGAATCCGTACCAGTCCAAGAGCTTGAAAACGTCCTCCAATGCGTTTGAGAACAGTTTCGGAGAAATAACGTCTCCCTGTCTCACACCTCGCTGCAATGGGATTGGTTTCGTGCTCTCTTCCTGTAGTCGGATCGACATGGTGGCGTTGCTGTACAAACACTTCAACACTTTGATGTACCTATAGTCAATGTGGCACCGCTGGAGGGACTGCAATACCGCCCAGGTCTCGATTGAATCGAAGGCTTTTTCGTAGTCCACAAACGCTAGACATAATGGCCGATTATACTCCTCGGTCTTCTGTATAATCTGGCGGAGCGTATGTATGTGGTCTACGGTGCTAAAG
The DNA here is from genome assembly GCA_911728495.1 of Furcula furcula. NCBI lineage: Eukaryota > Metazoa > Arthropoda > Insecta > Lepidoptera > Notodontidae > Furcula > Furcula furcula. The sequence continues at coordinate 12,643,679 of OU452264.1, forward strand.
CCTTTTCGGAACCCGGCTTGTTCGGGAGGCTGGAAGTCATCAAACCTGCGTTCGAGACGGTTCGTAATGACTCTCGAAAACAGCTTGTATACTTGGCTCAGGAGTGAGATGGGTCTATAATTCTTCAATAAAGTGTTATCACCTTTTTTGAAGAAGAGAACCACCACACTCCCGTGCCATGCTTCTGGCGTAGTACCCTCGAGTACATTAAGCATAGAAACTCGTAGAACTTCGTCTAACTATCGTTAAATGTAAAGGCACACCAAACTAAGTTGTAAAAAACCAAACCGCAAAACTAAGTTTGTTTGTCAAGGTTTTTTTTTCAAATTACTATACCATTTAGAAACATCATTTTATTTGTCCTGTAAAATATAGATAAACCATTTATTACCCATAATTATTTCAGATTTTTCCCTCCACAAACTCCGGAGATAAGGGGCGGTATTTTTTTGTAATTTTTTATTACAAGCCAAAAACTCCGTCACATAAACCATAATAAAAATCTGTTTTGAAATGTGCAAATGAAGCCCTTTCATATGATACCCTACTCGATATAGTAGTCTCACTTTAAAATTTTGACGCCCAATTTCGTCGCCCATATATATTTTTTTCATTTTCCACGAGGTTGGGTAAGTAAAATTTTAAACTATTCCATGTTTCAAATCGATATCATCAGTGTGTTCTGATAATATGTATATAGGTTTGCCGGACAGGCAGACAGATAGATGGATAGACAGACGAAATCCGACCATAAGAGTTCCTTTTTTACCTTTTAGATATGGAACCCTAAAAACAAACCAATAACTTAGAGACTAACACACATAAAAGTTATATTATTATAAAATGTATTAATTAACACGTAGAGACGTCTTCGTGTCGGGCGCGGTGTCATGTAGCCGACCTTTGTAGCGGCGAAACACACCATTCAGCCAAAATTCCACCTTCATGAAGGTCGACAGATGGACGATCGGACCACCACAAAGGAATTAAAATTCACCCTATAGCAGGGCTCTAACCGTTTGACCCTCAGTACAGATTTGGTCTTCACTCTCATGTATTCTACGATCTCCTCAGCCTTCGTAAAATAATGAAGCCTTGACACATAGAGCAGCGTCGTGGGGTCAGGCGGACGCAGCAGGTGGTTCAGTCCTGTGGGGGCGACGCCGCACTTGTTGCGGTTGGCGGGCTTCTTCTTTCTGCTCACCACCTTGACGAAGCCCTCCTCGTCACCTTGGCCCTTTTGCAGACCCACTGTTGCAGAAGAAAATGTAATTAAGAAATTGTAAATATGGATTACAAAGTACAACGTTACAGTAGATTGCTTAAATGTTGTTTTGGTACAAGTCTTAGTATTTTAATTTACTAGGTCAATTACCTAGTTAAAACAAAAGTAGAATTTTAATAATAAAAAAAAATACTTACCGTTCTCTGCCAGCCCTATGCATAACCGGGGCGGGCCGTTAACAATATCGCTGAGTGCGCGCGTCGGGCGCTCGCGCCGAGTGTCCGCCGCCTAATTTACTCCCTGCGAGCGCTGTGGCCCTGGTAACTACGACTCGACGCCCGCTTTCCTTGCTTGTTATTTTCAGTTCTTTTTTTTCACAACAGTTTCGTCAATGGTGTTGAAATCGGGACTTTGAAAACTATTGTCGTCCGTCAATAACTTATAGCCACTGTTTGCCACATAATCAGTGAGAATATTAGACTTTTATTGGAACCTATTCCTAGGTCCTAGGTATTGAGATAGGGTGCAGCTGCAGTGCAACGATCTTTTTCCTAATTTAGTCTTTGACGTAGTAATTTAGTGCTTATGTGTACAAACGTTAGGAATCGTTTTCTGTCCATACGATACAACAGGAAAAGTGTTTGTTTATGTTACATGTACAGGTGTACAGCTCCCCGTGGGGTGTCCGGGTAAGGATAGCACCCACCCATCTCCCCCCGTTGGGTGTCCGTAAAAGGCGACTAAGGGAAAACAAGAAGACGAGCAGCAGCGTCTTATTGGACTACCTGCCACACCTATACTGCGATCCCCAAGCCGCCAGCCAATTAAGGGAGAGACCTTTGATCAGCTGTGGACGTTTCGTCTGCCGATGATTGATTGATTGACACGTGTACAGGATATCATGAGGATATCACACACTGCCTTCGACAGATCGTTTCAAAATTACTGATAATGTTGTGTTTTATTTACGCAAATACTACATAATAGTACTGCGCATTGAAATGAAACTGCTTTTACGGATTATATCGCGGTTTATTTTAGATTTTAATTTACGTTTCGAATGCTTTGCACAATGATAATTATTAATAAAAAAATAACATTGGCTTTGCCGCTTGCAGTAATATACTCTTATCTATGGCTTGCAGCAACCGTGATAGTCACGGGAGGACTGATATGTTGATGTTGAACGTTCTTATGTAACAACAAAATGTAACAATTATCCCAGTGAACCCTACTGTTCTTTTTCACACACACGCACTAAAAGGAAGTGATATAAAGTTGGTCAAAGCCCGTTTCTAAGTAGAAAGAAGCACTAATTAGGTGGCGTTTGAGGGATTTTTTAATTAAACGCTTTAGTGCGAGGAGGTTGGGGAGGCAGGGATTTGGGTCAAAGGATCTCGGACGGAAATCATTTTTATCGGGATATACGTACATACCTACATACACACATCAAAAGTGTCTAGGGATCAACATATATTTTTGCAATAACTTTTCTCCTGATTGATATTAATTAAAATTTTCTTTAAGGATTCATCAAATAAAGTGTTTTCGTTTGTCACAGTAACGATAAACCAAGTCACCTTTGCATTAATAAAGAAATTTGCCATTTTCCTAATAAAGGGATTTTTGACATTTGAACCACTAACACAAAAGTTCGAAAAAAAGACTGAAATAACAGTTTTCTTTAAAATTTTATTGGGTAACTTAAACAATTAATAATCCGTGTTTCTACCGCGAACACTAACAACACAAGAACATCGGTTTGGCATACTCAAAATGAGTTCATCCAAATCACGCTGTGGAATGGCCGCCCATGTTCGTTGCAACAACAAAAAAAGGTCTTCTTGCGACTGGATACCCTCCATATTCGGCAGAGCTCTTCTCTGTAGCATATCCCATGCATGCTCAATCGGGTTCAAGTCTGGCGACTGAGCAGGCCAGGGCAGGACATTGATGTTAGCTGCGGCGAGAGTCTGTCTTACAACTCTTGCGGTGTGCGGTCGTGCATTATCATGCATTAACTGAAATAAGGGACCGATTTGCACTTGTAGAGGAACGATGACGTCTGATACAATCGTCTCAGCATAAATTTGAGCGTTGAGGTTGCCTCTGATCCAAATCAACTCAGTTCTTCCGCCGATCCAAATACCCGCCCATACCATGATGGTTCCACCACTATAAGGATGGACTTCCTGGCAGGATTTTAATCGCTGTTGGCGTCCAGGGGTTCTCCAGTGTCGTATACGTCTTGTATCCGGTCTCATACCAAAACGAGACTCATCAGAAAAGCACACGAAACGCCATTGTTCTTCTGCCCATTTTTTTGCCCAAAAATGCTTGATCCCTAGACACTTTTGATGTGTGTATATACAATGTAACTATATCAAGCTCCGTAATTGCCTGTGGCAGTGGTACAAGTGGCAAAATGAGTTGAACTCGTTTAAAATAAACTGCGAAATTATTTTGAGCTTTGAAATGAAACTAATTTTACGGATTATATCGCGGTTCTTAGAGTTATTATTCTAAGTCGCGGTTTATTTATGATTTTAATTACCCGACGTTTCGAATACTTTACAGCATTCAGGGTCACGGGCGGACTGAGGTGGTAGCTGTCCAAACGTCATCGTTGTCTTAGGGTACCCTCAGGTCTTCTAATTATTATTGTTAGTCTTGCTAAGACAACGATGACGTTTGGACAGCTACCACCTCAGTCCGCCCGAGACTTAGAGTAATTAGAATGGAGCTAGTATCGCGTCGATTCCCCGAACAAATTTTTCGTGGCACTTTTGCGGGGTACGGGAGGCGAAGTAAACACACAGAGATACAATTTCACGCATACCCACACTGTAATAAACTCGCAACACATTCAAAAAGATACGCACACAAATAAAGAATGACCTGAACATATGAACAAAAATTTGGCAGAGGGGTTAGCGCATCATGCTCTCTCCAGTGGTATCTCCTCTAAGGCCCGAGACCATGAGTGCTGTAAAATATTCGAAACGTCGACCAATAATATGAACTGGGGCCTTACATAAAATGAACTCTTATAAAGGACCTATGTGACCACTCACCTGTTTGGGTGACGTAACAGCTGGATGGGCCTGCTAATTAGTGCGCTCATGGTAAGTACACGTTAAACTGCCCTGCTATAAGAGTTCCTGGTGAGGTCCCGTAACTGCGTCGTTTCTAGTTTATGAGATATAATTAGAATAGAATACTCTTTCTTTATTTGCACACCAAATTAAAACATACAGAAAAACTTACAAAAATAACTTAAATTAGGTACAAATGGCGGTCTTATCGCTATAGCGATTTCGCCAGTCATTTTCAAAAGAGAAATATTTTATCCATCACGAGCAGTAGGTAGGTACATTCACAAGTAGGCGCGGTCACAGCCAACGATTTTGGGGGGGGAGGGGTCATAGTTGACGGGCCCGTTGGTCTAATGCCCTGGCTGCAAGTCAATAGGTCGTGGGTTCGATTCCCACCTTGCGTCTGAGTGTTTCAAGTGCGGAACCTATTTTGGATAAAATTGTTAAGACATATTAAAGCAAGAAGTTAAGTATGTCAATTTGACGTGTATGAGTTTGAGATTTTGGGGGGGGGGGGGGTCATGACCCCTACGACCCCCCACCACCGGACACCGTCTCGGACCGCCACTGAATTCCTACTGTTTTGTGGACATGTCGAACCGCAAAGGCACTAATTTAACAATCTTGTCATTTTTTTAGTCTTATGCTAGTCATATTATATTTCGTGAGTTCCTAGCATCCGTGGCGCAGTGGGAAACCGCTTGATCTGCAAACTAGAGGTCGCGGGTTCGAATCACTCGAAGAGCAACAACTTTGTATAGTTGTGTTCCTTACTGGCTAAGGCAATGCAGGCCGATCACCTGATTGTCTGTAAAGTAAGATGATCCATACGTCGGATGGACATGTAAAAATTCGGTCTTGCTCCTGACCTCTCCCCTGTCGTGTCGGTATTCCATCCCATCCATCGATATCAGGTTGTGAGTTGTATAAAGGAAGAGAGAGTGCACTTGTGTCCACGCAACTACTTGTGTATTCTCCTGTGTAGATGGCTGATCTTGTGAAAGATTGGCCGCTGTGGTCGAATCGGCCAGGCAGAGGACATAATTATTTTTATATTTCGTAACAAGTAATAAGTTTTAAAAACTATAACCCGACTACGGATAAAATCGCAGTCTAATAATGTGATATTATATAGCCCATAACCAGCGGACAATCAAGACGCTTCTAACGACACCCTACTATATACTTTTAGACTTTCGCGTTCCATTATCAAACTTAATTCTAATCGGGAATTAACACGATTTACCTTATATTTTGGCTTGACGTTTCCGCCGGGTTGCACCAGCCGTGGTCACAAGCAGACTGGTTCAGCGAGACGTCAGACGGCTCCGTGCGCGAGGCAGAAATATCTTCGTCTACCCCCGTTCTTTCACTTGTAACGTTAAGCCCACTACACACTACACTCACAGTATCTGTATATTTAACCGCCGGCAAATAGCGAGGTTTTGTCATTTTGATCACTGGTTCCCAAGCAGCTGATAATCTAAAGCCATCTTCCCGGTTGAAATTTTTATATTTCTTTATTTCAATCGCTTCACGAACAACTCTAGAATAAAAGTGTCGATCGGTGGAAAGGACTTGTGGGCGATAATTCCCGATTAGAATTAAGTTTGACACCCTACTAGTAAAATTATGATATGCGGGAACAGATGCCCATACATACATACCTACATACATTCTTGTTAAAATCATAACCCTCCCTCCGTTCCGTAGTCGGGTAAATATACTAAGACCGTAAAAACGTTTTTTTACTTTCTTTAACTTTTAATTATTTATTTATCTTCACGAAAAGATGACGTTTTTTTACATTTACTATTTATAACATCGATGCAAAATCGATGATTTATATCGATGCTTTTACTTGACAGCACACACCAGGCGCGCAGATAGCGTAAGAGCGCTGGATGGGTGTAGAAAAACTGTTGAGTGGCGAGATGAAATATCTAGAGCTGCCTGGCGGGCTTCCGCGCCGCGTCAGATAACCCGCAGGCTGTGTGGGGGACCTCCCACTGTGGGAGAAGGGAAGGGGGGGGGTCGTAGCCATCAAACCGCGCCGCGGCGGCTTGCACAGGCTCGGCCAGTTAAGTAGGTGACGATAGGGACGGGAAATCTTTTTAGTTTCATCTTTTTAGTTTTCGAACTATCGATATCTTGATTTAATATAATTTTAAAATAAAAATCAAACTTCTTTCATAATACATACACGTGATCAGTGGCCTGCACAGAGGATAGGCAAACAAATGTATTCGGCTGGTTTCACCTATTTTAAGTATGTTATTATACCATTTCAAATATCCATATGCAAGCAAATACTATAGACATATTAATTTGCATTTGAGAACATTAATAAGTTTATTCAGCAGCTCCATAGTGACAAAAATACTTTGCCTACCCTAGGTAGGATTTCTCTAAACAGTCTTAATTTTAAAAAAATCTTAGTTTGGACCTTTGATTATATTATATACGTGTAGATAGCATGTTCGATGTTCAAACACTTGACAATCTCAGGTACACCAAAACATCAAATTGGTATACTTGGTTGTTTAGTATCACTTGAACTGTACCGATGGTTTGTGCTCGCAAAAAAATAACATTATGCCGAATTGTGTATAATCAAATCGTGAAAATATTAACTTAGTAAAATTAATAGGATAGGATCTTCCTAACTTAATTTTCCATTCATAAGTCTTAAGATTCTGTGAAGGATTATTATAAAAACTCGATTGTTTTTTACGACAATTTGTACATTGTCCGACTAGACTGGTGTTGCTATGTAATAATGGGGGAATATATCTTAAGTCTGGGGTAATTTTTCTTTCAACAAAAATGAATTCAATGAAACGTAATACGTAGATAGTGACCAAAACATTAAATAAATCAATTAAAATAATTGAAATTTATTTTTTTGATAAATTAATTACTTTTATATAGATAAGTACTTACTTAGAAGTATTTTTTTTCTTCCTGGTCATGAGGCAAATAAGACGTTCACCTGATGGTTAGGGAAACGCCATTTTTTATTTTATTTATTTCATTTTATTTGGACAACAAACAGCTATACATTATATTTTACAAAAAAGGAATTCCACATTTACACAGTACATATCAATGCATAGAATAAATTAAAAAAAAAAAAAAAAAAAAAAAAAAAAAAAATTGGATAAATTGTAATCTGTTTTGGAAATATATATTATATTATATATTATAGATAGCCCACAACGCTATCGCTATTTATGGGAAAAATATTTATAACTGGAGACTAGAACTTATAACCACAGATGACGCGAGTGTACAACGAGGCCTGCACGCACACACGAATTATGAGGTTGCGATGCTTAGTAACGTAACGTTACAAGACTAATAGGTATCTAGACGTATATATAATCAAAGGTTTGGACATGAATTAACGTAATTTTTTTAATGTAAATGGATATTTTGGTAATATTGGTTAATTTAAGGATATTTGTGCTAGAACACGAACAAATAGCATAAAGCATAAACAACTCGCAGATATTTTTGCCTGCGTTCAATGCCCGCCACTGCACGTGATAGTGTATGTGATACGTATTTATAGGTACTGCAGTCTACGGTAGTGTAACTTTTTTATTTTCAGTCTTAAACAATTGACTTAAAATTTAATGGTCTTCGACTAAACTTCATCAGCTAAACGTGTGTCACAGTATTTTAAAGTTAGATTTTTGAACTAAAAGATAGATAGATAATGCTTTTATGCTCCACCTGTTGAATTGTCACTTTTATATGCCTTTATTAGTATGATAAAAAATGATTCCATAATTACCTACTCGTAAAAATATTTAAAAAAATTATAAAACGAATGTTAAGGTAGCAGTTACTTGCCAATCTGTGGTTTAATAATTAAGACACAAAATTTATTTTCCTTATCCTAGTCCTTTATGCAACAGACAATATCAAAATTACTACGTATTACTTTACCATATGTCATTATATTTTTAGCTGATACTATTACAGATGTATCGATATCTTATAAGATATTAAAGTGCACGCACATCCCTAGGCGTAAGTACTGCGCAATACAACAGAAGCTTCAAGCAGTAACAACGGGTGTCGTGTCTACTCACTGTACAGTCGCACCTTCGGATCTTCACAATTGACAATATGGCTTCTATAATATTTCTAAAAAATAAGGTATACCTAACGTATATTATTTATTTTCCGTTACAAGATCTAAACCAGAACAATAAATGTATGAACCCAGGAGTGATGGCTGACCAACCCTACAACCAAAACATGGTATAATAATAATAATAATACCAGCCCTTGTTAATGTCCCACTGCTGGGCACGGGCCTCCCTTCAAGATGAAGGGGCTTAGCTTAGGCCATAGTCCACCACGCTGGCCAAGTGCGGGTTGGTGGAACACAGCAAAACATGGTATACAGCTTCCTATTTTTTGGGTTTCGTACCCGAAAGATGCTAACGGGACCCTATATCTAAGCCTCCGCTGTCCGTCCGTCCGTCGCGGTCGGTATGTATGTCAGCGTGCTGTATCTCATAACCCGTATAAGGTTCGTTCCTGGCCAGTCGACTTTCAAATTTATGGCGCAGGCGCGATGGACCGCTTTTATAAAAAAGCTGGTCAAGTGCGAGTCGGACCCCTGCGGGTCCGACTAAATAATTCCGATAAAGGGTTCCGTACCATTTTATTAATTAGTATCTCTCTTAAAAAATAAACCTCGGTCTAGTTATGAACGCCGCCAGCTTGCCTCCAGTCATTTATGGTACCCTTCCCTCGCTGTCAGTGACAACTTCGAGGAAGTTTTTAAACTCTAAATATTTTTTTATCCTTCCTTCTTACTTCATTCCAGTGGTTTTCTCTAATCGCCCCGAATTCAGCTCCGGGCCGTTAAAAGATGTAATTTTACGTTTCTCAGAACACTACTCTAACGCCATGTTCTCCTAGTAAGTTCGTAACTCTCCGGCGGTGGCGGAACCAGCATGGCTATTCACAAATGTCGGGAACGTTCCGGTATCATCGGATCGGAAAGTCAGATGACATGTCGAATTATAAATCCGACGGATTGTCAAACGCTATTAACAGTTTATATCGGAAATGGAGTTTATGACAAGAAGCTTATAAAGTAAAAGTGGAGGCAACACTCTAAATAAAGTATTGGTTTACGAATCTGATGTGAGTGTGTTTACGGAGAACATTATAAAAAACGCTATAAAATTTTCTAAATAATAATAAAATATAAATGTTTTTTATTGAAATTGTAATGTATTTAGTAAGATATCATAAAGGGACTAACATAATTTACACATTGTGGCTGTGTTTAAGGAATGTGTTTAGTTAAAATATATTTTTTTGAGAATTTTTGCCTAAACTTGCGTCGTAAACGCCTACTCATTTTTTCCTCTAATACCACGTATACACCGGGCCAGCGGGCGGGATTCGTTGGTTTTGTCAGCGAAAGCCAACCATTGATTATTGGCTTTCCTGTGTATAGATTGACCAAACAAGCCCAGCTAATGTGTTCCTTGGCCTTTATTGATCCTATTTGGGTGTGTAGTGAATGAGTCGTTCGATGGACTTTGTAAGCCTGGTGTGTACGCAGGGTAATATAATTCGCAATATAATCTATCTTTGTGTCTATGTTTGAGTGTGTGTCAATCATTATTGTTGTTTTAGTTTATAAATTATTGTAATTTCATCATCATCATCATCATCACCAGCCGGAAGACGTCCACTGCTGAACATAGGCCTCCCCCTTCGAACGCCACAATGACCGACAATTAGCTATTTGCATCCGTTACCTGCGACGCGCACAATGTCCTCTGTCTACCTACCTAGTGGGAGGCCTACCTACGCTGCTTCTTCCGGTTCGTGGTCGCCACTCGAGAACCTTTCTTCCCCTTCGGTTGTCGGTTCTTCGAGCGATTTGGCCTGCCCATGCCACTTCAACTTGCAGATTTTAAGAGACGCACGGCGCGCACACACCCTTATGTGGTAAACGTGCCTTCAGTCCGAACTAAGCGATTTGCATCGTCATTCATAATAAGGACAGCTAAGGACTGGGACAGTTTGCCTGCGTCAGTTTTTCCGCCCGATTATAATCTGGGTGTCTTCAAAGCTAGAGTGAATAGGCTTTTAATAAGCCAGTGTGCTTTACCATCCTAGATTGCGTCGCCGCTTTCCATCAGGTGGGACTGCAGTCAAGCACTGGCTTATAGGGAGTAAAATAAAAAAGCTATGTCGGTGAAATGAAACTAATTTTACGGATTATATCGCCGTGATAAACATAGAAGAAGAAGAAGAAGAAGAAGAAGAAGAAGAAAAAACTTTATTCATGGCCAACACAAATCAACATAAGTTACTTAATTAAGTTAAGTTTGCCACGAATGGGTCCCAACTCAGCATAAAGCGGCTTGCACGCAAGCCGCACTGATCTTCCGTTGGAACCCCTGGTGACTCCACGAACCCTCCACCAAACACGCACCCACTGCCCACTCAGCCAACATAAATAAAGAAAAAAATAATAATAATAACAAAACCAAAATGACTAAACAATTAAGTTACCGAACCAAAAGAAAACAATACATAATGGGCAATTTTAAGTTGACACAAAATACATAAATAGGTACATGACAATAGGTACTATACCGTCAGTTGCACTTATCGACATCTGCGCCTGTGAGATCAATCTGCCTATGCATTGTCTAAGTGGACTATAAACAAACACGTACACTATTTTTAATATATAAACTCTATGAAATCACTACATTACAGTACACTACACTACATCAGTATTTATTTATAACTGTATATTTATGAAATTATGTTAATTAATGTAACTGGTTTAAATATCGTTTTAATTAACAATAAACAATTAAACAATTACATACCTGATTTAAAATAATAAACAATTTAAATATTCCTAATTATTAATTCTACTTAAGTATATAAAAAACGTTGTTAAATAGCCATACGTTTTATCATATTGCGCTGGTGTCATACAAGAGAGTTTCCTGCTGTCTTTGGTGATCGTAAAGGAAAACTTTGAGTTTAGACTTAAAACTGTGTAAACATTGCAGATTCCTTAATGGCGGCGGAATATTATTCCAACATTTGGACGCGGCATATCGAAAACTACCTCTGAATGTCGCTAATCTATGGTGCTGTGTCGAGAGTTGCGCCGCGCACTGCCGGGACCCACAGGACCTCTGACTGGATACCCATTTAAACTTATCATATAAATATAATGGCGCCTTATGTTTTAAGACTCCGAAGAGGAGACAGGCTAGGTGTAGTTTGCGCCGGTGCATCATTTTCAGAATATGGTTTTTATTCAGGAATGGCGTCACATGAGCTCTAGGCGGAATATCGAAACAAAAACGAGCACATGCATTTTGGAGACGTTGAACTAATTTTTGTGACCTCGACAGTAAACGAGGGCCGTACACCACATCCATGTAATTCAGTTTGGACAGAACTAGCGCCTCCACAAGCTGGACTCGCAAACTTTCTTTAATATATGGCCTCAGTGGGTATAAGGTTTTCAATTTATAAAAGCAGTTCTTTACTGCACAGGTAATGTGTTTTTCAAAACGCAGGTTACAGTCCATATGCAAGCCGAGGTTGCGTGCCTCATACACACGGTCAATAGGTTCATTCAAGAGCGTAACCTTCTCTGCTGGATTAAGACTAGCAAGCTGATGTTGAGTACCAAAGATAAGGTATTTAGTTTTTGTAGGATTCAACAGTAGACAATTATTCTCAGACCAATTGGATATACTAAGTAGATCCTCGTTAAGTTTCTTTATCGTGTTATCGATTTCCGATGGCTGACAAGAAATATATAGCTGTATATCATCCGCATACATGTGAAATTTAGAGTGCCTAATTTGCGTTTTTATGTCAGCTGTATACAGGATGAAAAGGATTGGTCCCAAGATAGACCCTTGAGGTACACCTCTATTAACAGCCACGCTATCTGATATTCTACTCGAACCATCTCTATTTGTCAATTTTACATATTGGTATCGATCACTTAGGTAGCTATTGAACCACTGTAATGCATTGGAGTCAAAACCATAAAAACTTAATTTAGACATCAGAAGATCAGTATGTATTGAGTCGAATGCCCTGGAAAAGTCCAATAGAACTAGTATAGTACACATTCCCTGGTCCATAGAAGCAAGTATATTGTCAGTAACATCGAGCAAGGCCGTTACTGTACTCCGTCCTTTTCTAAAACCAGACTGAACATCGGGTAAAATATTATTTGTCTCAAGGAAGTCAGTCAGTTGAGTACAAACAGCTTTCTCCAGTATTTTCGAAAGGCAGGGAAGAATACTAATTGGCCTGAGATCTTTTAGTTCAAGTGGATTATTATGTTTAGGTAATGGATGAACAATGGCCAGTTTCCAGGTATCAGGGAACGTCGATGTGGTAATAGATTTATTTACAATGTCTCTTATAGTTTCCATTGAATATGGTAACGTCATAGTAAGCATGTCTAACGTTATAGCATCACAGCCTTCAGCATTTGATTTCAGGCTCTTCATAATATTGACCAACCGGTCCAAACCAACTGGTTCAATGTGAAAGACTGCATCACTAAACTTGTGGTGTTCATAGTAAGTGAGTTGTGAAATGGGGACCACACTAGTACCAGGTACATTTAAGAAATGATTATTTATGATATTAGGGTCGTTGAACAAGGGAGGCAATTCACTGTTATTAGAAGGTAAAAGAGTATTTTTTAGGTTTTTCCATAGTGATTTCGGGTCGTTTATTTTATTATTTATATTTTGTTTAAAATATGCAGATTTTTCGTAATAAATTGCTTGGTTTATTAACGATTTTAGTGATTTGTAATACTCTTTTTTACTATCTCTTTTACTTTTTTGATAGTCCGCTGCAGCTTTGTCACGCAATCGCATCATCAGCTTAATGGTTTCCGTTATCCAGGGAAAGGAACGTTCCTTTATATAGAGTGACTTAACTGGAGCATGTAAATCAAACACTTCAACAACGGTGTTATTAAAAGTATCGACCATGATATTAATGTCACCAATTGTAGAAAAATCCTGCCAATGCACTGCATCTAAAGAATTATCAAAACTATCAATACAGATATTTTTATACGGTCTGTAGCTTATGACTGTAGGGACTGGTTTCTCCCGTTTCACATAGAACTCGCAAACTACTAGACGGTGTCCATTTAAAGTCCCAACATGCTCAAAATCAATTTTCCTAGATCGCAAATCAGTGCAGACCACATCAATAAGAGTCTGGCTGGTTTCAGTAAAGTGAGTCGGTTCTGTAACTAATTGTGATAAATTAAAACAAGATAAAAATGTCATAAGTTTCTTTGATTTGATGTCATAATTCTGCAATAAATTTATATTAAAATCTCCTAATAAAATTAGATTGTCATAAGAAGGAATAGAACTAATGGAGTCTGAGATTCCGTCGAAAAACAGATCTACGTCCATCCAGGGAGGGCGGTATGCCGTACCAATCACCAACTTTTTCCCGTTGAGGGATAGCATGAGCCACATTTGTTCTACTGAACTGTGTAGCGGATCAACTGGATGGGACCAAGTGCGTGCCGTTATATTACGCCTAATGTAAAATCCAACACCGCCTCCGCGCGAACGAACATGTCCCGACCCGACATAGTCAAATCCAAAGACAAGCATTCCACTGCAAGACCTCAAGATACTGTAAGCTCTTTCTGCGTAGATCGGACTAACAATAATAATTAGAAGACCTGAGGGTACCCTAAGACAACTATGACATATGGACAGCTACCACCTCAGTCCGCCCGTGACCATGAATGCTGTAAAGTATTCGAAACGTCGCGTCGGGAAATAAAAATCAAAAATAAACCGCGATATAATCCGTAAAATTAGTTTAATTTCAATGTGTAATATTCGCGTAAGTATCAGAAATCACTATGTCGGTGACCTTGGTTCTTCGGCGAATCTCCTTATTACGGATTCGGTCGCGCATAGAAACTCCGAGCAATGCTCTCTCCATAGCTCGTTGTGTGACTCTGAGCTTCTCTAAAAGGCCAGCTGAGGAGCATGTTTCTTTATGTTTTATACAAAAAAATTGAGTAGTAATATTGCAAGTTCAAATGATTTCTATGTGCATGTGCAACAAGCACAGGTTATTGCGCAGTTGCGCATATTATAACCGCTCAACATAATGCCGTCCGCTTTGGAATGCGCAAACCTGCGTAAACCGTAGAGAGGTATATCACTAATAGACTTGCACCATCCACAAATTCTCAAAACGACTATGACGATTATGTACGAATACTGGAGACTGATTGATTCCGATAAAAAAAAATTGTCTGACTGACTAATAAAAGCCGTCTTTTCTGAGGTGGAGACGGACTTTTGCAGTTTGTACTTCGCAGTCCTTTTGTACATGGGACTTGGGGATGAGATGCGAGGTTTGAATTCGTATTGTAACTAACTTACCAGGAATGCATAACGCTAATAGAGGTGGTTTACAAAACAAGACGCTATTTCACGTTTATATGTATCTCTACAAGTCTGCAAATTCTGCAATCCTGATGACAAACGACATAGTGAAATCAAAAACCGCGTATAGACGACAACGAACGATGTGACGATTATTCGGAAGTCTGAAACAGCCGCCAAAACGTTGATTGCAGCAAGTAAGTCGGAAACCCCGATGCATCATCGATGCAGCTGACTGGTGCTATAAATAACGAGTGTGCTTGACTGAAGTAGGACATTGACGATCTTGAATACTTTTTTATGGACATTCTATGGATAGCACGCTGTTGAGCTCTTTGCCCTGGTAGGCACAGGATTATACTTAATTAATATCACGTGTGGCTATTCCAATGCTATTTTAGTAATTATTATCACTGGTTCCTCCTAAGTAGCAATTATATCCTCTAGACCTCAGGAAAGATTAGGGGAGCATTTTACTGTTTTTCATAAATATGGAACTCCTGCAAGATTTCATAACATTTCGTCGTCGTCGTTATTAGAACTAGAACAGAGTTTATGGCAAAAGATCTCATTTTGCAAATTGAAATTAACTCTCAATATTATGGGTACCTAGTAATACTAGTGTACGAGGACAGCTGTTGTGCAATCCTTTCAGCAATTAAATATTTTATTTCTTTCGGTACATAGATAATCATACAAATATTGTGGACAGCCCACTCTGGAATACCGATTTTAACCATTTTAGTTAAATTTGTGCAAAAATAGTGGAACTTTTGCACTCCTGGTAACATTGGATGATATTGTACAATTGGTTTGGATGGCGCAGCAGCCAGGACACAACACCACGACTTGGTTTGTATTAAAATTTACACAGGCGTACACAGATTTCTAATAAAACGCCATCTATTGCGCAACTTGAATGTTTAAATATGTTTAAAACTTAACTTCAATAAAAAAAAAAACGAATCATACATGTATGGATAAGCAAATGATCGATAATCAAACCTTTCAACACAATAGCTATTCTATCTTTGTCTCACTAATATAGGCTGCTCATGTGAGCGAGGAAACGACATTATGTACATAAGTACGCATGATTTTTGGTGCCATTTTTTAAGGCTCTGCATCTCCCAGAAGTCATGCTAACCTGGTAGAAATTAGTTTAATGAAGCAACATTGAAATGTTGCTCAATCCGTGACATCATCCAAAGATGGAACTATTGAGAAATACCTACTAAGAAACGCATCGATATACTATATAAACATATTATATATTATATCGATGACGAAACGAATGATTTTTAATACAGGAACTGCAGCAGGCTGAGGAATGCACTTTTCCTGTCCAGTAGTTCAGCAATAAGTGCAACAACGATTAATTAAAAATATTCTAAAAACACAACAAGAAATCGATCATTGAGTCTTCGAAAGAGATATCTAGGATATCATCCAAATAATTGATGCTTATTTTAAATTAGTTTATTGTGGTAGGTCTGAATATATCATTGACCAAAGGAGATACAGAATCTAAGTAAAACGGTCGGCCGTCTTGGTCGGTCCCCGTTCTGTATTCTGAGTGCTGCAATCATAAATAATTAAAATAATGATCCAAAATCATGGCTTACGTGTTCATCAAGTTCATAGGGTAGCATACAATGAAAGAATTTGACTGTAATATTAAATAAAACCTCCAGCAGCTAGTTAAATTTTGGTGTAGCTTTTATTTGTTGATATTGTACCTTAACTTCAAGTATATAAGGACTATAAACGACAACTGAACTCCATTCAAGATTAACAAGCGCGAGCGCCGATTTGTTAACCGTTTGTCTCAGTGGTCTCCTTCGCTTTATGTTTGCCTAGTAACATGCGCACGTTTCGCGCAAGAGTTGCGCGTTCGTGCGCACCAAATTCGTGCTCGATGCGCGCGCAGCTTCACACCTACCACTGAAACAACTTATACTCGCTTGTGTTATTCATTCAATTTAGATCTTTCCAGCGTTAAAAATAAAGTAGGAAATCCTGGTAACGGTGTTCATTATAAGTTGTCAAACTGGAATCGTTGTTGATTGCGTTGCGCGCGCGCACAGATGCGCGGCGGCGAGTGGCGGCGACTGGCGGACGCGCATCGTGGGTAATGAATGAACAGTGTGATTTTATCAAACGCGTATAAGACATGACGAAATTCGCAATCTGCACAGTAGGCCAACGTTTTAGCATCAAATCAACTAAAGTACCTAGCTATTCATAAATAGGGCATTCATTAAAAACATATATTATTCTAAGGCAGTGGTTCCCAAACTTGTTTTGGCTCCGACCCACCTAACAAAAACTGTCAAATTCGGGACCCACCTCTTGGCCATCTTAAAAAGGGAGCTCAAAATATTGGTAATGCTCAGATTCCCTAGTCTCTGTGGTCAGACGGAAGAAAATGTTCGCTGACGAGAAGCCTCACTACGTGGACCGACCAAGAGTTTCTTGCAAAGTACTTAACTATTTTTTTCATTTGACATTAATTTGTAATCATCAGACACATTGTAAAAAATTAGTCAGAAATCAGAAATCAGAACCATTTATTTGTAAAACATAGGTGTACAAGATCTTAAAATTAGAGTAATATGCGCTATGTTTGGTCATAAATGACGTACAAAAGTTAAAAAACTGGATACCAAAAATTATGTCATATAAAATTATCATTAAGTATAATTATAAATTAAAGTTAATGTCAAAGACGCATGGAAATTAAATAATATTACATTTTGTCACTTAAAAATTCTTGAACTGTATAATATGTCTTTTCCACCAGTAACTGATTAGTATAGACGGAAGTAAGTATTGACGGGCCCGTTGGTAAATATCTTGGGACAATCCACACACGGTCATCTGATCCCAAACTAGGCAGAGCCTGTACTATGGAAACCAGACAACTGATACTAATACTTATATACATTTTTTTTTGTAAATACATACTTAAATAGGTAAATAACACCCAGACACTTGGTGGGAATCGAACCCACGACCCATCGGTTAGCGGACAGGGTGTCTAACCACTAGACCAACGGGCCCGTCAAATAAATGTAAATTGAACAAATATTGCCACTTCATATATAGGTACATAAACATGGTAATTGTAAAATATGAAATTTCTTAAAATATGGCTTACAACTGTCAGTGGTTTTTAATTGGCAAACTACTCGTAGACATATCTTTAGAGCCTTGAATGAAATAAGTTAATCAACTGAATGTCCCCAATATATTAGTCCAAAACGCAATAATGAAGTTACGTAAGCATTGAATGATACCAACACAGTAGCCCCATTTGCAACTTTTGTTAGGTTGTATAATGCATAGGAATACTGATTTAATTTCTTACATATACAGTCAATATGGTATTTCCAATTTAAAATGCTGTCCAAAAATAGTCCCAAGAATCTTATATCTTGGAATTATAAATCAAACTAATAAGTTTGATTTATAATTCCATTAGTATGTGATATGTCAAGATTTAAATTATTATTAGTGCGTTGATAGTATGTCATTATTTTAGTCTTATCTAAGTTCATTATTAATTTATTCATTCTTAACCAATTCATTACACATTTAAGGGACAATTCAATATCATTTTTAATTGTTTCCAAACTCCTGCTCAGAACAATCAAAGTGCTGTCATCAGCAAATAACATTTTGGCAAATCATATATATAGATTAAAAATAATAGAGGTCCTAGTACACTTCCCTGAGGAACTCCATGTTTAGTTTCCTCTATAGATGATATGTGAGCTAGTGTAACTTTTGTCTTGGCGCACAGTCTGTTTATAACTGTTACTTGAGTTCTGCCATTCAAGTATGTTCTTATTAAATTCAATATATTACCTCTAACACCATATCTCTCTAACTTATTTAATAATATCTCGTGATCCACATGATCGAAAGCCTTAGACATGTCCATAAATATTGCGGCAATTTAGTAAGTACGATCGTGATACCTAACAACCACAGATATAAAACAAATCTGAGTAAACAACAGATGAACACAACTAACTAGTCATTATAAAAAGTGGGAGGGGTTAAGCTATTTTATTAAAGGCTAGGTACCTAATTTTTTGTACCTACCTGAGCTTAGAAGTGTTGTGACTTATGACCATTTATATTTAGATTTATTTTCACCATGGATGAATAAATCCGTCTTTTCACTATATCATCGAACTATATTTGAGTATTTTTCAACTTAGGGAAGAGTAAAGGTTTCATTAATTCGTGATAGTGCTGAAATAAAAAGTCTTCTTGATAAAATAAAAAATAAAGATCTTTATAAAATAAAAAGTCACTAATTATAATAAAAAAAATAACTAAAAAGTGAATTTACTGAAATTTTTTAGATAAAATAAAACCCGAATCCCGAAACAAAATGATCTAAAAAGGATTAAATAACGAAAATATATCAGTCGGTGGCAGCTGGAATATGCGCGCTAGCACCGACTTCGATATAAATCGTTATTTAATGCTTTAGCCTTTTGTTGATACCACAGGATATTCTATTTGTTTATCACCCAGCAAATTACATGAAATTAAGTATAATTATTACAACTCTGTAAATCATGAAAGCTTTTGTGGTAATAAAACGATTTTCATTTTCATTTTTACCGATTTTCATTAGATCATTTTGTTTGCAGTCAGTTTTTATTTTGTCTAATAATAGTTTATTCTTTATTCAAAATTACTGATTAAAAAAATACTGATTTTCGACAAAAATAGTGGAAATTATGAAGAAAAATAACTAAATGTTAGTTTATTTTATCATATTTAACTATTTCAGATAGTTTTTGAAACAGTCAAATACCCTATTAGTGACACGCTGGCCACTACCCAATAGGTCCTGGGGTCAATTTCCACCAAGTGTCTTGGAGCTAGTTATCTATTTAAGTATGTATTTACAAAACATAAAGTATATAAATATTAGTATCAGTTGTCTGGTTTCCATTGTACAGGCGTAGTCTGATATCGGATGCATGAGCAGGTACTCCTGCCGCCAGCCTGCAGTCGGCTACAGTTTCAATACAATCTTGTCAGTTAGGTGTGAACACTATCTATACCAAAATGTGAAATAATACGTCATCATAGTGACGTGATACTCATTAGGTACCATTCTAGAGAAATATTTGTCATCGTTGAAATCAAACTAGGTACTTTTACGGATTTTATCGCGGATTATTTTATATTTTACTATCCCGACGTTTTGAATGCTTTGCAACACCCATCATGGTCGGCCACAGGAGGACTGAGATGTTGAACGTCCTTATATCACAATTATGCCGGTGTACCCTCAGGTCTTCTTAGTTATTAGTAAAACACTGCGCGGGGTGGTAAAGCGCGCCCCCCGGCGCGGTGCGGCGGGCTCAAAGGCAAAGCACTGAGGGGCTCCTAGTGCAGATGCCACTGGAGATGCCCATAGATGTGACAGCGGTGGGGGTTTTAGTGGGTAAGAATCCCACATAAAAAAATTAAAAAATTAAAAAGTAAGGTAAGGTGGGGTAAGACTGTCACCGGGGTAAGACTGTCACTTTCAAATAACTCGAAAAGTTCTGCGTTTTTTTCCAATTTAACTTGTCGATAAAACAGTTATCATTAAATGGTTCTCGGCTCAAAACACAGTTGCCACTTCTGCTGAACTATTTGGTCAATATCACACAGTTAAAATGTCAGCTGTAAGAAAAAAAAAATGGCTAGTTGGTGGATTTTAAAAAAACATTAAAAATTTGTGATATTAAATGTTAAATTGAGATATCTTTGCTGTAAGTAGCATCATACCAACATCGAGTTTAAAATGATTTTGTTATTATCACATAAAACAAACAAGTTTCCTTAATATTTAACAAAATAAAACCATAATATAAAAATGTCAAAGTGGGGGAAGACTATCAGTTTACCAGGGGCAAGACAAACATATGTTAGTCTTGCCCCAAGTCAGATATTGTAAACATTTTCAAAGCGGGGATCGGCTTTAACTAGGTGCTAAAAAAGAATTATTAGTTGCTACCTAGAAAAACTAATTGTAATGACCCTACCAGCGACGTCCCGCGCTTTTACTCACGTATACACTTAAGAAAATTGATGACAACAGAGAGACAGAGATACATACGCATTTATAAATGTGCATATACGTTCTTTCGAAAGCTTCCTATGTTGTTTAAAAGAAAGTTTGTGAGTGTTTGTGTTTGGTCCTTATTTATACTTTAATCGCTGAACTATTTCATAGTGACAGTGAGGTTTTGATGTCGATAAAAAAAAACAAGTAAAAGGTTTTACACCCCTGTTTTCGATTGTATGTCAGTCTTACCCCGGATAACTATTTACACGAATTGCCGCAAAAATGAACGCTGTAACGTTGCAATAGAGTTATCTTTTACTTGATTTACTTGTTATAAACATGATTTATTTTCAAAAGTTCTATTTGGTGAACGATTTCTGATAAAATATGTCACTGACAGTCTTACCCCGTGTGGTGGGGTAAGACTGCCAGTTTTACCTATATCACAATTTCTTAAAATTTTCTGTTCCAGATGCAATTACGGTAATGTATTCATTGTTTTATATAAGCTTATAGTGTTAATGTACCAGTGGCAGTGGCATTACTGTCTTAAAGGTAGGGCATAAATGTAAGTCACAAAAATACAGTTTGTCTGTCCGACAGTAAAGTATGTTAGTCTTACCCCACCTTACCTTATATAAGTATTAGTATCAGTTGTCTGGTTTCCATAGTACAGGCTCTGCCTAGTTAGGGATCGGATGACCGTGTGTGGATTGTCCCAAGATATTATTATTATTACATACTCCTGTCGAGCCCTACAGCTCCCGGGTACCTTTTGAAGGTTACCCCGCGAAAAAAACGACTCTAACCATAGTGGCAGATCGCAACACTAAAATATCTACCTATAAGTATAGTTCCTTCTAAAATTATGTTTTGATACCAGCTAAGTAATAGTTTTGTGATAAAATTTCTGCCCGGGTTATTCGTAAATGGTTAAATGCTTTTGTGTATAAACTATCAGTCATAACATAGTCAATTGTCTGGTATTGTATGTATGATTTAAACGAGCCTATATTATATCGCGCCGTGCCCACAACACATACATCCATCCAAATAGCTACGCTAACGCCGTCAAACAATGAACTCTGCCCAACGCGTAAACTTATCTACGGAACAATAGGCGTTATCTGCCGAAGGACGGGTGAGTGCGATTACCGGCGGCGGGACGTCGAACGGCCCGTAGCCGGCGTAGCCGCCCGTTTCGTGGGCAATTAGCGTGGCCTGGCCCGCACGTGCCGCGCTTCGTCCGGCCCGACCGTCCCGGACACCGCAACCAACCAACGCTGTGCGCCAGTGTACCGCGCGCCTTGTCGGCGAACGGTTGTGTTGTGGGTGGCCTGTGACGCGCTTCGTCTCCGATCCCGCGCGAACTACACACGGTACGGCATTTTCGGTACACAACATTTTTTTTTCAATATAGCTTGCCTCGGTTGAGCTACAGATTGTTTACCAACAAGTAGACTGAAGAGTTGCTTTTAAAGATAGTAAATTCACATTACTACGTATGCAAGCCATGGGTATAGGTGATAATTATAAACAATAATAACCTAACTGGAAACAGTGAGGAATTATAGACTGGCACAGTAAAAGGACAAGAGACATTCTTTCGCAACGGAACGGTCCCGGCCGTCCGACGGGAAAAGTTTCTGTACAAACTCCTCACATCGGTCGTCTCGAACTTCGCAGTCAAAAGTTCGCTAAGCGAAGTTGTGCGAACTTCGTTGCGGCAACTTTTCGTGAAAACAATTCAGGAATTTTGTGAGAACGATTAGGGTTGGCGCTAATGGGAAACAAAGTGATTGACGCGAGTTGACTGTTAAAGAACTATGAACCTTATGGAGTGACAGTTTAGTGTAGTGATACCAACATGGCCGCGGCGATGATAAGCGACCGGGGTCTCCGAAAAAAGTTGACACAAGAAGCGATTCCGGAGAAAACGCCACGGAAGCCTTCGAAGCGTAAATCGGTGGCTAGCAGCTCAAAATCGGACAAAAAGAACGAACAAAACAACAACAAGCGACCGAAAATACAGACCGGGGATCCCAAATTGGACTTATTTTCGACCTACCAACCCTGGGTGATCCAGACTTACGGCGATTTAGCCAAAACTAAGACTATCACTTTGAAGAAGTACGCCAGAATTCTGCGCACGCTTCGAGGCGAAGAATGCAACAGTTCAGACAGTTCAAAGTTCCGTTTTTGGGTGAAAGCGAAGGGGTTTCATGTGGGCAAACCGCCGGGGTATGACGCTAAGGCTGCTGATGGCATCGTGTGCCGGTACAGTGTCCTGGACGCTGAGGGTTGCACGACAGGAGCCGACGGCCAGGAAGTGTACTCTGGATCACAGAATGATCCACCTCTTTACATTCCAACGCCACCATTAAAGGTAAGATTTTGAACATAATAAAAATACGAAAATTAGGGACGACCTTGTCTCTTAAAATTTAACTAAGTACCTAATTCTAAATCATCATCATCATAACCAGCCGGAAGACGTCCACTGCTGAACAAAGGCCTCCCTCTTAGACCGCCACAATGAACGACAATTTGCTATTTGCATCCACCGGTTGCCTACGACGCGAACAATATCGTCGGTCCATCTAGTGGAAGGCCTGCCTACGCTGCGTATTCCGGTTCGTGGTCGCCACTCGAGAACCTTTCTTCCCCAACGGTTATCGGTTCTTCGAGCGATGTGGCCTGCCACTTCAACTTGCATATTCTACGAGCTATGTCGGTGACCTTGGTTCTTCGGCGAATCTCCGAATAATCTTTCATACTATTAATTGATATTAAAACCCAAATATGCACTCTACCGATTTGTTACTTTAATTACCGACAAGATGTCGGGCGTCAAACAACAACATACCTACATTATTTATGACTGGTAGTTGGTATACTCTTTTTTAGTTTGCCAGCCAAATAGGGTCAGTAGGGTCAAATATGACATATTCAACCCTACCAATGGTCTCTGGCTGGCCACCGGTATGCCATCACGCCTGCGCAGCGTTCAAACAATTATTGTTCAGTTTTTGAGCTGGTACAGAAAAACCTTATCGTGGAGGTAAAAAAGGCTAACCATACCTACAATAATATGCCAAGCGGGGCGACTAAGTCGACTGCGCCCGCCATATCACGCCCACAATCCGGTGTTCCAGAATCTATCCCGCGTGTACCCCGTACGAGTCTACGAGAGTACACACATAACTATGACCCAGATGCCTGGGCTTAGTAGGCCAAAGAGCGCTAAAATCTCACTTATCACACCTTGCATTCCCAGTAAGGGTACCTATCTAAAATTAAGCGGGCCTTCTTAATTGAATTGCGTTGCATCCTATGTATGTGGAAAATGATACAGACCCAGCCAGCATCTTTGAAATGATCTGCGCACGATACGAACAGTCGAACAGGTGATCTCGTTAAATATTGTACTAAGGAAGCATAACATTATAAGAGATTCAATTTTCAATATTTGTTTGCAAACAAAGATTACATTATCATTTTTCGGCACATGATTGTAATGAAAATAACTCCCTCATACATAATAGTAGTCCTTGGAATCCTTGCAGAAGTTCAACTTTAAGAACACGCGAGTCAATAAACTCTTTTGAGTCTGGCTTGGATCAAAGTAAAAAGACACAAAGATCAAAGAACAGGTGATCGGTACCACCTCTATACCAGGTTCGCATAACTTGCAAAGACATGTCATTACAAGTGCAACGCACACTCATTCATCATGGATGTGACTAGAGAAGCAATCTAGTCGGTGCCTTTTACGGCGCCCCACTTAGTACATTCCGGACTTGACTTGGTACTTGTCAATTACAATTTGAACCTTTCTTGTTGGAATTATTAATGTTCAGCCACGGAACATAAATTTTGTATCCATTAAAAATGATTAAAGAAACGTTTCAGTCAGAATTGCAATATTTTTAGAGGCGGTCTCTATACTAGGCCTTTAACGATAGGTAGGTACGGTTTAATTTGTATGGAAGAACATTCACCTGACTTCAGTGTGTAAATCTACCTGCCACAAGGCATTGTTTATTCATGCATAATTGATGCGTTTCTTGCATTTTGAAATTGGAACATTGCCTGCCTGTTTCCTCCTAGCGATGTCTAATTCGAAAAAAAAATACGCAGCCTTTAAAATATTAAATATCTTTAATTCAAAATAATTCGAGTGGGTTCCTCCTTGGACCACCAAGTATCTCCATTCTGAAGATGTCGGTTAATCGTTTTCTTCACGTTGCGTTGCATACATTGTGTATTGGTACATGTTTCTCTACAATACGTGCTTTACACTGACTAAATATAAATTAAGTACTGCTGTTTCCGCGGTTTCGACGCTTCATCACACAATACTAATAAATAATTGGACTGTTTGGGCCTATGATTAGGGTTTTCTATATTTTATCTTACCATGCAAGTAGCCATCCTTAAACAGTCATTATTCCCTAATGTTCCTGCGTCTATTATAACCCTGCTCCTAGTCACCCCTGCGCGCCTGGTGTTCCGGCCGGCCGCGCGGCGGGCCGAATTCGTCCATTTATTATTAGCGGGCCGGGCCGGCTGGCTGGCTGGCTTCCTTGCTTGAACGTAAGGAAGGCATAATAATAATTTGAAGACCTTTTTTTTTTAGGACTGATCCAGCATCACCACAGACAGACCAGGATTATTGCTTATCTCATTTGACCACTAGACCATCTTGATCTTGATTTGATTTGATCTTGATTGATCATTTGACAAATGATTCATTCGGTATTGCCTAACTTGAGTGACCAATAAATACCAATGTTAACACACTCTCAGTTGACATCAAAGTATAGTGGACAACTTAAGTTTGATAGTCACTTGGTTGGCTAAAAATACGCAATGGCAGAGTCGGGTCTTTAAAAAATAATTATACAATTCATGTTATTATTTTAATGAGTTAAATGAGGTGATTAAAATAGGTGAATATAATTGCGACCTTACGCAAGTAACGATATGTACTATAGATACTTCTATTTTATTCGCCGCTTCTGTCTAGCTAGACAATCTACGTACGTCCTGGGTGTACCCTATATGACCTATATCCCAACCCCATATCGTACATAGGTAAGTACTTAGCCGCGTTGAAAAATTGCAAAAGCGTCAAGCGTAAGCCTAAACGTCACCTTGGGGAAATACCTCATGGAAACACCGAACCTCACCTTACAAAATACAGCAGCCAAAAACACCACAGCAACTCCGCTGGCGTTGTGTTCTTTCATTCCCGGGACGAGCTCTAGCTAGCGTTAGGCTGTGGTTAGGCGTTTGAGAGATTCTGGCGTGCGTAAAGCTGCATTACCATTTACTTACCATCAGGATTTGATCTGGGATTACGTTTAAGCTGGTTTTCTCACCTGAAATATTAACTTAAGATTGTGTACGTACATAAAAGCAACCTGTAACGTTTCCTCAATCTTTTATCGGGCATTCGTTGCACCGAAAACTGGTTGCACAATACAGTAATAAAAAGGTATTGTACCTATGACAAAATATAAGGTTTTATTCAATTTAAATGCATCATTCAATCGTGCGGTTGGCAAAAAGGCCGTTCGGTCCTGAACAATGGGTCCGTCCGAGCCCATGCGAGCCGGCCGATAGCGATAACAGCCGATCGATCGCACGCTTGTTCAACTCGATCGCGTCACCTTCTATCACATCATGCCTCCCTGGTACTTTGTATCGAAAGTATCGATGGATTGTTCCGATTGCGGTGACGAGTTTTTTCTATAATCGATTATTTGTTTTATCGTAAGCGTTTCATTTTGTAAGTTTTGAGTTTACTCTAGTAGAGTCTAAAGGTGGTTTTTAATTTCGTGGTTTTTGTATACCTACGCTACGACATAATAAACATTTTACTTATTTAGAAAATCACAAAGTGACCCGCGCAGCTCCGCCCGCGCTTCTTTACGTTGCACACAATATTTTCACTTTTTTATTTCTGATTTTAAGTAAGACTAACGGACGTCCCATTCATTCATTTATATCTAGATATTGATTTGATATTTTTATTTTGCCAAATTTCTTCTGCTTTGGGTTTGTTGGGGTTGGGTTGTGGCTGCATAAAAAACAAGAGAATATTTTTTTAGACTGGCAAGCAGCATCTCTACAAACCTAACAATCATAAATACTAAAAAGGTACATACTGTATTTATTCACCAGACCATCGGACCACCGTGACACGACTGATTAAAATGAATGCTTCCATGGTCATATGATTTCCATGTCATATTTTACCTGCGTGCAGAATTAACCGCTTATTAGAGCTGGCTACGGTGGGACCTTTTAAATTCCTATAATTTATGAGGTTCCTAATCCTTTTTGCTAATAAATATAAATCCCCGACCACCTAAATGACCTTGCTTTGGCGGGCAGAATATTATAAATGATTCCTTTTCAACGACGATTTTTTTTAACGTGAAATTAAGTAAAGTTACACACGATAGACTTACACACCATAGCCTTAGAGGCTTTAAAAATTGCTAAAAAGGGGTAGAGGTTTTTACAACTACCACCGGATCGTAACGCGGCCTCCACTGAGAAGATCCGGCAAGTAGGTAACCCAGCGAGCTTGTCCTTTTTGTGGAGATTTTATAATAGCCCTTTTTAGACAAATGGCTATTAATGGTAGTTTTAAATTTGTGGCCCATAAAGGAATTGCTAGTTCTGTGGAGACGCGTGGAGTGTACAGCAAGATTGTGTTTGTTCCGATGTCTGTCATTAATCTTTGCGAAAGCACTTATGTTCTTTTTTAACCGGCTTCAAAAAGAAGGTTCTCTATTCGACGCGTATGTATGTAATATTAATTAAAATGCGTAATATTCATATATGTTAGTCTTACGAGTGTATGTATGTATATATGTATGTAGGTTTGTCCGCGAATTTCTCAGAAACTACATGTTCGATTTTGAAAATTATTTTTGCAGTAGTTAGAGTATTTTTCAACTTAGGGAAAAATACAAGTTTCATCAAAATCGGTCTAGTAGTTTAAGAGATATAGACTTTTTATGTTTTCAGTAAGTTACTGTAACATAGACGTTCAAGATGCGTGATAGTGCTGATACCTATTTTGCTAAAATAAAAGTCACTAAAAAATGTTAAATAAACTATTTAAAAAAAAAAAATAACCGACTTCAAAGTATATATTGAAGTCGGTGTCAGCTGGTGCTAGTGTTAGTCAAGATGTGCTAGCACCGACTTCAATATAATTTTCGTTATTTTATAGTTTTTAGATAATTTACTTTGAAGTCGGTTATTATTTTTTTTAAATAGTTTATTACATACTTACATCAAATATTCATAAAATTAAATTTGTGATGTAACCGTTAGAATATTTAATTAAAAACTTTTTGTGTTAGTGTATCTGTAGGAGCTAGATTATAAATAGCTCTCACAGCCCCTTTCTGTCAAATAATAATACTGCAGGAGATCCCCACAGCATAGTCTCGTATAAGACAAGGAGTCTTTCTGCCTTTGTCCGTCTGTATATCCGCTACTAGCAATTCCATGCGGCTACGCCCGCAATTTTTTTTTCCACCCCATTTAACCCCTTTAGTAGTGGAATTTTCAAAAACCCTTTCTTAGTGGATGCTTACGTCATAAGAAGAACCTACTGTCCAAATTTCAGCTTTCTAGGTCCAGCGGCTTGGCCTGTGCGTTGATGAATCAGTTAGTCAGTCGGGACAAGTAATTTTATATATGTATAGATAACTCCTAAACCACCCAACAGATTTTCAAGCGGTTTTCACCATCAGTTAGATATTTTTTACTGAAGGTTTACACCTATATATACATAAAAAGCTATATATACACCAGTGCGAGGCCGGGGGCGGATCTCTAGTATCAATACAATCAAATTCTAATAAGTTCCATACATTATAGGCTACATACAAAATGAATTCAAAATAAAAGTTGAAAATATATTAGAATATCAATTACTACATCGACAAGGTTTCTAATATCTTTACATTTGATCTGTAATTAAAAAAAATATATATAAGTGCATATGATCTGTCAGCACTCGTAAAAAAATATAATCCAAGTAAATGGCGGACGCAGCGTCGCGTCGCGCGGCAATTAAATTATTCCGCATCATCACACTAACGCGGCCGGGGGTGAGCTGAGAGCGATGCACATGCCACGAATCGCTTACCGACGGTGAATGAGACGCCATCATGGCGGGCGAGGAATTGTTGGACACCGACAAAAATTTTAATATTAGAATAGGTATCAGTACAAGAACTATAGAATGCTTAATTCAAGTAAGAACATGTAGCCACACAATATCAGGTACACGACAATAGGTACTATATGGTTAGCTGTATTTATCGACATTTGCGCTTGTGTCAGATCAAACCCATCACTAGTTATCACTTACGTATCAATATAACTCTTATAATATAACTTTATATCTTTCAATTCATCTGCCTATTAGAGGAAAATATGCCTACGCTTTGTTTAAAGGGACCATAGACTAACGCGTGTTCTATTGTTAATATATTAACTATGATTTTAGTTTATTCACGGAGTAGTATTAGAATAGAGTAAGTACATCAATGATATTATAAGATTACAAGTGGCACATCACTCACACATATTGCAACATCACACTAATGCATTTATTGTAGAAAAGGAGTTGCAAAATGGGCTAGGAATATGTACACCACCACAAAAAATCGAGAAAAATCCATAGAATCCGGGAAAAATATAAATATTTCGTTTAAATTACTATTACTGATGTAATTTTAATTATAATTATCATTTATTTTATATCTATATTCAACATGGCGTCCTAAGAAGGCGTCTCATTGATGTCGAATTGAACTGTCAGACAGCCAGCTGTCAATAGCTACTGCTGCTGTCACACTTGTCACAGTTGGTTGTGTGATTGTGTGCGTGTATTGTTTGTAATGAATTAATTATCATTGACATTGATAGTTTAATTATTAAAATGATGTATGAGAAAACAGAAACAAAAATACAAAAAGTACATAAAACGCCATTGATAATAAAAATTACACATGACAGTGACACTTTTCCGCCATGCCAGTTTTATGTTACGTGTTGCAATTTTAATTAAAAATTCTTAAGTTTTACAAGCAAATAAAGCCAAATTAAAGGAAATGGATAGTTAAAAACTGTTTTATGTGTGTATCCCTATTTTAGAGTATAGTGTACAAAGTCCTAGCCCAGGCTCCATACATTTTGGAACATCTCTTTTGTTTGTGTAATTGGAGAGTCTACTAGAATGTTCGATGGTTTTGATGCTATTACTCAATAAAATTAAAACCAAGTGACACTGTCAATGCTTCCATGGGTGGTGTACGTAGTTTTAAATCCTCTTTGGGTGGTGTGCTACTGATTCGCAAGTTGTGTTAATTTTTAATTAGCTCACCTTTTGTCCGCCACTTTCATATTAGTGTACCTTAAAGGAGATACCACTGGAGAGATCATGATGCGCTAACCCCTCTGCCAAATTTTGTTCATATGTTCAGATCATTCTTTAATTGTGTGTGTATCTTTTTGAATGTGTTGTGAGTTTATTATAGTGTGGGTATGCGTGAAATTGTATCTGTGTGTGTTTACTTCGCCTCCCGCACCCCGCAAAAGTGCCACGAAAAATTTGTTCGGGGAATCGACGCGATACTAGCTCCATTCTAATTACTCTGAGTAGTGTACAGAATTATACACCAGAAATATATTTAAAATTATTCATATTGCTTAAATCTAATATTGTGTATAGTATTTAATGTGTGGGGTGGGCGAAATAATCGCTTTCGCCATCTCTTGAATCAGATTAATTATATAAATACTGGAAGCCAATTACTATAATGCGCTGTTAGTAAGTAAAGACATCGATTATCTCGTACTGGATCGTAAGCATAAACTGCTCCGAGAGACAAAATAATCACTTTCAGGCTTAGAGGAGATACCACTGGACAGAGCATGATGCGCTAACCCCCTCTGCCAAATTTTTGTTCATATGTCAGGTCATTCTTTATTAGTGTGCGTATATTTTTGAATGTGTTGCGAGTTTACTATAGTGTTGGTATGCGTGAAAGTGTATCTGTGTGTGTTTACTTCGCCTCCCGCACCCCGCAAAAGTGCCACGAAAAATTTGTTCGGGGAATCGACGCAATACTAGCTCTATTCTAATTACTCTGAGCTTTCAGGATATGACTAAATTAGTATAACGCTAATTGACATTTTCGAATGCCGCATGCCGTTAGTATCTTCCAGTCTTATATAATCTTTGCTTTATTCGCAACTTAGGTGTAATGCCAAACGAGTAGATAGCTGATATCTATTTAATAGATGCGGGTTAGATGCTGGCTGCTGAAACGGTGAAAAGGTGATATACTTACATAGAATATACTGGATGTGGTTCTGCATTCTAGTCATATTTACGGAGGTTGATATATACCTTTTAAAGAACATAAATCAATCATTAAACGATAGACTTAAAATTATGAAATACTTTTTTTTGGTACGAAAAGAAATCCCGTGTGCAACCGTCACTATAAAATAACCCCGTTTGGCACCGCTCTTCGCGCAAAGTAGGTAAACAAGAGTACGCGCGGAATTGCCAACCTTGGGACCTATTCTGAGCACTCTAGAGCTCTTAATCTGGTTGAAAGTTAATCATGAATCATTAATTATCTTTTAGTTATTAGCCACTGAATTATTAATCTATAAATATGTCAGGTCTACAAATATGGCAAAAATGCAAAACCACATCCTGTATCATAGAATATATACTTAGAATCACGCCAAACCGTTTGAAAATGTACCACCATTCGTTTCGTTGTCGTTTTTATTGTTTACCCTGTTTTTAACCGACTTCAAGAAGGAGGTGGTTATCAATTCTAAAGTTTATGTATTTTTTTATGTATGTTAGGATTGCTATGGAATAACTCCGTCATATACCTACCTATAGACGGATTTTTTTATTCGAAAGCGGTTTATTCCTAAACGGTCCCTTTCAAATCTATTTATATAGGTAAGTACTTATAATAAAACTGTAATAGGTCCGACTCTGTAGATAGATTTATCAGAAGATATTTTAAAAAAATATTTTTTGAGAGAATTCTAATACTGAAACCAAAACTGTATTTTTAACCGATTTCAAAAAAGGAGGAGGATCTCAATTCGTCTGTATATATATATATATTTTTTTTATGTATGTTCGCGCATAACTCTGGCAATTATGAACCGATTTGAAAAAATCTTTCTTCCATCCATTCTTCCATCCATTGATTGGGTCCCATAAAAAAATTATTGCTTAGTAATAAGTAGTTCCTGAAAAAACAAGAATGGTGACTGCGCACTGAGAGCTGCTGGAAAGCCTATATAGATGACGTTTTAGCCGCTCGGACTCGCTCGGTTGGACAAAAATGGTCATAACTCTGGCAAATATTTACCAATTTCAATGATTATTTTTTTATTCGAAAGAAGAAACCACTGTACTTATTGAATCTGTATGAATTTTATTACAACCGGATAAGAACTTCCTGGAGGACCATGAACGATGTGGAGGAATTTATCTGGTAAAAACCATAAAACTGATGTTCTCCATTACATTGCTCTGACAATTATGAACCGATTTCAATGATTCTTTTTTTTATTCGAGAGAGTAAACTACTATGATGATTCCATGCAAATTTCATTACGACCGGATATATTTTTTTTAATTTTTGTCTATCTGTCTGTCTGTCTGTATCATGGCAGCGCATCACGCCGAAACTACAAAATGGATTCAAATGAGACTTGGCATGATTTGAGTTTATACTACGAGGTAGGACATAGGATACTTTTTATCTCAAAATTGTACATATTGAAACTGAACTAATATTGCACGGTTAACCACCACAAAAGTGCGGGTGGACTGAGCAGCGTTGGTTTACGTTTAATACGTATAGGTAGCCGGAGCGGCTTATTGTAAAAATTATGCCGTAAAACGGCCGAACAGCGAGCGCGCGTTGCCCGCCCGTGCCGCGCGCCTCGTTCGCCGATGGACGGCTACCTCGTAAATTACGTTAGGGTTGTCGAGAGATTATTAACCTTCTTTCATGAACTGGCTGGGTAAAAAATTTGTCTGAAATATTGCTGTTCTATTTTCAAATTAATATGTAAGTCATAGGGTTCAGTGGCGTGCACAGAAAGCAGGCAAAAATATCTGCGAGTTGTTTTTGCTTTATGCTATTTGTTCGTGTTCCATCACAAATATGCTTA
The DNA here is from genome assembly GCA_911728495.1 of Furcula furcula. NCBI lineage: Eukaryota > Metazoa > Arthropoda > Insecta > Lepidoptera > Notodontidae > Furcula > Furcula furcula. Next base: position 12,676,820 of record OU452264.1, read on the forward strand.
AATCAATTAAAATTACCAACATATCCATTTACATTAAAAAAAAATACTTTAATTCATGTCCGAACTAAGATTTTTTCAAATTAAGATTGCTTAGACAAATCCTAGGGTAGGCAAAGTATTTTTGTCAGTATGGAGCCACTGAATAAACTTATTAATGTTTTGAAATGCAAATTAATATGCCTATAGTATTTGCTTGCTTATGGATATTTGAAATGGTCTACTAATATACTTAAAATAGGTTAAACAAGCCGAATACATTTTTTTGCCTACCCTCTGTGCACGCCGCTGATAGGGTTTATATATTAAGAATAGAGTACGCGTTTGTCTATGGTCCCATTAAACAAAGCGTAGGCAGATTTTCCTCTACGAGGCCGGTTTAAAGTTATATTACAAGAGTTATATTCATATATAAGTGATAAGTAGTAATAGGTTTGATCTGTCACAAGCGCAAATGTCGATAAATACAGCTAACGTTATTGTACCTATTGTCGTGTACGTGATATTGATGTATTTTGATGTTCTTACCTGTGCCTACGGTTCTTACTTGCATTTGAGCATTCTATAGTACTTGTACTGATTTTTGTTCTGTGATGTAATGTAAGTACCTTCGTAAAAACACCTAGTAAAAACATACTGGCTGAATAGAAAAAAAAATGTTTTGATTTAAAATTTGAATTTATGTCAGGAGAGCCCATAGATAATAGAATGATTTAGGAGAGGAAGGTTAGAATTAGACTTCCATCCTTAGAGGAAGGATCTCTATAGAGTACGCGTTTGTCTATGGTCCCATTAAATAAAGCTTAGGCAGATTTTCCTCTACGACGCCGGTGAATTGTACTATTTAAAGTTATATTACAAGAGTTATATTGATTTTTATGTGATAAGTTGTAATAACTTTGATCTGTCACAAGCGCAAATGTCGATAAATACAGCTGACGGTATAGTACCTATTGTCGTGTACCTGATATGTATGTATTTGTATGTTCTTACCTGTGCCTACGGTTCTTACTTGCATTTAAGCATTCTATAGTACTTGTATTGATTTTTGTTCTGTGCTTCCATCTCACTAAAAAAAATTTAGGCGCCCAGAAATACCTTACAGAAATAAAGGCCTTTATTTGTGTATAGTATAGTGGCTTATGGGCTTAAGCTCTAGCATAAATGTATTAATTATAAAAAATAAGTCGATGTAGATATAAGCTATAGTCGAAACAGTAATCTTCCAAATTTTTTTCTTAATACGGGTTTTATAGAGCGTCTTTTATATCAGCACATGACTGTCAAAAAAATTCAACTGTTTATTTTAAACGTGAACGCACCACTTTTTGGGTTTAATTGGTGGTGTGGTAGCTTTTAGCGTATTGTAATATTTCTAAAGGGCTGGACTGCATAATACGTGCAGCATAGGTCGACGGATCCATTGTAAAAATTACGCAATAAATCGGACTGCGTCGACCGGACGACCGCTCCTGACGACAATGGCCGCGATCTCACTCATAAATTACACAGGGTTTGTACCTGTTGAGGAATAATAAAATATTACTCAATGATTTAAACTTGATTGAACCCGAATTCTTTTTTTAAAACTTCCAAATGAACTAGTGAGGGTACTAAATTCCCGGGATTGTAGACGACAATCCCGGGAATTTAAATGTTTACATCAATTCTAAATATTTTTTGATTGATTTATATACCGTCTATTTTCTCCACCGTGGGATAAGTCTACTTAGTATTTTATGTGTAACGGAAATAGTGAGGTGCTAAATTCCCGTAAAATTAGGTATAAATGTCTTAGTTTTAGACTACATATTTGTTTCATTTATTTATATATAAATATAGTCTCTATTTTCTTTACTGCATGATTGTGTAATCATATGATACTAGTTATTATCCGCGGTGTCGCTCCCGTACATTTTTTCGCTGTAAAGATAATACGTTATCTCTATGCAAAAATGGCTACCATTGTGTTTTGAAAAATGGACAAAATAATAATCACACTTTTGCATTATATTAATAAGGATAAGGTTCTGGTACTGTTATTTCTGCTCATAGTTTGATTAATTTCTGCCTACGTGTTAGTCTCACCAACCCTACCTTTGTCAGAGAACGCCCGCCGCGTTCGGGCTTCACAAAGGCACGGTGTAAAAATATAGATAGGGTGAAGTTTAGTAACCACACGTCGACTGCAGCAAGAAGTTTGAATTTTTTCTCCTTACTTTAAGTAGGAATCCTAACTAGTTTGGTCTTGCTTAATCCATATAATGTACTTTTTAAGACCAAATATTACCAGCAGTTTAAGGAAGCAGAAACAATAAATATTTTTAAAAATAACATCGTGTAGTATGAAAGTGTTGATAAAAGACAAATTCAAATTGAATTGGGTCTAGGCGGAATAAAGCAAAATAAACTAAAGCAAATCAACTGTTTAATTTAAATAACACAGAAAATATCGACACGTTATCAGAAAAAAATGGATTCAGTACGTGGCACTACTCACTCATACATTTCTTATGTATTTTTATTAAACAATAATTCTAAACGTGGCGTCTATAAAGCACACCACGGCTTGTGACTAGGTACCGATATTAGACGAACGGAGTAATATGACGCAGATTTCTATGAAAACATAACAATTTTCATACAGCATATACCTAAAATAACAGGTTCACGGCTTATAATTTAAAGTAATATCCAATTTTAGTCTAATCAAATTCGAGCAGCTTCTATCGAAATATATGCAAGCCAAGTGAACACAAATAAACATACTGAATGATTAATGATGTTTCTATTAACAATTCTATCGCCTACCAAATCTATAATTCCGTGCACATTATGTACTGAACAGGGTAAATTGCTCCCTTTGAATACCTTAGCGTTAGTTATCTAAGTAACTTTTATCGAGTTTATAACTTCGGCGGTTACCTACACCATCAAGTGCAGATCATCATTCAAAAAGTATTTTGCTTAATGTCGACTCTTTGCAAGCCAATCTCGCTGTATTTCGCAATTTTTATTGCCTAAACCATATTTTATGTACACATGAAAAAAAACATACAAACAAAAATTCCGCGACAATCCCGGGTTTTTAGTAAGTGCTCACAATTAATTAGTGCACTTACTAAAATCCCGGGAATATGTTTTGATACCTACCATGCAATCAAAACATGCTGTATAAAAAAACTGTATAAAATAAAGGATAATAAATAAAAAAGTGTATTAAACTTATCATCGATTGAGATACTATTTTGATCGCAAGGATGGGAATTGAATTATATGAACGGGTTTTATTCGTACTGCGTCCGCCGAACACGGTAATTTAATTTCATAGGAACCGAACACGCGATATTCATACGATACTGAGAGCACATTTTCCATGTTTTTTTTTTGTACCGGAAAATGCAAAAAGGACACGCACACGATGATCGTGCGACAAAAAGCTGCGCCGCATTCGCATTGCGGGCGTTCGCTCGGCGGCAGAGTACCGGGCATGCAGAGTCGAGCAGGAGATAAGTAATTCTGCGGCGCGTCGGTTAGGGGGCCGGGCGGGCGCGCCGGGGGGAGGGGGGTAAATGCCCGCGCGGCGGCGGCGGGTAATTGGTTCGCGCCGCCCGAGGCGAACCCGTAGTATCGCGCTTTAGCGACGGCGCCCTCCGGTGTCGAGCGGGCACAAGCAATGCATGGAGTCGATTTAGGAGTTTTTTTTATTTATCGCTTTTTTAAACTTTATTTATATCTGCTAGTGCCACAACTAGTGCCAACAATGAATATGTAATTCACACATTCATGGTTCGACGCGCTTAGTTGGCTATACTCTGAATAAAAAGTGTATTTTTTAATTTATATTAAGAAATATGGCACACTTTGAAAACCCCACAAAATATTGTTTGTTTTGGAGATTCTAACTGGTGAAAGGTCGCTACTATACAGTGTAATAGAACTATGTACTGTATTTTACTGCTACATTTCGTGTAGTTTGTAGCACAATTATATACAATATGCATTTTAAAAGTATAAAGTTATTTTTGAACGTCACATAATTTACTTGACCACGTTAGTAAATGGTAAATCTTTTAATAAGTGCTTATAGTTCACATCGTCATCATCAGCTGAACAAAGGCCTCCCCCTTTGAAGAGAGGGGTATCCATAATCCCCACGTTTGACAGAGATCGCAGTATAGCTGGTAGGTAATCCTAGAAAGACGCTGCTGCTCGTCTTTTTGTTTTCCCTTAGTCGCCTCTTACGGACACCCAACGGGAGGTGATGGGAGGGTTCACTCTAATTGGTAATCAATCACATAGTTATTTAGTATGATTTCAAACTGGTATTAAATTAGCGTAGTGCCTGTTGGGGTTATATCTAGCGTAGAACCTATTATAGGTAGGTTATCGTCGCTTAAAATAATTTTAGACATAATTAAATTCCTAACCAATGTCATGAAATATTAAATGTGTGTATAAATTCCGTGAACCATAATATGACTCATATTCATAACACGCTCAAATGACATACCGACCGGACCGAAAATATAAGTAAAATAAATTAACAAAAGTGTCGACTCCACGCCACCCCAGTGGGCTGTTTGTCATGCTACCGCCGAGTTATAGCTATGTCATGCGGCCACCGGCGCGCCACTTTATACATCCGACCGACGGCACTGCCGCCCGCCAAGCGCTCGCACACCTACTCCAAACATACATACATATAATTATGTATACCTAGTACATTGCATTGAGCGCTATATCTGTAGTTACCCGTGCAAGTACTCGGTCGGTAGTGAAAAGTTAATTTTGGGCACAAAAATTATGCTATTTTTATAATCTGATAAGTAATTTTATATGGTTGTGTTGTTTATTTGGGTCGATAGATTTAGATCACAACAAGAACCCACTAACTGACCTAACTGACTGTCTTACTCAAGTTGGTATTGTTTAATCTATCATCATAAATTACTAAAGCTAATTTTTTTTCTTATACCGAGCGTCAAAGATTATCATAAACAACCTGTTTGAAGGGTTAAATTCCACAGTAAATTCACCGGTGTTACCTGATCGTCAAATTTATTAAACAAATATTTTGTCTTAATATCACATTAATTAAATACTCATATGATGTTTCTAGCAAATAAATATATTCTAATATATTCTATTCTCAAAACTTGAGATAACAATAAACAAAACTTTAGTTAGACGTTACAGAACTGCACGTCTGCATGATCGGTTTCACAATAACAACGCCAATTTACTAATTAGGAATTTCAAACTTATCCCGGGATCCCGGGACTGTATTGCACGTTACTAGTTATACTATATTAAAAATAAATACCTGCTCTAGCTACCCCATTGTTTCAGGATAAAATAGGTAAAAAAAAAGTTTTTTCTTGTCATACATTCATAACTTAAAAATAAACTCGTAACAATTGACTTACAGGTAAGTATCGTCAGATTGAAACCATTACGTTTCCATGTCGATACTTCTGTACCTATGTAAAGGTACCAAGGAATTACGGCGATCGTTCTCGCATACTTATCCAAACTATATTTATCTATAACTACGAATAACTTCCAAGGATCTTAAACCTCCCTCGCAAACGGGAACGGATATGAAAATGAAATGTAACAAAGACCATGTCCATGAATGCGCTGAACGAGTGAGGAGTGTGGGGCTTAGACGTCCAAAAAGTACGGCGTGGCAACTGCTAGAAGGACACAGTCACAGGATCTTTTGAAGGTTTTCCTGCGAGAACAAAAAATGTACCAGTTATACGTCATATTAAACAATTAGCAGTGTGTGAGTGTACATACACATATGGCTGTGATTTTGTTTTTTTAAGAAACCATTATACTTTTTTTTTGTTCTGTCAGATTGTGTCTAATGATGGTCTCGAAAAGCCTCAGTTTAAGAAACGACGTAAAACCTAAATTAAGGGTTTTCAGTGCAAAAACATGGTTCCCATTATAATTCGGTAGGAAGGCCCTTTTGGTCATTAGTCGCAGGGCGCCGGGCGTACGACCGAGCGGGCGCGGTCACGATAGGGCTGCCAGTCTGTTTTTTCTTTTGCCTAACAACGCAGAGTTGAAAAAGAAAAAATTTTTTTTTAGTTAACTTTCCTCTATATTATTAAAATAAACACTACAATTTATGAAATATACCATTTACTACTTACCTACTTCTTTTTTGATACTTATAATACACACAATAAGTATCGCAGCAACTCTAATAATAATTATTTATTATTTTTAGGTTTTCATATTTTGAAGTAAGGAAATTGTAGACCATTTACTAAATGACATGACAGGCCTTTGGGCTAATGGTTAGACACCCTGGCCGGTACCCAATGGATCGTTGATTCGATTCCCACCAAGTGTCTGGGTGTTATTTATCTATTTACAAAAAAAAGTACATAAGTATTAGTATCAGGTGTCTGGTTTCCATAGTACTGGTTTTGCCTCGTTTGGTGTGAGATGACCGTGTGGGGATTGTCCCAGAATATTATTATTTATTTATTTATATACCAGTTGGTAGGCCGCAAAACAGCATTTGGTAAATATTGCCGTGTTGCTGTAGCTAGGCTCGAATAATGTAACGTGTCTAAAATAACAAGCGACAGTGCTTCAATTGGCGTGTTTCTTACTACCAGGCCAACGTCCTTTTCGTCTCATTATTTAAGTGAGTTACAAAAAAGAGTGGCCTTAGCTCATTTTGAGATAAAAGTACGCACGCAAGGACACGAAATTTGCATAAAATGTTCAAAAGCTGTCATGTCGCTTAACACGCGGTTTTTCTATAAAAACAAGGAAACGAATTTTAAATAAAAGAACTCTTGAAATTAAACTTTTACGGGATTATATACACGGCTTTAAGTTTTATTTTTTCAACAACAGGAATTAAGGAAACCGCGATATACTCCGTGAAAGTATCTTTTCATCGTTACCAACACAATATTCGCGTACCTACCTAAATAAATTAAAAATAATAATAGAATACATTTTTAAAATGTGCAGTTGACAGCCCTGAGTGTGTCGGGCGCGGTCGGGGCCGACGCACGCCGACGCGCGGCAGGGCGCATAACACCGTGGCTACACGGTTAAAAACCACAGGCACTAACTTGATAAAGTGGCTATGATTCCAGGAAAAATATCGATATGTCGATATTTTATGTTTAGTAGTCTTGTGTACTACAAGAACGGTGAACGGTTAGGAACCGTTGCGCAGTGCTCACCGAATAGATTCGATTCCCTAATCATAATCTTACATCGGACACTTGTTCTTTTAGTTCAGCTTGAACGATGAACAAGCAACCGTACGAAGTACTACGTACGAAAGAGTCCGGTCCTCATCTTGCGGATGTTGTGTGTTGCCAGGGCCAAAGTTCGGTAGGGGTGGTAGCGGGGCATCTACCGGAGATTCTTAGCACCCCCTGCTCGACCGATACCCCGCCTGCTATCAAGGCGAAGAATAGAGGAGCCGCCGGGGACTGGGGCCCATTTGCAAGTCGTGTCTGTCATTGTGTGTTTAGGGGGGAGTTGCCATAATCCCCACGCAGGGGCAGGCGTCTTGGGGATCGCAGTATATATGAAGAGATGAATCTCAAACAAAAGACGCTGCTGCCCGTCTTCTTGATTTCCCTTAGTCGCCTCTTACGATACACCCAACGGGAAGAGATGGGGGGATGCAATTCTAACCCGGCACCCCACGGGTATTTTAAACTACATATGCAAAATTCCTGTGACCAGCCCCAAACCATGTGATGATAATGATGATCGTTGTGTGATGATGATCTTCATCACCAAGATATGAACGAAGTTGAAGATGTGTGATGATGATTTATCTTTTCACGTGTACTTATGTATACATGAAAAATACACGATGTATTTATTTCAATTTGTAAATAAAATTCGTTTATTAATCGGTTGGTAAAAGTAAACAAAAAGACTAAACTAGTTTTGAGGCTGAAAAAACGACGGATGCATCGTCAACGATTGACAACGACGTCGACAGCTAAAAACATTCTGTTTACGATATAAACTAGTCGAAACTTTAGACTGTTTTATAAACTAGTTTATCGTGGACGATATTACTAGTTTATCGTCGACGATAGACTTGTGTAGTACATGAGAGAACTATTCCTTTTCATTTTTAGTACAACACTCTTTTAGTACTTCGTCTTTCGGTATGTATTCGTAGTCTCTGGCCCTATCAACGAATAGGAATAGCTGACCAGTTATTACAGATAATAACTGGTAAGCTATTCCTATTCGTTTTTAGTACATCATTCATTTGGATTAATTTAGTACTTCGTCTTCCGCTCGAGATTTATTCGTCTCTGGTTCTGCACGAACTGGTCCGATCAGTTGACTCGTTGACACATAGAACGGGACTGAATGAGCGGGAATTATATGTACTAAAAGTACTAAAATAATAAATTTTTACATTTGAAAGATTATACTAGTACGTAGCGCTCCGTTCAATGTCCGAGCAAAATAATAAATAAATAATAAATAAATCTTTATTCATTAACCAGAATGATTACAAACTTCAAAACAAGGTTGGAATCGCCTTTTAAGTGTAACACCTGTGCCAGACGATTCCGCTCTCCCATAGCCATATGTATTTATACATTTCAATAAACCTAGCAGTAAATTGTGTGTTATTGTAAATATTAACATTAACAGACAAAAAATAAAGAAAAGGTAAGTTTTTTTTTTGTATTCTGTATCTGAATGTATGTTTGCCTATATGTGTGTGTGTTTGTGTGTAGGTGTGAGTGTGTGTGTGTGACTGTGTGTGTAGTTGTGTGTGAGAGAGAGTGTTGATATTTAACTATGTATAAGTATAAATATAATCCAAAAACGTCTCATACGAATGATTCAAATTAATGATTTTTAATTTTTATTATAGGTACTTACTACAATATAAATTACGAAGATGATTGTAATAATGTTTCTGTATCTTCATATGTTAAAGATTTTAACCAATTAGTTATCCTTAATTTACAAGTACGAGTATCCATAGGATAGATGTTTAAGATTTTATTAACTTTATTATATAAGAGGGCCGATTGTTTAATATACTGTCGTTGAGCAAAAACAGTTTTGACATTGTCTATAGTGAAAACGATATCTTTCCTCCTTTTAGTTAAAATACTGGGATCAAAGACTACAGATTTATGCCTTTTCAGTACTACAAATAAAATATACAATTTTCTGACGGTCAATAAATTACTTTCCATGTAAAGCTCATTTGTGGGGTACATGTACGGCTTAAAATACATCACTTTTAAGAGCGCCCTTTGAGCTCGTTCCACTTCCAAAAATTTTATTTTGGATGCCCCACCCCAGACAGAGACACAGTAACCTAACACAGACTGAGCTAATGCTAAATACACACATCAAAAGTGTCTAGGGATCAAGCATTTTTGGGCAAAAAAATGGGCAGAAGAACAATGGCGTTTCGTGTGCTTTTCTGATGAGTCTCGTTTTGGTAAGAGACCGGATACAAGACGTATACGACACTGGAGAACCCCTGGACGCCAACAGCGATTAAAATCCTGCCAGGAAGTCCATCCTTATAGTGGTGGAACCATCATCGCATGGGCGGGTATTTGGATCGGCGGAAGAACTGAGTTGATTTGGATCAGAGGCAACCTCAACGCTCAAATTTATGCTGAGACGATTGTATCAGACGTCATCGTTCCTCTACAAGTGCAAATCGGTCCCTTATTTCAGTTAATGCATGATAATGCACGACCGCACACCGCAAGAGTTGTAAGACAGACTCTCGCCGCAGCTAACATCAATGTCCTGCCCTGGCCTGCTCAGTCGCCAGACTTGAACCCGATTGAGCATGCATGGGATATGCTACAGAGAAGAGCTCTGCCGAATATGGAGGGTATCCAGTCGCAAGAAGACCTTTTTTTGTTGTTGCAACGAACATGGGCGGCCATTCCACAGCGTGATTTGGATGAACTCATTTTGAGTATGCCAAACCGATGTTCTTGTATTGTTAGTGTTCGCGGTAGAAACACGGATTATTAATTGTTTAAGTTACCCAATAAAATTTTAAAGAAAACTGTTATTTCAGTCTTTTTTTCGAACTTTTGTGTTAGTGGTTCAAATGTCAAAAATCCCTTTATTAGGAAAATGGCAAATTTCTTTATTAATGCAAAGGTGACTTGGTTTATCGTTACTGTGACAAACGAAAACACTTTATTTGATGAATCCTTAAAGAAAATTTTAATTAATATCAATCAGGAGAAAAGTTATTGCAAAAATATATGTTGATCCCTAGACACTTTTGATGTGTGTATATTCTATTCAAAAGTGATTCAGAGGCTACATATCTTAATGTTTTAAAAATCCAAATTAACTTTCTTATTCTGGTAGAAACTAAATCTATATGACTGTGCCATGATAATCATTACACCTAGGTATTTAGTCGAAGCTACTTTATTAATTGTAGAGCAATTGCAATTTATTTCAGGTGAATAATGACAAGTATGTAATTGAATACTAAAGTTAGTAGCAGGCTGGGTACGAATATTTTTCGAAAAACATATATAGTTAGTCTTCTCACTATTGAGCGAAAGAAGGTTCATCCTTAACCAATGAGCCACCTGCATAAGTGCCAGTTCAGTATCGTTATGAACAGTATTCCATGAAGAACCATTAACAACCAAGACTGTGTCATCGGCATAGCAAAATATATTAGCACCTTTAATTTGTAAATTACACAGCCCGTTGATATAAATCAAAAACAGCGTCGGGCCCAACACACTGCCTTGTGGCACTCCGTAAGATATATGTGAGTCATCACTGACATATTGTCCAACTTTTACTTTCTGTTTCCGACCACTCAAATAGTCTTTGAAAAGCAGTAGGGGGGTACCCCTGATGCCTATGTTCTCAAGCTTTTGCACCAGAATGGGGACAGAAACGGTGTCAAATGCCTTTTTTAAATCTAGAAATACAGCAAGACTCTTCGTATCCTTTATCTAAATTTTGCACTATTAGTGAGCTATGACGGCATCCTCTGTCGACTTGTTTTGCCTAAAACCGAATTGCGAATCAGATAAAATGTTATATTAACTCAAATAATTGATTAATCTTTTGTTCATTACTTTTTCTACTATCTTAGATATAGAAGATAGTACTGAAATAGGACGATAGTTGTTAACATCGTTTTTGTCACCATTCTTGTATACCGGAGTAATAAGAGCTTGCTTAAGCATTGCAGGAAATACGCCCAGTTTGAAGCATAGATTGACCAGATGACATATAATTGGAGTAACTTCGTTTATGGCAAGTTTTAAAAAACTAGAAGGTATATTGTCCCAGCCTGGAGCACTGCTAGATTTCAACGAATTAATCACATCATGTATTTCCATGTATTTTATTTTGTATCATGTATTTGGGTCTGTGTCCAGTAAGGCAAAAGATGAGACTGGTCACAGGAATTTTGTATATGTAGTATAAAATACCCGTGGGGTGCCGGGTTAGAATTGCATCCGCCCACCTCTTTCCGTTGGGTGTATCGTAAGAGGCGACTAAGGGAAATCAAGAAGACGGGCAGCAGCGTCTTTTGTTTGAGATTCATTTCATCATATATACTGCGATCCCCAAGACGCCTGGCCCTGGCAACACACAACATCCGCAAGATGAGGACCGGACTCTTTCGTACGTAGTACTTCGTACGGTTGCTTGTTCATCGTTCAAGCTGAACTAAAACAGCAAGTGTCCGATGTACGATTAAGATTACCGAATCTATTCGGTGAGCATTGCGCAACGGTTCCTAACCGTTCACCGTTCTTGTAGTACACAAGACTAGTAAACATAAAATATCGACATATAACCGTTTATAACCGTGTAGCCACGGTGTAACACCGTGGCTACACGGTTATAAACCACAGGCACTAACTTGATAAAGTGGCTATGATTCCAGGAAAAATATCGATATGTCAGCTTGAACGACGAACAAGCAACCGTACGAAGTACTACGTACGAAAGGGTCTGGTCCTCATCTTGCGGATGTTGTGTGTTGCCAGGGCCAAAGTTCGGTGGGGGTGGTAGCGGGGCATCTGCCGGAGATTCTCAGCACCCCCTGCTCGACCGTTACTCCGCCTGCTACCAAGGCGAGGAATAGAGGAGCCGCCGGGGACTGGGGCCCATTTGCAAGTCGTGTCTGTCATTGTATGTTTAGGGGTGAGTTGCCATAATCCCCACGCAGGGGCAGGCGTCTTGGGGATCGCAGTATATATGAAGAGATGAATCTCAAACAAGACGCTGCTGCCCGTCTTCTTGATTTCCCTTAGTCGCCTCTTATGATACACCCAACGGGAAGAGATGGGGGATGCAATTCTAACCCGGCACCCCAAGGGTATTTTATACTACATGTGCAAAATTCCTGTGACCAGCACCCCCTCCAAAACCATGTGATGATAATGATGATCGTTGTGTGATGATGTGATGAAGATCATCAATCTTCATCACCAAGATATGAACGAAGTTGATGATGTGTGATGATGATTTATCTTTTCATGTGTACTTATGTATATGTACATGAAAAATACACGATATATTTATTTCAATTTGTAAATAAAATTCGTTTATTAATCGGTTGGTAAAAGTAAACAAGAAGACTAAACTAGTTTTGAGGTTGAAAAAACGACGGATGCATCGTCAACGATTGACAACGACGTCGACAGCTAAAAACATTCTGTTTACGATATACACTAGTCGAAACTTTAGACTGTTTTATAAACTAGTTTATCGTTGACGATATACGGTCTCGTTTTGTCGAATGAAAATGCGTCGATGATAGACTTGTGTAGTACATGAGAACTCAAACTCAAACTCAAAAATAGTTTATTTCAAATAGGCTTAACGCTAGCACTATTGAAAGGTCATGTTTTTTTTAAAAAAAAAAAGCTACCACCGGATCACAACGCGGCCTCAACTGAGAAGATCCGGCAAGAAACTCAGCGGGCTTGTCATTTTTTTACTTTTTTTCTTAAATAGTGTGTCATGTTATAATTAGATCAGAGCGACAGTGTGTCCTGCCGTTCAAAAGATCAAATAAGACAGAAAAAAATAATAAAATACGACGAAAGTACAACAAACTAAAAAGCCAAAGGGATAGTAGTCGGACCAGTCCCCCCAAGCAGCACCCACGCACGAGTTGACTCGAGCAGCAGCCATCACTCCCCTCAACCATATTGGAGGGAAGGGGGTGACCCGCCACACGAAGCCGCCACAAGCAAAGACTTTTCGATGGCGAGCATGACCGATCTAAGATCACAGTGGCACACGTCTAACATTTAACTTCTGCTGTTAAGCAGTGCCTCGTCAGGCAAGACACAAAGCACTTTAACATATTAGAGAGAACTATTCCTTTGCATTTTTAGTACAACACTCTTTTAGTACTTCTTTCGGTATGTATTCGTAGTCTCTGGATCTGTAATAACTGGTCAGCTATTCCTTTAAACTTGAAAACTGCCAGTATTCTTTTAAATAATAACGACATTTTTCATTTAATATATCTTACCCGACATATGTTTTAAAAATGTCGATACGATGTTATGTCGACACCTTATTTTTGCTCTTGCACATCTCTAACGTTACACGTGCCGTTGGCGTCCGACCAAGGCCGTTGTAGCTCTAACACCCTTGGATTTCGTCATAGGAATTTTGCATATGTAGTATAAAATACCCGTGAGGTGCCCGGTTAGAATTGCAGCCCCCATCTCATCCCGTTGGGTGTATCGTAAGAGGCGACTAAGGGAAATCAAGAAGACGGGCAGCAGCGTCTTTTGTTTGAGATTCATCTCTTCATATATACTGCGATCCCCAAGATGCCTGCCAAGCGTGGCGATTATGGCAACTCCCCCCTAAACACAATGACAGACACGACTTGCAAATGGCCCCTAGCCCCCTCCTCTATTCCTCGCCTTGGTAGCAGGCGGGGTAACGGTCGAGCAGGGGGTGCTAAGAATCTCCGGCAGATGCCCCACTACCGCCCCCACCGAACTTTGGCCCTGGCAACACACAACATCCGCAAGATGAGGACAGGACTCTTTCGTACGTAGTACTTGGTACGGTTGTTCATCGTTCAAGCTGAACTAAAAGAGCAAGTGTCCGATGTACGATTAAGATTAGCGAATTTATTCGGTGAGCACTGCGCAACGGTTCCTAATCGTTCACCGTTCTTGTAGTACACAAGACTACTAAACATAAAATATCGACATATCGATATTTTTCCTGGAATCATAGCCACTTTATCAAGTTAGTGCCTGTGGTTTATAACCGTGTAGCCAGCACTTTTAATACGCGGCGTGATGTCGTCGCGCTACACAACACGATGTGTCACGGATACACGACCCGGATAATGCCGCTCCCGCCCCACTCCATCGATATCGATATATATTTTAAATTAGTCGAATTCTGTCTAATAATTATTCTGTCAGTAGTTAGAGCTTTCTCCGCCTGTTTTGTAATGTGTGAAGTGAATGGGTTAGGTACTTGGTGCATTGTGCAAAAATATAGAACAATACCTCAAAGTTTATGCTGACACCTGATGTACACTAGTGCATTATTGTTCTATATCTGTATTAATGCCCTTAATTTGAATACTTTTGTTTCACTGACGATGACATTATAAAAATTAAAGCTGCGATAGCTTTTAGACTCAATTCATACGAAGATGGTAGCGCACTTTCAGCGTGTAAGAATTTTAAACTTTATCGACAATCCGCAAAAGACCAGTATCGCTTGAAAAACGAGGCGCGCGGGCGGCCACCGGCGGCCTGAGTGGCGCCGCACTTTGAGTACGAAAAATTCTTTCACACTGTATGTGCGCTGCCTGCCGCTGTCATCTTGGTATGAATTGAGCCTTAATAAAAGTTTGTGGCATTATAATGATTTCGTAGCACTACTAGCACTGATTTCGTAGCATTTTGTTTTTAAATACTTACGCATAGCTTACGTAAAAATTTGCCACAGTTCTACTTCTATACTTTGTATGTATGTCCGACCAAAAAAAACTATCGATACAATTACAAAATTTAAAAAGAACCCATCCCTAACCAGTAGGTGCTCTGCTGGCAGCTCGCATGCAATCAGTCGGGGCGAGCCGTGGCGACGCCACTCAGCGCGCCTCGTAAACGTTATCGGGTAGATCGTAAAAATGCTACGTAAAATGGCGAACGTGCCGCCCCGGCCGCCTGCGCTTGGCGCGCCGCGCAGCCGTTGCCAGTCGTTTGCTACTGGCCCGTGCATGTTCTAAATTCGAAATCATTAGAAGGTTTTAAAAAACATCATAGCCAGGGATTATCACACAAAGAATATATTCTATATTATAACTTTTAAAGAATATATTATTTACAATATTTTGAGATACCGCCGAAAGCGTAGTCTGTTCACCGCTAAAAGAAGCCCGATCCGGTTCCTATTTTTCAGAATGTTCATTGAAACAAGGATAGGCAGGTGTCCTTGCTAAGTAAGGTACGGAAAGTTTTTGAATATTGTATAAACCTCAGGTCCGATCGTGTGTGGAGTACTTTTGCCATAATATAGGCTGACACAGCGAAATGTCATCTGGGAGGATGCCTTTGTCTTGTTTTTTTTTGCTATTCTTAGTGTTAGGCAAATAATTGAATTTTTTTCTTTCTTATTTATCTCGCACCTTTGGACTCGTTTGAGAGGCGTGCTCTGAGGCTAATTGACCCAAACTTAGTGGGAGTTAACTAACAAAGCCTAACAATTTCTCTTCTCATCTCTCACAAGACTAGCCATTTACGCAAGAGATATTATGGTGGTTGTACATCAGACACCGGTCTCGCCGGCGAGGCCGAAGGGTCGTACGTATGCGACCTCAACGACGTGCATCACCCCACTGAGTTTCTTGCCGGTTCTTCTCAGTGGGGGCGCGTTGTGAACCGGTGGTAAACTCAGCCCTCTCTTAAGCGACAGCCCAAGCCGAGGCCGTGCCTCCCTGAGGTGCCCTTGAGCTCGTCGCTACTTCTGCCGTAAAGGCTAGAGCGCTTTAAGCGCTCGCCTCCTATTGTCCGGTGAAGCTGTAATGGCCATCTGCGGCCAACAGCGTCTATCATTCCCAAAAAAAAAAAAAAAATTGTGGTTGTACAAAACAGGTGCACTCTCTCTTCCTTTACTCTCACAATCTGATGGGACGGAAGATCGGCACGACCTGACTGCTCGTCAGGATCCGCACTTTTTACATGTCCATCACCATGGAGCATCTTACTTTCCAGGTAATCAGCCTATTTCGTGCTAAGGTAGGTAAGGAATAACTACACAAAACACTTACTCCCTACCGGATTTGTACCAGCGACACTCGTCCTCAGATGGAGATGTCTGCTGCAGCCTTAACCTCAATAAAAAGCATTCTTCTTTCTACAGACCACTCAATTGTATGAATTATCTACCTAAAAAGTGTAGAGATAAGTCGTGAGCTCTTTAAAAACTCTTAAAACATACCCTCAACAGCACCGATAAGACGAAGCTAGCGATAAATCACAAGTTTTGGGGTTGGATGTGCAGGGGCCCAGTCGTGTCGGCGACAGAGGGGCCCGCGGGCGAATTCACACCCCAATTAGTGCTGTGATCGAACGCAGCCGAGGCGGCCCTGGCACGGCGCCCCTCTAGCCCCGTACAAAGATTTATGGTCGTACTGGAATGTGCAGTTTTGATCCATATTTGTTGAGAAAGCGCACCATTCACGGTCTTGCCGCCGCGCCGCCGGCCGTTTTAGGATGCCAAATCATTATATCACGTATTTATCAATTTACATGTAACTTTTGGTGTACAATAAAGTGTATTTATTATTATTAACCGACTTCAAAAAAAAGGAGGAGGTTATCAATTCGGTTGTATGTTTTTTTTTATTTTATTTTTTTATGTTTGTTACCTCAGAACTCTGTCGTTTACGAACCGATTTGGAAAATTATTTTTTTAATTGAAAGGATATGCTTCCAGATTGGTCCCATTTTTTTCAAAATCAAGTTCTGATGATGGGAACCATGAGTAACTGAGGGAACTCCTTAAATATTATAGGCATACATATAGCGTTTTTGGTATTTTTAGAACTAGTCAAGCATTTTCATTCAGAAAGTATCATTTGGTGAAGTGGATCTGATGAAGAAGGCCATAGATGGCCACCGGAACTCTGTAATAAAATTAACAATCCATCCTATCGTAGCCGTGCCTACTAAATGTAGAACTACCGAATTTGGACTCGATGGATAGTTCTCGACGAGTAGTTGTTAGAAAAATGGAGATCAGGGTCTGATGGTGGAGCAGGAAGGTTGTCACGGGATCTCTGCACCAACAAACGTAGATCCGCCGAGTTTGGGCTCGTTGGGTAGCTCTCGATGAGTAGTTGCTAGAAAAATGGTGATCAGCGTCTGATGATGGAGCAAGAAGGTCGTCACGGGATCTCGGCACCAATAAACATAGACCCACCGAGTTTGGGTTCGCTGGGTAGCTCTCGACGAGTAGTTGCTAGAACAATGGTGATCAAGGTCTGATAATGGAGCAGGAAGGTCGTCACGGTATCTCGGCACCAACAAACGTAGACCTACCGAATTTGGACTTGTTGGATAGGTCTCGACGAGTAGTTGCTAGAAAAATGGAGATCAGGGTCTGATGATGGAGCAGGAAGGTCGTCACGGGATCATTGCACCAATAAACGTAGATCCGCCGAGTTTGGGCTCGTTAGGTAGCTCTCGATGAGTAGTTGCTAGACAAATGGTGATCAGGGTCTGACGATGGAGCAAGAAGGTGGACACGGGTTCTCGGCACAAATAAATGTAGACTCACCGAGCTTGCTGTCCATGGTTCTCGAGAACTACGAGTATAACACCTAGGTATCTTCGGTTTATGGCAATTGGTTAGTTTTATTAAGATATTGTCACATCTACATTTTTAAAAATTTTTGCTTAAGCTTATATTTTAGTGACGGTCCATAGTTGTGTTATGTAGTGGGTGTTTTGAAAATAAATATTAAACTGGCTGTTTGTCAGAATAAAATATAAGTTGTTAAAAGTTAACCTAATAATACACCAAGGGAACCACTAAAAAGAATAAAATAAAAATATTTTTTACAAAAAAAAAAAGAACGGCCTTCAAAATGCAACAAAAAAGCCTGAAATAATTTATAAGAATTAGTGGTTTTTACATCTACATTGTTGGACTTGGACTACAACATATTATAAATACATATTACTATCGAAGTCGGTGCCTAACGTCTAGCAAATACTTACAAGGGCAGTAGATACCTAACTGTTTTCTAGTTTGGCGCCGTCTTTGATAGTAATATGTATTTATAATTGTTGTAGTCCAAGTCCAACAATGTAGATGTAAAAACCACTAATTCTTATAAATTATTTCAGGCTTTTTTGTTGCATTTTGAAGGCGGTTCTTTTTTTTTTGTAAAAAATATTTTTATTATCATTACAAGACTGCATCACACACACACACACACACACGGTCATCCGATGCCAAACTAGGCAGATCCTATACTATGGAAACCAGACAACTGATACTAATATTTATATACTTATTTTTTTTTGTAAATGCATAACTTAAATAGATAAATAACATCCAGACACTTGGTGGGAATCGAACCCACGACCCATCCGGTAGCAGCCAGAGTGTCTAACCACTAGACCAACAGCCCCGTCAATGGCTTTATATCCAGCGTGGCTTTGGTAAGTCTAGCAGCAGCACCCACCCATATTTTTTTTTTTTTGGGATTGAGAGACGCTGTTGGCCGCAGATGGCCATTACAGCTTCACCGGACAATAGGAGGCGAGCGCTTGAAGCGCTCTAGCCTTTACGGCAGAAGTAGCGACGAGCTCAAGGGCACCTCAGGGAGGCACGGCCTCGGCTTGGGCTGTCGCTTAAGAGAGGGCTGAGTTTACCACCGGTTCACAACGCGCCCCCACTGAGAAGAACCGGCAAGAAACTCAGTGGGGTGTGCACGTCGTTGAGGTCGCATACGTACGACCCTTCGGCCTCGCCGGCGAGACCGGTGTCTGATGCACCCACCCATCTCCATCATCCTCGTTAAGGGAACTTTCCACTTTTAGGGGCAGGCCTTTTTTGATGATGAACTTAGTGACGAGCCAAGAAAAACCTTTGCCTGATGGTAATCGAGACGCCTGCCTATAAACAGCTGCACTTCATTGCCGCTCGTCACTCCAGATATTGCTTATTAATTCCCTGGAGTCCGGTTATTTCACCAGTTACAGTTTCCTTTACACCGAAACACATAATACCAGCCCTTATTTATGTCCCACTACTGGGCACGGGCCTCCCTTCAAGACGAAGGGGCTTAGGCCATAGTCTACCACGCTGGCCAAGTGCGGGTTGGTGGACTTCACACGTCATTCGAAAGCTAGTTAGGCTCACGATGTTTTCCTTCACCGAAAGCTAGTAACAATCGCACAAAGACGATTCGCACATGATTAATTAAAGAAATCAGAGGTGCGAGCCGGGGTTCGAACCTGCGCACCTTGTTTCCAAGGCAAGCGCTCGCCCACTGAGCTGTTAAACAGCTTTTTTTCAGCTCTATTTTTTCAGGTGGTAGCTGTCAAAACTGATGAGTTTATGTATGAGGTGCTCATAGCCAGTTGTAACCACTGTTAGGTGAACGATCAGCTGGTTAAGCAACGTCAGTTCTTAGATGGGTGACAGTTTAGTGGTATTTTAACTTATCATCTCCGAGCTTCGGAGGGCTCGTTATACTTGAACCCGGTTATTGCAGTCGTTAAACTATAAAGACGATTCGCACATGATAAATAAAAGAAACCAAAGATGCGAGCCGGGGTTCTAACCTGCACCCTGCACCAGTACAGTACTATTATGTATTCTGTGCCTGCGCAGCTTGTTTCCAACGCAAGCGCTCGCCCAATGATAACCATACGACACAAAAAAGTTTTTATACATATGTAAATATTCCCAAAGGCC
Organism: Furcula furcula; assembly: GCA_911728495.1. Lineage (NCBI taxonomy): Eukaryota > Metazoa > Arthropoda > Insecta > Lepidoptera > Notodontidae > Furcula > Furcula furcula. Next base: position 12,696,800 of record OU452264.1, read on the forward strand.
GCTCTTTTGGCTAAATATGTATCTCTTATGCTAGTGACTTTCTATCCATTTTTAACCGGCTTCAAAAAGAAGCTTCTCTATTCGACGTGTATGTATGTAATATTATATTAATATATGTTAGTCTATGTGGGCTCTAAACAAATTTACCAAATTTTATGAGTGTATGTATGTATGTATATATGTATGTATGTAGGTTTGTCCGCGGATTTCTCAGAAACTACGTCTACGTTACAGTAACTTACTGAAAACATATCTACTAGACCGATTTTGATGAAACTTATACTCTACCCTAAGTTAAAAAATACTCTAACTATTGCAAAAAGAATTTTCGAAATCGGACTTGTAGTTCCTGAGAAATCGGCGGACAAACCTACATACATACATACACTCATAAAATTTGGTAAATTTGTTTAGAAGCCCAAATAGACTAACATATGTTAATATTACGCATTTTTATCAATATTACATACATACGCGTCGAATAGAGAACCTTCTTTTTGAAGCCGGTTAAAAAGGTTTTCGATATTTATAAAAAAAAGAACGCATCTAGCGGTCTCTATATCCAACTACGGTCGTCCCTCGGGCCCCGTATCCCGCGTCCCGGCGGCGTTTAATTCCACCCCACTCGGTCCCGGGTCGCGCATTGCCTGTACTTAATGAGATGGTACAGCGTTACCACTGTAGAATAACGTCAGGTCTTCCGTATCTGTGTTTCATCATCATAATCACCAGCCGGAAGACGTCCACTGCTGAATAAAGGTAGTGGTTGCCATAATCCCCACGCTTGTGAAGCGTCTTGGGGATCGCAGTTAGGGTTCCCAACCCTCCCGGATTGCCCGGGAGACTCCGGTAATAATGGTTAATCTCCCGAACTCCCGGAGTGCAATAATGGTGCCGATTCTGTTGTCACCACTACACTAAACTAGACTAAATTTTAGTTTAGTGGTGTCAAACGATGATTAAGTGCTTAATTTGATTTCGACAGCTACTAAATTGAGTTGATAGTGAGGTTTTCATTGGTCAAATCATGTTAGTTGAAAACAATTCTCTTGTTCATCTGATTACACTAAACTAAACTAAAATAATTCTCCGGCTACGATACTTATAGTAATTTTAATATTAATTTTATTTTAATATATTTATATATTAATATTTATTAATAAAAATATTTGTTTAAATATTTATATTAATATTTGTTTAAATATTTATTTTAATATTTATTCAAATACTTTTTTTTAATATTTATTAATATTTATTTTAATATTTATTTTTTTAATATTTTTTATTTATTAATATTTATTTTAGTATTTATATTAATATTTATTCTAATATTTATTAATATTTATTTTAATATTTATTTTATTTTAATATTTGTTAATACATTTTTTTTATTTATTATTATTTATTTTATTATTTATATATTTTTTTATTAATATTTAATTTATTATTTATATATTTTTTTTTAATAATTATTAATATTTATTTTATTTGAATATTTTATTTTATTATTTATATTAATATTTATATTAATATTTATTTTAATATTTATTCTAATATTAATTTTAATATTTATTTCATTCTATTTTAGTCTATTCTATTTTATTTTAATCGACATCTTTTAGATGCCGACTATTTTCATCTAATTTTAGTTTGAAGTTTCTAATATTAGGCATAAATGACGTAAACTGTGCACAACAGAATAGCAAAATACGTTTAAAACTAAGTTGAGTAACTAAAACCATTTTATTCTATCAAACTATACCTAATTTAGTTTAATTCATGGATCACTGAATAGGAAAGACACGACTAAACTAAAATTTAGTCTAGTTTAGTCTAGTGTGTGACAACAGAATCGGCACCAATTTCTCCGGTTTTTCTAAATATTATGTACGCAATCGTCGCTCGTACGTGTCGCTACCGGTGTAAACCTGTTCGTCTCGCCGTCGACCTTGTCGATTCCTTGGAGATCAATTCGGTGGTTTCTCATGCCTCCTCTACACCAGACCCTCTACACACAATACAGTATAGTAAGTAGAACCTCGCCATCTACAGTGGAGGGCATACAAGAGTCATAGACATACTTTTACTACTTTATTATAGTGTTCTTACAATCGATTAAGTAATCCAACACAATGAGGTTGGACTTTTGCGTGAGATGCACCCATAGCTCGTTGAAGAAATTCGAGTGGATTTACGCTGGGTTGACTTCTTTACGAAATCGAAAGACGTGTGTTAAAAGTAGAAAAGTAGAGTTACAAATATGTAGCAACAGACTTCGATTTTTCATGAAAAAACTTTGTGGTGAAAAAAGTATTAGATGCTGCTCGAATGCAAGGTACATATAAATTTAGAAATTAATAAATGATTGAGATTTTCGTCACAAACCTTCCAACAATTCCCCTAATCGATTTCATAAAATTCTCCCGAGTTGGTCCTTTCGAGAGTTGGCAACCCTAATCGCGGTATAGGTGGTAGGTACTCCAATAGAAAGACGCTGCTGCCCGTCTTCTTGTTTTCCCATAGTCGCCTCTTGGCTATTTTACCTGGAAACCCCACGGGGATCTGTGGTTGGATCGATAAATTAATAAATCAGTATACTGTGTGATCCACTGTCGGTTTAATTCGTTGGCATCTGTCGTTAAATCAACATAAAAAAATCTTAATGTGTGATCTTTATAATACGTGTTACCCCTTTTACAAGAGCCTGTACAGGAGGACATTTCTTGTTCTTGCGGTGGAAACCTTCAAAAGAAGACGGTGGGGGTAGCAGCCTTGCCGCTGTCGCCGTCGCCGCCGTGCTTCGTGGGCTTAGAGGAGATACCACGGAGAGAGCATGATGGGCTAACCCCTCTGCCAAATTTTTGTTCATATGTTCAGGTCATTCTTTATTTGTGTTCGTATCTTTTTGAATGTGTTGCGAGTTTATTATAGTGTGGGTATGCGTGAAATTGTATCTGTGTGTGTTTACTTCGCCTCCCGCACCCCGCAAAAGTGCCACGAAAAATTTGTTCGGGGAATCGACGCGATACTAGCTCCATTCTAATTACTCTGAGTTCGTGGGCGTCTAGGGCCCACACCTCAAACGTCCAGGTACGCCGGCCGAAGGTCCGAGTACGACTTGCAAGTCTTTACAGATCGGTGTGGAGTATGCTCTAACTGCCGGTCCCAATATCCTATCTACCTCTTGCTATCAGTTAAAATAGATACCATCGGTAGCTATAATGACACATTTGCGTTTCAATAAACAAAGACAGATAAGAAATATTTACCTTTACTGATTGATCTATCTTTCCGTGGTCCCAAAGCTTACCAAAGTTAAGTAGATTCATAGAAAATGACTGTCAAGTGTTTCTATAAAATATTAGCAGCTTACTGTTGGTAGTTCAAATGACAGTTTTAGGCTATCGCTCCATTTCGGAGGTTTATCGCGGGGTAATCATCTGATTTCTCGTACTTTGTAAATAAATGTAATGAAATTAATATGAATAATAATAAAAATAACATTATTTTAATAAATGAATGAACCAATATTTTTTATTAGACCCCAGAGAACCTGTCACGGTGCTCACGGTGACGGAGGTCGCAATCCCGCCACTGTCCTAGCAGCCACCGCCGTACTCGATGGCTAGTCCCCACACTCCAAGCGTTCTGGTGACTCCGAAGCTTTATCGTTATATCAGAGTCCCGGGCTACTACAGATGCCTTTTTTGACGCGAGGGAAACCTTCAAAAGGTCCCCACGACCCTGTGAGGGTTCCTGCGGAACCCTAAAATAGCTTAGTTAGCAACATATAATAATAATAATAACCTGGGGCAATTCACACACGGTCATCTGATCCCAAACTAGGCAGAGCCTGTACTATGGAAACCAGACAACTGATACTAATACATAATTATATACTTTTAGTATATTTTTTTTTGTAAAATACATACATAAATAGATAAAACACCCAGACACTTGGTGGGAATCGAACCCACAACCCGTTGGGTAGCAGACAGGGTCACTAACCACTAGACCAACGGGGCCGTCATGTGTTTGTCATTTGTCTCAAGTGGCAGAAAGTTGAGCGCAGGAACACTAAAGGCACGCGTCCATTGGCCCGCGCCGGACGCACCGCACGCACGGCACGCAACGGATTTTAGTTTGCTTTCTATGATTCTACATAGCGCTGCGTCCATTATCCGCGCCGGCATTTTTCGATGCGGGCCGTCAAAATCATAGAAAGCAAAATAAAATCCGTTGCGTGCCGTTACAACGACGTCAATTTTGTTATTGAAACAGCAGTAACAGATAGTTTAAAGTTAACTTTTTAACTGAGCTTGATATCGGCGATAGAGTATTGGGACCGGCCGTAAGGGAGTATGACGTACTTTTTCACACCGAAACGTCATTCTTTATTCAAATATTTTAAATATTACGTCCAGAGTTTATATACTAAGAATAGAGTACGCGTTTGTCTGTGGTCCCCTTAATCGAAGCAGAGGCAGATTTTCCTGTAAGAGACAGGTGAATTGAACAATTTAAAGTTATAATATAAAGAGTTATATTGATATGTAAGTGATCAGTAGTGATGGGTTTGATCTGTCACTACTGATCAAATGTCGATAAATACAGCTGACGGTATAGTACCTATTGTCGTGCACCTGATATTTATGTATTTTGATGTTCTTACTCGTGGCTACATGTTCTTACTTTTATGTGATTGAAATAAGAATGCTATAGTACACACATCAAAAGTGTCTAGGGATCAACATATATTTTTGCAATAACTTTTCTCCTGATTGATATTAATTAAAATTTTCTTTAAGGATTCATCAAATAAAGTGTTTTCGTTTGTCACAGTAACGATAAACCAAGTCACCTTTGCATTAATAAAGAAATTTGCCATTTTCCTAATAAAGGGATTTTTGACATTTGAACCACTAACACAAAAGTTCGAAAAAAAGACTGAAATAACAGTTTTCTTTAAAATTTTATTGGGTAACTTAAACAATTAATAATCCGTGTTTCTACCGCGAACACTAACAACACAAGAACATCGGTTTGGCATACTCAAAATGAGTTCATCCAAATCACGCTGTGGAATGGCCGCCCATGTTCGTTGCAACAACAAAAAAAGATCTTCTTGCGACTGGATACCCTCCATATTCGGCAGAGCTCTTCTCTGTAGCATATCCCATGCATGCTCAATCGGGTTCAAGTCTGGCGACTGAGCAGGCCAGGGCAGGACATTGATGTTAGCTGCGGCGAGAGTCTGTCTTACAACTCTTGCGGTATGCGGTCGTGCATTATCATGCATTAACTGAAATAAGGGACCGATTTGCACTTGTAGAGGAACGATGACGTCTGATACAATCGTCTCAGCATAAATTTGAGCGTTGAGGTTGCCTCTGATCCAAATCAACTCAGTTCTTCCGCCGATCCAAATACCCGCCCATACCATGATGGTTCCACCACTATAAGGATGGACTTCCTGGCAGGATTTTAATCGCTGTTGGCGTCCAGGGGTTCTCCAGTGTCGTATACGTCTTGTATCCGGTCTCATACCAAAACGAGACTCATCAGAAAAGCACACGAAACGCCATTGTTCTTCTGCCCAATTTCTGTGTTCAAGAGCCCATTGATATCGAATCCTACGATTGTGCATTGCTATAGGTGGTACCCGTAGCGGTCTTCGGGAATGAAGGTTCACTTCATGCAAGCGGTTTCTGACTGTTTGGTCGCTAATTAAGTTCCCTGAAGAGTGATGAAGCCTCACGGCTAACATCATGGCAGTTATTGTTGGAGCTCTTCGAGTTAAGATTTGAATATATCGGTCTTGTCTCCGTGTGGTGCAGCGATACCGTCCTCCATGGCGCTCAGCCACGGTACCAGTGCTTCGGTAACGTGTCCAAAGTCGACTGATAACACTCTGACTTGTATTCAGAGCTAAAGCCACAGTACGTTGCCGGGAACCAGCTTCTATCATTCCCACGGCTCTGAGCATTTCTTCCCTGCTTAAATGACGTCGCCGCTCCATAATAACGTTGGTTTTAATCAGTAGTAGGGAAACAGTAGCACTAATAATGTCTTCAATGCGTTGTATGTTTTTATAGGGAAAATATTGACAGCTGATTTTCATCTTTTACTCGAATTTGATTCACAGTTCCTGATTCAAATTATGAAATGCACCAAAAAGGATCCATATAAATTTATAAAATCATAAATTTATTACAAAGCCACATCTCAATCTCAAGAAATCCGCTTAAAAATGCTTGATCCCTAGACACTTTTGATGTGTGTACTTGTACTGATTCATATTCTATGATTACGTCACAGTGTTTTCATACTCACACTAATATGTATAGGTTTGCACGTGCTAAGATTGCAGGTAGTTACCACCGCCTCGGTGTGTGGACCCTTTACTATTGAAAGTAAACTAATTTTACTGATTATATCGCGGTTTATTTTAGACTAGCAGACCCCTTTATTACGTTTACCAAAATAAAAAGTAATCTATAAAACTCAGGGATAATATACCTTTCTAACAGCGAAAGAATAAACACCATTGATTATACACCATTTGTAATCGAATCAGATCGAAGAATTTTCAAAATCGAATCAGTAGTACCGGAGTATACCCTGAACATCCAAACTCACCAAGTTTACCTGGTCCTAGTATATTAGTTTTTTTACTATCCCGGCGTTTCGAATGCTTTGCAGCACCCATGGTCACGGGAGGACTGAGATGTTGAACGTCCTTATGTCACAATTATGCCGGTGTACACTCAGGTCTTCTTAGTTATTATTGTTGGTCCGATCTACGCAGTAACAGCTTCCAGTATCTTGAGGCCGTGCAGTGTTGTTTGGTTTTCGATTTAATTATATTTATCACAGGATCCCAAGCCGGTGTTAACACCTAGCCATCTTCGTTATTGATTTTATTTTATTGCAATAGCGTCGCCTTGGTAGGAACAAGTGATTTGAAGTTTATCTATCAAAATAAAAATATCTTGGGACAATCCACACACGGTTATCCGATTCCAAACTAGGCAGAGCTTATACTATGGAAACCAGAAAACTGATACGAAAACTTATACAACGTACCCCGAAAAAATAAATAAAAAAATATTATTAGTTTCACTGATGTGCAAACCCTATTTTAGTAAAATTTGTAAAATACGCAGAATGTACTTACATTTCTACCTAATTCGCGGAAGGACAAAAATGTTTAAAGACCTAACCTTGTTGTCAACCCTAGACAACATTTTTGGCTTTGATAATTATTTTTATTTTTTTTGTAACACTTAAATAGATAAATAACACCCAGATACTTGGTGGGAATCGAACCCAAAGCCAGCCAGGGTGTTGAACCACTAGACCAACGGGCCCGTCAAATAAATCTGATATAATGAATGGATGGTTCGATTCTACACACAGTATGTTTAAAAACCGAATACATCACTTGGGTGATCTTAAAAATATAACCATTCTCTATTCTATTCTAAACCCCACTCTCATAGTAAGCGAAGCATAACACGCGCCTCAAATGTTATCGTTTCATCCCGCTCAATCGCGATTTACATAAAAATAATAAACATCGAACGCGGCCGACACTAAAAAGCATATCTTCCACGATTCTTCCCGCCGGATAATCCCGGGACCGGGATTGCGGGGTCTCGGGTCGCGGGATTGCGGGATCCCGGCGTTATCAAGTTATCAATTTGGCCCGCCCCGCCATATGTCCGGGGAGCCGATCCTTTCTTTGTACGGTCGGTCGTCGCGTTGCAAATGTGTGGGTAGGTGATTTACTATCCGGATAGCGTGGATGTTTGCTGTTGGGTCTGTGCTTTTTATCTTTTTTTTTTATATCGTTTTTTTTTGTACTTAATCATTTTAAATTTGGAATATAGCCAGTGTTTACTACTAAAACTACACTACTACACATTTGTATGAAACATCATTAATTTTATATCAGATTTTACCCAAATAGATTTGAACCGTGAAAGGGGAGGAAGGCTTTAGGCCTGCAGTGCCAGTGGGACAAACAAGGCTAATAATATTAGTATCGTTGCTACCACAGATTACAATAGCACTTATAGAAAATCTAAGGAGATTTTCTTATATTACGCAGATTAACTACATACACGCAATTCAAAATAGCGTAATCCGGGTAAGATTAGCACAGACCCTTCTCCTCCTGTCGTAAGAGGCGACTAAAGAAAAACAAGAAGACGGGCAGCAGCGTTTTTATATTGGTTTACTTACCACCTACCGCCTGCCAAGAGTGGGGATTATGGCGACCCCTCCTTTCTAAGGGACCGACCTTTGTTCAGCAGTGGACGTCTTTAAAAACAGGCTACCCGGGACTAGACACAGACTGCCGTTAAGGCGGTAATACACGTGCCAACTGTCAAGTTTATATGCTATCTGGCATGCCTGTATCGGGCAAGCCAGTACACTCCAAACCAAATAAGCTTGAACGCGATTACAACTTTATTATGCAGTCATAAAACACCCCCACTGTATATTTGAACGTTAACGCGGCAGCAAAAAAAGGTTGGTAATACAAAGTTGTTTTTGCTGACGCGCCTAGTTGACAATGTATGAGTTGTGTAGTTATTGAGCCGCAAACGAACTTGTAATCGCCTTCAAGTTTATTTGGGATGGAGTATAGATCGCCCATCATTTTATTTACTTGTATGCAATATGAGGGAGAGCGCGCAAAAGAGGCACGTGTAAACATAAGCAGAACTAAACGAATGCCAGTAGCTGACTATTAGTCGCAGTAACCATCTACATTTCCTTGTCGCATTTTTGAAAGGAAACAACGACTTTCCCGACAACGAAAGGAATTCTACTAAACCAACATTTCACTCAAATATTACTTTCTCTTCTTTTTTTCTCTCATTAATTTAGCCTATTTAGAATTGAAATGAAACTAATTTTACGGATTATATCGCGGTTTATTTATTAACCCGACCGACGTTTCGAATACTTTACAGCATTCATGGTCACAGGCGGACTGAGGTGGTAGCTGTCTATACGTCATAGTTGTCTTCGGGTACCCTCAGGTCTTCAATTATTGTTGTTAGTCCGATCTACGCAGAAAGAGTTTACAGTATCTTGAGGTCTTGCAGTGGAATGCTTGTCTTTGGATTTGATTATATTTATGACGGGATCCCAAGTTGGTGGTAGCACCCAGCCATCTTCTATATTGAAATTTGGATGTTTTTTAATTTCAATAGCTTCACGAATCATCCTTGGCAGGAATCGCTGTTCTTTTACGAGGATTTGTGGTTTGTCAAATCTAATATAATGGCGGAAGCGATCCAGAACATGTTCACAGATAGCAGACTTCGTATAGCGTCAATGTTGAACGGCAGCTATGTGTTCTTTTACACGGGTTTTTACTGCTCGCTTTGTTTGCCCGATGTATGAGAGCCCACAATCACAATCTAGCTTGTATACTCCTGCATATTGTAGAGGTACATGGCACTTGACTGATGGTAAAAACTGACTAATCTAAAAAAAAAACTCCTTTGGTGGCTTGAAAAATGTTTTAATTGAAGCTGGCTTTAAGATATAGCCAATCTTGTCCGTTACCCCTCTAACACATGGCAACACAGCAGGCATACGTTCGACTGTGGACTGTGGTGTTTCATTTCAATGTGTAGTATTCGCGTAAATATCAGAAATCATTAATTTAGAATGTTATATATTGCAAAAAGCAAAAACAGTACTTGTTTAACGTGGTGCTGGCTGTCGCGTGAACGGGCGTGTGTATACGCTTTGCAAGGAAACAAATGGCATGTAAGTATACTTGCAAATGTATCCTCTGTGTGCCATTTACTTGCAAGTATTGTTAACTAACAAGCAAGCTATTGCTCCGTTTTACGGGCATGTGTATGCCCGCCTTTATGTAATGTTTTGCTATAATTTCTCTTACATAATAATATGTTTTGTATACGTAACTAGCAGAAGAATAAACACCGAAATACTGGTAGTATCGAGATAAATTTTGAATTATTTTCTGCCAGTTCACTCGACGTAAAAAAAACTAAAAAAAATTGCACAGTGACTAACGACAGTGGTCGCTTCATCCTGCTCATTTCCCGCTAGCGCTGATAGGGCTGCCATTCCTTTAGAATTGAAATAAAAAAGGAGAAATATTTTTAGGCCGGCTTTGTCAATTTTTCTTTCTCGAGAATAACGCAATAGTTAAAATGTTTTGACCAACCATAGCGATAGCAAGATGCTGATCTCTGGAGACTGGAGGCAACTTGAAAACCTACATATACCTAGGTATCTGAAAATTGTCAGGGTAACTTAATTAGGTACATTACATTAGGTATAGTAGAGTTTTTCTCTTTATTTGTTACAGGACAAGGTTTGGAATTTAGTAGAGTAGTTAATACTTTTTATCCGTTTGTAACTTTTCTTATGCAACGAGACTAGCAGGAGCTTTGCCTAATAACAACCGACAAGCGTGCCCATCGACACTTGTATCGGACTACTACTCGCCACCTGGGACTTTAAGTCTCTTCAGTCAGGCTTAGAATTTCTCTATCGACACACTGCTTTATTTTCACACTACAGATTTGTGGCAGAGCAATGTGACGTTGCGGTGGTACCTAGAACGCCTTTTGCAGTGTTTCAATTTAGCGACTTTGCCGCTAGAAATGCCGACTTTTATGTCTTACAGACGAAAAAAGTGTTGACAGGCCTGCCGCTTTTAAAATTATCTACTAAAAACAATAAATAAGAATGCCATTAAGACATATTGCGAATAAGACTATTTGTGTGTAGGTCATTTTGATTTTTGGCCGTTTTCATTTAGAGTCATTTTGCTTATGTGTCCTTTTGATATGAAAGCAAGAAAATAACGACCGACTAGGTTTGTTTGTGGCAACCCTATGCAAAGCCGAAGCTCGTGCGTGCCTGCGCCCGGCTCGCCCGCGCCTCGCTGCCTCGCGTCTGCCGTAATCCACTTTTAATTTTGATTAATGCCACCCCTAGCGGCGGCGACCGGCCTGGCTGTACCGGCTACGAGCCACGCCGACCTAATACTAAATTAGGCGTTATTCTCGTCAATTAGGGATTTCGTTTGTTCAATTTTTGTGGTAGGATCTCCTTTTGTGATGACGCCTTGTTAACTTGGTTCTTGGATCTCATTATTTATTTATGTAATGAACCTGTACGAAAAATAATGCAAATGTACCTACTTTGAATATTATTATATAAGTATATTTTAAAAATATTACGTATCTACTTGAAAATTATTATAGAGTTATTATATTAATCAATGCCTAAACTAATCTTGATGTTTGTTTGTCTTTCAGGTATGCAACAGAACACTGTGTTTATTAAATAGTAAGTATTTTAGTACTACAATACAAACATCTGAAACAATATATAAATAATAATTGATGTCCTCCTGATCCTGACCGATACCGCCACAGCGACCAATCTTTGACAAGATAAATTGACTATGCTGGAGAATAAGTATGTGTAAGAAGTGCTTCCGTCCTCCTCCCATATATAGTCATAATCCAATTGGATGGAATGCCCTCATGATAGGAAACGGAACAAGTGCAGGATCGACTTTTCACAGCCGATCCGACGTATCGTATCAATCGATAAATTTTCAGACAATCCTGTATTGGCCTAACCAGAAAGGCACTACACAGCAAGCTGTTGCTATCTGCAGGATTCGAACACGCGACCTTTAGTTTGCAAACACTCCATTGCGCTACGGAACCATAAGTATACCGGGACCTGTAGCGATAAGTTTCAGGAGTAACGTACCCGTATCAGAATTTGGTGCAAGCACTAGGCGCCCATAACTCAGTGGCAGTCGGAGTAACTTAGCGACAGGCGGGGCGGACGCGGTGGCTTCCGGGCGCGCTTCCTTCCGGAAATAGGGCCCGTTCCGGCCCGCCCGCGCCCGCCGCCTGACGTTCGTCTAATGGCGCGTGCCTCTATAATATCATGCCACCCTGGTACCCATAGCTCGTTAGCCCCTGCTCCCCGGGTGACGACGATTTTTCTTGCTCAAATAATTTTTTCGCGCAATTATTATTTTCAGCTGGTCTCAACAGGCGCTTGTCTTTTTTCATGATTTTCTTCTCCGTCCTTATTTTCTAGAAGTTAAAGATGATATATAACTATACAATAAAACGTAGCTATCTGCCAGTATTCCAACGTAGGTGCTATAAGCCTAGTCCGTAATTTCAGGGAATCAACAATCCTCCAAAACTTAAGATAATAATATGAATAATCATCACTCGTATTTTCCTCTGAAAGGCTGCTTTATTACCCAGGATTTGTCGATAAATCCAGAGTCGTTTAGCCCATCTCGGTCCATTGTTCAGTTTAGTTCCTAAAAACTTCCCAACAGCAAAATATAAATAATGCCCCCAGTCTGTCTTGCAGTCGAACTTGACTTTGAGACCATATGTGCCTTATATTGTTTTTATGTATCCTTAGTTTCACAATATTTAAAAAAGCTATAAGTAATCTAGTTGCAATGCTAGCTAGTGTTTTTCCTTACCAAGTGCGTTATGGGTCTGTTGAACCCACAGTGTACTTCTGCTGTCCCATAAAAAAACGCTGTAACACACAAAAGGTAACGCGTTCAAAATCATAAATTTCAGTATCCAATTTTCAAAAATCGAACTTTAATATAACTTACTCTAATACGCCCCGTCTCGTCGCGTCGCTTCGTCGTCTCCAAAACGTCAGCGTTTCACAAATGAGAGAGCGCAAACACTCGGGCACGTACTCTTGTACAACTAACGTACAGCTACAGAGCTAGTATAAAGCTGTTGTATAGCGATAGGTAGGTATCGTGCGACTCTCAGTAGGTGGCTGTAGATCGAGCGCCGACGCGTCCGTTGTGCCCGGGGCTTCGCCTCGCGCGCGCCCGTCGAGTGCCAGCGAGCGCTGGCTGACGGGCTATACTGCGACATAAAATTATTGATACTTTTAATTATTATTATCTTTATAAATCACTGTCAACACAATCAGATCATTTGTTTGATGGTATGTGACACGCCATTAGGCACTGACACTACCGATCATCACCGGAGACTTTACTTATAAAGTCCTCTGATTCCAGTTGTTTTGAGATTTATTGACTTTCTTTAGTAACACAGCAATGTCTACATACTGATGTTATGCGCCCGAATATCTTACTGCTTTGCTGTCAGCCTTGGTCGCGTAATTGAGGCTACTGACTGTGAACTCTGCGAGCAAAGTAAAATATTTTCTTCTATGATAAAATTATCGGTAACATCTTGGAGATTGGGACCGTCTAACGAAATAAGGATGTAACAACATAGTCTGCATTAGAAATCGCTATGTTTGTTTCCCATGTGTTTTTTTATATTTATACCTACTACAAATGAACTATAGCTAAGTATAAACCCTTACACTTTAACACACGTCACACCAAGTATGTATAATACCATTACAGTCCCTTGTTGTAATACTTAGTTAAATTGTAAGGTTTCAGAGCAATACACACCAGTTTATGTTTCCTAACAGTTATGTTACCCTTTCTTTAATTAATGAATCTTTTCTATCCAAACGCGGTCTGGGAAAGATCACGGCTATCAATAATATTGCCAAATATATTATACTTACCTACTTCTAGTTCATTGTATATTCTGTTTTTCTAGTGCGCAATAAAGAGTAATCTATCTTAACTATACCGCAACGCAGTAGACAGAAGTCTATATTTAGTTTGGTGTGGTATAAATTATCAATAAATGACCAAGTCTAGCCGATCCCCAGTCGGCAGCTCGTCAAAGAGCCAGGGGGCTCGCAGCCTGTTATCCTCCCACGCCGCTGTCACCCTCATTATGTTACCGCGTGAGGATACATTTTGCAAAATGGCGCTTCGCCACGGAGTAATGCGACGTAGGCTTGTCAATTTACATCAGTACATTTGTACTTGTAGCTACGCCGAGTTTTTAGGAGCAATAGTTTACGTGGCACTTCATTAAAAAATCCATTTTTTTTATTAGAATATTTTATTGTGGTCGCTTTGGTAGTATTTATAAGGGTTAAACAAGATTCAGTTTAATACATAAAATTAATAATTATATCACTAGAAGGACATACAAATTACCCCTTTATCATGCTTGTGAAAGGATATTTACAATTATAATTAATTATGTTCAATACAGATTATTATCTCCACACGCAATATTTAAATTTTATATACCTATCGTACACTCTGACTGATTTAGGAGTGATGGAAAAATATGTATCTATATTATTAAAAGAGCAGGGTGTTTTCTAGGAATCACGAACCATATAACGTACAATCTTGAAATTTGGAACCAACATTATTCAAATAGTGTAGGTGAACAATAAGAACGGATTTTTCGAAATTCCATACCTAAGTGGGTCAAATGGGCTACCAAAGCTTGTATGGAAAAAAAATTTTTTTTCGTCACACGAACATGAAACTTTGTCAGTGTAATAAACAAAAGAAATAAAGAAATACGTGTACCACACTTTTTGAAAATCGACCCTTATAGGGTTTTTATCATGGTTTTTGAGTATCCAACGCAGAAAAACATTTTCATACTGCATTGCTGAAACTTTGCGAATACATTAATCAAATTATAGCAATCCAAGTGCAAACAATCATTTTTTGAAAATCAACTCGTAAAGGGGTCCAATTGGGGTCAAAAAAATGTTTCTCGACCTACAGTCATAAGACTTAGTTTATATATTGTACACAAGAATCTAAGAAACCTATTTCCAGCATTTTTCGAAAAACTACCCCTAAGGTCATTTAATGGGGTTTCAAAGTTTGCACAAACAAGGATTTCCATTTCATCCTATGATGCTGCTAGAATAACGGAACTCGGTAAATAAACTCAACACAACAATTGAAAAAAACTAATTTTGAGCATTTTGTAAAATTAACCCCTTAGTGGGTGAAATGGGCTCCCAAAGAAGGTATGGAAAAAAATGTTTTTTCATCACACGGATATGAAATTCTGTCAATGTACTAAACCAAAGAAATTAAGAACCACGTGTATCACAACTTTTTCAAATTCGTCCCGTAAAGGGGTGTTAGCATGGTTTTTGAGTATGAAACGCGGAAAAAAATATCATGCATTGATGAAACTTTGTGAATACATTTATTAAACTAAAGCAATTAATGTATAAATAATATTTTTACCGTTACTAATCTCACTTTGTTTGTAAACTATTTATTTGAAAATATACATAATCGGGCACAGGTCGATTCTGTATACACAGATTTTTGTAAAGCCTTTGACAAGGTGGATCACTTACTGCTTCTCCAAAAGATTAGTTTTAATGGTATTCGTGGTAATCTTTGGCGCTGGTTCTCTTCTTATGTCACAAACCGGACTCAGAAGGTCGTCTTAAATGGTTTCTCATCTGAATCCATAGTGGTATCATCCGGTGTGCCTCAAGGTTCTATACTTGGCCCTTTATTGTTCGTGTTGTATATTAACGATATACACACATGTTTTAAGCATTCCCACTTTCTGTTATATGCAGATGACCTAAAAATTTTCCGAACAATCAATACTATTCATGACTGCGAAAAACTACAGCAGGATCTTGATCGCCTCTCTGCTTACTGTGTTCTAAATAAATTACAACTAAGTCTATCAAAATGTAAAACTATTTCGTTTTCAAAAAAATATTCAGTTATTCCCTACACATATTATCTCTGTGACAGTCCTCTGGAAAAAGTCTCTTTAATTAAAGATCTCGGCATACATCTAGACACTAAACTTCATTTTGATTTTCACATTACTCATATCGTTAATAAAGCGTACCAAATGTATGGTTTTATAATGAGAACATGCAAATCTTTTAGACAATTAGCTACATACCTATTATTATTTAAGTCACTTATTAGAACGCAGTTGGAATATGGTACGCCTGTCTGGAACCCATTATATCAGAAATATAGTGATCAAATTGAAGCTGTACAGCGTAAATATTTCCGATCTGTTAATTATAGATGTACTCACTCCTGGGCTTCATATAGCACTCTTTTAAATAAATTTTAAATGACACCCTTACACCTAAGAAGACTGTTTCATGACCAAATTTTTCTATATAAAGTATGCAATAATGTTTTCGATTGTAATGAGCTGACTAATCAAATTTACATTCGAATACCAAGCCGGTCGCAGCGTATTCGTGATAATTACAATCACTGCTTATTTGCTCCTAAACATTGTAGAACGAACGCAGGTGAACGGGCACCTTTACGTAGATTAATGAAATCTTACAACGATAACTTCACTGAACTTGATATACTTTTTTTGACACTTAATCAATTCAAAAAAGGTGTACTTGAAAAGCTAGAATCCGTCAATTAGATTGCTTTGCTACGTCGTGATTGTTAATTTGTGTATTTTGTAATCTTTTCTGTTCTGTTAATTTGTGTTTTTAGTATTTGAACCTACATAATTTTTGTGCTGTTATTTAGTTTATTCTGTGGACAATGGTGTTGGTTGTGTAATTACTTTAAATGTTTGTATTTGTGTTTTTGTATTTAAGCTTTATTATGCAATTGTTTGTTGTCCTAAAGAAATAAAAATAAAAAAATAAAAAAATTTTTTTGAAAATCAATTCTCAAAGCGATCCAATTAGGGTTCAAAAAATTTTTTTTTCGACCTGCAGTCACAAGACTTAATTTATGTATTGCACACAAGAATCTAAGAAACCTATTTTCAGCATTTTGCAAAAAATAACCCCTATATTCATTTAATGGGGTTGTAAAGTTTACACATATAATGATTTCCATTTAAATCTATAATGCAGCTAGAGTAACGAAACTCGGTACATAAACTCAATAAAAATATTGAATAAACTAATTTTGAGCATTTTTGTAAAATCAACCCCTAAGTGGGTCTAATGGGGTCTCAGTTTGTATGGAAAACAATTTTTTTTTACCACATACACGAAATTTTGTAAACGTACTAAACAAAAGAACTGAAGAAACACCTGTATTAAAACTTGTTGAAAATCGACACTAACGGGGTTTTAGTATAGGTTTTTAAGTTTGAACCGCGGAAAAATATTATGCTGTATTGATGAAACTTTGCGAATACTATCAAACTAAAGCAATCCATGTGTAAATAGTTATTGAAAATCAACACCTAAAGGCATCCAATTGGGGTCCAAAAATGTTCTTCGACCTGCATTCATAACACTTAATTTATGTTTTGCACACAAGAATCTAAGAAACCCATTTCTGTCATTTTGCGAAAAACAATCCCTAAGGTCAGGTCATATAATGGGGTTGAAAAACACGTAGAACGATTTCCATTGAATGTTATAATGCAGCTAAAGTAACGAAACTCGGTACATACGTACAACATACATACATATATACATAAACAAAACAATGTAACAAACTGATTTTCAGCATCTTTCGAAAATCAACCCGTAAGTTGGCCAAAAGTTACTATGGAAAAAAATATTCATCTCATGGACACGAAACTTTATAAGTGCATTGATAAAAAAACACGTGTATCACATATATTTTTTTAAATCAACCCTTGAACGGTTTTAGCATGATTTTTGAGTATCAAACGCGGAAAGAAAATCATGTTGCAATGATGAAAATTTGTGAATAAATTCATTCAGCAATTTATTTTGAAAATCAACCCCTAATAGGGTCCAATTGGGTCCAAAAAGTGTTTTTTTTTGTCCTACAGTCACAGGACTTATTTTATGCATTGCACACAATAATCTAAAAAAGTTATTTTCGGCATTCTTCAAAAAACAATCCCTAAGGTAATTTTATGAAGTTGCAAAGTTTGCAAGAAGTTTGCAGGTTGTTTGAAGGATTTTCATTTTAGCTATAATGCGGCTACAGTCACAAAACTCATTAAATAAACTTAACATAACAACAAGTAACTTTTCTGCATTTTTTCGGAAATCAACCCCTAACTGGGTTAAATAGGCTATCAAAGTTACCAAAAAAATATTTTTCATCACAAGGACCCAAAACTTTGTCATCAAAAGAATTTGAAAAACACGTCTGACAGATTT
The DNA here is from genome assembly GCA_911728495.1 of Furcula furcula. Classification (NCBI taxonomy): domain Eukaryota; kingdom Metazoa; phylum Arthropoda; class Insecta; order Lepidoptera; family Notodontidae; genus Furcula; species Furcula furcula. Next base: position 12,714,845 of record OU452264.1, read on the forward strand.
TTTTGAAAATCAACCCTTGACGAGATTTTAGCATGGTTTTTGAGTGTGAATGCGGAAAATAAATTCATGTTGCACTGATATCGCATTCATGAAATTAAAGAAATCCATGTGTTTTTTTTTATTGACCTCCTAATGGGATTAATTCGGGTCCAAATCATGTATTTTTACCACACAGTATTTATTTTATTTATTTCACATAAGAATCTAAGAAACCTGTTTCCTGTATTCATCAAAAAATAAAAACCCCAAGGTCAATTAATGGTTTCAAAGTTTTCATACAGAAGGATTTCCATTCAAGTTATAATGCAGCTACAGTCACTAAACTCTGTAAGTAAACTCAACACAACGATTTAGCAAACTAATTTTCAGCATTTTTAACCGACTACAAAAAAGGAGGAGGTTCTCAATTTGTCTGTACAAATATTTTTTTTCTATGTATATGTTCGCGCATGACTCTGGCAAATATAAACCGATTTCCAAAATTCTTTCTCCACTGACTGGGTACCATAAAAAAAAAATTACCTACTTACGAACAAGCAGTTCCTGAAAAAACAAAAATGCCGACTCAGAAAAAACTGTAGGAATGCCTAAAAGATGATGTTTTTTTAAGGACAAACTCTGGCAAATATTTACCAATTTCAATGATTCTTTTTTATTCAAAAGAAGGAACCACTGTAATGAATATGTATAAATTTTATCACAACCGGATAAGAACTTCCTGGAGAATCATGATTGATTTGGAAGAATTTATCCAGTAAAAAAAGAATACATACAAACGAATTGAGAACGTCCTCCTTCTTTTCAGTCGGTTAAAAAACCATGAATCTGATGTTCTCCATTACATTACTCTGACAAATATGAACCGATTTCGATGATTCTTTTTTTATTCAAGAGAGTAAACTACTGTAATGATTTCATGCAAATTTCATTAGGACCGAATAAAGTGTTCCTGAAGAAAATATACACAGTAGGTACGTCAACACCAACTTCAATTATTAGCTTTTTAGTGTTGTTGAAGTCGGTTCATTGTTTTTGTCGCGTTGTGTGCAATATTTTATTCGAAAATCGACCCGTGGGACAAGTGAGGTATCAAAGTTTGTATGTAAAAAATATTTTTTCAGACACGAAACTTTGTCAGTGTACTCATAAAAAAATTGAGAAACACGTCTAACACATTTGTTTTGAAAATCAACCCTTAACGGGGTTTAAGCACGGATTTTGAGTATCAAACGCGAAAAAAATAATTATGCTGCACTGATGACACTTTGCGGATAAATTCGTAATATTGAAGTAATCCATGCCTTTTTTTTAAATTAATCCCTAAATTCAATTCAGTTCCAAAACAATATTTTATTCCTACAGCCATACGACATATTTTATGTATTGCATACAAGATTCTAAGAAACCGTTTTCGGCATTCTTCGAAAAATCCCTAAAGTTTGCGTGAAGAAAGACCTCCATTTAATGCTATAATGCAACTATGGTAACGAAACTCAGTAAACGAACTAAACAAAACTATAGAATAAACTAACTTCCAGCATTTTTCGAAAATCGACCACTAAGGGCATCACCAATGGGGTTACCAAATGGTTTCCACTTAACAACCTCAAAAGTTTTTTAATGGAATTGCAAAATAAGTACTGTAGGTATCTTTTTAACTAAAGAAGTAAATATTTAAGAAATGGGAGCTATGATAGCTTACACAAAAATACAGGCTACATACTTGATACATATTAGATCAGGGTTAATAAAAGTGTGAAAAATATTGAAATCGATCGTCCGAAGATCGGACCAACAATAATAACTAAGAAGACCTGAGGGTGCACCGGTATAATTGTGACATAAGGACGTTCAACATCTCAGTCCTCTCGTGGCCATGGGTGCTGCAAAGCATTCGAAAGGTCTTTCAATGGGTAGCATTCGCGTAAATAAAAGACAACATTATAAACAATATTTTAAAAAACCTCGATCCATAATTCAAAACACGTTTGAGTAACAAAGTAAACGCGGGCGAAGCCGCGGGCTACAGCTAGTAAACATTAAATACAGCATTCCATTTTAAAACGGGTTTAAGGGACATCGTACCGAAAAAATTTTTATAAGATGTCAAATAATGTCCGTTACAACATTACAGAAACCATTTATATGGAAAATGACAAATTACTGAGTTATTAATTTTCGAGCATGTAATGAATATATGCGGATAAATATTTATTTCTCAAATTACTGTTTAAGTGCACAAAGAAAAAATTAATAAGTAAATAATTAAATAAATTTTCCACAAATAAGTAATTTATTGTTTTTAAATTAAAATTATGTTTTATTATTATACCAATAATGATATTATACTAATTTTATTTAAAAAAAGTGTTTTTTTTTTGGAAATTCATGAAAAAGCCGATGGAAAATTTCAACACTAGAGTGTTCAGAATCATGTACTGGATCCCTGGTATCGGTTTTCGGTACGATGTTCCTTACACCCTGTATAATAATAATACCAGCCCTTGTTTATGTCCCACTGTTGGGCACGGGCTTCCCCTCAAGATGAGGGGGCTTAGGCCTTAGTCCACCCCGCTGGCCAAGTGCGGGTTGGTGACCTTCACATGTCATTCGAAAAAACCTGGTAATAGGTTAGCTAAAGCTAGTAGGTTTTCTCAAACCTCACGATGTTTTCCTTCACCGAAAGCTAGTAACAATCAAAGAAATCAGAGGTGAGAGCCGGGTTTTGAACCTGCGCACCTTGTCATCAAGGAATGCGTTCGCCCACTGAGCTGTTACCGCATATTCATTATATTGTAGGTATTTTAAGATAACTACAAAGTAGGTATACCATCTATTTGTGTTTCTTTTCTTTGCATCTTATTAAGTATTTGTGTCAGAAACTAACTGGAAGAGATTTCCTTCAGTTGTGCCCTTAATACGAGAACAAAATAGAGAGCCTAAGACTTAACTAACGACATATATTTGTGAGTATGTAAATAAATATACTTTATCAGCAGCTGGTGGCTTTGGGCTATTGTTAAAGTTGACAAGCATTATGTTTAACTAGCTGACCCACGCAGCTCCGCCTGCGCTATTTTTACGTTAACTAAACTTTGAATAACAGACATTCGCATCGAATACATAACCTAATTTTTTATAGTCTGTTAAAAACTGGGACCCACTTTTTACTTGCTCTCCGAAGCACGGACCCGTTTAGTTCAAATGGCGTTAAGCGGTCACCCATCTCTTACCTAACGTTGCTTAACCAGATCGATTACAAAATCTTGAAAACAACTCTCTATGAGTGTTCCCTTACTAATATTTATTATATTATAAAGAAAAATTGATAAAATCGGACCAAGCGTATAACCAAGTACCCGTTTTGACTTTAATCCCCTCTCCCAAAAGAACCGTGCTAGATTACGGGATAAAAAGTATCCTATGTCCTACCTCGTAGTAAGAGCTCAAATCATGCCAAGTTTCATTTGAATCCATTCAGTAGTTTCGGCGTGATGCTCAGCCGTGATACAGACAGACAGACAGACAGACAGACAAAACTTAAAAAAATTACATTTTCGGCCTCAGTATCGGTTATAGAATGCCCTCCAAATATAATTTTCAAAATATCTTCAATGTACAGAATTGGATTGTTACAGTTTTATTATAAGTATAGATATGTGATGAACATACAAATAAAGGCTGCATTCGATAAGCTAGCTACACTTATTTTACCATTTAACCTTATTTTGAACTTAGGTTATAGCTCTGTCGACTTTCAATGACAGATGTGAAGAAATAAATATGCTCATAATTATGTGCTAACTGATAACGGTTTTGTGAACTCAAAAATTATTTTAGAGTGAAGCGAAGAGAGATGGGAGTGGGTGGAGGCTATTGGACAACAAGGCGGCTCGGCATCCCTATATGTATGTATACATCGACATTTATCTTATCCGCACTAAGCGCTACACTTTAAAATATATATTTTTTATATGCCCCATCAACGTCCCTCTTCCGCATCTCTTCACATATCTCTGAAAGGTTAAAATGAAGTCATTATCCACTACATAGTATATCTGTTTATTCGTTTGCTTCATCCAAACTGTACGATAGATTTTGATTTTTTTTATGTGACTGAGTGAATTACGTACGTAACATATACATGTATAAGGTTAAGTCTCTTAATACTGAGATAAGCCGTGGCAGGTCGTTAGTTAAAGCATCAGAATCTTCAAGTTCAGAATTGAACATATAGGTAACTACGTCGCCAAAGATTAATTTTTAAATTATAGAATGGCTTTGGCAAAACTGTATCTTCCTATAACTGCCATCTATATTATTTCCACTGTAATCATTGAATCTAACATAGTAAGATTTGTGATACCGCAACAAAAAAAAACATTGGTAGCTTATTTATTATTTATTTATTTACACTTAAGTACAAACACAATATACAGAACACATTTGACGGGCCCGTTGGTCTAGTGGTTAGTGACCCTGTCTGCTAACCAACAGGTCGTGGGTTCGATTCCCACCAAGTGTCTGGGTGTTTTATCTATATAAGTATGTATTTACAAAAAAAAAGTACTTATATAAGTATTAGTATCAGTTGTTTGGTTTCCATAGTACAGGTTCTGCCTAGTTTGGGATCAGATGACCGTGTGTGAATTGTCCCAGGATATTATTATTATTATTACATAAAACAGAAACATTGTACATATAGGCGACCTTATCGCTAATAAGCGATTTCTTCCATGCAACCCAACAGGCAGGCAGCTTAGTGTGTACTTAGACTCAAAATTATTTTCACACAAGTGTTTTAAAGATACTGTATAACTGTTAACTTTGTGTAACGTGTATTTGTGTTACCTATACTATAAGTGTAAGTTGTTAGATACTAAGAAAATATCGTCGACGTGTGTCGAGATGTGTTTAATCGGTGGTCTAAAATAACAACTATCTAATAAAGATATGAACGTCGAATCGTCGACTTATGTTACATTAACGATGACTGTTCTGTGTCCACCGTGAACAATAAATATCATATTACCCAGGTAACAGCTTGTCTTGCGATAAGTTCACTGAAGTTATCAGCCGTAGTTAGTTACTGTGTACTGAGAATTACATTAATTCTAATTTGTCTTTGGTTGAAGAGATAACTTGTAGTAGCTGATTCAACATAAAATGCTAATAATAGCAATGTTAGTACTAATATTAATAACAGAAATATGAATTATCAAGCTGTTTGTTTCTCTGTAAGGTCTTAATGTAAATTAAGGGTAATCATTACAAAGTATTTTTTTGTGTATTAGTACCTCTACAATTTAAGTTTTTAAAAGATTTTAATTTTTTATTACACACCGTGTAGTTACTCGTCAAGAAAAATGATAAAACTATACATTATTGATAACATTAATCATAAAAAAGTTTATATAAAAAAAATACTTTTCTAGACAAGCTTTTATAAAATACGTCAGTGGTACTGTAAGCTGATCAAAATGAGTCGAAACACCGTCGTCGATCTACTGTAAGTTACTGAAAAGTTCCGTTGCCTACCTTCTGTCTCCATCATCAGATCAGCTCTCTGTCACCATAATATTGTGTTGTCTTCGAAGTTTGACAGGCATGCAAAATTTCAAGTCAACAACTATTAAAACTGCAAACTATTTAACGATCCTGCAATGAAAACCAGATTAGAGCTTGAATAAATTGCTCACGTAATTTACAGGAATCGAATCCACGACTTTCGCTTACAAAAAAGCCCGTGAAAATAAAAAAGAAGCATTAAACAGAATTTTATAAAACATTTTTAGTTAAAGTTCAAAGATAAACCAAATTCTGGACATGAAAAAGCTTGCACAATTTGCGTATCGAACCAACGCCAACGACAGAACAGCGTATTATCTAAATAAGGTAAAAAAATATATGTGATTTTTTTAATGTAAAAAATAATTATCATATCCTGGCACAATCCACACATGGTCATCCGATCCCAAACGAGGCAGAACGAGTACTATAGTAACCAGATCACCCGATACAGATTATATAGATAAATGTGGGAATCGTACCGACAACCAATTGGGTAGCGGGTGGCTAACCACTAGCTACACCAATAGGCCCGTCCAGTATGCTACGCGCTCTCGCATTATGTCGCCACTGAACCGCTCTATATATTTTTTCCATAACATAAACGCTATACGACAAACAAGAGCAACAACAATAATCGTAAAAGCCGTCGTCGCCGCGTTAGTATATCACCGTGATAAATATACAGACTGCTAACGTCGCGGCAGTAGAGAAAATTACTGACCGCATCGCTTCAAAGCGTTGCGATGAGTATAAAGCGATATTTATCTGTCTCTTGGCCTCGCCGCGCGCCGCCTCTGGCACCTATCAAGTTGAATGCGGCGGCGTATACTGCTCCCTACGTCCATAAACACAAGGGCATAAAGCATATTTTACTGTGCACGGATGGTATATAGATGGGGATACACCGTAGATATGCCCGTGTAGAGTGACGCAACGCGATAGCGACTTCTACGTATGTATACAATAATATTTGTACGTGTGTGTTGGCTCGATACAGAGACAGTTTGCGATCTCACCTGTTGTTAAAAATAATGATAGTCGGTGAAAACTTTAGAGTAGCCGATAAGAGAGATCGTTTGATACAATTAGTCACGTATGCGGTGGTATTGCAGTTATAAGGAGCGACCCCATATTTTATGGTGTTGCAACTAAATCGTGCTGTGTAAATATTTTCTAAATTAGATTTTTTTAGTAAAAAATATCACTAAAACTTTATCATTGGAGATAAACCAATTAAATTTCTACAAACATTTGTATATTATATGTCTTACTTATTTTTCCGCCACCTGGAGAAACAATTTTTGCATTTATTTCTTTCTGGTTGTGGCAATACTGACTGACTAATGTGACTGACTTGTGTGAAAAGAAGATTTGCTTACGGCCATCTGCATGTGAGAAGTTAATCATTTCCACTCAAGTCTTTTTTAACGGAGTTCAAGAAGAGCGAGAGAGAGAGAGTAAGTACATGTGAGGGTAGGTTTATATCTTCTGTAGTTACCTTGGCATTCTTTTATATTACACTTCTTTACTGGTACATCCAAAAAATATTCGAACCAGCTCAAAGTTATCTCCTAAACTAATTTCCCAACTCCGCAATATGACAACAATTCCCTCCAGAATTTTGATCTCGTACGCGAAGCCCCGGGCAATATTTAAGCGTAGTGCGGCACACATTTCCAGGACATATTTCACCGGCTCACATCGCCCGAGATTTCCCCGGCCCGTCTCTCCCGGTATCTTATCGCCCCTCGCAAAAGCGCCGCGCCGTTTCCATCTAGTGACGGGCTGTCACGACGCGTCGACGTACGAATATTGCCACTTGGCTTTTATTATAGAATTTATAGAACACAATCTGCCGCAATTGTTTTTGCTGAATAGTTTTCTTAATTAAAATACTGGAAAATCTCTAAAAAAGGGAAGCTCACTAGTTTATTAACATTACTTGGGCAAGGACGCTAGGACTTATTCATATCACCGTGACTCCTGGTACCAGTGAACATACCGAGGTTTGACTCGCAGCAAGTCTCGGGGAAACGGTTTTGAATCCCGCAACCAATTTACTTAATCAGAAAAGAGTTAGGACCTGCTACTTCACTGCGACTTGTCACCCGAGGAAACCGTTATTAGTTATTAAGTCTCACACACATTTCACCAGCTACACTGCCTTTCACACCGGAACATAGCTATGTTTACACACCGCTGCTTGGTGGCAGAATGTCTCTGCGTTGGTACGATAATCCCTTGCATAAAGGACTTACCAGCAAGGGACCGTCCAAGTCTCTCGCAATTATTTTCTAATACATTAATGTCTTTTTGGCCCTTGTGACGCTTCATTTAAAATCAGTTCAAACATAATTTCAAATTACTGTTAAGTTACTACCTACGTCGCTGTCGTCGTCGTCGTGAATACCGCAACAAGTAATTACCGCTTTTGTGCGAGCGAGTATGACGCGAAGCCTCTACGGAATTTGATTTCGCCCCGGAAGCATTCGGAAGTGACGAGACGGAATGCTAATTGAGCTAAATTATTTATTTATACAAAATTTATGCTTAAAATCTAATTATTCGGAATATTCAAAGTTATCAAAATGTCAGTCAATGTCTTGGATTCAATATTCCTGTTATTAGAACTGATTGTTGAATATTTTTTTAGGAATATAATAAACTAGAGTTATGGTAAAGATAACACATAGATCAGATCACTATAGTAGGTAAATCCTTGTTTCTGCAACTTCATGTACCTACGTAATTACAGCAAATCACACAAATTTTGCTTAAAAATGAAACCTGTACCCATATATTTTTTTTTATTGTATATATACATTAATTTTATACTTCTTCTATTGAATAGAATAGAATAGAATGCATTTTATTCCACACAGAATACAACAAATTTAATTATAGTACATTATTAAATACACGTCGTCTGTGTGAAACAGGGCTCCCACTCAGCTTAATGCTGTGTTGAGGAACAAGCCACAGAATATTAGTATTGCGAGGCATAGGAAAGAATCGATGGTCGCTATAATTTCTTTTAAGATCCAATGCTGCTTAGCAAATTCCCCTATTACTTATTTTAAACTGCATCACACTTGTCTTAAGATATCAACGGCTGAAGAATATTTGTCGATGAAGATAATAAATTGCAAATTCTAAAATTTATTTAACAATACGTACGTACACCTGATATGTAACACCAGTTATGAATGTAGAGATTTTCACCATAGAACGACTCCAAGTAAATTAATCTGGTATACCAAGTTTAAATAAAAAATGCATTTAAATTCTTCATCTTTTGTTACGTTTGATAGATGTACAGTAATTCAGACATATGTGCCATTCTAGACACGCATATACATATGTATTTATTTACAGGCTTACATTAAGTGGCATGAAAAATACCATAATAAAAAAATGGCTTTTGCGTCCCTTCGTTTGCGTTGCTTCAAACCAGCAATCTACTTCGTAGTATCCAGCCATTTTGCACACTATTCATTGTCTATACTTACAAATATTTCAATCTAGTCTTTTTTTTTGTTTAAATATTAATATTTACCATGAGACAGTTCTTTTATTATACCTATTATAATATTGTAAACTCTCCTTTCGTCAGTCTGCATTCAAATTGCTTTTACCTATTCCTTTCATCTTCATTAGGTGCTATTTCATTATAATAGTTCATTATATTTATAACTCAATACAACTACGTGTATCTAATCGGTTATGAATGTCAGAAGTCGTGACCTAAATTATAATTATATAATAATAACTATATTATCAGCTTACTTAATTAATGATACATGAAGTTTGTTGAATTATCAGGTACTTTTGTATACTATAGACACATCTCTAATTAACATCCCAGTTATGTATTTTTGAGATAATAAATGTAGGTAATATTCTCACATTACTTGATAACAATAATTACCTAAAATCATCATAAAAGACTTTTATTTCCTGCAAGAACACTATTACGTGTGTAGGTATAATATTTACTACTAATATGTGTTCTATTCTATGATCAACTATAAATTGGGGCCGGAAGTAACTAGAACGCACTTCAACCCTCTTGGATCTATTGTGCATGTCCTAGCCCTTCACTCCGTAGTTAACGTCTCGAAAAGTTCCAGAATTCTTTAGGCTAGCCGTACACGGTCAATAATATTGTCCATATTCTCCAACCCGTCCAAAGTCGCCACAGCGCCAGGTGCACAGTTAAGTCGTACTGACAATATTATTAACCGTGTTGGCTAGCCTTACGATTGCGCCAGTTTAGACTTGTACTAATCAATTATGTTAAAAATGCATAAGTTTATCAAGCCATTACGGACAGCATAACAGTATCAGTATAATCAGCGTACTAGCGACAGTGGTACACAAATCGCCGACAAAGTCTTTCTAGTCCTGAAGTATCCAATCAACATCTAATGTTATAATTTGTTTATGTTTATACATTATGGAGAAATTAAAGATAGTTCTCGCCTGTATACCATCGGAGACAAAAAAAAACAATTCCGCAAATTGCGCTCATAATTATGCGCGCGTGGGTCACGCTCACGTCGAGGTTATCGCGTCGTCGCGCGCTCGGCCGTCGGCAAACATGTGTGCAGACGTTGGGGCGGCGAATGAACGGTGCGAGTAAATGGCCCGCGCCAAGCCGGGCGCCTGCTCCTCGCCTCCCGTGTCCCGCAGCACATGCACACAAGTATCACGAACACTTGGTTAGCGTATATACACATAATTCATGTGTCGGTCGTCCGTCGCCGTCATCGCGTCGACGAGTTGGGAGTGTGGAAGTTCGATTTTTGAAATAAGTAGGTACTAATGACTTTTAATTTTGAAGAAATAGTCACACAGAATTCAATGAAGTCAAAATTAAATGATTGCGTTTTTATTCCTAATTTAAATTCCTAATTCGAATAGTACTTTAGAACTTGACCTCTATTTCCCCTGAGAAACACGGCAATCATGTAGGTATATTAAGAAAATAAATTATTTAATAAAGCAGTCATTTAAAAATGTTTGGACCCGTAGGTGTTTTTTAGATAATTACATTATTCAATCTTTTTTTTATTATCATTGCATTTATTAATAAGTGAAACTGGACATCATTTTCTGAAGTATAGTGTACGAGTACTTGTCATTTATCATCTCTATCTGGAAATTATTTTGATCCAACATTTACGCACAATGATATGATAATTAAAACTTTGCTGATATCATTGTTTATGCAGTCGTTTATTATTAAATTATACATTATTAGAATTATTGGGTAGAGAGGATTAAAAATGAACCTTCCGGTCAAAAGTCGAAGTCGGAACAAAGCTCAGAGTGTCAACTACAAATAGCATCAGATTCAATAATGTCAAGTCAAATTCAATAAGTTCAATATCGGCGAAAATCTCAGTGGCGTTCAAATTGAAACGTCAAATTCGTTCGCAGCTCGTCTCGGGACGGTCGCCGTTATCGGTACGAGCAGCCGTCCGGCGGCCACAAATCTTCCATTTCACTCGGCCCCAGCCTCCCGCCGCTACGAGAGAAAACAGCACGGCCCAAAGCACGCGGCTGCGTATACCGGCTACTCCCGAAATAGACCCCCCGCGCGGGGTGCCGGCCCATCGACGTGCTTTTAGTATGCTGCGCGCATGCGAACCGCCCGCACCCTTCTGCGCTCCTAGTACACACAAACTATAAACACGCGAAATTAAAAAACAAAAACCGTGCTAATTAGCATGCTGTAAGATCAAAATGGTCGCGATCCTCGCCAACCCGAAATGGAGCGAAGACCTCACCATCCAGATGATCATCGAGTACGAGAAGCGCGAGTACCTGTGGAATCCGGTGTCCGAGCACTACAAGAACAAGAAGATAAGGGAGCAAGGATACGTGGAAATCATAAACGCCCTGAATTTGGTCGACGTCACGGTTAAAGAATTGAAAAATAAAATAAAAAATATTCGCTCCTCGTACAGCGTCGAGTTGAAGAAGATCCGCGCGGCTAGGAAGGCCGGCGCGCATGCGTACCGTCCGAGCGTCACGTGGTTCGAACACGCAGACAGGTTTCTGCGGGCGATCGTCACGCCGAGCTCGGTAAGTGTATTTTTTGTTTACATCGCCTACACATGTTTACAGTTAACACATGCGCCGTGCCGTAAACCGTCTGAACGTTTGTTTGTTAGGTGGACAACAGTTTGCTGGAGATTCCGGCGAGCGACGACAGCGACGCCGTGCAAGATCTGAGCGAGCGGAAATCGCCGGAAAAGAAAAGCCCGCGAAAGCGTCGCAACTCAACACGGTCGTCGACGCCGTACGTGCTTAACACGCCGTCTCCACGGCCTAGCACACCGTTCGGTCTGAACCAGGGCACGTTCGGCATCCTCCCTTCGTCCACTTCAGCCCCCTTCTTGAATCCCCCCGTCGGGATCGCTACTCCGCTCACTACCTCACTCGCAACGATATACCCCGTACCAACGAAACAAAAGAAAGGGAATTCGGACAGCGGTGACCACTTAGACGTGCCTCAAGATCTGAGTCAACATTCTGAAAATGGCAACGAAAACGAATTTGAGATGTTCGGGAAACTGATCGCCAGCCAGCTACGGAAGTTGCCACTGAGCTTGGCTTTGGACACGCAGTTGAAAATACAGACTTTAGTGAACTCGGCCAGGATTCAGGCTGTGTACCAGCAGTACAGTTATGCTGGGCCCTCTCAGGAGGCGTTATCCGTACAAGCGTTGTCAAACGGCATTTTGGCCAGTATGTCAACTCAAAGCACGTTTGGCGCCAGGTCCTTGAGAAACGATTCTCCCGAAGATTTGAACAGGGATATGAGGACGGAGTATTCGTTAGGATCTGAAGCGGAGGATTAACTATCCTTAGATGAATATATCTATTTTTGCTCACACAAAACCTTCGTACCTCGTAATTTCTCTGTTGAGACAGACCGACGAATCGACCTTGCTCATCATAAGGTGATGATTGCGTTCAACGCTCATTACCACGAATCTTCTTGCAGATTGGTATTTAAAAACTTTATTTATACGTGTTTTAGATGGAATATTTAATGTGATAGATGTGTAGTTTTAAATGTCTTAAGACCAAAAGAGGTTTTTAAGAAAAAAAAATAAACAAAGGAAGTAGATAATTTCTTTACTAGTCAGTGGAAACTTCGGTGTGGTATAGATCTCATTGTTTTCGGCTGTGTTTAAGATATAAAAAAACAAGATAGTTACCAGCAATGATATATCATTGGTTACCAGTAAAAAAAATATTTTGATATATTATCATTGATTACCAGTAAAAAAAAATTTGTTTTATTTAGTATCTAATTTTTGCCACTGCACTGTAACTCCCGAACCCAAAATGTTGCCAACATTACGAATTTATTTTATAATCGTGATAGGTATAAATCGTGTAGATGTTATATTATGTGTGTTATCAATGTAATTCCCTAACTAATTGCATTAGGCTAGTTAATTGATGGTCTTGTCCGGGCTAATTCGATTGCGAGCCATTGCAAACTTGATATTTCCCGAGCAATCCTGACGTAGATTTTTTACTTGAGGTGCTACAAGCTTAGTGACATTCCGTCTTATTACGAAAAGCAGTCTAACTTTAAAACTAGGATTAGACTCAGGCTTAAGGAACAATTTCCTGTTTGGCATGTGGCTTGTGATTACAATTGGAACTAATTAAAGGTGTAATTTTATTCATACAATTTGCAAGTACTTTATCGATTTTGCAACGTCGAAGAAGATTAGTTACTTAGTTGGTAGCACTTTAAAGTAAATATTAAGCAACAAAATACCTCAAAATAGTAACAGTACCTAATAGTATGGATAATAATCATGATGCATTAATGTTTGTTGTTCGACGTGCCACAATTAGATTGTAACAAGAATGTGATTTATTGAAAATAAAAATATTTTATAAATGTCATAATAATTAACGTGTTTTGCAATCCCCTGTATTTCTTATTTTAAGTTAATCAATTTTATGGAGACGAAGTATCTAAGCATACAAACCATTAGATAAACAAATAAAGACTACAGGGTACGGACTTCGGGATACAAGACTATTTTAACCATTACTATAACCATGGATGAATTAATGCTATAACAGTGTGGCGCAGTGGCGTTCACACAATTTTTCGAATAGGGTATTTGTAAGAGTTCTTTAGGTCTTACCAGCAGCTGAAAGTTCACCTAGGATCAAAGGCCTCCCCCTTAGAAGGGAGGGGATGCCATAGCCCCTACGCTTGGGGGGCGCCTTGGGGATCGCAGTATAGGTAGAAGGTAAACCGCTGCTGCCCGTCTTCGTATTTTCCTTAGTCGCCTCTTACGGACATCTAACGGGAGGAGATGGGTTTTTTTTTTTTTTTTTTTTTTTTTTTTTTTTTCACCGGACAATAGGAGGCGAGCGCTTGAAGCGCTCTAGCCTTTACGGCAGAAGTAGCGACGAGCACAAGGGCACCTCAGGGAGGCACGGCCTCGGCTTGGGCTGTCGCTTAAGAGAGGGCTGAGTTTACCACCGGTTGGAGATGGGTGGGTGCTACCGGACACCCCACGAGTTCTTAAGCTCTGGTGTGTTTATTATGCCTTCTAAAATAACATATTTAGATTAACTAACATTATAGACTTTCTTTTACTTTCAAAACTAACCAGGAAGTCATAGGGTAGGCAAAGTATTTTTGCATGTATAGACTGTACGCTACTGGATATTAGCGATATTATTCGCTTAGCATAAGATTAATTGAATTAAATAAGATTAATTTGGACCTAGAAAATCATTTATAATTCGTTACGCAGTGTGGCATAATTTATACGCGCAATCCTGTCTCGATTATTGATTGCCAGTGTGCCTGGCACGCGGATGGCTGCTGGCAGCTGCTGCGTGCCAATCCTTGCCAACTACAGTGATAAAGAGAAACGGCCAAAGTGAGTATTGCTCCTTTTAGTTTGAAATGTTGAAGACCACTGCAGTGAGGGTTGCGAACAGAAAATCTGTTCTCATATCTCGAGTCACATCAAAAACATCTTGTTATATTTCGTAGCAATATTTACTAAGTATATTTATACATTTTCTGGGTAATAGGTATTGTTCAAAAGACGGTCTAGGTAGGTATATTATTAACATAATACCACCGCAGAAGTGTGTAAATATTTCGGTTCTGGTGTGAACTGTAGTGAAATTGCTAGGCACATCTAGTGATGTAAGGCAGTATAATGCATCCGCCTCAGTCTCATTACTAAGTAGTATTAAAAAAGAAACGGTCAAATGCGATTCGGACTCGCGCACCGAGCGAGTGTCCCATAACGTCTTTGGACCTATTAAAATTATTTTACCATTCGTCTAATATCTCAGAGATAGCAAAAAACCAAACCGCAAAACAAGTTTATTTGATGTGTTTTTTTTAAGATTACTAAAAAAATGTACTAGGTACATACTTAGAAACATTACTTTAATTTACCGGTTTTTTTGCCATTTTTAATTATAATCCAAATGCGCAAATGAACCTTTCATATGGTACTCGGTATAGTAGTCTCACTTTAAAATTTTGATGTCCCATATCGACCCCCATTAAAAAAAATAGAAAAAATCTTTTCATTTGCGATTAGGTTGGGTAAGTAAGATCTAATACTCTTCCAAGTTTCAAACCGATAGCGTCAGTAGTTCCTGAAATATATATGTAGGTGTGACCGACGGACAAAGTAATTTTTTTGCCTTTTAGGCATGGAACCCTAAAAATAATTTTCTAATATGCAAATAAATGAAATTTCCATCTCAATTCGAAATAAGAATGCTTACGGGCTCGAGTTACACAGCATTATATTTAATGAAGTCCCAGGACTCGAAGCTGAAATCGCGTCTCGCGTTGCGTTTGACAGCTCGCGCGCGCCATTTGACAACCTGAAATGGCGCGAACGGGCGCAAATGACGCGGTGTACCACGCGGGCATAGTGATGTGACTGTTCCGAAGAGTCACTGTTACTATATGTATAATACCTAAGTATAATCGATAAGATTTTTCATTAATAAACGTTGTACAAAATATACACACATCAAAAGTGTCTAGGGATCAAGCATTTTTAAGCGGATTTCTTGAGATTGAGATGTGGCTTTGTAATAAATTTATGATTTTATAAATTTATATGGATCCTTTTTGGTGCATTTCATAATTTGAATCAGGAACTGTGAATCAAATTCGAGTAAAAGATGAAAATCAGCTGTCAATATTTTCCCTATAAAAACATACAACGCATTGAAGACATTATTAGTGCTACTGTTTCCCTACTACTGATTAAAACCAACGTTATTATGGAGCGGCGACGTCATTTAAGCAGGGAAGAAATGCTCAGAGCCGTGGGAATGATAGAAGCTGGTTCCCGGCAACGTACTGTGGCTTTAGCTCTGAATACAAGTCAGAGTGTTATCAGTCGACTTTGGACACGTTACCGAAGCACTGGTACCGTGGCTGAGCGCCATGGAGGACGGTATCGCTGCACCACACGGAGACAAGACCGATATATTCAAATCTTAACTCGAAGAGCTCCAACAATAACTGCCATGATGTTAGCCGTGAGGCTTCATCACTCTTCAGGGAACTTAATTAGCGACCAAACAGTCAGAAACCGCTTGCATGAAGTGAACCTTCATTCCCGAAGACCGCTACGGGTACCACCTATAGCAATGCACAATCGTAGGATTCAATATCAATGGGCTCTTGAACACAGAAATTGGGCAGAAGAACAATGGCGTTTCGTGTGCTTTTCTGATGAGTCTCGTTTTGGTATGAGACCGGATACAAGACGTATACGACACTGGAGAACCCCTGGACGCCAACAGCGATTAAAATCCTGCCAGGAAGTCCATCCTTACAGTGGTGGAACCATCATGGTATGGGCGGGTATTTGGATCGGCGGAAGAACTGAGTTGATTTGGATCAGAGGCAACCTCAACGCTCAAATTTATGCTGAGACGATTGTATCAGACGTCATCGTTCCTCTACAAGTGCAAATCGGTCCCTTATTTCAGTTAATGCATGATAATGCACGACCGCACACCGCAAGAGTTGTAAGACAGACTCTCGCCGCAGCTAACATCAATGTCCTGCCCTGGCCTGCTCAGTCGCCAGACTTGAACCCGATTGAGCATGCATGGGATATGCTACAGAGAAGAGCTCTGCCGAATATGGAGGGTATCCAGTCGCAAGAAGACCTTTTTTTGTTGTTGCAACGAACATGGGCGGCCATTCCACAGCGTGATTTGGATGAACTCATTTTGAGTATGCCAAACCGATGTTCTTGTGTTGTTAGTGTTCGCGGTAGAAACACGGATTATTAATTGTTTAAGTTACCCAATAAAATTTTAATGAAAACTGTTATTTCAGTCTTTTTTTCGAACTTTTGTGTTAGTGGTTCAAATGTCAAAAATCCCTTTATTAGGAAAATGGCAAATTTCTTTATTAATGCAAAGGTGACTTGGTTTATCGTTACTGTGACAAACGAAAACACTTTATTTGATGAATCCTTAAAGAAAATTTTAATTAATATCAATCAGGAGAAAAGTTATTGCAAAAATATATGTTGATCCCTAGACACTTTTGATGTGTGTAGTTAGTGTTATGAATGAATTATGATAGTAAACATATTATACGCTATGCTATTTCTTGTTATAGGTGTTTTAAGGCTAGAGTGCTTTAAGCGCTCGCCTCCTATTGTCCGGTGAAGCTGTAATGGCCATCTGCGGCCAACAGCGTCTATCATTCCCAAAAAAAATAAATTGTTATAGGTGAGTTCTATATAAACTGTATACATTTTTATATAGATTTCTTCCCATAATTTAAAGTAAGACTGGTGGAAAGGAATCACGGCGGTATGCAAACTCGTGTTAGGGGTATGTATATGATTTCTAGTTAAGTTAAAACCTAAGTAACTACAAGAGAAACTAGTCAGACCTTATTAGTATCTTGTGTGACCTTGAAGAGAATTGAATTCCCGTGGTTCAATATTTGCAGGTTTCAAGAGTGTCATTAATATTAAAATAGAGACGCTCGTAGCCAGTTGTAACCACTGTTCGGTAAACGATCAGTTGGGTAAGCCATGTCAGGCAAGGTTAGTCCTTAGATGGGTAACGGTCATCGTTTAGTGGCATTTGAACTGAGCGTCTCCGTGCTTCGGAGGGCACGTTAAATGTCGGTCCCGGCTATTGTCATCTAGACAGCAGTCGTTAAGCTAAGTCAGAGACCTAAGGGCAGCTTCAACAACTCTGACACGATGTTGGCCACTAACCATACGACAGCAAGAACAATAATGATTTCTGATATTTACGCGAATATAAACCGCGATATAATCCGTAAAAATAGTTTCATTTCAACAAGAACAATATTAAAATTTATTCCAAATTATGAAATCTTACTATGTGGTAGTAGGTCCATTGTACAAGTTACCAGCCGGTGTTTCACCGCTTAGCAGTAGTGCTGCTTAACATGAATAAATAGCTACTGCATCTGTAGAAATTACTAGGCACCAGTAAATGTCGCAGGAGTCGATCGGAATAAAGTCTTTTGGCTCGCCACGTTCACGTTGCTAAAATGAATAATAATAAAAAAAAACCTGTCAATGCATTATATTTTGTGCGCAATGATATTATAAACCTCCCACAGGCCACAGGCAGGCCGGCCTCCCAATAGGTGGACAGACGACATTATACACATCGTGCAACCAGCTTCCTATCACAACCTTCTAACCGCGTGGGAACCAGAGGCAGGCTGCACAAGCCTGTAAGACTCTAACACCTACGAACGCATAATCACATTACACAGCAACCATCACAAGTATCTACATAGAAATACACCAAGACGTACCTAGGTACTAAGGCCTACACGTCCGCACTACATTATCATCACACGGGAGCAGAAACAATACTTTCTAATGTAATAGTCATAGTAAAGAATCAAGAACTTAGCTCGGAACACTCCCCGGCCGCTCCTAGGCCGCTCCCCGACCGCTTCCCGACGCTGACCGCAAGACTCTCGTTCGGATCCTCACAATTCAACTCACTATTACACCTCACTGATTCATTTACTAGGAATATCACGATAGAATGCCTTTGCAACAGATATTTCTTATCTATCTCTCATTACAATTGGTAAAATGTGACAACTCTACCTTCAACCTTAAGTATCAATTAATACTTGCGTTTCGTTGTCAATTATTAACCTATACTAATGACATTGCTATGACATATAATATCATTGTTTATGGGATAATAATATATCAACAGTATAAAATCTTTAACTGTGTCGCAGGATTAATTATTCGCTTGGTAGATAACATGTATCTTATAAAACTTACACATGCAACTTCAATCTTAATTCGTATCGATTAATCGATTCTCTTTGTTATAGCATGCCCCCCTCACTAAAATAGTGGGCGGGCGCGGCGCCGCGTGTCGCTCCATTACCGTTTATTCTGATTCAGCTGGAACTCGTATTATGATAATCCGCGATTTGCACGAGTCACGCGTCGTGCTAACAGGCAGGACACCTGCTTATATTTTACCTAAATACCATCACCGCAGTTTAAAACACTTTTGAACCAGAATAGAGAGAAGTCTATTTCTAAGTAATGTAATGCCTGTGGTAATACAGTACTACTTATGTGTCTGCTGGCTTGTTAAGTAGGGCCCTGTTTTTATTGAAACCCCACACAGCCAGTGTTCAGTGTATCTTAGTTATCACTTAGACTCAAAAAGTTTTGTTTCTTACTCAATGTAAATCCGTTTTGCGCACATTTCAATATCACTCTAATAATTCAGCTAAATTAACTTCCTTTTTTCTCGGAACTTTTATTTTATTAGCATCTTAGAGTTGTCTTGTTCCGTACGAACGAACTCGCACTTTGATTGCCGTCTTTATTACGTTCATAACCCACTGTATTTGACCAGGAGTTGTAATTTTACCGTGGATTCGCCTTATTTCCTCAACAAAAAGCATTGTAGGGCGTTTATTAAATTCTTATAAGGCCGCGTGGCTGGGCAGATGAACTTCGCTCGAGATTAGCTAAGCTTTTTGTATTACGAAAAGTGAAACGTACTAGAGGTTTCTACTGGATTATGTATTCCTGGTAACTTATTTGACACGCAGACTCCAAATAAATTTGTATCTATAATATAAGCCTTTATTCAGACTAATAAGTACAATATAATATACAATGTTGACATAATTACAGTGAGTTGACATCGACAACTTAGTCTGTTTGCCCAATTTTGGCAAAGGCCTCCTCCATTTCTCTCCATTCTGATCCATTTAGCGCTGTCCTCGTCCACGTGTTGCCCTGCTATTGCCTTTATTTCAAATTTACAAGAACTAATAGGCGCTCTGAAAAATTCGTATCTATCATCAATATACTACACCAACTAGATTAGCTGTCACGACCCGAAAAGTGGTCACGAAAATAGAGCTACGGAGACGGTTGTGTCGCTATTTCAAATTAGTACGAGTCGACAACAGCTAGCGTAAGGACGTACCGAAATTCCTTATTGCGCGTTTATAAACTGGCCAAATACTTATCGTAATACTAAAATTGCAGATGGAGAATTTTATTTTCGTTTCGTGTTCTTATTACTACTAGTTTAAATAATAAATATAAGTAAGATACCATTATAATACGAAATAAAAATTATTTATTTGATATTATCTCCTTTTCTTTTTTTTTTTTGGGAATGATAGACGCTTTTGGCCGCAGATGGCTATTACAGCTTCACCGCTAGTAGTTCGCAACTGCCATGCCGAGACTGACAAAATTAATGTTGCCGATAGGAGTGTCGCCACTGTCTATACGAAACTGTCAAACTACACGTCATTACCATAATAAAAAAGTTAGTTCTCATTTTTGCCACCAGCACGGATAAGTTGGTAAATCAGTGCAGTGCACACACAATGGAAGCACACATTTCTCAGCTCCAAAACTGTGTAAGTGCCAAATTGTCTGCAATTGTTTTGAACCTTATTTTATAGTGATTAAGATTTTCTTTTAAATGAGTACATTTTTGTTTAAGTCAAAACAACTATTTTTTTTCGTATCGCGTTGGTGATTTTATTGATTTTTCTTTGTCTCCGATGTAAAGGTTTTATGTGCCAACATTACTGCATACAGAATTAGACTTTATTACTACATGTGAAGGCTTCTATTAGTCCGACGTTCCGAATTATTTTAAACTATTTTCTACAATTTCTAGCTACGTGTATAGTTGTGTAAGTATATGTAACCGCGACCATATTTTCGATATCATTTTGTTCGTGACTGCTTATCTTGTTTATAGTATAGCGATGGTATCTATCTTCTATACTTACAATAAAACTGTAACAGGTCCAATTCTGTACATTGAAAATATTTTGAAAATTATGTTTGGGGGGCATAACCGATACTAAACCCAATAATGTATTTTTTTTTATTTTTGTCTGTCTGTCTGTATCTCGGCTGAGCATTACGCCGAAACTACTGGATGGATTGAAACGAAACTTGGCATGATTTGAGTTAATACTCCGAGGTAGGACATAGGATACTTTTTATCCCGACATTCAGCACGGTTCCCTTGGGAGAGGGGACTAAAGTCAAAATGTGTACTTGGTTATACGCTTGCTCCGATTTTAATAATGTTTCATTATAATTATAATAAATATTTGTAAGAGAACACTCATAGACAGTTGTTAACAATGTTTGGAAATCGATCAGGTTAAGCAACGTTAGGTAAGGTCATTAAATAATTTATTATTATTATTAATTTATTTAATTTCGACTCCATTAGTCACTCTAAACTACTGGAGAAGCTAAAATGTATTGGAATTACTTCAAAAGCTTATCAAATACTAGAATGTTACCTCACAAACAGATATCAGGTAGTAAAACTTGGAAATTTCGAGAGTAATAGTGTCCAAATGCTCTGCGGAGTGCCACAGGGTTCAGTCTTGGGTCCATTGCTGTTTCTAATATACATGAATGACATATGTAACATTGGGCTCAAGGGACATATATCACTTTATGCAGACGACACATGTTTATTCTATTTTGGCAACTCAATTCATACTATTGTTACAGAAGCACAACAAGACCTTAACATATTAGATTCGTGGCTACAAAAGAACCTATTAACAATTAATATAAATAAAACTTCACACGTAATATTCTCTGCTAAAAACAAAAAGATTCCAGCGTTCCCCCATCTTACAATTGACTCACAACCGTTACAAAGATCAAACCAAGAGAAATATTTAGGCCTGATTTTAGATAGTAGATTGACTTTTAGAGCACACATTGAATACATTAGATCAAAAGTTATTCCTTTAACCGGAGCCCTGCGAAACATCGCAAAATGCGTGCCCTATGCACTGCGTCACACGATATACAACACCTTAGTCAAACCACACCTTGAATATCTGATCCAAATTTGGGGACAATCCGCTAATACCAACCTACAAGACTTACACGTTACACATAATAAACTTATTAAGGTCTTATTTAACTTTAATTACTTAACACCCACCAAAGAAATCTACAATAAAACAAAATTACTTAATCTAAAACATATATATATATATACCAGATATGTGTTTTAATAAAGAAAATTCTAAATAATACCATACACACACACATCACTTTTAAAACTAAATCATACCGCTATTGCATTAGGAGAAAAGATGATCTAAAACTACCAATGATCAGAACCAATCAGTACGGTAAGAAAAATATAGATTATGAGGGAGCACAATTATATAATAGTTTGCCAAAATATGTTAAGGAGTCTCCATCAATTAATGTATTTAAAAATAGACTCAAAATGTATTTATTAGATAAGCAAAATGTATAAGTAGTATTTACTCCAACAGTTCCGACAGTTGGAATTCTTATGTATTTCCTACCTTTATGATGATTGTTAAGTTTCTCATATTAAGTGAACAATGTACCGTTCTTATTGAGAAATAAAGATTCTATAAACCGATTAAATAGATGGGTGACCGTTTAACGCCATTTGAACTAAACGTCTCCGTGCTTCGGAGGGCAAGTACAAAGTGGGTCCCTGTTTTTAACCGACTTTAAAAAAGGAGGTCTTGTATTCTATGCGAATGTATATTATTGAAAGTTTAGTTAACGTAAACACAGCGCGGGCGGAGCTGCGCGGGTCAGCGAGTCTATCTATAAATCTTTGGGTAATGCAGTTGTCAGCTGCAACTTCAAGTCCATCGATAATATGTTAGTTAACATAAAATAATAGATACCGATCGCGATGTTCAAATCTCATCTAAATCTAATGACTTGAATTTGATTAATTTCTTTGTTATTATGTATTACAATATTACAAACAATTAACCAGTAATTACATTATATCTTTTTAGCATTACAGTTTAATGATCGTATAAGCAAAATATTTACAAGTTTTGTTAACCATTCAAGTGTCATTATTACCAGTCTTCTGCGAAAAATACGCAAACTGACTTATTAGCGAAATTATCGGCTATAATCGATGGAAGTATTTTTTCTACTATGTAAAGTGAAGTGATTAAATTTCGGCTGTCAGCGTATAGTTCAAAAATTGTCATAAGCCATAAAGCCACATAAATTATGTAACAGGTATGCAAGGTTTTCCTTTATACAATAGCGCTTGACGTCCTCCCAAATTAACCTTATAGGATCGGGGTGCCCCATTGCAACTGACCTCCGACTTAGCCAAAACAAATCTGATAGAGGTGGGTCGTTCCGGACCGTAATAGTTCTCGGAACGATGTCCGCAACTGGAACGATATCGTTCCAATCCACGGTATAGTTTGAAGTCGTTCCGCATGTCCTCATCGGTGCGGGAT
The DNA here is from genome assembly GCA_911728495.1 of Furcula furcula. NCBI lineage: Eukaryota > Metazoa > Arthropoda > Insecta > Lepidoptera > Notodontidae > Furcula > Furcula furcula. The sequence continues at coordinate 12,738,276 of OU452264.1, forward strand.
CGAACTAAGCTAGAACTTCGGTCGGACCGATCTCACCGCACCGTAGACTGATATTGCACCGACTGACGCCTCCCGAAGTGGCACGAACCTTCCCGAACCTACCCGACCGCGCTTTCTGTCCGAACTCTGTATCTAGTGTGTCACTTATTTTATGTATACATACAATGAATAATGTTACTTGTGTAATAGTACTTAAGGTTGACTCTTGAATGTGACAAAATATCGCATATTCACTAGGAAATGAATGATTATTTTTTTCAAATAAAAATTTACAATAGCTTAATTAATACGTGATTATATAACACGTACAAACAGTCTAGTTGAAGCATCTCCTCTAGTGCGTAGTAGGTACCTAATAACTTAATGCATTGCTACTGTTACTATTATACATTAATGGTTCCAATCACACTAACATGACTCGTAAATGCAACGCCTGGACCGACGGAACTAGATAGTTCCGCGGACATGGTTCCTGAACATAGTTCCCAGAGAGAAAGGAATCGTTCCATGTGCAATCCGCTTCCGGACATGATAAGCGCACGTCTAAAATCTGATTTCCTTCGAAGTTTCGGCGTGCGTGATTCTCTACCACTTCCTACACTATAGGTCCTGGGCGTGGATGCGAGACAGATGATACTATCAAAGTGTTGTGTGAAAGTGAGACGGGGAGAGTATTGTGGGACCCGTACTGCGGCCGACACGGGCCGCCCGTAGCGCCCGCCCGTTCGGTAGCCGGTAGCTTACGAGCGTTGTGTCGTATACTGTTTCGAGCGTATTTGATACTTGACAATATTCAAGATCACGTAAATGTGAGAGTGTACAATGATTTATAATGTAGGTATTCGAATTGATTACATGCAACAGAAATATTATATGGCAATATAGTTCTGTTTTTTACTTATACGTAGATAAGTTGATAAAGCTTATACGAGTTTAGTGAAGAGCTAAGGCATATTATGTCTACATTTATTTACCTCAATACTAGATAAGTAATTAATCTCGAAAAACTTTATATACCCTTGTTGTTTTTAAATTTTTAAACTCTAACCTAATGAGAGTTGAGAATTGTACTAACGACAGTTTTTTGAAGCATTCAGTGATACGTTTACCGGTTAGTACATTAGTAGAACTGATATTTAGAAATCAGTTTATTTGTAAATTTCCAAAATGACAGGTTGTTATACCAGGGTAAATCCTACCAAATCCATATTAATTACGTATCAATATAACGTTAATCAATAATCATCGAAATTGTTCAGTATGTTGGTTCAATGTTATGATTGTGGTTATGAATCAGCTGTCTGGTTTGCATAATACAACCTCTGCCTAGTTAGGGATCAGATGACTGTCTGTGGATTGTTGGATATTATTATTAAAGTGTAAGATACATATTTATTTTTATGTAACTTACTGACAAGATGAGTATAACGTTCGTTCTGGTAAGCAAAAAGCCTTCTCACGGACAGTTACATGGCAGAGATATTAGTAATTTTGTTTTCAGTAAATTTTACTAAACAGCATTGTTTACAAAATCCTGTTTTGAGGTAGGGTTTCAGATACTGCGGTGGTACCTACTTGGCTAGTTTCTTGCGCAAGTCAACTACATAACAAAACCTACATAGATTACAAACAACATTTTCGTTCCAGTTTCTCTCATCTTAGTACCTAACACTAGTACTTATTCTAGTTTACACCGGGCTCTTCACAATAATTGTAGATGTGCGGTCGGTCGACACGATAAGGGATTATGACGTGTCCCCCAGCCTGGGATCTCACCCCTCATTCCCCCCTCACCGTTCCCCCGGTCTCACCCTCGTAGCCGTGCCGACTTTTTCCCGCGCTTGCACTCGCCACAAGTAAAGTGAATATTGAATTATGAATTAAGATATGAGCTGGTTCGCCTGAAGAAGGTAATTTACGCTTTCCTAGAAGCACTGCGGATGAAAGGTCGCTTATAAAGTTTGTTGTTAAGACAGTTTTCGTTACAAGTTCATGTTGCTCCGTAAAGTGCTTTAGTACTTTGTGTTTAAAATCGTTCGAAATATTTAAAACCATATTTAGGTGTCTGTGGGGAGCTATAATCAGAGTTTTTTTAGTAACATTTATTGTATTGAAATATTGTTAATCATCCGTAATTGGTATAGAGCCCATCGGTGTATGCTCTGCTACCGAATAGATCACGGGTTCGACAAATATTTGTGTGTCTAATCTAAACAGTCATGTTTGGCTGTTGTTTATCTGTATATATGCGTATCTAAGAAATAAAGTATGTGTGGATTGTCCCAGGATATTATCTGTCCCAGTCATTGAAAGCTTCAATATCAAAACGTAACCTTATTATTAGTAAAACTACTAGCTCTTTAATAATCTGGTAAAAGCTTTAAAATAAATCAGTCATATATATGAATTGTCAGTTGGTAAAAAACACTATTCAAATATTTACACCAAGCCTTGGTTCCAATAGGTAAAGAAAAAAGTCCAGTAGCGTTTGACCCTTCAATCGTTTTAAATATTCCATGAGCCGACGAGTTTCCCGTTGTCTTTGTCGTATATTCTTTAACAAACTTCCACAGAGTTCGTGACGGGGATTACATTTTTCGGCTTACGAACTTAACACCCTTCACCATATTTCAAGATAACATTATCTGAAGTTAAAACCTGTCTATTAACTTTCGCAAATTAGTAACGCCAGCCATTAATTTAATACTGTAATGTTACTGTATTGATATTATATTTTGTAATTGCTATTTTTAGCATTTTAAACTAAGATGTTGTCTATTTTTGCAGCTAAATCTCAACAGATTTTGCGTTTAATTTTAAACATTCCATTTTATTGGCCTGAGAAACGCCGAGGAGCATTCGCTAAAACATAAATTCCCGTCTCCGTATTCAGAACGCCCACTCGCCAATAAAGTAGCGATTCCTCATCAGGCAGCCCTACAGAGGCGAGCGATAGAGCCATAACGAAACACAAAGCGTAGCGGCGCCGGGACAGAAACCAGTCCGGGCAAATTAAATATGTAGGAGGCGAGCGCCCGCACCCACGTTGGCAGGGCTGCTATCAGAGAGATATTATTATTTTGTTACCTTTAATATAAGCTACTAGCATGGCTGCAACCTCACCTGATCTGATAGTAACCGGTGATGCAATCGGGATGGTTCAATTATTAAAAGCTTGTTCATTCTATACGGCACCTATGTCTAAAAATTACTAAACCACATCATAATAGGCTAGATGACTAAAAAATATATTTAGTCCGTCATTAAGATCATCAAACAATATTGGACACGTATATTTTTATTTGTCTTTTTGATTGATTTATTGAAGAATTGCGTTGAAATTCCGCGTGACGTCACGCCTGTATACAATTTTACGTACATAGAAAATGCAAACATGCAAATAATTTGATTTATTTTTTTTATTTTATCTGTTAGATTTGCTCAATTAACCTTATGTGGAAAAGATCGTATGTGTCAATGTACTATTTTTATTTGCTATATAATGACATTATTATTACTGATATGTGAACAAAAAAGAGTTAAAAATAATAAGAAAAAGTAGAAATACATTTATTAGAAAACACGCATATCACACACACGCACACACACACACACACACACAACACACACAAGAGACGACACACACTAATATTAAAAAGAAGCAAGTAAAACTTATAGCAAATCAATTTAATTCAGCCCTAGACTCGCAGCCCTATGTTTGAAGCGAGGCGAGCGCGCCGTCATTAGAGCCGGCGTTAGCGCCCCGCCGCCGCCGCCGCCCGCCAGGCAGACATTTTTTATGCAACCCACAACGCCCGACGGTTTTTTTGACACGGGCACTCTGCCGCCGCGCCAACTAATATACACTCAAGATTCAAATAATCACCATAACTACACTATACTTTATTGCACTAAGCAGTGAATTCTTACTTTTTTTGTGACTCGTCTGAGCTAATATACAAAATGGTCACGGTAAATACCACCAATGTAATATTCGCCACTTCGGACGTAAATATTAGAATAAATTTGTGAGTAAGAATAATAGTCTTAGATCATATAAAAGAAAATAGTATTGATTCTCAATAATAGCGTATTGGGTGGCCTATTTGTATTTATTTTTGTAACGCGTCGATTGCTGGAGACCTTTTATTAATATTTAAATGTTATAGTATTTATTTTAAAATACATGGTACATTATGAGAGAATAACATGTGGCTGAGAAGGCATTTTGTTTCTCACAAGTATCAATGACTTTCAAATTCATATATGTATTGCTATGCACATATGCTTGTATTATTCATAGCTGCATTGCTGTACATATTTTACATGACCTTACATTTAAATTTGAAATTCCTCTATCTAAAAATTTTTTTAGCCACACCCAGCTTCGATATCTCCTATACTGAGTTTATATAGAGTTGATGGTCCCATTGGTCTAGTGTTTTGACACCCTGGCCGCTACCCGATGGGTCGTGGGTTTGATTTCCACATTGTAGTAAATATATTATTTCTTATACTTTATTGCACACAATAATATTATACAATATTTTCGTTACGTTCAGTTTTCTGTCAGCTAAACTTTGAGTGGTATATATATAAGTATATCAGTTGTCTGGTTACCATAGTACAGGATTTGTCTAATTTGAGATCATATGACCTTCTGTGGATTGTCCCGGAATATTATTATTGAATACATATTTTTCGGAGGCAGGTATTTACTTTATGATTTATATCTACTTGCTTAGGTACTAAGTACTCTAGGCTAAATGACAACGGTAAATTCAATAAACGGGCGAAGAATAACACATTAATGGTATCAATTTGCACACATCCCACGCGAATATCGCCGACAAAACAAACATTGTTTCATTAGTTTTCTGTGTTAAAAATAAAAAGGCAAGAAGCCACTGTGGATATAAGTTACCGTTTGCGTCGTCTTGCTCGGTGTAATGTAACTGGCCTAAAAAACGAGTATGCTCCACACCCTGCCTGTGGAAGTCTTGTCGGGTCGCTGTGGGCGCGGCCCATCGACCACAAGGTTTAACTTACGTTGCTATGCTACCCACGTAGGTACTCGTACATTGCCGACTGCGTGCATTTCACGCTGTTCCGAGTAGATATTTCAAGGGGAATACTTAATGGAAGTTATATTAAAATAGTGTTTTACTCAATACCTTGTTAAAAATAGTTAGTTCACTTCTATACTAGATTTTGTTGTCTTCTGCTCTTTTGCGATAGATCTGGTTATGAGGTCATTATGAGTTTTTGAGATCCTTTTTTGTAATCTTCTGACAGCTTTTAATATTTAGATAATAAATAAGTAATCTAACATAAAATAAATAGGAAATTTGTTATTTGGATAGCTATAAAACGCGTTTTTTGTAATATGAGAAATATTTTTGTGTAGTTTTATTTAAAAAAAATGTGATGAACACAATACTGAGGGTATTGTGATTATCACGAAATTTTAACTTGGATGTCTCCAAGTTAAAATTACAAATAGGCAAATAGCTAAGTATCTGAATGTTTAAAAGTAAACTAACTTTAGTAGCAGGTATCCTAGTATTTATCACCGAATCATGACAAATAACATTCTTTGGAATACACAGCAATTATGTTTTTTCTGGCATTAGAGTGAATTTATTTTTAGTTATAGTACAAACTATAAAAATACCCTTAATGTGTATTTCGCTATAATTAGCTCCATCGAACACCGTTGTAACATTGGTTTTAACTAATACTAGTTAGGCGTAAGTAAATTCGAGTACATTCATCATTAGGTGCACACATACATACAAGTACCAGAGGCTCATAAATCAAAGCATCAAGCCGAAGCAGCCGGCGTACACGGCAGCCCATTAAACCGGCTCGGTGACAAGGTGACGTGCGCCCGCGGGGCGCGATAACGCGGCCCGTATCCTGTGTCGTGTGCGACAGGGCTGCCACGCTTCTTAAAAAAAAAAATACTTTTATAACCCAATTAGAAATTTACCTTTTAAACAGACTTTAAAGTCTACGTTCTCAAGTCGTCGCGTATTTTTTCCCGTTAAAATATCTATGTGTTTATCCGGTTGAAGTATCTGTGTACTTAAAATAAAAGTAGGAAATGTACTTATTTGTCTATTGCATTTTGCACGGTAAGTTCTAATGAAACGTATGATTGTTTATTGACGTTATTCCATACTTTAAATGCTCATTCTTGTTGTTGATTGAAAATATGTATATCCAACTATATTATATACATCACGGTCATGGGATCTTATAACTGGGCAAGTGCATATGCAAATGTAGACGTAGGGCTTTATGTTTGAAAGCAAGTTTAAGATCACCATATTGTGTGCTCGTACTGGTTAAAAAATATATGCAAGCTCACAAATATATTACTAGTTCTACAGTTCCCAACCCTATGTGTGATGCTCGCTCGCCTCGTGCCTCGTTCAATATTTGAGTATCTATCTATACGTGTTATGGATGCCTGGTACTTTCGGTGGATTACCGCACGGCTGGCTACGCTCCGCCTCCTTTATACCTGCGCTGTTTTATACAGCGCGTGTTTATGACGATGACAAATCGCGAGGTATAATTAAAAAGATTTAAGGCGCTTGTGTTAACGTTTACTCGAATATTAAACAAAAGGCAGTTCGATTTATTAACTTAATCATTTTTAACGTAATTTTTAATCTTTTTTTATTAATGTATGGGATACATTAATAAAAATAGATTAAACATTACAAGTTTTAAAAATATCACTGTATTGTTTTTTAAATTATATTCAAAATTGAGTCGTGAAAAATACTTAAATTTAGGTAAATAAAAGTGAGATAAGGTTTTAAGGTATCACCTGGAACGATAACAGTAAAATATCATTCACCGGAACATTGCAGAAGACACAATCTTTCCTTGAAGTTTTCACCGGCTCGCTCACCACTTATGTGAGATTTACCGGTGCAAATTTAACAAATCTAGTCCTCTCTAACTCTCGACAGACACATTCATAATATATTATCTTCTCCATCGACACAGCGTTGACGACCGGGCGCGGGCCGGATTAAATTTCAACGACTACTCAGAAATTTCGGAATTATAAACTGCAGGCTAATAGGATTTTTAAAGTACTTTTTACCATCGATGTCAGCAAGCAATAAATTAGATTTAAATCGTACCGTAGTCGGGAATAATTTAATAACGGACGCTGGCCAAAATCCTTGAAGAAATCCATCCACGTGTTTGGGAAGCACTCTGTTATTACGTAACGCATTTGGCTAATTTGGTAGTCTACCCTGGCTAAAATATTGAAACAGGAAACAGTATTTAGCTCCGTTGAAACTTGAGTTCCGTTACTTATTTCAAGACGACTTTGTGAGTGATTTACTAGCATCCATGTCGATCGTCCATGTCAATATAATTAAGAATTAATTTTAATTGTTCCAGGGTATAAAGATACCATATACATTATATAACCTCCTAGTATATGTTCTCTAGTCGTAGAAAAAGTGTCTGAAATCCATGAAGGTCCGTAGAATGTGGCTTCGAATATAAATAATATAGGACCTAAAATAGTCACCTTTAAATATCGTCTTTTATATCTCTGCGTGCATCGTCGGTGTAGCATATAAGAGCGGGTTTTATTGCTTCCAGTTATATTACTCATGTGACGTATAAAATGAAGCGATTGCGATTCGTCGGCACGTCGTCGTCGGTAAAACGCTTTATAAATCGAACTGTGAACTGCATGTGACTTAGTAAATCTCAGCCACGTGCAGATTTTGCGAGAAAACTTAAATATTTGATCTTTAATGTGAAATGTGTGTGAAATTTGTAATTTGAGGTGTCATATGGTGATGCAGACAATAATATCTCAACAATTCCCCAGAGAAAGTAATGTGGTTCACTAAATAGCTGGTAAAATTACCGGGCACAAGAGACTTATGACGGTGACGACCGTCAGTGCAATGCAAATGTGTCGCAGGCAGGCGTGTCGCTTTTCACCGGTTGAACGTCTTGCTTATCTCATCACTAGATTGAATAAAACCAATTCTAAGTAAATACTCTCGACACAGCATAAAATATGTGCACGTGAGTTTTGAATACCATCACAAGCAAAGTTCTAAAACATTTTCTGAACTATTACTATAGATTTTCATCTAAAGATTTATTTTTCTCCCTTACATGAGTGATACCTTATATATTGTATTTCTAATCGTGTGGTCCTTTAAATGCTCTCTTTTTCAAATAATACCATTTAGAATAGATTGGAATATACTTTATTGTACACCTGACACATGAACAAAAAAATGGTACAACGTAATACAAACAATAACAACAATACAGAAAAAAACCAATAAAGTTTAGTACAAACGAATCATTACCAGTACAATACCAAACCATTTACTTCTTTCTTTTAAGTTAATGGACTACCATTAAATAAAAAATAAACAAAATAAATACTACTTACTCGGAAATAATAATCAATAATTTAGTGTAAACACAGTATCAAGATGTTTAAACGCAGTATATATCCCTCACGGTCCGCGCGGCGCGGGGCGCGGTAACCGGGCCGACCCAAGTGGATCCCGTGTCACGCATTGCCGCCGTCGCTGAAGCGAGCCAACACGACCCAAGCCATGCCCTTTTATGCTTATCGCCCTTCATTCTATCACTTTTCCATGTCTCACTCATTATAAAGTTCCATGAAACTATATATGTATTGTATTCTGTAAGTAATAATAAAAACTGTTTCTTATAAATTTCTCGCGGTCAGTACGTGGTAGGGTAGGTTAGGTAAGACCGTCCAAGTATATACTAGCTCTAGCACGGTTTCACATATTCTACCATTAAACAACAGTGTAAACTGTGTTTCGGTGTGAATGGTTTAATAGTTGGCTATATCACTAGGATAAGTCTCTTCCACAGGATAAGTCTCGTCAGGTGCCACAGGTGTCGAACGGCAGTGCAGTGCAACTATCCATGAATAGGCATGTCCATGCCATCAGGTAAACGTCTCACTCCACTTATCACTAAAGTGTACTAAAAAAAAAAAAAAAAATAATTTCTTGTAATGAAAATAATTACTTGTAATGATCATGTGTAAATTTAGGTCCCGCATAAGCCCAAAAGAATAAGTAAAATAAATGATAGTTTAAAATAATCCAACTAGTGAAAGAATTTGAAGTTTTGATTTTAAAGAAAAATCCTTTCAGCCGCCGTAGCAACCGTTATGAAAAACACCGCTGTCGGATGAATGTCTCAGTGATCCTGTCACTTCAGCCCCTGTGTGTGGTCCATCCAGTGCAGGGCTGTTAGTAATTTCATTTCTGGGTTTCAATTCCAAGATTAGACATTTTTCTTTCTGGTAATCTCAGCAACAGTCCAGTGTTTATTATTGTGCCTAGTAAATGGTAATAGAACAGGCTGTTTAAATGTTGTATTTAGTAATGTTTGTGGTTGTATTCCTGCCAAACCTGTAACGAGAGTAAACTTTTTGGTTTACAAATAAATATCACTAAAATAATGTATCAAAATATTAAATCGTAGTATAGCAGCCCGCATAGAGTTTGAAACGGGCCGGAGGCGATGGATCCCACCCATGTCACGAGCTCACCGTGTAATGTTACCAACATAATGGTACTTTTCCCTAAAATTGGGTGGACTATTTAGGATCATACTATTTTTTTTATTACAAGCTTTTATTTAATTTGCAATGTACTCGTATGTATGTATGTAATTTGTTCGGGTGGAATCTTGCGACTCAATTTTCACCCACTTCTACACGTTCGAATCGTTTGAAATTTTGCACATGTGTCAAGGACTCGTGACAATACAATAATATGGTGTCATCGAGCTAATCTGATGATGGAGCTCGAAGGTGGATAAGGGAATCCATGGATGGCTACTAGTAAACACATCGAGTTAGGGCTTATTTGATTCTGATTTTCTTCTATTCACTTAGTACTGTGTAATACTAATGGTAAGTAGGTATACCTTATAAAAGCGCGTGTTTTTAGTTTTTTAAACTATTAATTTATTTAGGAGTCAAAATGCCCTAAAACATAGTTTAGAATAGAAAAAACTTTTTAGCTGCAGTTGAGAGTACAATATACCGTCGTCGAATTGTTAATTTGTTGTTTATAGTTACATATTATAACTTTTAAAGGATGTCAATACCAATGATGGTTTATTTATAAGGAGACTACCTCAGCAAAATATTGTCTAAGTAACCTACCACCGTGTGGAGACATATTCTGCCGCATTTTAGTATGATCTAAACTTTGCTGCATTCATGAGTGAGAGTCCTGTAGCTGAAGAAACTACTAAAACCTTAAAAGGTCTCCTTAGAACCGGAGGATGGGTTATATGGGATTTATACCCAGAAATGCACGCTCCCTCGCGGTTTCTTCGTGGTGCTCGAGACGACAAAGATCCTACACCGCGTTGTCGCCCACCTGGGGAGGCTCAAGAAAACCTAGCAACAAATCTGGGCCTGACGGGCCTGTTGGTCTAGTGGTTAGACACCCTGGCCGCTACCCAATAAGTCTTGGGTTTGATTCCCGCCAAGTGTTTGGGTGTTTTATCTATATAAGTATGTATTTACAAAAAAAAAAGTATATAAGTATTAGTATCAATTGTCTGGTTTCCATAGTACAGGCTCTGCCTAGTTTGGGATCAGATGACCGTGTGTCGATTGTCCCAGAATATTATTATTATTAATCTCAGATGATCAGTGTCAGTTCAATGTAACTGATTTTCTCTAACCGTATTTGTATTTGACTATGAAGTTGAACCAGTTACTTGGATACCCTCGCCAGTATATTACAACGAAACAAGTTAGGTACCAAACACAATTTGTAAAAGACGGAGTAATTTTTTGTGAATCTGGGGGGTCTAGCATGAGTTCTGATAATTTACGAGCTCAATCAAACTTTCAGTTCTTTTCCGTACTTACTAGTTTTTGATAGTTACCTAGCAGTGCGGTCGCTAGGGGTGCTGGTGTAAAATGTACGGAGAAAACTTTCAGTTTGATCGAGCTCGTAAACTATCAGTAGAAATCGTACCCGACCCCCAGTATTTGGAGCTCAGGTGCGCTATAGGCAGCCAGGCTGGTCTGGCTTTACTAAATGCCTGCGTATTTTTTCCAAAATCACATTTTCTGACTATGTCTTGGCTAAACCTATTTTTTTTTTAAATATACGTAGGTACTTCCATGTAATATGGATATTGCGCGTCCTTCAATATATTTCTCGGAATTCTAATATTAAAATCATTGAATCTATTATCATAGTAATAGATTGCTTCAAAAATATCGTTTTTTACTTGCAAAATCTCTACTCAAGCGTGGTCTCGACCATACTTACGAAAACAAAGATCAAATCTCGACTCAAGCAGGGATTTTGAGTTGATTACGATTCAAAAATAAAGGAATCGGTAGTCGACACTCAAGTAATGTTATAAAATAAATCATAAACGTCATCACGCACTGACAATGCTCAGGTGATTCTTGTTTGACAATTCAGTGCTCAAGTAATGTTCTAAAATTAAAACTTCAACTCGAACTAGATTTAAGTAGTACTTGAGTCTTGAGTATAGTTCTGTAATACGACCCTAAGTAGCATAAAAAATAAGTTCAATTTAGGGGAAATCATCTTAAAGAGTTGGTATCCCTGTCACAGTGTTTCCAGCCACCCCACCGCCTGCACACGAGCCGGCCAGCCGGCGGCGCCCGCCATCCGCTCGCCAGTGTGATATTCGATTCAACATTCAGCGAAATAAATGGCAAATCGCTCGCCACATCTTCCCATGTCGTGCTATTCACTTGGAATATTTTATCCAAAAACTCTCCGTAAGATATACTTACAGTGTGATCACCGACAGCGATTCCACAGCAGCATTTAGCATTCTTGAGTGATCGATAAGCAAAGAAACTAAAAACCTATGTTTATCAGAAATCTAAACACGCAAACACAAATACTCCAACAAAAGGTAACGTAGCAAAAACGTGGTGTAAAAATAAACAATAGTGGAACGCCGCATTCACGCCAAATGAGTTTCACCTCTGCTCGTTATGCTGCAGAGGAAAGGATCTTATTAATGATTACTTATCATCAGACTAGTTTCCCCTAAGCACATTTTACAAATACTCATGGGTTAAAGAATCTGTTGTTGCGTATTAATGTAGTAGACGCACATAATTATTCCGATCTTAAATCAATAATGACATTAAATTATAATTTTTTAAAAAAGTTATAGATTATAAAAAAAAATGTTAACAACAGTCAACCCTATCGACGTACACAAAGCCAGCTTGCGATGCGCTGCGCCGCAAATTCGAGTCAATCTTCGAACACGTCTCGTCACTTCACTCTGCGATAAATCTTGTAATTCTCGTAGTAGCCAAGCCACCTACGAAAATTACCGCTCACGCTCCATAGAATCATGGTTGCCTAGTACTTCTTGTACATTTGTAGCGTAAAAAGACGTATCTGCAGCGACTTTTTTACGTTTGCTTTTTTGAGTTATGATCGCCTGATATTTGATAGCGTTAGCGTCCATTGCTGATTTCAGCTGCTGCGTTTAATTTTTGTGTCATCTCTTTCGTCTCTCTCACTGAGATATTTTAGTTAGTACATAAATAAATACCTCATACAATTACATCACATACTGTAAAACATTTATGTAATTAGCAAATTCCATATTTCGTACTTGCTATTTTGATTCTTCTAAGAATCCTGGATGCCATTTTGTTTTCGATTCCGAAAGGCTGATTGACTTGCCTTGCGAATAGCATGAAACTGGCGAAAACCGAAGAATACTCATAACTTCATAAATCTATCTTTGCCGACTAGGTACAACCACTGGTGAAGTGGGGATCATGAAGCTGTTCTTTTAGGTGGACGGACATCTTTGATAGAGACTTTAAAGGAGTTTAAAATAAGACTTAAAAAAAAACATAGTGTAGAAAATAAATAAACTAAAGAAAATGAATCTGAAGGCCCAACCAAAACAATCTACGGCAAGGCCTAAAGCAATCGGGATCGGCCGGCTACAATAAGTAACGTTTTCTTCAATCCGAGTGTGACTATTATACCAGGAGCGCATAAACATAGAGCAATAGTAAGTGAAGTCAGACGGTCGTTTCGCGCAGAGTCGCAACCTCGTCGCAACCAACGGCCGCACCGGCCCGTGTCGCATTAGCAAAGCGGCACCTACATAATTTAGTTATAATGACGACGTGCTCGTTACCTCGTGGCCCATTAGGTGCCGACTACCTATCTACGTCGTCGACATCAAGCCATATCGATGCGTTGTGAGAATTCATAGCAATGTATAAAACTTTAGCACGTTGCTACATACCTAGTAGTAATATGTATGTATGTTTCGCGTATATACAATTTCAAAGTAAAAACCTATCTCTATAAATGCAAGAATTGTACGTTTCTATGTATGTTAACGTTACTATCTGTGTCTTAATCCTATAAGGCTAATCATTACAAAGCTTACGGCCTAAATTGTTCTTATAGCGAATTGTATTAATACAAGACAGACATGGTAGATAAGACAAAATCATATAGGTACTTTATGTTGTTTAGCTTTATATTGTTTTATACAAGTTAGGTGTTAGTTCCTCAGCTTCAGCACCCTTTACTCAACTGCTGTACCCAAGCTTGCCCTGTCATACATGTTGTTTTGCGAAAGAGTATTTGAACCTTCAGTGGTTCCACCTTGACATGTACAACCGATCTCTAGTGCAGACCAGGTCAACATAAAACTAAAGATGCAAAATTGAGTAAAGGTTTGCTCAAATGTTCCTTCCTATAAACATCAGTAACACTGTACCTACTGGTAGACCAGTAGGTATAGTGTTAAATATTTATTAATGATTCTTTGGTTTACTCTCATGTAAATAATATTACGCCATCCGCCCCTGTGACCCTTCTAAACACACTGCGAATTTAAGTAATATAACATGCAACAGACGCATATTTTGTTGAAAATTGAGGTAAAAAAACATTATTTTTAAATCGGATTTAAATCGGAAAGGACCGATTTTTTAGGCGACCCTTAAACCAAATGAGTCGGCAATTAAATTAACTCGTGTTTAAATTAATTTGTTTACAATGATGAAAAACCATTAATAAATGGTTTGTATGTTTTTGATCCATTGTTTTTTTGACGTTCTTGTAGGTAAAAGGCGCGATGCTATGCTCACTAACGAATTATTGGTACCTTTTTTCCCATTATATGGTACTCTTGTGGTACTCTTTTTATGTTAGTGCGATGTAGGTTAAACGAAAATTATCAAAAATGTGATGACGATGTGACAAAATAATGAAATGAGATTATGGTTGCTTAACACTAACACTTAATATTAAAGAAGAAAACAATTGCTTTATATTGTATATGCATACGTATGTATATTTATGTACGCGTTCCACCCCGCTGTCAGCTGTTCAATAAACAGTGCGTTGCAAACCTTCGTTCGTTTCACTTGTCCGTTCCTACTGCACACATATAGAATATTGGCGACGAGGATGGGATACTACGACGGGTACTAGGAGGAAAGCAATCCTCCTCAGCGCACTCGCAGACGCCACCTACAAGTTGGCTGTTGACTTAGCCTTGCCGAAGGATTTAGGAACCGTGCCTTATGTGGACATTTTAGCGTTGTTGGATAACCATTTCACGCCGAAGCATGTTGGATTTGGCGAGCGGCACAAGTTCTACGCGGCCACCCAGCAACAAGGCGAATCTCACACGCAATGGGCGGCGAGATTACGCGGGTTAACTATGCATTGCGGATTTTTAAACGTAGAAGAAGCATTACGTGATAGGTTCATCATGGGAATGCGTTCAGGGGCCGAAAAAGAGAAGCTGTATACACAAGACTTGACCGATTTGACTCTGGCGAAAGTCATAGAAATGGCGGAGAATATGAGCTGTGCTCGCGCCATTGCGGTATCCAGCACAGAGTTGCCTACCACATCTGACAACCAGGTGTATAAGATCCGGAAAGCAAATAAAAGCGACAAAAAAGTCAACATAAAATGTAGTGTTTGTGGATATAAAAATCATAAATCATCGGAGTGTAGATTTGCCAATTACAGCTGTAACAGATGTCACGTAAAAGGACACTTACGTAGAATGTGCACAAATGTGAATTATGTCGGGGACGCTGGCTACGGTGACGTTGGTATAGATGATGACGATGGTAAGCTATTTTATATACGTTCTTTGCGGGGAGAGCCTATGATGGAAACAGTGGTTATTAATAATTTGTCGTTTAAATTTGAAATTGACAGTGGTTCCGCCGTAAGCGTTATCTCAGAGTTCTATTACCTAAGCAATTTTAAAGATGTGTCATTATCACCTGCATGCAAAAAACTGATGTCATATGATGGCAAAAGAATTAGCTGCATCGGTACAATTAAGTTGCCGGTAGCATACGCGAGCCAAAATAATTCAATTATATTTTACGTTGTACGTGACGGTGGTCCACCATTACTGGGCAGAGATTTTATATCTAAGTTTAAATTGGAATTGTTACCAGTTAATTATTGCCAGGGTAGTGATACAATAATTAAACAATTGCATGAGCAATATACTGATTTATTCGCGAGCAAACTGGGTACTTTTAACAAATATAATGTTAATTTGCGGCTTAAGGATAATGCAAAGCCAATATTTTTTAAAGCGCGTTCGGTAGCATTTGCACTGCGAGACAAAGTTGGAGAAGAAATCGATAGATTGGTCGATTTAGGTATTCTCAAACCTGTTCAATATTCGGAATACGCTTCTCCAGTAGTACCAGTGCTGAAACGTGATGGGTCTGTAAGATTGTGTGCCGACTTCTCGGTGAGTATCAATAAATTGTTACTGATAGAACAATATCCACTGCCCACAGTTAACGAACTATTTTCGAGAATACACGGGGCCAAAATGTTTTCAAAATTAGATTTATCTAGTGCTTACAATCAGCTGGTGCTTGATGAGGAGTCCCAGAACCTCACCTGCATCAATACTCACCGTGGACTGTATAAATTTACAAGATTGGTGTTTGGGTTAGCCAGCGCACCATCAATATTCCAACGAGCGATGGAAGAAGTGCTGTCGGGGGTGGAAGGAGCCGTCTGTCTCCTCGACGACGTGCTTATTTTTTCAGGAGACGACGTTGCTGAACATCAACGGAGACTTAACGTAGTTTTAAAACGTTTGCGAGATGCGGGTCTTACATTGAAAAAGGAAAAATGTAGTTTTTTTCAGGACGAAATAAGTTATTTAGGGCATATAGTGAGTAAAGATGGCCTAAAAAAGTCACCTGAGAAAATTAAAGCCATGGTAGACGCCCCCGTACCTACTAATGTTAAGCAATTACAGTCATTTTTAGGACTTGTCAATTATTACAGAAACTTTGTGCCGAATGCGTCTGGTATTCTCAACCCCTTGTACGATCTACTAAAAAAGGGTTCTAAATGGACATGGTCAAATATACATGAAAAAGCTTTTCAATCAATCAAACAACTCATGACATCAGACCAGGTCCTAGCCCATTTCAACCCAGATGCCAAGTTAATATTAACGGTAGATGCATCACCTGGTGGGCTCGGCGCAATATTGTCGCAAGTAGATAGCGATGGGGTCGAGAAACCAATATCTTTCGCGTCGCGAACATTAAACACGGCAGAAAAAAAGTATTCACAAATCCAGAAAGAAGCCACAGCAATTATATACGGTGTCCGGAAATTTCATCAGTATCTTTACGGCAGATCCGTACCGTTTGTATTACGCACGGACCATAAGCCACTTCTATCCATTTTTGGCCCGTATAAAGGAATACCCGAAATGTCAGCAAACAGATTGCAAAGATACGCATTATTCCTTAACAGTTATAACTATGTTATTGAATACATTCGCAGTGACGATAACACTGCAGATTATCTGTCTCGCGCTAGCTTACCTGCACCGAGTGCAATAGAACACACCGCGGTGAGCCGTCAGCGGCCGTGCGCGTGCACTGGACAATGCACCACCGACAGTGAGTTACAAGGGGTCGATCGTGCGTCTTACGTTTGTTTTGTTGTAGATAATAGTATGCCGGTCACAGTGTCGGTGTTAAGAGATGAAACAAAAAAAGATATAGTGCTCAAACAAGTGATAAAATATATATTAGATGGTTGGCCTCCAAAGTGTGGTAACGTAATTTTAAAACCTTACTATTTATGTAGGTCACAATTATCTTTAGAAAATGGTTGTGTAATGAGGGGTCATAAGGTTGTTTTGCCCAAAAGTTTATGCGACATATTTTTAAAAGAGCTTCATAGGTCCCATTTGGGTATTGTTAAAACGAAAGCGGAAGCCCGGTCCCGTGTTTGGTTCCCTGGTATTGACAAAGCTTTAGAAAATATGATAGCATCATGCAATGTTTGTATACAACTACGCCCCGCGCCGCCACGGGCGCCACTTTCACCTTGGAAATATCCAGATTACCCTTTTGAAAGAATTCATATTGACTTTTTAGGGCCAATTAAAGGTTGTATGTATTTTGTTATCGTAGATGCATATTCCAAATGGGTCGAAGTATATAATATGAACACCGTCACAACATCGGTTGCAGTTATTAGGAAATTATGTGACTATATGTCAAGATTTGGCTTACCAAAGACGTTAGTAAGTGATAATGGCACAGCTTTTTGTTCGCACGAATTTGAGCAATTTTGTATGTCTAACGGTATCTCCCATATTACATCACCAGTCTATCACCCTGCGAGTAATGGGCAGGCTGAGAGTTTTGTGAAAATAGTGAAAAAAGGTATAAAATCGGCTTTAATGTCTAGTACAAATGCAAAAGATATGTCCATAAACCTATTGAGGTATCTTTTGGATTATCGTAATTCTGTACATTCTGCCACAGGTGTTTCCCCGGCTCAAATAGTATTTGGTCGAAAATTGAGATCGCGTTTAGATTTACTTTCGCCTAAACCATCGCCACCGTCGGTAGCAATGAAACCTAATCGCACCAACCAATTTCAGTGCTCACCATCTAAGCCACAACATAGCAATAAAACACATAGTTTTAAAGAAAAAGACATTGTATTGTTTAAAAAATTTATAAACAAAACAAATTATGCATGGTGTAAAGGCACCGTTGTAAAACGTATTGGGAAAGTTTTATATTTAATCAAGGACTTGGATACTTTGCAGTCTTTTAAAAGACACAAAAATCAAGTAATGTTATTTAAGGGGACGTGTAACGATGCAGACGACAAGAGTAAGACTCATGATTTACTTCTCGAATACACACACACACCGGAGTCACATTCATCACCACGAGCTATTACGCCACCGCCACAGCCGAGGTCTACGCCGTCGACTCCTACACAAATTCAATTGCCTCCGTCACCGCCACACCTGTTGTCTTTACAGAGTCCCTCAACTTCATTAACTGCTGAAGCGGAGTTCTCGTCGACTCAATCTGGAATTACACCGACAGCTGAGTCTCGCAGAGAAAGGAGGGCGGAACTGTATGTGCCAAATGAGGAGCAGTTACCACAGGCAGAGCACGCAGCTGACGATGCTCATTCGGATTCTGATGATTTCCATGAAGCCGAGAGTGACCAAGAAGTACGATGTGACAGCCCTAAACTGGGACCACAGAGATCGTTACGAAACCGTCCCCCTGTCTCATATAAAAAGTATTTTAAAAAAATAGTAGTTTAAGGAATTAGTGTACACTAGGGGGAGAGATATTGTATATGCATACGTATGTATATTTATGTACGCGTTCCACCCCGCTGTCAGCTGTTCAATAAACAGTGCGTTGCAAACCTTCGTTCGTTTCACTTGTCCGTTCCTACTGCACACATATAGAATACTTTATAACCTATTAAGTAACAAATGCTAACGTAAGTATCAATACTAGACTTGATCGTGGAGACGATTAATTACCATAAAAATCGCCTTTGCATCGATGATACTCAAATGCACCAAAGCTATTTTCTTCTATATTTATGTTATCCTGGTCCCTCCTCTCGGTATTCCATCGTAATGGCGCTGCTCGCTGCCGTCTCCGGCGCCCCTCCGGACACCCCTCTCATTATCCGCGCCACTTTCTCCCACTCCGTCGCCGGCTGATTGATTGATTCATTCCCTTGGCGGTAACGATAAGTGTTCAGCTTAGCTTGTTCAACTATTCCCTGCGTTTTGGGGCGATTATACGACGCTAACCCTACTGTCCAGGTTACCTCCATCTCTTCGAGCAGTATTACTGTAATCTTTCGTTCGCGAAAGAAAGGATGGAGCTATAATAAAATAAACAACTGCGTATATCTGCGTCTCTTTTCCACGTAAAAGTAAAATGCCATAAGAGCTGGCCGGCCACAGATGTTTGTATCGATTATTTTTAGATCGAAGGAATCGAAGCTATCGATATCTGATGTGGCGATGATTTTTGGTAACTCCAAACACGTTTTCAAGTACCTATTTAATTTCATCATCAACAGCAGAACCGAAAGACGTCCACTGCAATGGGAGGGGTTGCCATAATTCCCACGCTTGGCACGGGGATCCCCTAGATCTTGCAGTATAGTAAACCAATAGAAAGACGCTGCTGCCCGTCTTCTTGTTTTCCCTTAGTCGCCTCTTACGGACACGCAACGGGAGGAGATAGGAGGGTGCTACATACGTACGTATACACATTTAATTTAATTTAATTTATTAAGGATCGCCAACATTACATCATCATCATCATCATCAGCCGGAAGACGTCCACTGCTGAACATAGGCCTCCCCCTTAGAACGCCACAATGAACGACAATTGGCTATTTGCATCCACCGGTTACCTGCGACGCGCACAATGTCGTCTGTCCACCTAGTGGGAGGCCTGCCAACGCTGCGTCTTCCGGTTCGTGGTCGCCACTCGAGAACCTTTCTTCCCCAACGGTTATCGGTTCTTCGAGCGATGTGGCCTGCCCATTGCCACTTCAACTTGCAGATTCTGAGAGCTATGTCAACATTACATACATTATCAAAAATGAAGAACATGAGCACAGAACATGAGTTAAATGTTGTAATAAATTATAGGTGACCACGACATGCGCAAATACAAGTGCGATAACAACCTGGATAATAAAATAGTTGTTACCAATCTTTAAACATTAAATTATCAAACAGAATTAATTAAAATGAAAATAATTGAAAGAAATGAAATGAAAAGAGAATTTATAATAGATATAACACAAAAATTGCCAAATATCTTAAATTAAAACTACTCGTAGAATAACTAACTACATACCTGTAGAATAAGAAGAAAATAGATAATAGAATCAATAGAATCGATAGAATCAAAGAAAAAAAGATAGATACATATATATATATATAAATACGTATATATATTTGCATTAAAATGTCATACAGTGTCAGCTAAAAGACTCATCAAGGATTTACGACACTTAGTACGAAACTTATATACGAGTACATACATACGAGTCGTTAGCCACGCTCTGTGGACCATACCGATCTTAACTTAATTTGTTATTAATCATATTTACTTGTTAGGTGCGCAAGATTTGCGTTATCAGCTTTGATTAGTCCCAGTTTTTTTTTAGATCAGTGAAGAATTGTCCAAAAAAATTATTAAGCTTGTATTTGGCAACCCTTCAGTATACAGCACAGACTACTTATCATAGCTAACTATATGTTAAGTAGTCTATGGTATACAGGAACCCGCTGCAGTCTTAGAGGAGATACCACGTTCTAATTACTCTGAGGCTGCAGTACCAGCCGACCTGCGAACCAAAAATCCATCTGTTGAAAACGCCTTTAAGTCCGTTATTTATCGTTGAGCGTTGACGTGGCTGGTTTACGACGCTGAATTGTAGCCGGTTTTATGTTCCAGAGATATGGCGTGCCACGCTTATCTTATGTTGATATTAAAACCGTGCCATTATTCTGTGCCATTAAAATTGCTTTAAGAATTGAGAACGATCTGAAGCGGTGCTGGGATTGTTTTAAGCGGTCCTTAGCAAAGGCAAAACCGAGTTAAAATGTTACAGATACGACAAGTAATAAGTTTTAAAAACTAAAACCCGACTATGGATAAATCGCAGTCTAATAATGTGATATTATATAGCCTACAACCAGCGGACAATCAAGACGCTTCTAACGACACCCTACTTGTCAAATTATGTTAAGTAGATTAGGAGCCGTCCATTAATCACGTGAGGCTCGAAAGGGGGGGAGGGGTTCCGAAAAAATCACGAAATATCACCAGGAGGGAGGGAGGGGTTAAAAAGTTGCTAAAAAACATCACGTGATTAATGGACGACCCCTTAGAAGATATGCGGGAACAGATGCACATACATACATACATACATTCTTGTTAAAATCATAACCCTCCCTCCGTTCCGTAGTCGGGTAAATTCAATTCAATTCAATATTTATTTCGGATAATTCCGTAAAAAGCGTTATTTGTCATTTGACTGACTGCTACCTAATAAAATGGGCTCGAATAGGTAGGCCCGTGGGCGTGGGTAGTCCGGGTGAGAAAAGCATCCACCCATCTCCACCCGCGAGGCGACTAAGGGAAAACAAGAAGACGGGCAGCAGCGTCTTTCTATTGGATTACCTACCACCTATTCAGCGAACCCCAAGGCGCCTGCCAAACGTGGGGATTTTGCCAACCCCTCTCTTCTAAGTTGGAGGCCTTTGTAGCACAGTGGAAGCAATTTCGGCGGCACTTTCAGTTAGTCACCCATCTATGGACTGACTTTTTTTTTTTGACGCGGGGGAAATCTTCAGAAGATCTTACCCACTAAAACCCCCGCACATGAAAGGGGACCCAAGTCTCTCAGTTGGGAATTTGGTATGTGCACCAGGGGCCCCTCAGTGCCTTGCCTTTCAGCCCGCCGCCGCCGCCGGGGGGCGAATTGCAGGAGTCCACTGCTGAATATAAGACACTCCTTAGAACGCCACAATTAATGAGAATTAGCTATTTGCATCCACCGGTTACCTGCGACGCGCATAATGTGGTCAACGCACCTAGTGCCAGGCCTGCCAACGCTACGTCTTCCAGTTCGTAGTCGAAACTCGAGAACCTTTGGTGGTTCGTCGGGCGTTGTGGTCTGCCCATTACCACTTCTGCTTATAGATTCTAAGAGCTATGGCCGGTAACTTTAGTTCTTCGGCGAATATTTAATTCTGGATTTTATCGCGCAAAGATACTCCGACAGAGCATAGGTCTCTTTCTTCATAGCTCGTTGTGTGACTCTGAGCTTCTCTAAACGGCTAGCAATTAGCCTTACCGTGAGTATCCAGTACCGTATGTCATCAGTGGCAAAACACACTGGTTAAAAACCTTCAGGGAGTGAGGTATTTCGGATAAGAAGATATCGCGTAGTTTCCCGAACGCTGCACGTCCGAGGCGACTTCTTTGCCGAATGATCATAGCAACAACTAAGAATTAAATGACAAATCATAACTATGTATGTACTTGGTTTCCTTACATACGTGTAGGTTTAATTGCTTGCAAGTAGAATATCACTACTCCCTCACTCGTCCGTAATTATTTCACATGTAATTACAGACAGTACTACGGTTAGGGTTGGCAACTTACTACAAATTTTAGTTTTTAACTTTTAGTTTATACAAAATAGGAAAAAGAAATACATAGGTAATTAAAGATTGAAGCCTTTAATACCTTGGAGTGACGTTGTTTAGGAAATAACGAGGAGTATTTTCGTCGCCTTTCCCACAGAAGCTGAAGAAAAAAGTATTCGATCAGTGTGTCCTTCCTGTCATGAACGTGGACACTGAAGCCGAAACGTGGACACTCACGGTAAGGCTGGTTCACAAATTTAGTCGCTCAGCAAGCTATGGAAAGGTAGGCTCGGAGTTTCTCTGAAAGATCGAATCCGGAACGAAGTGATCAGACAGAGAACCAAAGCTATCGACATAGGCCACTGGATTAGCAAGCTGAAGTGGCAGTGGGCTGGCCATATCTGCCGTAAGACCGATAATCGATGGCGCAAACGAGTTAGCCGATTTAGTACATGAGTCATTTGGAAAATCGTGATACTATAACCATATTACCAGTCTGATTTCTGCTAACGCGAAGGTTCTCATTTACAGTGACAATCAACGCCTTGAAACTCACAATAATATAAAATTAGATAGGGGCGTTGAAAAAGACAATGAGTACTAAAATTGCAACAGTGTTTTATGTGCATGGTAGCCCTATGGTCGGACGCGGGGCGCCGCGGGCCTTGCTTGCTTGAGGCATATCGGGGCATTAGCTAGCAAGGCGTGTGTGCGATCCACGCTCTCCGGCCTCGCCGTCCGCGCCTAATAAATACTACCACGATAATTACGTTGGAACCGAATAATTAATTCCTTGTGGGCGAGCAGTAGGCGTCTGCCGTGAGACAAATCTTTGTATACGCCAGTCTAAATGGCTTCCAAACAATTGAAATATCGCTTAACACTTCTGCGTTCCTGTGATAGGGCGACTAATTTGCAGCTTTCCTACGGTGTACAATAATAGTATATTTTTCTTTTATTTTTTCTAATACAATTTTCGTCCATTATGAAAATATATGTATCTGACCATAGATTTAAGATTTTTCACTACGTTTCCCATTATATATCGATGACGTTTCCTGACAAAATGATGTAGAGTTAGATTTTTTCGACAGAGAGAACTGTTTAATATAATCAGAAACGAAAACCAAAGACAGTGTGATCGTAGTGTTGTTTAAATTCAAGCGAAAGTTAAAAAAGAACAAAATTAAAAGAAATCTATAAAAATTAAGAATTGTACTTAGTTGAAAACAAACATATAATTTCTACGTTGCTATCAATGATATTATGTACGTATAGTATGTATACTATATTATTCTTTATAATTAATATACTGGTACTATATTAAACATGGTGATGTTAACACCAAACTGACAGACGACTTAACTGTTTGTTTTTTTTGTTTTTCTTTTCTAAAAAAGATTTTATTATTATTGTAGATCCTGGCTTACAGGAGTAACAGTGGTGGGAATGAGTGGTGGGATTAGTCCCACAAAGGTCCCACATAATATTATTATAATCACTTACTAATAAATACCAAAGGAACAAACAGTGCAAGGAGTTGAGGGTCTTGAGAACACAATAGAAATTGGATTCGCTTTGCAACATTGACTCGATCCTGAAATTTGATAGCGATTCCGAATCCCGCAGCCGCAGCGTTCTAATTACGCGTCATCAGCGCGGTTGGTCGCCGCGCCGGCGCGTCGAGCCCAGCCTGTACTCAGAGACAAACATTCGTATACACCTTAATATCGCTAGAAATAAGGTTGAAAATAAATGCTTTGTCACGAAACTGTAACTGTGTACAATCGTAATTACAGACTACTAGTGCAATGCTGGGCGCTTGTAATTTATGATAGCCTGGTGCCGCCGCGCCGGTAAATGTCGTCACCGGTCGGAGTGGTCAGTTTTTTAAACCGGAAAATCGGTTTTCGACATTAGTATCCATATTTGTGGGTGCAGTCATATAATTTTTTTTTGCAATTCTAAGTATTTATATCACAGCATTTTTTCTTTTTTTTCAGAAACAATGTTTTGTTTGTCTTTGAACTATTTAGTATAGACTTATCTAAAATACAGATAGATAAAACAAATACATATATCAATTTGTCAATTTAAAATTGTGCGGTGTTTCTTCCGCTTTATTAGTTACGCTTATCATATCTAGATCAGAATTTTTGTCCGACTTCACTCCTATAATAACCGCTTGTGAGTTAAAACGAATGCATCTTAAAAAATATTTTTTTGCCTTTCATTTTATTGCGGCAAAAGACGCCACCTATCTTGTAGGACGAAGTAAAACATTCCCAACAAGTCTTGACAACCAAGAACCGTGGCGCAATAAATACACCGGGGAATTAAATAAAACGTTGGCTGCCGCGATGCTGCGAAAAATAAAATAAATAATACGGCGTCGACGGGTGTTCCGGTGGCTCGCGTTCAGCCCCATTGTTCTTGTGGCGCCGATGGCAACACAAAGATACCAGGGCGCTAGATGTGGTAGGCGGTGGAATTTGGGTGAAGTAAGTTCAATTTACGTACGACCTTTAAACAAAATAGTATGGAAATACAAATATGATTAGTGGACCAAAAATTTAGCGCCTGATTATTATAATGGTACAAACATAACCTCTATTATATTAAATTTGTTAGGAGTAGTACGGTTACCTACCGTCATTTTTCTATTACCTTCGACTTTTGTGGAACTACATACATACAGGGTGGAAAGTTGTCAACATACGAGATTTTTGTAAATTATAGTGATATTATAAAAACTAAAACAGAAATAGAACCTAAGTGACCTAATGAGTAAAATGACATTCATCATCGAAGTCCATTGCTGAACAAAGGCCTCCCCCTTAGAATGGAGGGATTGCCATAATCCCCACGCTTGCCATGCGTCTTGGGGATCGCAGTAAAGGTAGTAGGTAATCCAATAGAAAGACGCTGCTTCCCGTGTTCATGTTTTCCCAATTGTTGTCGCCTATTAAGGAAACCCAACGGGAAGAAATGGGGGGGTGCTATTTTTATCCGGACACCTCACGGGTTTATTCGTTAGGTCATCAAGTTTATATAGAAACTTTCTGTTCTGTTTATTTTTTTATAATATATGTACTTTAATTTATATAAAATATTTAAAAAAAAAAATTGAACCGACTTCAATATCACTGAAAAGTATAAAATAATTTAAATATTAAAGAAGTTGGTGTTAGCGTACCTGCTGTACATATTTGGCACCAACTTCAATAATATTTAAATTATTTTATACTTTTCAGTGATATTGAAGTCGGTTCAATTTTTTTTTTAAAAGATTTTATTTTAAACTTTTTAGTGATATTTTTATATATAAAGATTGAACCATCGAAGACCGTAAAATGATCTAGGTAGGTTATGATCACATTATCGTCTACATAGTTTTACATAATTCATGTTTCTTCGGAAAAAAATATTCGGTCGTAACGAAATTTGCATGGAATCATCATAGTAGTTTACTCTCTCGAATAAAAAAAGAATCATCGAAATCGGTTCATGATTGTCAGAGCAATGTAATGTCGAACATCAGTTTTATGGTTTTTACCAAATAAATTCCTCCTCATCGTTCATGGTCTTCCAGGAAGTTCTTATCCGGTTGTGATAAATTTCATACAGATTCATTACAGTGATTTCTTCTTTCGAATAAAAAAGAATAATTGAAATTGGTAAATATTTGCCAGAGTTATGACCATTTTTGTCCTTAAAAAGCGACCAAAAAGTCATCTATATAGGCTTTCCTGCAAGTTTCCTGCGCAGTCACCATTATTGTTTTTTCAGGAACTACTTATTCGGAAGCAATAATTTTTTTATGGGACCCAACTAACGGATTAAAGAATGGATGGAAGAAAGATTTTTGCAAATCGGTTCATAATTGCCAGAGTTATGCGCGAAAATACATAGAAAAAATATATATATATATATACAGACGAATTGAGAACCTCCTCCTTTTTTTGAAGTCGGTTAAAAATTTGTTGACACTTAACGATTCCACCGTATCTAAAAGAGTATTTTTTTTGGTAATATGTTTAATATTAAGCAATTTTCTAAAAACAGTGAGTGGGCACTTATCACCTCAAACTAAAGTAGAATAAGTACAAAAAACAGGCTGCGTGAGTTATTGTAAGAGGAGTTGTTGCAAAATGGGCTAGTAATATATACACCACCTCAAAAAATCGAGAAAAATCCATGGAATTCGGGAAAAATATAAATATTTCGTTTGTTGTAATGTTAATTACAATTATCATTTATTTTATATCTATATTCAACATGGCGTCCTAAGATGGCGTCATCACTGATGCCGAATTAAACTGTCAGCCAGCGAGCTGTCAATAGCTACTGCTGGCACTGCTGCTGTCACACTTGTCACAGTTGGTTGTGTGCGTGTATTGTATATAGTTAATTGATTATCATTGATATTTTAATTATTAAAATGATGTATGACAAAACAGAAACAAAAATACAAAGAGTACTGTAATAAAAATACTTTTAACACTATTGATAATAGAAATGTCACATGACAGTGACACAGTGACACTTTTCCGCCATGCCAGTTTGTTTTGTTATGTGTTGCAATTCTAAGTAAACATTCTTTAAGTTTGACAAGCAAATAAAGCCAAATTAAAGTAAATGGATGGTTAAAAACTGTTTTATGTGTGTTTCCCTTTTTTAGATCTGTGGTATAGTGTACAAAGTCCTAGCCCAGGCTCCATACATTTTGGAACATCTCTTTTCGTAACAAAACGTGGGTCACCCAAGGTCGCAGCATTCTCACTAATCTCATGCTATCGATATTACGATGCAGAAAATTGTCACATCACTAGCATGAAAAACTATAGCGGTGTTCTAGGGACGGGTAGCATCGGGATCGCACGATCGCGCGGGCGGGAAGTGCGTCATTAGCGCCAAGTGCTACTTGTAACACGACGCGACGCCCCAGCAACGCGGAGCGGCGACGAGACGGCGAAATTTATCATAGTGTATATACATAGCTTGATTTGTACGTAGGTACGGTGCCGCGCTTCGAATGACCCGTCAGTTACCTATTACTATTACTGTGGAGCATCGATATATATTTTTTTTATTTATATTATTATTATTACATAGTCTATACCATAGTATAGACGAAAAATTTGTTCGGGGAATCGACGCGATACTAGCTCCATTCTAATTAATTTTTCTTAGCACAAATTTTTCTTGGCACTTTTGCGGGGTGCGGGAGGCGAAGTAAACACACAGAGATACAATTTCACGCATACCCACACTATAATAAACTCGCAACACATTCAAAAAGATACGCACATAAATAAAGAATGACCTGAACATATGAACAAGATTTGGCAGAGGGGTTAGCGCATCATGATCGCTCCAGTGGTATCTCCTCTAAGATACTATGTGTCTTTCCTACTCCTCAGGAGGAGTTCACTTTTCTGATTAAATTCGATGTGGGGTCCAAGACAATTTAGCGTTTCCCCGCGACTCGCCGAGGGTCAAACCTCGGTGTCTTCACTGGTGACCACTGTAGATCCTGGCTTACAGGAGTCACAGTGGTGGGAATGAGTGGTGGGATTAGTCCCATTAAAAAAAATGTCTATACTATAGTAAATTAGTAAATGTATGTAATAATTAAGTTTTATAGTGCCTGTTGTTTGTACCCTCTTTGATGTGTTTCCCATTTACCCAATCGAACGCCACAATGAACGACAGTTGGCTATTTGCATACACCGGTTACCTGCGACGCGCACAATGTCGTCTGTCCACCTAGTGGGAGGCCTGTCTACGCTGCGTCTTCCGGTTCCTGGTCGCCACTCGAGAGCCTTTCTTCCCCAACGGTTATCAGTTCTCCGAGCACATCGCTCTGAGAACTGATAATGCCCATTGCCACTTCAACTTACAGATTTTAAGAGCTATGTCGGTGACCTTAGTTCTTCGGCGAATCTCCTAATTGCGGATTCTCCCGCGTAAAGTAACTCCGAGCATAGCTCTCTCCATAGCTCGTTGTGTGACTCTGAGCTTATCCAAAAGGCCAACGGGAGGAGTTCGGTGGGTGCTATTCTTACCAGGACTCCCTACGGGCAGAGAACGAGAGAACGAACGAACATTAACGAAATTAAAAATATCTTTAATAGAGAAGATGGCTGGTTGCTTGGGTGCTAGAACTGGCTTTAAAGCTTTACCTTAAGCTTTAAATCTTAAGTATACATTTTAGGAATAATTTAGCTTTTATATGCAATTAATAATTTACTATCGATAGAGACTGAATAGTATTAAATTGTATCATTGATGCAGTTTTGCATTCAAGTTAAAATAATTGTATTTTAAAGATCGCATTTTAATCAATACCTCCATCTCCATCAATAATTTACCGTTTTTTAAGCTATGTGTGTCGTGTCGGTAATCAATTTTAATACATAGTATATGTATATGCGTACATATTATTAGGTATTTCTACTAGGAGTACAGAAGTTAGTTGGAGATCCGTCGCATAGTCATAACACGTAGGTACTTGGTGTTAGATACCGTACGGTATTTGCGATAGGGCTGTCAAATTCTCACGAAAAAATATTATTTATTTACCTATTTAAAGAATCAATAAGTTAATTTGATTTGTTTAGTGATTAGAATATGATAGTGATAAATATGATCAAGTAATCGTTATAAGAAATCAGATTCAAAGTACTATAGACAGTAACGATTGTTAGTCAGATTGAAACGTGGATTGTAAATGTCAATCTAATGAAATATTATCCATAACTGGTTCAGTGGTTCTTAAGAAAATCGCGGACATACATACATAAATAAACACAACTGGTCGGATACAGAACTTTCCTTCTAAAAGTCGGTTTCAAATGAGAAGGATTTCTCTCCGGAGGCAAGAAAATCCGCAACGAAAATTCGAGTAACTTCAAAAAGGTATAAACAGCAGCAAGCATAATTATGCGAAGGGGATAAACCATAACACAAATCGATTATTGAAGTTCAGGTGCGGGTGAATTCGGGCGTTTGGCTTTGGTAACGTTGGTAATGAGGCTCATGACAAAAAAAGGGTCAGCAATTCAAATTGTAAAACTACTCACCACCAAAACAAACCAGCCTCCTCTTCATTCTTATATACTACGCTATACATATCTGACTATAGTTATAATACCTTTTTAAAAGCAGTGTACAGATAGATGAATACAATACTATAAGTATATTCTACATAGTCTAGTGTATGCGTATAAGAATGGTTAGGTGAGGACATAAGGTGTTTGTAGGGTGCTATGGCCCGTGTAAGTATGTGTCCGCGTCTTTGGTACTCGCACTTCACAACATGCAGTGAGTACACGTGGGGTAACCAGATGTAAAATTGAAATATCCGGATAAAAAACCTTGTTTTGACTTTAGTCAAGCTACTCACGGCTTAGGAAGATGTGTATATTATTTGTGTGTGCACGGTGAAATGGTTCCTATAAATGACTCATAAAACAGTCAAGTTGTTGCGATATGGTTCTTATAAGTAAAGCAAAATGTATTTATTAAGTTTATTTTACAATATAAATAGGTACAAATACAACACTAAAATCTAAATCTAGGAAATCTTAATGTAGTATTGTTGTTAAGAGTGAAAAATCTTAACATTATCAAAGTCCCAAACATCCTGACAAGTATTTTAAAATCCTGAAGACATCTGTATAATATAAACCTTAAGTTCGCGCGGACGCCACTGTGGCTGTATGAGTAATTACCTTACTCAAGTCACTTTTACGTAAAAAATTGTAATTTAAAAATAGAACTACATTTTTTAAAACTAAATGTCGAATGGTAGCCCTGCGCTAAGTACGCCGCCGTTTCTACTCTCGCCGCAGGTTATATAGCTCCGCTGCCGCCGACAGAATCACCTGGCCTCGCAATTTTACGAGCAGCCCGCCGCCACATCCACCGCCTTCAACGACGCTAGTGACGTTCAATTTCAAGTATCGATATTTCTCTCGATATTTCACTGATAACACAAATGCAAAACACCTTGTTTTCCTTTACAAAAATCAAAAATGCAACAATAAGTGGATGAACACAGGAATGATGGCTGGATGGTGATGGTGATGGGTGATTAGGGTTGAATATGTCATATTCATATCCGACCCTATCAATTGTCTTTGGCTGGCCACCGGTCAGCCATCAATCCAGTGTTCATACATTTTATTATTCCATTTTTGTTCTTGTAAAGGAAATAGGGTATGCACAACTCCGCCTCTTTCTGATTTTTAATTACTGAAAGGTGGAACTGACATCGATTTAATCACGACCAGCGTTTTATGTGTAATCTAAAGAAACAATGATATAATAATATGTTGTATTTTTTATTTAATTGTGCCTAATAAAACAAAACGATACCTTAAAGTATTATGCAATAGTGATGAATATAATTTTGATAATTACTATTAATAATGTTGTCTTTTACATACGCGAATATTACACATTGAAATTAAAATACTTTTTCGGTTTTTTTTTTATCGGCTTGGGATCCTGTGATAAATATAATGAAATCCAATATCAATCAAAACACTGCGCGGCCTCAAGATACTGTAAGCTCTTACTGCGTAGATCGGACCAACAATAATAACTAAGAAGACCTGAGGGGTACACCGGCATAATTGTGACATAAGGACGTTCAACATCTCAGTCCTCCCGTGACCATGGGAGCTGCAAAGCATTCGAAACGTCGGGATAGTAAAATTTATTGATTTTACTCAAAATCAATAAATAAACCGCGATAAAATCCGTAAAAGTAGTTTAATTTCAATTACTATTAATATTGTTAACTTAAAAACCCCCTAAAAATCGCATTATTTTTTAGAGGCAATAAATTTTATTAGCGTTCTGATAAACTGCAATTATTACGTTTGACCTAATAAAGCGAACATGTGTGTAAAAATTCACCTGTCATTAGAGAAAAGTCAAAATAATAATAATACCTAATATTCTGACACAATCCACACGCGGGCATCTGATCCAAACTAGGCAGAATCTGTACTATGGGAACCAGACAAATCATACCTTAATAAATTTATTTAAATATATACTTAAATATTACAATATTCATTTAATAATATCTGTCTGTATAAACTATACGTATAGGTTAATCATCATCGGCCGGAAGACGTCCACTGCTGAACAAAGGGGAGGCCTTTGTTCAGCAGTGGATAATAATAATAATATGTTGGGACAATTCACACACGGTCATCTGATCCCAAACTAGGCAGAGCCTGTACTATGGAAACCAGACAACTGATACTAATACTCATATACTTTCTTTTTATTTTAGTAAATACATACTTGTATAGATAAAACACCCAGACACTTGGTGGGAATCGAAGCCACGACCTGTTGGTTAGCAGACAGGGTCACTAACCAATAGACCAACGGGCCCGTCAAGGGCCCGATAGGTAAGTAACAATAGTAAATTAAAGACACGTATCTTGATACCTTTATGTACACCGTATGGCATGTAACTTAATTACTGTATCTTGTATGTACTTCTCATTAACTAAACTGTGTTATTTTGAGAATATAGAAGAAGAAGAAATAATATTTATTTACTAGAAACACGACGTACACAATTAAAACTAAAATAAAATGCAAAAACAAATGCTATGTTTACAGCTAGATTAATAGTAATTATGTATGTACAGAGCGAAATTGTACGCTACAATTCCAGCAAATGCGGTTGACCACTCGGTTTATAGTTGAACCGGAAGCTGTGTTACCGGTACAGCACTAGTTTTCAGTGTCAACCTCCGTGACACCTACATACCGTTCGGGCCTGACTATAACTAATTTACAAAAAAAGTTCTTTACACCTAAATAGATGAATAACACAGACACTAGGTGCGATTCGAACCCACGACCTATTGAGTAGCGCCGAGCGAGAGTGTCCAACCTGTGTTTTTGAGATATTATCAAGTTTCGATATCGATAAATTTAATAGCGTTATACCGCATCCGTAGTCAAGTGCGCTCGGGCTGTGTGGCGGCAGCGTCCCGGGCGCGATGGAATTAAATCGCACGCACGACACTTTCTCCCACTTCTGCCCTCCCCACCTCCCGCCAGCCACCCTTCACGCTGTTGCTCCAAACCGGGATTAGGGATGCCAATTCGCTTTTTGATTTCTTACTATAAAACCTCTAATATCTTTGAGCGTTTGTGAGCGGCAGCCAATTCCGAAATGCCAGAGCCTACCGGTGGTGTATCGTGCTGATAGGTAGCACAGGCAATTACGGGCCGAGCACTGGGAAACGCAAAACAAGTTAGACATTTTGTATACTCATGGTAGTATTTCCAGCCAGTACATGCTTCCATTTATGGCTGGCTATCGACTATCTACCTTAACGCGCTCTAGAGTCTATCAAACCAGGCTAAAAATAAGGTTTTTACTCAATGTAAGTTCGTCGAAGGTGGAGGCCTATATTAAGCAGTGGACGTCTTCCAGCCGGAACACCACCACATCACCAGCCGGTGATGATGACTCATTATAAGTTTGTGCATGACGTTTAAATGTTGATGCAGCATTTCTGCTGTAAGTGGCATCGCTGTATGGCACTAAAATCATTGTCCTTCAGCCGCCAGCATACGGGCGCTTTATAGATCACTATACACTCTACTTACGGCAGGACCACAATTATTGGGCTGCGAATTTGTAAGGTACTTCCACAATCGAGCTGCTTCAAATTTCTCGCAAGTACCTACTATGCACTACCACTTTTACTTATTATTATATGTATGTGTTGGTCATGGGATCGATTCCCACCAAGTGTCATATATCTATTTAAGTATGTATTTATAAAAAATGTATATACGTTAATACGTATATACATTTTTTTAAAGCCTATACTCTAGGCTCTGCTAGGCTCTGCCTAGTTTGGGATCGGACGACCGTACGTTGTCACATGATGTAAAATTATTATTATTATTAAAAGTTTGGGAAGTTAAAATTGAATAGTCAACTGTTTTTCAGTTCCTCATCCGAACTGTACAGAATGCCGCGCCTGGCAACTTATCCCGTAATTACTTGTTCCCGGGTCCGGCTAATTGCCACGCGCTCTTCGTGCCCGGGACGGCTAATTACGGTGACCGCGACCGTAGCTCTAATTGATGTCCGCGAGTAATTTATGTTCTTAAAAATCATCGATCTAATATTCCTACTACACGAATAAAGTAAACTTCAAAGCATGAAAGTGGTTGCATCATACATACAATTTTGACTCACTTGAAAATAAATCTTCACTATTATAAAATAAGGTTCTCCAATTGTTTTAATTTTTTTATTTATTTATTATTAAAAATAATGGTACAATATTATGCATACTGAATGTAACATAAACTCATTAGAATTTATCCGTACATCCGCCGTCGTCATCTATGTTAGTCTATGTTTATAATTTACATATTTTCATAATGCTATTAACAGTACGAAAACAGATAGAAGTGGAATCATCAATCATCGTAATAATTATATCGATGCGTTGAATAAACAATATAATTATTATAATGAAGGTAGTCACAAACAATTAGTTAATTAAAAATTATACATTCAATTGGGTTAATTGGGTTAAAACAAAACATTTGCAGACAATTCGAAATACGAATTCGATTAGAACACCCGCGTACTTTGTGTATATTTTTTTTGTGATAATACATAATACCTATTTCGATATTAAGCATGTTTGATTTGGACAACCCTGTGTAACAATTTGAAATACGAATTCAAATTTAGAACACGCGCGTATTTTGTGCACAAATTTTTGCGATAATACTTACCTATGTCGATATAAAAAATGTTTAGTTTTGGACAACCCTGTGTACAACGTGAATACCGCCCAAGGCGCGATAGGGCCCGGGCGCAGTGACTGATGCTCAGTCAGACCCGAGCCATTCTAGGCTTGTCGTTGAACTTACGTTAGGTTCAGACATCGATCAAAAGTGTATGTATATATAAGTTTATATATTTCTACAGCCTAAACAACAGCTATGACAAGTCTTTTCATTGATCTGAGTCATTTAAGTAATAATGTACTACAAACTACAAACTTTAGAGCGGGTTTCGGGAATATTGTCATACAAAAACTATCATCACATTTTATATTAAGTTTATATTATTTACTGAAGGTAAATTTATACAAAATATATACCTACTTCATCACCAGCCGGAAGACGTCCACTGCTGAACAAAGGCCTCCCCCTTGGAACGCCACAATGAACGACAATTGGCGATTTGCATCCACCGGTTACCTGCGGCGCGCACAATGTCGTCTGTCGACCTAGTGGGAGGCCTGCCTACGCTGCGTCGAGAACCTTTCCTTCCAAACGGTTATCGGTTCTTCGAGCGATGTGGCCTGCCCATTGCCACTTCAACTTGCAGATTCTGAGAGCTATGTCGGTGACGTTGGTTCTTCGGCGAAATCTCCTCATTGCGGATTCTGTCGCGCAAAGAAACTTTTTTTTTTTTTTTGGGAATGATAGACGCTGTGGGCCGCAGATGGCCATTACAGCTTCACCGGACTCCGAGCGTAGCTCTCCCCATAGTTCGTTGTGTGTCTCTGAGCTTATCCAAAAGGCCAACAGTTCAGGGACCACGTCTCAGTACCATATGTCATCACTACCTACCTATATACCTACTTACTTATATGAAAATAAACTGTATGCTTATTCAGTCTTTTTGTCATGTAAATTAAGGATATTTTCGTCATAAAATTATTTGTCGGTTTAGCTAAAGCGTATATACGTTTCTATTGACTTATTACACGGGTATGACTTATTACACTCACACAGACTAGTGCTGCTCAAATAGAATTTACCTATGCAGTTAGTCATATTGTGCTACAGTAGCGAGTTCAGTTTTTCTACTGCATATATTGTTTATACTGTGGTTGTCGAAAAGCAATTGATTTCTTTCCCATAATCAACCTAGGTCACGGCCCCGCGAACGCAAAAAACTGTAGCTGTTTTGCAAAGTCATGGCTTAGCTACTGTAATCACCATTTTCAAAATTAATCTCTTATATACGTCTGCTTTCCTAGTACTATTTTGGTTGAACCGGTATTCAACTTATCTATTGGGTTAATTAAGTTTCTATCATCATGATTCTGTCATTTTTTTTACAATTTGTTTTTATTAACAACTTGACTGGCATGATACATCAATATAAATCATTTACTTCCGTATGGCAAGTATTTAAACATTGTGAAAACTCTCTTGAAATTGTCGCGGGATTGGGAGGGAAGTACCTTAACTGGCGACGTAAGCATGTATGCTGGCAGAAAAAGCTACCAATCCAACTGTACCCTAAGACTACTTCGAGAGAGGTGGCGCTGGGCTAGTAAAGATGACCATCACATCATGTGAAGTGTGAACATCTATCGGAGTCAAACAGACACTGGTCAACGCGCGCACAGGCGACCTCAACGACGAGCTGAGTTATTTGCCGGATCTTTCCAGTGGCGGCGCGTTGTGATCCGGAGGTAGATAGATCCAGGCCTCTCATAAGCGACAGCTCAAGCCGAGGCCGTACCTCCCTGAGTCCCTGGAGTCCTATTAACTGTCTGGTGGAATTGTCATGGCCACCTGCGACTAACAGCGACATTCATTCCCAAAAAAATCGATCGAACTTTAGGTCGGAGGATTCTCCCTTCATCGTCTGTCCTACAAATTAATTAATATTATTTTCACCATTCAGCGCGGAGATTTTAGGACGTGGTAATTTCCTTCCCCTGCCCTCTGGCTACTCAATGCAAAACACATTCACATTCATGTAACGCGATATGGTTTGGTTAACGTTAAGGCGTCAGCCGAAATGGTTTTACCCATGATTTTACATGTTATAAGTTCGACGCTTATGGGTTTGAATGTGGTTTATTTATTAGTAAAGGAGTTGTTCCAGAAATGTATGGAGCCTGGGCCAACACCATGTACACTATATGTATATATAACTATGCAATATAGTAACTGTTTTGTAATGTTGTCTTTTTTTAATATTGCTTCGTTTTATTGTACATTTAAGATATATTGGTCAAGGAGAGCAACACCAAAGAGAATATAATACTACTGTAGCAACACCACACAGTAATATGATGGATCGGAAATACGTAACTAAAAAACCAATCCAAATCACAGGCGATAATCAATACAGTAAAGCCCCGGGTCTGTGCCCGGGTCAAGAAAGAAACAGTCAATGAATGTCCGTAAACATAAATAATCACTAAAAACTCCGAAAAACATTATGTACTCCACGCGTAAACAATCTATTACGAAACGTCACCTATTGCATTAACTGTCAAGTAGTAAACCAACGTCAAACGCAACTGTCATGGCTGCCCTAGAAACAGGGTGGACATACTAAATAACTCCATAAGTAATCATTTATGTACAATTGTACTCTGCTTCAAATTAATTTATAAGCATTTTTATGAAACTCTCCTAAGTTTTTCCTATTTTTCCATGTAGTGTACATAGTGTTGGCCCAAAATGGAACATCTCCTTTAAATATGTATATGTGTGCGTGTACACGCGTGTGTTTGCGTGAGTGCGTTACGTTATGCGATTTCTCACTTAGCACCGTACCTCTAGCTAGAATGAATTCACATCGAAAAAAATCTTCTCGACGTCTTTAAATTTAAAGATTTTTCGTACATCATAAAAACATTATTGTAAATTATTGCCTAAAAACTAGAATAAGAACCCTGAGCATTCTACACTTAACCACAAGACCCTCCATACATACGTCTGTCTGTATATTTTTACGGTCGCGGTCGCCTCCGGTATGCGGTCGGCGGTCGTCGATGCGGGAGCCGTATCCTGCAAACAATCGCTCGCTTGTGTATGGGTGCCTAGTACCCGTGTATATTATTATTAGGAATGAGGTAACAAAACGCATTAGAATTATTTAGAAACGTTTGGATTGATATTTTGCATTTGTATGCTCGCCTGGTGATTTGGATTATTAATATTAAGGTTACTACTATTAAGATTTGTCTGTCGCACACCGAGAATTTCATTGTAAAATTATCTTGAATACAAAATCATTAAAGATTTAATAATAGACTGTTTTTCCCTAATTCTAGACTTCTAAAGGGATAGCAGGATCTACTTACTAGTCTGTTAGAAAACCTTATTTTAGTCCTGATTATTTAGATCTACATATGTAGCGATAGCGTTTAAACTGCGTCTAAAACTTGGACTTATGAACATATGAACAAGAGAAAATTTGGGTTTGATATTTAATAAATTTAACAATATCTAGGCTACAATATTATTCAAACAAATGTAATATTATACATTCCTTAGTCCATATATTATCATAGTGTTACACTACAATAATTTGGGCAAATAAACTACATATTTTTTGTACTATTATTAGTGCAGCAATTTTTTTCTGGTCGAAATACTCTTCGAAGTGAATGATATAATAACATATCAAATTTTCGTACTCAAGTCGGTGTGGGTCGTACCTCGTTCAACCCTCCACCGCTAATCCGGGTCACACTGACACTTGACAGGTAAAAATCGTTCCTCAACAATGGCGGAGAC
This sequence comes from Furcula furcula, assembly GCA_911728495.1. Lineage (NCBI taxonomy): Eukaryota > Metazoa > Arthropoda > Insecta > Lepidoptera > Notodontidae > Furcula > Furcula furcula. Next base: position 12,776,430 of record OU452264.1, read on the forward strand.
CCGTTCCCTTATGAGGGTTACTTATGAGTGCTCTCAGAGCGATTTCGACGCAAGCCGAGATTTTGGGACGTGACTTTATTTTGAATTTTTTTATAAAACATCTCGGAACGCATTTTTGTGCTGAGATTTTAATTTTACCTACCTGGAAACTTTGATTTTTTGGTTCGATTGTAACTCCTATGAACATCTGGTAGATAAGGCCGATATAGGCCGAATACTTCCAGAACTACTGTAACCAAGTAAGTATGTATTCTTTTAATAAAAAATAGTATAATGACATTACAAAATTATTTTTTGCCCAACGGCCCCAGAAGGGGGGTTAATTTAGTTATCAACAGAAACATTAGCAATGTTGGTTAACGAAAATAAAACAAAGCATCTGAGTAGGTTAACACAGATGCTTTATCCTGAAAAGACTTTCGTAAAAGCCGGGAGAACATATTTTATCTTTATGCTACACACAAAATGAAGCATAGTGACTTTACATGAGAAAATGCAATCTAACAAATAACAATAATAGCATTTCTACAAAGAGTTGTCAAAGATGTATTTAAAAATTTGGCTCCGGTAAGGTAAGAGCCTTTCTTTTTATTGTTTAAATTAAAAAAATATTTGAAAAACTCTTTTTTTTATGTCTGTTAAAAAAGAATGTCAAAAATTGTCACAATCGGATGTATCCATCGATATAATATAATATAAACTAGATTTGGTGTCACGGTTCACAAAGTGGTAGCGAGAAATAGCGCCCTTGTGTCGCTATTTCTTTACAAGCCACATCCTGACAGATTTATTTTTGCCGATAGAAGTGTCGCTACTGTCTATATGAAACTGTCAAACTACAAGGCATTCTTATTATAAAATCGTTAGTTCACGTTTCCGGCACCAGCACAGATAAGTTTGCAACCTCCGCGACCACATTTTAGATGTCATTTTGTTCGTGAATGTTTATCTAGTTTATATATTATATCGATGGATGTATCAATGAAAACAGAGTGGGCCCAAAAACAATCGAATAACGAACACAAATTGTTCCTCAACGTTCTTAGCATGAATTAGGGCGTCAGATTTCGGCGAGCTGGCTCTCGATCGCGAGGCACGGGTTGAGCATCGCGTCAGGTTTCCGACCGGTATACGGCTGGGTGGTTGGGTCGATTCGCCGACGATCGAAAGGATCCCGGACTCAGAGTAAATAGTATATAGAGTACGCGTTAGTCTATGGTTCCTTTAAACAAAGCGTAGGCAGATTTTGTTCTACGAGGCATGAAAATCGAACTATTTAAAGTTATATTATAAGAGTTATATTGATATGTAAATGATAAGTAGTGATGAGTTTGATCTGTCACAAGCGCATGTGTCGATAAATACAGCTGACGGTATGGTACCTATTGTCGTTTACCTGATATTTATGTATTTTGGTGTTCTTACCCGTGCCTACGAGTTCTTACTTGAATTAAGCATTTTGTAGTACTTGTACTGATTTTTGTTCTGTGATCCCGGAGTTTGTATTTCTTTTTTGCGTTTACTGGAAAGTGACCTGTAAAATATTCTGGCCAAAACATGTGTAGTTCTTGTTTTCTGTGGTATTCAGCCTTGCAGTTTGTGGTTCGGATCAGATCCTTGGAGATCAGATCGGGGTCGGGCCGGAGTGACTCGGCCGGGTTGCCCCCGTGACGTGCCGAGCAGCTGACGCGCGTTGATCAATCTCGCGGCATCAGGATTGCAGCGAGCATAAAGAGAATAGCCACAATTTTCTAAACAGAATAAAATGTTAATTTTATTGCTTAAAATTTAAGTCATTGTAATTCCAGGAATATACATACAAACTTGATCATAACATGTTATACTAGACGCCTATAAAAACTGAGAAAATAAACTAATAAGTAATCTAATTATTTACACTAGTTTTTCATTTTAAAACTAACCACTACTTCCACAATGCCAGTGGTAGGTAGAAAATACAGTAAAATGTACTTTACTTCGAGTCCGACATTATCCGTCTAATGTCGCCATATCCGGTTATCGCTGTGCCGGACCGGAAGGACCCGCCGTCTGCTACTCTCAGCATCCGGCTCCCGAGACGCCCCCATGTACTAGGTAAGCATAGGTCTGTCGTATATGGCAGGTATTAGTGTTTCAGAATTTTGAAACATACTGCCGTTACAATAAATGTGACTTTACAATACGGTTTTTATAGAAGTTGATATTTTAGTATCATTAAAGTCCGGATAACGCAGTGGTGCCCGTTAGCTCATAGCGCGCAAAGGTCGCGGATTCGCTTCCAACAGATTTTTCGTTTGTTTTTCTTGGTCTAACTGTGACATATAAGTATAATTTATTGGACATTGGATTTGTTCATTACGGTCGTATTGAATGATGTAGTGTAAATTCTTCAGGCCTTCATTGTTTTTTAAATTCAAGTCTTTAAGACATTAGGTACGCCTTTTAAACCGTATTGTTTCGAACGGTAGGACACACTATCGCTAATGTCTATTCAATTGCAACAAAACAAACAATGTTTAAAAAAAAGTGAAAACATGACAACCCCGCTGAGTTTCTTGCCGGATCTTCTCAGTTGAGGCCGCGTTGTGATCCGGTGGTAGCTTTAAAAAAAAATTACCATTCAAAAGTGCTAGCGTTAAGCCTATTTGAAAATAAAGATTTTTGACTTTTACTTTTTTAAGATGGATTACGACCAGAGCTGGTGCGAAGGGATTGGTATGGTATTTTGTATTCCAGCTGGTGACGAGACTAGCGAGTCTTTCACCTAATGGTAAGCGACACGGTAGCCTATAGACTGCACTGCCGCTCGTCATCCGAGACATTATCAAGTCTCTTGTGCACGGAAATTTCTCCAGCTACAGTGACCTTCCTACCGGAACACAGCACTCTGCTGCTTGGCGGCACAATATCTGACGGCCCCTTGGCCGTCAAGATACCACCACCCACAGCATGAGCAAGGGCTCATCAGACCTAGTATCTACATAAGTAGTATTTTAGAGCTGCGCACGGCCAAGCTGTGGGATACCCTCCCGGACGACGTTTTCCCTGATAAATATAACTTGGGTGTATTCAAGTCTAGAGTGAACAGGCATCTTATGGGTAAGCGCGGTCCATCCTAGACCACATCTTCACTTACCATCATGTGAGATTGTGGTCAAGCGCAAACCTATTTATTATAAAAAAAAAAGACATTCCAGGCAGCGACTCGCCCTGTATGATCCCCTGATCCTCGCCCTGATCTCACAGTAAGGACTAATCATCATTATCCTCAGACTCCACTGCTGAACATAGGCCTGCCCCTTAGAAGGGAGGGGTGGCTATCCCCACGCTTGGAAGGCATTTTGGGGATCGCAGTATATGTGGTAGGTAATCCAATAGAAAGAGGAAGAACGTCTTCTTGTTTTCCCCTAGTCGCCTCTTACGGGCACCCAGCGGAAGGAAATGGGAGGGTGCTAGCTATTCTTACCTGGAAACCCCATGGGTAATAGGAAATAGAATTAAAGAAATATAGTGTTGGAAATCTCAGTATTATAATGAATGAGACTTGATTTTCATTTGTATTTTGTATATTTGTCGGAGCACGGCTAAGGTACATAACGAACAAGAACAAACTGAATGGCAGCAGCATCCTCGCCCATTCCCTCATCTCTCAAATACGCAACTCACTCGCTAGCGCCCAGAAGAGACTCTTACAAAACCTCACTTGAGTGACCCTTGCGTCACCAAGGATACCAACAGATCATGATTAGAGTAGGGCATCGAAGCCCTACCTACCTAACGATTGGCCTCCACCATATCCCCTCACAGCCAACCCTGACCGACCAGCTTCCTACTCCGACCTTCAAGCTACATCAGGAACTAGTCCCACTCATCCAGAAATATCACAATAGACCGACTCACTGTCACGACATAACGACTCGACTGACTCAAACAGACTACCTCAGACAGACCTTCCCAGACAGACTGCCACAAACAGACTGACCTCTCCGCGCTCGGAACACTTCTTATAAAGCCCAACGTTAGTTAGTTTCCCTCTCCATTACAATTTGTGAAATGACATCTACCCTACATTTAAGAATCAACACGGTACTTTGTATTTTGTAGTCAATTGACGACCCATACTAATGACCCGGAGGCGACATATTTAATATAATAATAATAATAATATCTTGGGACAATCCACACACGGTCATCTGATCCCAAACTAGGCAGAGCCTGTACTATGGAAACCAGACAACTGATACTAATACTTATATACATTTTTTTTTAAATACATACTTAAATAGATAAATAACACCCAGACACTTGGTGGGAATCGAACCCACGACCCATCGGTTAGCGGACAGGGTGTCTAACCACTAGACCAACGGGCCCGTCAAATCGTCAATTTAGTAAGAATCGTTATCATTGGTAAGCGGTAACAGCTCGCTTGCCTTGGAAACAAGGTGCGTAGTTTCGAACCTCTAATTTCTTTAGTTAATAATGTGCGACTCATCTTTGTGCGATTGTCACTAGCTTTCGGTGAAGGAAAACATCGTGAGGAAACCTGCATGCCTGAGAAAGCCTAACTAGCTTTCGAATGACGTGTGAAGTCCGCCAACCCGCACTTGGCCAGCGTGGTGGACTATGGCGTAAGCCCCTTCATCTTGAGGGGAGGCCCGTGCCCAGCAGTGGAACATAAGCAAGGGCTGGTATTATTATTATCATTGGTAAGAATGCAATTACTGATAAGTTTTTGTATGAAAGAATTCGCAAAAGCCGATTTATTTGTTCTATTTGGTGATGAGAAAAGTTGGATCGCATGCGATTGAGCAGGTGCGGCCACCAAACATAGCGACTGCTCCCGTCGCCACCTGTTGCCCGCGGGACGGTAATAAAGTCGATAGGAAGACTGCTAAAGAACAATTTCTCAAATCGAAAACTTTCTTCAATTGAAATATATTTATAAAAACTTGATTTACATAATAACTAAATATTTATTTACAATGATACCTACCTAAACCAAGTAAAAAAATTCCTCCAAGATGTCGCCGCAATGGGTATTTTAAAAGACTGGCGGTATAGAGTTTATATATTAAGAATAGAGTACGCGTTTGTCTATGGTCCCCATAAACAAAGCGTAGGCAGATTTTCCTCTAAGAGGCAGGTGAATTGAATCATTTAAAGTTATTAACTGCCGAACCTACTAACGTCAATTATAGTTAATTGTGATTAAGTCATATTTTGTAAATGGATTATTTCTACTTTCGAAGCCAAATAAAATACATATAAATACGCGAATAGTGAGTAGATATTTCAATAATCTCGTAATTAATAATAAGAGATAATCATAAGAGACTCGGAGATTCGAAATAAATTGATTACAAAAAATGACTTAATTGCGATTAAAGTTAATTGATGTCTTTGAGTGCGGCAGTATAAGAGTTATATTGATACGTAAGTGTTAAGTAGTGATGGGTTTGATCTGTCACAAGCTCAAATGTCGATAAATACAGCCGACTGTATAGTACATATTGTCGTGTACCTGATACATATTTATGTATTTTGATGTTCTTACTCGTGGCTACATGTTCTTATAATGATTTCTGATATTTACGCGAATACTACACATTGAAATGAAACTAATTTTACGGATTATATCGAGGTTTATTTATGATTTTAATTACCCGACGTTTCGAATACTTTACACTACTTTACAGCATTCATGGCCACGGGCGGACTGAGGTGGTAGCTGTCCATACGTCATAGTTGTCTTCGGGTACCCTCAGGTCTTCTAATTATTATTGTTAGTCCGATCTACGCAAAAAGAGCTTACAGTATCTTGAGGTCTTGCAGTGGAATGCTTGTCTTTGGATTTGATTATGTTTATGAGGGGATCCCAAGCTGATGGTAGCAGCCAGCCATCTTCTCTATTGAAATTTGGATGTTTTTTAATTTCAATAGCCTCACGAATCATCCTTGGCAGGAATCGCTGTTCTTTCACGAGATATAATCCGTAAAATTAGTTTCATTTCAATACATGTTCTTATTTGAATTAAGCATTCTATAGTACTTTTACTGATTCATATTCTAAGACTGGCGGTGTTTCCTCTTTGTATTGTTGGCTGTTGGCAAATTGTCTTTGGCTTTGTAAAAACAGGGTATAAAAACACTATATTTTATATGAATACTCGCTTAAAAGTGCACGTAGGAGCGTCAAGTCACCCCCGTTGTTGTCAGCGGGCGTGACAGCAACCCTCTTACAGCGAGGGTGGCGACTTCGCGATCTAGTCGACAATTTATTTTTATTTAGAACTAAATGTCTCGACATCGAATGGCGTAGGCGAGGCGCGCGGCTCGCTGCTAATTGGCGCCTAGCGGAATAGTGAGGTGAAATTATTGTGAATCGGAATACGTATATGTATAGACGTATAGACGTATATATATATACGTATTCCGATTCACAACAATTTCACCTCACTATTCCGCTAGGCGCCAATCAAAAAATAATCGAATTATTACAAATATCTTTATATTTGTAATAATTAGATTTTTTTTTATTTGTTGGCATTAATATTCTAAGGTTATCGTTATTAGTCACCGAAATCGATAAATACTTGTCAGACTTATAACATTTTTACAGTGGATGATATCGTTTATTGGTCTAAATATAATGTTGTCTTTTACTTACGCGAATATTACACATTGAAATATGGTATTGGTCTAAATATGTTTTTTTATTAGCATAGCTATTCACAAATGTCGGGAACGTTCCGTTTCGGATCGGAAAGTCAGATGACATGTCGAATTATGATCCGAGGGATTGTCAAACGCTATTCACAGTTCCTATCGGAAAGGGAGTTTACGAATTCGATATGTGTGTTTACGGAGAACATTATAAAATGGTAGAAAAAGAGATTATAGTGGTAGAAAGTTTTAAAGTGGTTAAATAAATGTTTATTATTGAAATTTTAATGTATTTTGTAACATATCTTAAAGGTAATAACATAATTTATATACCTATTGTGGCTTATTTAGTCATTTATAGGAATGTGTTTTATTGACATAACATTTTTGCGAACTTGCTTCTAAACTTGCGTCGTAAACGATTGGTCATTTTTTCCTTTAGTCCCGTGTACACACCTTGGAGGAAGGAATGTACACACCGGGCAAACGGACGGGATTCGTTGGTTTTTTAAGATGTTTCGGCGAAAGCTAACCATTGATTACTGCTTTTCTATGTATAGATTACCAAACAAACCCACCTAATGTGTTCTTTGCCTCTATTGATCCTATTTGGATGTTTAGTGAATGAGTAGTTTGTTGGCGTAGTGTGAATGCACCATAATAAAATTCTCAATTTAATTTTACTAGTTACGCGAGTCGCGAATATTCTATAGTTAAGTGAGTGTCTATCATTATTGTTGTTGTAGTCTTTTTTAAACTGTAGTTGTATAAAAACATAATATTCTTGTGAAATATTAACCTTCCCGACAGCAAAAGGTTCGCGGAATAGCTTCAGTGAATTATCGTCTTGTTATCGAATAGAACTGTCAAAACTTTTCGATTACGGATTTGTGAATAGCGTTTGAAGGACAGCCTCGGAAACTTTTCTATCGGATTCGGAACTTTCCGATGGTTCTGAATAACCCTGCAGGCCCTATTCTTCCAGGAATTGCTTATCTGGTTTTAATAAAATAATAATACTAGCCCTTGTTTTTGTCCCACTACTGGGCACGGACCTCCCTTCAAGATGAAGGGTAGGTTGTAATAACATTATATGTGTTTATTTCATTTAGAGTTTGAGAAGAGAAAGGATTTAAACACATTTAAATGAGAGCCATGTATGTCTGTATGTCTGCGGGAAGCACGGTAGCTCGCAAATAAATGGAAAACTTAATGCTATTTTTTTCTGTAAAAATGGCTACAAAGCTGGTTTAATGTTGTCTTTTACTTACGCAAATATTACACATTGAAATCAAACTACTTTTACGGATTTTATCGCGGTTTATTTTAAATCTAAAATAAACCGCGATAAAATCCGTAAAAGTAGTTTGATTTCAATATGTTCAGCTGTTTATTATTTCGTTTTCTCATAAGTTTTTTTCTAATTTTATTTTATTACGGACCTGTTGGTCTAGTGGTTCAACAACCTTTTTTTTCGCGCGGGTAACATTCAAAAGGTCCCCCGGGAGCTCTGGGGCTCGACTGGGGTATTTGGGATTCTTACCCACTAAAACTCCCGCGGCTGTCGCATCGGCACATGAGAGGGGACTCCAGGGCACTCCGGTGGGATCTGCACCAGGGGCCCCTCAGTGCCTTGCCTTTGAGCCCGCCACCGGAGGGCGCATTGTAGCCCCCCGGGAATCAGTCACGGTGCTCACAGGGACGGGGGTCGCAACCCCGCCGCTGTCCTCCGCAGAGTCGCCGCCGTACTCAATGGACGGCCTAGGGCCCACACCCCAGCCAGCGCTGGTTCGACCCGCTACCCAAGGTCGTGGTCTCGATTCGCACCAAGTGTGTGGTGTGTGTGTGTTGCCCACACACTTGGTGCGAACTTGGTGCTACATTGTTTTATTTATGTACTTATTTACAAACAAATATAAGTATTATATTGGTAAGTATCAGTTGTCTGGTTGCCACAGTACATGGTTGTGCCTATTATGAAATCAGTCAGATGACCGTGTGTGGCTTGCTCCAAGATATTATTATTATTTTTGTTTTGTTTTTATTTTCTTGAGTCGGACCTGGACTTTTAAAAGGCTTGCGTGGGGACGAATCTTACACGTAGAGGCCTAGTCTATACATATAAAATTACTTGTCCTGACTGACTGATTCATCAACGCACATGCCAAACCGCTGGACCTAGAAAGCTGAAATTTGGACAGTAGGTTCTTCTTATTATGTAAGTACCACTAAGAAAGGCTTTTTGAAAACTTTACTCCTAGGGGGGTTAAATGGGGAGGAATAATAAATAGCCGGCAGGGAATTGCTAGATATACTATTGTAATTTCATGACTTATAGCAAAATAAATATATCGCATCCCTATTCGGTCGGAGCGTCGCGGACTGCGGTTGGCGTGGTAATTGCCGCTACCATTAGCCCCGCCCCGGGCTGCCCCGCCGGCCCGGGATAAGCATCAGACAGACAGTTGCGCTCTTTAGGCAAGAAGCTACCGGTGCACCTAATGTTGTCTTTTATTAGCCAATATAAACAAGACTGTGGTTTTTCGGAAAGGCTACTGTATGCTATTTAGCGTATATTAAATTTGGAATGTACAATACAATACAATACAAATATTCTTTACTAGCGACCCGCCCCGGCTTCGCACGGGTGTAATTGAAAGTGTATAATTTAAAGCTACTGCCTTTGATTATAGAATTTCTTGGAATTATTTATCAGTTTGTAGCTGCCTTTTCGTAACGCAATATGAACAAATTTTGTATAGAAGTGACGCGTGAAAGGGCTACGTATAGCTGCCTGTCCATGGGCAAAGTACTCAACGCTTAGGTTTTGTGATTTGTTAATTGTATTTATAATTTTAGAAACTGCAGACGTGTACGGGTGCACAATTTGGGTGGATTAAGGACACCATTTCTTTGAAACCAATTTATGGAAGCAATACGGGCTTCCTTGTTCGGTTTCATCGTTAAGACGTAAACGGGGGTCAACCGGGGAATTCTTACCCACTAAAACCCCCGCGGCTTTCACGTCGGCACATTAGAGGGCGGACCTGGGCTATCTGTCGGGATCTGCACCAGCTGATACCACTCAGTGCCTTGACTTTGAACCCGCACCCGGAGAGGCACATTATATTTCCTCGAGAACCTGTCATGGTGCTCACGGTTACAGGGATCACGGGGAAGCCTTTAATGGGATTTACGGGACCCTGTTGGTGGTCAACCGGGTATGTAGGTTTCTTATAAACTAAAGCCCCAACGGCCGTGCAATCAGCACATAAGAACCCCTTCTTGGGCTATCCGGTGGGATCTGCAACATTATACCCTCAGTGGCTTGCCTTTGACCCCGCCACCGGGGAGCACAATAAAGCCACCTGGGAACTTTTCACCGTGCTCACGGTTACAGGGGGGTCACGGGGGAAGCCTTCAATTGGTCCCCGGGACCCTGTTGGCGGTGTAGGATTCTTATACACGAAACCCCCAACGGCTGTTATATTAGTACATAAGTAGGAGACCTGGGCCATCCAGTGGGATCTGCACCAAGATCCCTCAGTGGCTTGCCTTTGAGCCCGCCACCGGGGGGTACAATAAAGCCACCCGGGAAACTATCATCGTGCTCAAAGATACGGGGATCGCGGGGGAAACCTCCAATAGGCCCCAGGATCCTGCGGGCGATCGACTGCAGTATGTGTCCCCCACGGCTGTCCACACAAAAGAGTATGCACCGTGTACCCCTCAGTGCAAGGCAAGGCCCTTGAAGCCGCTGCCGGGGGCGCATTATAGCCCCCCGGGAATCTGTCACCGCTGTCACAGTTAAAGGGGTGGTGGCACGTTTAATATGTCCCTGGGATCCTGTGGGGGATTCTTACCCACTAAAACTCTCGTGGCTGTCACATCGGCACATGAGAGGGGGTTCTCCGGTGGGATCTGCATCAGCTGTCCCTCAGTGCATTGCCTTTGAGTCCGCCACCGGGGGGCGGGTATATTATATCCCGGATATTTACCTACTTTATAATATATGGAATTAATGAAATTCTCTAGTACTTGATTGTTAACTATGTATCTCTTTAGGTTTAGTCAATGTAAGCTATGTAAGTTTATTTACTTAGATAAAACTTAAAACCTTCAATGAAAAATTATCTAACCGATGGTGAAAATCGCTGCGTGGTTTAGGAGGTGCTATCCGATATTGACAGACTCGGATAGCGATTTTTTTTCACACTATTTAAAGATACTTTGATGTCGTTGGCCCCCAACACCAGCCAACCTATAGAAAAAACCCTGACTGACAGACAGATAATAATTCCAATAAAGTTTTGGCTTTTTTTTATATCATACTACTAACACACACACACACACACACACTACACTTATTTCTAAATATAAGATCCAATAGTACAAAAATCAATTCAGTTTCCACTAATAACTAAATCATAACATTAGAGAGAAGTTAACTACGTATGCATGATTTTAAATTTTAAAAAAGTATTAAATATAAAAATATATTAGAGATAAAAAGTGCCGGAGTCAATATGAGTTAAATATTTAAAACATCGAATCTTAATATAAATAAAAAAATCAAAACAAAGTTTAAAAATACAAAAAAAAACCGCACACGGGTAGCGAACCCGGACAGTCCGCACTTAGAGGACGCTTCCGTAACCACTTGGCCAAGGGACTATTATTTTATCTTTCGAATTATCGTATCTTATTGTGGTAATATATTTGTAACGCCATCGGTTAAGTAATAATACTTCTTTTTTACCCTGTAAATGGATAAATTATAAAAAATATGAAATACTAATTCAATTAATTTTCTTAACGAATGTCTGTGCAAAATTTCAAGTCAATAGGACCAAGGAATCGCGTTCTCCTATACAAACTTTGCCCCCCTATTTGACCCCCTTAGAGGTTGAATTTCGCAAAATCGCGTCTTAGTGAGCACCTACGTCTTAAAAGGAACCCCCATGCAAAGTTTGAGACTCCTAGCACTTGTAGTTTCTGAGATTTCGTGATGAATGGGTTTTTGCCTACTCTTTTATATAATAAGATTGTACACCTAAAGAGAACATACAGTTTAAAGGATAAGAAGATTACAGTGTGACAATTTAAGGCGGTCTTATCGCTAAAGCGATCTCTTCCAGACAACCTTGGGGTACAGGACAGTATGTTGAAGGGCAGGTGTAATTACAACTTTAGATAGGTATATACAGGGTGTTACAAAATACCCCGTAAAAAATATACCGAAAAAAAGTAAAAAAATATTATTATTTTCACTGATGTGCAAACCCTATTTCAGTAAAAATAAAGAGTAAAACTACGCAGAATGTACTACATTTCTACCTAATTTGCGGAACGACAAAATTTTTAAAAGACCTAAACCTAACGAAACAACCTAAAAACTGGTGGAAATGTCCAAATGTTGGAAAAAAAACTCTTAACAGTTGTAAGATATCGATTAGATGATTTGAAATTGACAACATAATTTTTTTTTCAACGTGACATTTCATACTTGAGTATAACGACATCCTTGTATTGAGATAGCACATCTATATAATATTATATGAATGAATAATAGAAAAACGATTAAAGTATACAATTATTAGGTAAAATAGGTACGTAGGCCTTTCTGTTAAATAATCTGGTTCCCTGACATGACAGCTTACTAGGTTGACAAAATTTTTAGCTTTGATAATTAATTATATTTTTTACGGGGTATTTTGTAACACGTTGTATATATAAATAATGTGCATTTTTTTAATGACAAGTATAAATTATAAAAGCGCAAAAAGCCCGACTGCAGATAAATAAAATTATATTAATCATATTAAGAACATACTCGTAAAAGTATGGACAGGCATTATATTTCAACTTGTCTTCTTTATTTGACCTTTCGGTTTCATTTGATACTCATTTAATGTTCTTGGAAGTAAATAAAAGCGTGTTAAAAATAGAAAATGGCGGCTGACGGACGCGGTATTTTTTTTTAAATCTGTAGCCTATTTCACTTCCATAACATGGACAAATCTAACGACATCAGTGGCGTGCAGTCCATATAGGCAAAAAGTGTTTGCCTACCCTGTGATTTCAAATATCTCTATTACATGATAACAAAAATAATTTAAGTGCACAATAACATTTTGTTTTGAATTATTTCATTATTATAAATAAACAAATTCGCGCGACATGTTTGAATGAAATAAATCAGCTGAGCGCTCCGCGTCAAAGCGGGCGAGCGCGCAGCAAGTGCAATGAACTATTCCTAAGTACGCGGAAATTTAAAGTTCGCGCGTTCGAGCCGCGAGGCCCGATCAAAAAGGCAAAATCTTTATTTGCACACATTCAAACGAAAATTTACTCACACCTGTAGGGATGCCGACCATGCGAACAGAATAAATGTCACGCACACATGCAAACATGATACTCTAAGATAGGCATAAGATAGGCACTGTCTTTTCGGTGACAGTCGATCCCTGATTGGTCGATCCAATATACTCTTTTAGATGAGTCAACCAATAAGGAGCCCGATGCGTCGAACGAACGCAATACGTTATACTACAAATTATAAAATACCTAGTTTGTTCAAACTTCAATATTTTATAATGACATCCATTTTTTGTTGGTTTTTATTTTCATTTATACGATTGTTTTCGTTCGGTGCAGTATGTTCGAAAAAGTGACTACTCCGTGTATTATTATTTTATTAGTGTTTCCAAATTAAAAAACTTATAGTAAATGGAAGTGGTAACGTGTGTTCGATGTTCTGGCCAAGTGTGTATAGAAAAATTAAAAAATCACGCATTTTCGTCCCTTTCTTACGAAATTAAAAGAAAAATAATTGAAGATGGCCGTTGTATGCCGAATTTGGAATTAATTCAGGTCAAAGGTAAAGTCACGCGAAAATTTAATAATAAAGAATATAAATAAGAATACCTACTCGTAAATATCTATTCATTTTGCAACTGATTGCAGTCACTTTTTTGTTTGTACGCGTACCAATAAGCAATCGGGTCTTTATCAAGGCCACTTCGTGTATCCTTAAATTAATTTGTCTATAAAATCAGTTAATTTTTGGATATTTGAGGTGGCATATTTACAATCATCTTAGTGTGTGTGTACATGTGTGTAACTCGCAGTCTCTCTCATATTGGTAAGATTTTTTACTCTACTACAAGAATAGAAGGGTTATGTTTTTAGAGTGTGTATGTATGTCTGGTACTTCCTACGTACTCATTAGTAGTGGAAGTGAAATAGAATATGTATTTAAAAAAAACAGTAGGTATTAGTTACTCAACAAACAATTAAGTAGGTATGTTTCTTTTGTGTTCACATCATTAAATTAAAGTCAATTTAGTTTTGCCTACCCTGTCATATAACCCAGTGCACGCCACTGAACGACATATTATAACTCAAATTCCATTGACCCGTTTATGCTGTAGGTCGTGCCAGAGGAATAGACATACATACATACTCTCGGAAAAACATAGTCCTCTTTCTGGGACATTCGGGCAAAAAAGGTGAAGAACACCGCGGCGCTCTTTTCCGGGTTCACATCAATGAGGATCAAGTAGGTACAAGATAGCACCTTTTTTCAGGGAGAAAATTCAAATAGAGATACTTCTTCTTCTTTTAATAGATCTTAAACTGCTCCGAGTGAGTATGGTTAATCCTCATTTACCACTAACTAACGTTTATGAGTGCGGCAGTAAATGTTTTGTCTTTGTCTCCCATCTGAACTGCACAGAGTGCGGCGCCAGCCGACATATCCCGTAATTACTTGTTCCCGGGTCCGGCTAATTGCCACGCGCTCTCCGTGCCCGGGACGACTAATTACGGTGCCCGAGATCGGGACTCTAATTGCTGTCCGCGGGTAATTTATGAAACGAATTACATGATTCACTTTGGACTTCCCTCTGTTTTTGTCGTTCAGAAGGTCCTAATATGATTTCGGAATGAGGTGCCAGGGTCATGTTTGCAGATTATTCCTTTGAATTTTTTATTAGGGTGCGGGTTTTTAACTGTTTAACTCATACTAATGAGCACATTGTTTTCAGCATAATATTATGTTTTTGTGATAAAAATCGTTTTTATTTATTACAAATACCCATCGCCATCTGCTGATAAATTTATAAACTAATATAGGTATTGCATAAGTTCCGCCATCTAGCGGCACGCAGTTAAAGGAAATATGTTTCTTATAAAGTTCAAATTGTCTCCGGCAGATGTCACTTATATAGTAAAACTGTTTATATTTTTAACACACTTTATAATTAACCATAGATTTAATATACCTAATAAGACTTTTCACTAGCTTTGCTTAAAATGAAATATTATTGTTACAGAATGCAACAAATCAAGAGTCGGTGTACAGAAAAGTGGCAATTGTGGAAAACTTTTTCGATATTATCTATACGGTACATGTTGAACTAGAAGGGAGACCAGGCAAGCATGCTGGACAGAAACGTACATATAGAACTGTAAGTCATTATTTATTATTCCAGTGTTTTTTCTAATTGTGTAACTAATTAATTATAGCCAGAAATAAACAAATAAGGTGGACAGTTTCATAGAAGTGTTCTAAAAGCTGGGAAGTTAGTTTTTATCAAAAGCGCCATCTATTGCCGCAAATCGCTATCATCTCCGTTCCAAACAAGCACCCACGGATTCTGTGATGCTCAGCTGTGAGGTACCTATTTCGAGTTTGAAGTGTTTAGTGCACATGTTATACAACAAGAGGCTGAAACAGATGGCGTTGTAAACCATATTAACTTTGGTTTGTAGAAAACTAACCATAGTGAAAAAACAGACAGACGAAGTCTCACCATAAGGGTTCCTTTTGGAACGAAGTTTCATAGGGGACGATGCGGAGGCGTACCCTAGCCGGGAAAAAAAGTCCGGAACGTAAGATTATTATTATTTATGTGGAACCACCCGATGTGTTTTTAATTATTCTTTTTTATTATTCTTTTTTTTTAATTGATAATATTTTTGGAAGTCGCATAAGAAGTTTCACTTCAAAAAATGTATACTTACCCGAATAATTATTTTCTTTATACCTCGAATAGAACTTAAAATTAATATTTTTATAATAAGGAACTTCGTTCCTATCCGGTGTCCCACGACACCACACGGTTTTTTTTTACCTTTTAGGTATGGAAAAAATCAAAATTTAAATTTATGAAACTAACTGAATGTCTTCATCCCAATACTAAATTAAGATGAAAATATGGACGAGTGAATTCAATAAAAAATATTTGTTTCGAAGACGCGTGCTCTAATCATTTAAAATTTGTCGATATAGAGTTTTTCAAGATGTACCCAAGACAAATATAATTTATTAAATATTAATGTTTTTGGAAGAAAACAAAATACAAAATGGCGCTTGACGAACGCCATATCAACTTTAAAAAAAAATATATAGCTTATGTCACTCCCACAACTGAGACGAATCTAAAGACATAATTATAAGCCAAAATCCATCAAGCTGTTTAGGCTGTAGGCCGTGCCGAAGAAATAGACATACATACATACTTACATACATACGTACATATCTCGAAAATCATAACCCTCCTTCTGGGGCAGTCGGGCAATTAGCCATATACACATATGTATAGGACATAAAAGGAAGGGGCAAGGGAGGCTTTGTTCAGCTGTGGACGTTTCGATTGCTGATGACATTATAGGATATTTTCTATCATAGGATATGGCATTTTGCTGAATCGAGTTCCGATTGCTACAGAATGATAGATAGATAGATAATACTTTATTGTTCCACCATTATTAAAAAACACAAAAATACAAGAAAAAAAAAACAGTAAAATAGAATGAAACAATGGGCAGCCTTATCACTAAAAGTGATCTCTACCAGGCAACCTTTGGATGGAGAGGAACTATGAACTGCAAGGCGGGGTTGTTTATACAAACCAATTATAAAAGAGAAAAAAAAAATACATAACTATAAACAATAAAATACGTGAGTAAATAAGTACGTGAGTGAGTAAATGATGTGAGGCACATGTACATAGCTAATGTATGTACAGCTTAAATACTTTCTTTATAATGTTAACTTGTAGATGTGTTCTCTGTTTTTCGTTTGTTTTGGTTGTACCTTTTTTTTCTGTAGCGATAAATGTTTTTTCTTTCTTTCTATATATTATATTAACACTTATTAATTGATAGCATAGAGAAAATGTATATTCTGAAACAAAATATTTTTTTGATCTTATAACGAACGAAGGGCAAGTTGTACTTACATAAAACTAAAATTATTATTCATCTTACCATGGATGAAATATGAACTATCTTACCAATCCAATCTACAATACACCAGGAGGTGGTATTATTGTAATATTATTTTCGCAAAAGAAACGAACAGAACTACACACATCAAAAGTGTCTAGGGATCAACATATATTTTTGCAATAACTTTTCTCCTGATTGATATTAATTAAAATTTTCTTTAAGGATTCATCAAATAAAGTGTTTTCGTTTGTCACAGTAACGATAAACCAAGTCACCTTTGCATTAATAAAGAAATTTGCCATTTTCCTAATAAAGGGATTTTTGACATTTGAACCACTAACACAAAAGTTCGAAAAAAAGACTGAAATAACAGTTTTCTTTAAAATTTTATTGGGTAACTTAAACAATTAATAATCCGTGTTTCTACCACGAACACTAACAACACAAGAACATCGGTTTGGCATACTCAAAATGAGTTCATCCAAATCACGCTGTGGAATGGCCGCCCATGTTCGTTGCAACAACAAAAAAAGGTCTTCTTGCGACTGGATACCCTCCATATTCGGCAGAGCTCTTCTCTGTAGCATATCCCATGCATGCTCAATCGGGTTCAAGTCTGGCGACTGAGCAGGCCAGGGCAGGACATTGATGTTAGCTGCGGCGAGAGTCTGTCTTACAACTCTTGCGGTGTGCGGTCGTGCATTATCATGCATTAACTGAAATAAGGGACCGATTTGCACTTGTAGAGGAACGATGACGTCTGATACAATCGTCTCAGCATAAATTTGAGCGTTGAGGTTGCCTCTGATCCAAATCAACTCAGTTCTTCCGCCGATCCAAATACCCGCCCATACCATGATGGTTCCACCACTATAAGGATGGACTTCCTGGCAGGATTTTAATCGCTGTTGGCGTCCAGGGGTTCTCCAGTGTCGTATACGTCTTGTATCCGGTCTCATACCAAAACGAGACTCATCAGAAAAGCACACGAAACGCCATTGTTCTTCTGCCCATTTTTTTGCCCAAAAATGCTTGATCCCTAGACACTTTTGATGTGTGTATAAGCTTAGCGATATACGCTTGCAGATATACGCAGTAGCTGCGTATATCTATGTCCTTTTCTTACGGTAAAGTAAGATTATTTTAACACTGCCAAGCTAATGATACCCCAGAGCAAAGCTACACAAATATTATATCCTGTTTTTGGCTTTTCGTAGCAATAAATGTTTAATATAAACAGGAGCTGACCGGTGGCCAATCAAATGCATTGCTACAATTCTGATCATATAAACAAACAGGGTATTCCTTCCTAATCACGGATGTTTTCGCCAACAGATTACCGAGACGTACGCGTTCCTGCCTCGGGAGGCAGTCACGCGCTTCCTAACCGGATGTGCCGAGTGCGCGAGGCGCCCGCGCAGTGCCTCACCACCTCCCTTACCAACCCCCTCCCCTTCCCCAACAAGGCATCCCCCATTCCTCCCCTTCTTACCCCAATGCGCCCCCGACTACACACGAAACTGGGAATCCGAAATAGACGCCGCACATTCTAATTACTATGAACCAAAATTCGATTTTACGGACCTCCAACCACTGAAAAAGGTCGAAAGCCCAAAGCCGACCGATATTGATGAACAGGAACCCACGTACATAGAACTGACTTCGAAGAAAGTGAATGGCTTTGAAAGTACACCGGTCATAAATAGCAGTTCTCCAGTGGAACCTACCAGGGAAGAAGAGCCGGTAAGAACTGACCCTGAGATAGATAAAGACGACAACAGTCTCATAGACGTCGAGGAGGTAAGAGCTGATAGTCCAACGTTAACGTCACAGAAGGAGGAGGAAAAGAATTCAGACGACAGTACCAGAGCGTCAGAAAACTCAGAAGATAAGACTGA
Organism: Furcula furcula; assembly: GCA_911728495.1. Lineage (NCBI taxonomy): Eukaryota > Metazoa > Arthropoda > Insecta > Lepidoptera > Notodontidae > Furcula > Furcula furcula. Next base: position 12,795,230 of record OU452264.1, read on the forward strand.
AATTAAGAAGGAGAAAAAGTATAATCCTCTGGATGTAGCTAATTTGACGTCCAAAGACCCGCCTAAGTCTAGGTCACCTCCAAGGAAGAAGTTGTTGCCATCAAGTCTGGAGACGGGATCGTATGGACGATTCCCGAAGCCGTGGCGACCTGATGGAGGGGTATTCTATGGAGGGGAGGAAATGGACTATAGCGTGCCTATAACGACAGCATATTTGAAGCACATGAGAAGTATGGCAGATGGCGAAATGAAGGTGAGTTATTTTATATATTTTTTAATTACCTTATTAATAGTTTCAAGACTCCATTTTCAGACTTTTTACCATTTAAGACTCCATTGACAGGATTTCACAAAAATTCTAAATTCAAATTGTAAACATCCTACTAGCGCCATCCGGTGGCAAGTAGTGAAACTACAAAATACAAAACTAAATTTTTTATCTTTTACGCGAAAACTACACATTGAAATCAAACTACTTTTACGGAATATATTGTGGTTAATTTTAGATTTTACTATCCCGACGTTTCCCGGCTATGCACTCTTCTGTAAGATACTATGTGATTACTTAGGCCGCTCCAAAAGTTTCCACACTCCCGATGTGTTTCTCACTAACTTTCTGTCGATGATAAGTTTTAGCCGAACATTCTAAAAGAATTAAAGAACTTCTTCGATCGAATTTCGTTCGCCTTCTCTAGTATTTTTTCACCAGCTACAGTGCCATCCTAACTTCATACCTTTTTTTCTCGTGGGGGAAACCTCCAGCAGGTCCCCGTGACCTGTGAGGATCAACCGGGGTATGTGGTAGTTTTTCTCCACTAGAACCCCGCGGCTGTCGCATCGGCACACCAGGGCTCTCCGGTGGAATCTGTACCAGGAACCCATAAGTGCCTTGCCTTTGAGCCCGCCGCGAGGAACCAGATACGGTGCTCACGAGGACGTGGGTCGCAACCCCACCGCCGTCCACCTCGGAGTCGCGGCCGCACTCAATGGACGTCCTAGGGCCCACACCCCGAACGTCCAGCCACTCCGAAGGTGCTCAAGGGCTACCTACCTCTTAGTAAAATTCATAAAGTTGTGTATTTGATTCTCCCAATAACCATTAAAATAAATAAATAAATAATACTAGCTCTTTTTTTGTCTCACTATTGGGAACGGGCATCCCCTCAAGATGAAGGGTCACACGTCATTCGAAAGCTAGTTAGGGTTTCTCAGACATACAGGTTTCCTCACGCTGTTTTCCTTCCTTTTTTTTTTTTGGGAATGATAAACGCTGTTGGCCGCAGATGGCCATTACAGCTTCACCGGACAATAGGAGGCGAGCGCTTGAAGCGCTCTAGCCTTAACGGCAGAAGTAGCGACGAGCTCAAGGGCACCTAAGGGAGGCACGGCCTCGGCTTGGGCTGTCGCTTAAGAGAGGGCTGAGTTTACCACCGGTTCACAACGCGCCCCCACTGAGAAGAACCGGCAAGAAACTCAGTGGGGTGATGCACGTCGTTGAGGTCGCATACGTACGACCCTTCGGCCTCGCCGGCGAGACCGGTGTCTGATCGCTAGTATAGCATACGGTTGTCGGGGAGGGTTCGGCGCATCCCGGTCCAATAGGACCGTCATGGGGTCAGGAGGGTCGAGCAGTACGTGCCGTGGTCTGCGGCGCGAGTCAGAAGGACTAGGGGCGTAATCGGCGGCGGCGCGGATTAAACTGTTCGCGTGACGGGACGCGGATTCAAAGTAGCGTTTCGACGCTTCTTTAAGGAACTTACGAAGGGGATCTAACTTGAAATCGGAATGCAGATCTACGTTCCGCATGTACCACGGGGCACCGACGCGCGACGGCACGTCGGAGGAAAGGATTTTGGATAACCTGGAGACTATCGATACGGGTGCGGGCGGCGTGCGCGAAAACTACACTCGCGTAAGTCATGATTGGGACCCAGCATTCCACGCATTATCTCAAACCGCACGCAGGTCTAATAAAATAATTTTTGTCCAAATAATTTCACAACAAAATAAACATATGATTTTGCGGGTCCGACCGCGTTTAACCCTAGCTTAAACTTCTGGGCAACAAACTGGTATAAAGCTGCGGCGGTCCGTCAGACCCGCAAGCGCGCTTTGTGTGCCGAACGGGGTCCTTTATACCCAACCCTTGTTATGATTTTCAAGACCCCGCTTTTCGATGTTAAAGTAAAAATTATTATACAAACGACGGGTTAGGTAGGTATTTATTTTTTGAAAGATTGGTGAGTAGACATTTCAAGAAGACAAGTGTGTTAAAAGTGTAAAAAATTCAACAGTAGGTATGATAAGGAAAACATAAGCAGCAAGTAGTGTTGACGGGCCCGTTGGTCTTGAGGTTAGACACCCTGGCTGCTAGTCAATAGGTCGTGAGTTCGATATCTACCTCTTGTCTGAGTGTTAGTTATCTATAAGTATGTATTTAGAAAAAGTCTGTACAGGCTTTGCCTAAGAGATTATTATTAATATTAAAAAAGACAGACCGACAGACGAGGTCGCTTAACCCTTAGAATGGAGAAACTTTTTATACTTCATACATGCTTTTCGCCTAATAAATTAGGGACTGGTTAAGAAAAATAGAGATACCGAGGTAATTACAATGATATAATAACGTTTGCCTGATTGAAAGCGCGCTGCATACTGCTGTTCAGTAAGATAGTTTTTTGATTTCTTTCACTAAGGCATAGTGTGAATAACAATATTTATAATATTAAGAATGTAGGTACCCTGAGTTTCATGACTACAATATTTCTTCTACTTATTTAATTAGATGTTGTGAAGAAAATAAAACAAAGTAATATAAAACACCAGGAGATCAGAATTTATAGGAGTAAACGCAGCTCGCACCTGCTTCGTAACCCTGTAATGGTCTCGACGTCCTATTCGACCCCCGATTGATTCAGGCGTGTGTGCCACACAAAGGACCACACCGCGTCACGCCATAATCGGGCGCCGCATCTTTTCTAACTCATTTTTCTCGCTTGGGGCGAACTCGGAAGAGGGTGGGCGGCGGGTGGAGGCACGAGGTCTCATCAGCCCGAGGGGGCGTCACGGTATTAGACAAGACACAAAAACGATGCCCGACGGAGAAGTGGGCAAGTAAGTTTTTTGATGACGGTTATTTTACTATTCTAGGTAGGTATGTAGTATACTATATAGGTTTCTTAATGTTAAACAACTTTATACGAGGCAAGGAGAATGTTGTTTTTTTTTTGCTATCCTGATATTTATTATTAATGATATGAAGACAGTTTTTCTACACATTGAAAAGTCCTACAAGGAGAATAAAAAAAAAATAACACGATAAATAATTGACATACTTACTTATTTGTAATAAAGGTAATATTTTTTTATGAAGAATCTTTAATGTTTTTTACGATTTTCATGTTCTTACGATAATTTAAGATAAAATTATGTTCTACGTTGTCTTGGCAGGATAGTGTTTTCACAGAAAACAATATTAAATACATTAATAATTATCTAACGTATAAAGCTCATATTACGGCCGGGTCTAACGCAGAAAATATCCTACTAACAAAAAGTTTATGTCTGACCTTTTTCGCGTTGTGCCTCCCGAAGGGTCAGTCGGCCCGTCCATAAGAGGGTATCGTCCCTTCGACCTCCCAAAAGTGCCTTATCCCCCCTCAGCCCGGGCCCCCGCATCGCACTGCGACTTGTAAGATTGATTGGGGCTCCTTCAGTCCATTGCGGACCACCCTTGTGGGATATTCGACCCTCCCCCCCTTTTTTTCTCGGGTAGGTACTTGGCACAGGGATGTAGATTATATAGATGGGTTTCGGGCTCAAGAAATTTTGCGGTGTTTTATTATAATGTATTTTTTTTCTTTTAGTTTTTGTCCTTTTTCTGATAGGTGTACGTTTTACTGGTAAAATCTTGTCTGAAAAGACAGGGCATTTCAGTGACAGTAAATTAAAATAAGTTCTTCAGTATTACATTTGAATCAAATTGAAATTACAGTTGATTATGAATGATTTGTGTGTAAACTAATGAAGTCAGGGCCAATGCTAATACTTAACGGATACTCAATGTCAATGTCTTTACTATACAAATTAGTACTTTACAATACTTAGGTATTGGTATTATATGGCTCATACCTAACTACTAATAGTAGGTAGGATCCAACTTCCTTAAGTGCCTATACATTCAATCAGATAGGTACCTGATTGAATGTATATGTACTCAAGGAAGTTCGTGATTGTCTGCCCATGAGTCCTGTCAATAATATATTCACTGGTACAGAATTATGATTGCTTATGATTAAGGAACTGTTTATTTTCTAAAAGATTGTATTACTGATTGTAATCACAAGTGCTTATGCGGTAATATCTCTAACTTACAACATAAAATCAATATGAAAGAACTCCGACACGGGAATACAGATGTTTAATAAGTGGCTGAACAGATTTTCGTGAAACATAGCCAAGAAACATCTCTAGGTTTTAAATAATAAAAAGGACACATTCGTTTAGGATGACATATCTACATGTACATATATTTAAAATACGATTTAAAAAAACTGCTAGTAATCTTTTCGTGTAAAAATTTCAATATCAATTGTTTACTTTACAAACAATTTTGTTCAATATCAGTTGTTTATTTTACAAACAATTTTGTATTTGTATTGTATATGTATTCAACGATTGAAAAATCAGCTCTAGCCCCTTTTTCAATTACTTCGACGCATCCACTCACAGTGTCCAATGCCTATGAGTTCTTTACTCTATTATCATAGATTATTCATCCTTCAAAACACATTTTCGAAATTTTGTACACCAATTATTATCTACTTTTGTGTGACATGAATTATTCCAAGAAAGCGGTGCTAATGCGTGCCACATCTAGCGACCCCCGGCTCGCGCTCGCCACCCCCGTTTTTCTCGACGGGGGCTGTTAATAACACAACAGGCTGTTTTATTCGTCGGCCGGCACTTGCGGCTCGTGCGACTGCTTTGATGTCAGAGATTAGAAGTTTGTTTAGTTTTACCTACAGCGTTGGTATATCTGTATGCCACACATAACCTATCTTCGACGATCGTTATTTTTGACACCTACCAATGGTATCGTGATCGTAGAAATATGCAGTATAAAGAGAATTTTTAGGTGGTATCCAGGTACAACTACAATGTCAGATAATCTGCTGCCAAGCAGCGCTGTGCTAGAGAAATTATAACTTATAAGTCACTTGAGCCTTATAATTTATTTATTTATTTTATTTATTTAGATAAGAGAAACAAACAGCATAAATAGTTCATAATATGGAACATACAATTAAAACGTCTTGCCAACAAAGTTTCTACTAATGATCGAATTAAGGTACTCCATGTACATGGAGTGAACATATTTATAGTGCTAATCAAACAAACACTTGAGAAATTTAGAAAAAAAAAAGAAGTTAAATGGTATTAATTAGGAATGTGTTATGTAATTAATTTTATAAGGCTTAAGTGACTTATGTATCTAGTACCAAGCGGTAATCCAATGCAGCTGTCTACAGCGTGTTGCTTACCATTATATTAGTCTCGTCGCTAAGTTGATTCATGATCAAATTAATTAGTTATAAGTGTATAGGCACACACATACATTTTCACTTACCGACATGTGAGATTGTGGTCAAGCGCTAACCTATTATGAAAAAAAGCGTTTTAAGGGGTTAGAACCAAACCATGTCCATTCATTATCATCATGGCATTAATCTTAATCTAAATAAATTACTGAAAATATTGAACACTAAAGTATAATGTTGTATAAGATTTGTTCTGAAGTTATTTCTTTTTATGTCGGAAAATAACGAAATTAATTATATTATATTAAAAATAACATATTTAACATTTTTTTCAGTATAGTCTGTTTAATGATAGTGTTAGTTAATGCGGTACTAACAAATAAGATCACGTGTATCCTGCCAACCGGTCGCTAAAATGTAAGTTGAATAAGAATCAACAACGTTCGTGCATAATTCTTAAAATGGCCTAAAGATTTGAAAACCAGGATTTTTTTTTCTAAGTCAGTAGGTAGATCAATACTCTCGTCAAGATTGTTAAAGACTGGATGTGTCCGAATACGATTCTCGCTAAATTATAAACGTTTTAAGACAGTTGTTCTCAAATTAAGGTATGTTTGAATACATTCACTTGGATCACCATACTATCAACATGGCAAATTTAAGTTAAATTCTTTAATAATCTACATGCAATAATGTATGCACACAGTTTATAAATCTAAGAATAATATCAGCATTATAATACGCTGGCGTAATTTGTTTAAATCCTTATTATTGAAATGTGTCTACGATCAAAATGTGCAGCAAGTGTTGATTATATTGCTGCTTGGTTGCGGAATATTGGACTCTTCGGTGGTACTTACATATTAGTAGGTAGAGTAAGCCAACTGCCAGTTTTATATTATTAATAATATCTAATCATAATCCAATGCACATTATCAGGAGTGCAAAAAGCAGCCAAATTCTTATTGGAATTGATTATCCAGAGTAACCCAACAGGATAGTATCTTGCAAGAGGGACCTATCACTGTTGTTTAGGACCTTTGTTATAGCTAGGCTAAGAAATCGAAACCTTCACTATCAATTTACCCTGAAATATTTCTTTTCAAAGTTAATACACCAGTGAAACTTGTTATATCAAGTTGTGTTTATGCTTGTGGATCGCTTGAGGGCAATATTTGCGTTCAAATTGTTAATTTACTTTAGCTACTGTGGAGCAACAATTTGCTTCGCTACTGTATAATCCATTTGATACAAGAATTCGTTGGTGGCTTTGTCTGGGAGATGGATGTGACTAAATTATCAGTTAGATCGGTTTCTTCCATTGTATTGTAAAACGAAATTATTTATTTACATGGCTTAACTTAGGCTAATTAAGACACCAGCCCTGAGCCCGGGGCTATAAACAACGGGCAACCTTCGAAGACGCTGGACGCTCGGGGTGTGGGCCCCTTGAGCGTCCATTGAGTACGGCGGCGACTCCGAGGAGGACGGCGGCGGGGTTGCGACCCCCGTCCCCGTGAGCACCGTGACTGGTTCCGGCGGGCTCAAAGGCAAGGCACTGAGGGGCCCCTGGTGCAGATCCCACCGGAGAGCCCTGGGGTCCCCTCTCATGTGCCGATGCGACAGCCGCGGGGGTTTTAGTGGGTAAGAATCCCACATACCCCGGTCGAGCCCCACAGCTCCCGGGGATCTTTCAAAGATTTCCCCCGAGTCAAAAAAAAAAAAAAACGGCTAATTAAGACAAGTACAAAGGCACAGTTTACTATAGAAAAATAATAATACATTTATGTATTTATTATACGGGGACATCCCAAAATAGCCTCTAGTCAGAGCCTGTAATACTGACCAGCCAACTGATAAAAACTTATATACTAGGTACAATACAATACAACACAAAATATTATTTATTGTACACCAAAAGAGAAAATACAGTCGGTACTTACTTACCTTTTGTAAATACATATGTACATAATAATTGTATTAACGGATTAAGATACAGTTTTCAGCATCATTTATGAATATCTGCGGCAAATTTCGACGTTACTTTGTCTTGTTTTTTTTTTGGGAATTTGGCAACTAAGCTTGAAGGAAAAGTAATTGTTCTCTTAAACGTGGTTGTCAGTTTTTGCAAAGAAGCGAGGAAGATATTGCAAGGAAACGGGACGGTCATGAAATTATGTTACAGATAAAGATTATGTTTTCCTATATAACTTATACCTAGAAAGAAAGGCCGAGCGAAGCCACAGGGGGTTGCTGATTTCTAAATAAATCGGCAATGATTTTATTTTATGTCATTGAAATCAATTCATCTGAAACTAGATTTATGTGCGAATGCGCGTGCATGCGACCTTGAGCGGTGACATAATTACGTTTCGTCCCCCTCACGATCGATTCTCGGTTTTATTACTACGAGGGTCTGTTAGACCCCTCACAGCTCTCTAGGGTTAACATCGCACTATGTAAAGTGACGTAAACACGTATTACATCACAATCTATTTTTAAATTTGGTACAATACATTTAAAGTTGATGTTTATTTGATAAGGATTGAAATATTTAAATTTATGATTGCGATATTGTGTGCATGTGTTTAGAAGTTTTCCAGGGATTGTGACGTCATTATGCTAGTTAGTGGGTCATAAGGCTTTAACCAACCCGTGCATAAAATTAGTTTTGAGCAAATACAACTTTCTGACAAAGATTATTGTTTGTTTATTGTTATGACTCTCTTATAATTTATTACTAGCATATATTATTCGAACAGTGCTCAGTGGATCAAACCTAACATGGCTAACGGACTTGTAACTTAAATTATATTTTTTTTTTTGACTAACCTTTTATAGGCCACTCTGAAATTGTCACAGGAGAATTCGCCGCCATGACTTGGACAGATCACTGCACAATTTAATTACAAAATCTAATTGGGCCTCCTATCGCTTACATTGCAAGTATACCCTTAATTTAAGCTAATGCTTGACGGCATCCCATCTGATGTTAAATGGGGATAGCGCTGTGGGTGGATGCGATCTAGCTTAGCTTATTAACAAAGGAATCCGGTATCAGAAGTTTCGATGAGCTGGTTATATCGATGAGCTGGCAGAACGATATGATCCCTCGGACGACAGCACAGCAAATCTTCACAGCGAACGTGCTACTAGGAACACAGCGCCATTCGAAAGTGGCGCTATATGGCTGCGATCTTCGATTAGGCGGAGGCACTATCTTAATGCGGTAATAGCTCAGTGGGCGAGCGCTTGCCTTGGGAACAAGGTGCAGGTTCGAACCCCGGCTCGCACCTCTGATTTCCTCAATGAATCATGTGCGAATCGTCTTTGTGCGATTGTTACTAGCTTTCGGTGAAGGAAAACATCGTGAGGAAACCTGCATATCTGAGAAACCCTAACTAGCTTTCGAATGACGTGTGAAGTCCGCCAACCCGCACTTGGCCAGCGTGGTGGACTATGGCCTAAGCCCCCTCAACTTGAGGGGAGGCCCGTGCCCAGCTGTGGGACATAAACAAGGGCTGGTATTATATTTATTATAATTATACTTAATTTAAGTTAGGTATTTAAGCATTACGCACACTTACTTTAATATTACGTAGTAACGGTTTAAGTTGTCATAATGTTTCGTATATTCTGCACAGAATTTATTTATTACGATATGGACAAACTTTCGTGGTTTTTGGGTTGTAAGTTGTTTATTTCATGTAAATTGTTCTATTTGTAATTAATGAAAACAGAAATAAATTGGGATGCTCCAATTACAAGCAAATCTTTGTATTCTACTTCTCTTAATTATGAATGTTTACGATACCCGCTCATAATGTGTTTTATATACAGAAGGCTTTGTGATTTCGTTAAATTAACAATCTGTTACTAACATTTGTGCAAACTAATCACCAAATGGGTTCATGTCACGCATTATTCACTACTTGGCACGGTTAAATCAAGCAAGTTGAAATTTCCCCTGGCGTGCCAAGTCGGGTTGTAGCGCTAGTCGCAAATAAAAGCTAAAGCCCTTGCGCCACGGGGGTGGGTGCCAGCCAACTGGCAACCACCCCGTTGTCATTTACCCTACTTACCGTCGCTACCAGGCGAGCATAACACCAACGGAGAATTTTAACGGAATTAGTCGTGAGGCTGTTCGCCGCCTGCAGGGCGCCGTAGTAAATTCACACATGTACCTAGAAAGGCGGTGGGTAGGCACCACCCACCTCCTCTTTTACTATGAGCCTCCAGTAACTTCATGTAGACCTTACACGCAATGCCGCAAAAACTAAGTAATATAATTTTTAACTGTGCTTGTTACTAAGCCTAAAATAATAATAATCTCGTTAAAATTTTGGGTTTTGGAGCAATCTCGTGTATGTACAGGCTGCGTGAAAACAGTCGCGTGTGTCCATCCATTATTAAGCACAATTTCATGTTTTGCTCTTCTATAAAAACACCATGACCAGTTTACGAAACCCTAAAAATTGTATTGAACTAAAAAGATTTGCTTGTGACCACTTAATGTTGAATTTTGCACCTTACTTCTGATTTAATTGATACCCTTTTGGAAATAACAGTAGTAATAAAAGTTATATGCGTAAACAGTTGAAAGAAACGTATTTGCTAAAGTACCCTGCTAAAAATAAATTTCGACTCGTTGTGCTGACACTATTTTAAAATGAAATTTCCACTAAACTTTATACTTACTCTGTAACCTTACTGAACGCTATAGGTACATTTTAGTACGAAGATCTCTTGAGAATTGACGACACGCTTGTCCTCTACAAGTCTGGTCAAGTGTGAGTCGGTACCACAGAAAGTAACAAGAATATTACTAAAGTATTTAAAAAAAATATGGCTCGATTGTGAGCCTATTACTTTAGTAAGATTTCTAACATACGGACTGATCGTCGTTACCTTTTGTGAGCTGAATCGCGAAAGGTGCGTTACCTACCGGATTTATTAACCGTTGACATAGTGACACTTTTAGTCCAGTGGGTTCAGTAGTTCAGAACTGCGTAGAAATCTTTTTAAGAGTGACACATAAGACTAAATAGCGAAATAGTATTTTAGACATAAAGAAATCGCCCAAACATTAATAACAGGTTGTGGCGGCGGCGTCGGCTTTCTTCTAGATAACCATCAATTTCAATGTTCTTAAATATTTCGATAATATCTCATAGATACTAAACTAGGTGCAAAACTTTCACGTATTTTAGTGATTGGCCTGACAAAAACCAGGCTTGCATAAGTTATCCGGAGATCCCAATAAATGTTTTAGGGGTGCGTAAATCATTACTGAAGCTGCCCGCTACCCGGGGATAGTCAAAGGACGAGTCTAGGACTGTCAAAATGTTGGAGGAGGTATACTCGGATTTATGTTCTTTGGATAAAATCTACGGATTATATTAAAAAAGAATAGAATTAGAATTGTCTATCTAATATCGTCTACTGTAAAAATCATAACATTTTGTAGATATCTTCATTCAAAATGGCGTTACTAGGTCTTTGGTCCGTTGTGCAAGGGACAGTCCAGCCAGGTAGGTAGCAGTATGTAAACATTGCTGTGTTCCGGTGTGAAGAGCATTGTAGCTGGTGAAATTACCAGACACAAGGGACTTAGTAACTAATGTCTCGGCAACCAGCGAAAGTGCAATGCAGTTGTTTATAGGCAGGCGTGTCGCAGTGGAAGCGTGCTGGGCCCATAACCTGATGGTGCAGGGCGAAAAAGGAAAAGGCAGACGATAATTAAGGCAGACGTATGGTCGGCACGCAGGCCATAAAAGAAGTGGTGTACAGATAATGTACCTACGTACGTATGAGTATCTAGCACGAACAATTAAATACGACCAGTATCTAAAAAGTCTTTAGTTTATACATCGTATCCAACACTTACCATCAGGCGAACGTCTTGACTATGTACTTTTATTTTTATTCTACTAAAATAATACTTAAAGTAAAACAAGAACGTTTTGCTTCCTATATATATCATAACTTCGATGTTGTTACTACAGGATACGTATATACTGTATATGAAAAAAGTTTGCTGAGTAAAAATAACAATATCTACTTAATTTATAACATCCTGGTAGCTAGGCGCGGCGGCGTGAGTCCTGTACCACCCGCGGGAGACCTTGGTACGCACGCACACAACGCTATATAATCTGCACTGACAGCGCAGCGTCGCAACCCTATTTGCTGTATGTAATAATAGTTTATCGTTTCTTCATTGATGGGTCCCTGGTATTTTTTATGAATTTAATTATTAGATTCACATGCTTTTCTCTATCTAGGTCATTTCTCTTGGTAGCAAGAAGCCTTATACTTGCTTGATAGAGTCACATAGAGAATAAATAAAATAAGTACTTTTCTTAGCCACGTAGAGTAATTACTCATGTGCCGCATGATTCGAATCCGCGACCTCAAATTTAAAAAGCAAGCATAAGTCGTGTAAATAAACAATAACGAAGAAAGCTGCTAACAAAATAAAATAGGTTCATTATTAATATTATTATCTATTATGTACCTACTATAATGTATGTATGAACGCGCACTTAACATGCCCGTAATCGTTTGTTCTAAGTTGTTATAATAAACCGCATACGAGCAGTATTAGTTTTGGGCTCAGAATTTTCTGAACAGCGGAATACGTGGAGTAGTGCACAGCATATTTGTTTATACTAAAAAAATACGGTTATTTAAGCAGTATTGTTTAAAGATGTAAAACTTTTCCTGCTATGCGCAGAATTTAGTAATGTATTTTTTAACGTCTCGATATTATTGGATACGTTATTTTCTTATAAGCAACTAATGCTTTTGCAAGTTACGTACGTGTATAATATATATATTTGTCTTAATTACTAATATGTATGTATGCTATATACACAGTGACATAGCTAGTAGTTTAAGTGCTGCTTTGTGCACTCCTGTTGAAGAAATTTTTCAAGCTCTGATATTTTTAGGGCTACTGTCGTCTCTACACCATTCTATGTCCGTCCCTTAGTTTGATAGACGTGGTAGCGAAACTTTTTCTAGGGTCTCGCACCCCCCTACCTAGGGGCCTAGAGGTTGGGTTGTTTCTATCAAATAATCATTTTTAGCCGCGTGGCGTCGCCATGATGCCCGTTGCCCCAACTCTACCAACAAAGTACGCCATGGCGTATGATTACCTGGTACCAAGAATAATTAACATAAGCCACTTTATATTATTTTGAGATGACAAAATAAAAAGTTTGAATGATTTACGTAACCAGTCAATACTGGTTTATTTTCATAAATTCGTATGTTGTTTTTTTTTAATTATTAATATCGAGAAAATATGTTATTAGGTGATTAGGTACATGAAATTTTTGTTAAGGTTCTGAGATGAGAATATAATAAATTCTGCCAAACTTAAATTGTAATTTCCTGTTTATCTTATATTACCTATAAACTTAATTTTTATCCATAACAAGCTTCAAAATTTTTCAGATTTTATTCAGAAAGTTTTACGTAAGCAAATATAGTCTTGAATAATACAATATTGAAACCCAAAACCGAGTTATAATTTTAACATTAAAATTCAAAAGGCTCCTACTAATAATAATCTTAAATACGGAATCCAATCCACCTAGCCGTTGCCGAGTAGGGTTGGGTACCTATCGAGTCATACGGGGTTTCGTCCCCCCTTTCGCACACCCCTATACCCCAGGGGGGCGCGTGGGAGGGACGAAACCTCTTAATTATTGTCACATATGAATTATTTTGATATTGACGCGTGTCTCGACCTCCTCGTTAGCGTCCCTTTGGGTTTCTTTTGAAACGGTTCTCGGTTCCTCTTGACACGCTATGTGGCCCTGGTATGTGGGGTGGTTTTCGCACATGTAATATTTTCGTTTTGCTCTCTTGTTGCTTAGTAACAACTACCTACTGAGGTTTGAGGTTTTGGTTCTAAACCAGGTCAGCAATTATTTTATTATTTGCTTTTTTAAATTAAATTAATTTAATCGAAATTGTGTGGTGGGATACATCGATATATTATCGAATATATCGATGGTGGAATATGAAGTGGATTGCCATTAATTTATCACATAATTATATTGATAGTCCAGATGTGCCATTATATCTTATATAATATGTATTTTAAGCATTGAAATATTAACAAATACGGTTTCTGATCACAAACAGCAAAAAACTTACAACTGGAAATATAATAGCAACACTTGCCACTTGAAATTGTGTGTGTGTTGTGTGTATTATATAAACTAGATCAATATAATATCATGACTGTATAAAAACATTAAACCAAATCGAAAATAGCAAATATATTCTGTTTTAATTAAAATAAATAATTCAAGTTCCTAAAATAGCAAATAATTTGTAAGTCATATTAAACTATAATGAAATAAATCATTTTGAAATAATAATAAAACTATTTTACGTTCTAAAAAAGTTGCATAATATACAACCATAATTATTAACGTTTCATCAATTTCGAAGTTATTTTAATTAATAAAAACATTTTGGGTGCGTTATCTAACTAGGTAACTCCGCATGTCGTGTTCCTTTGACAATTAAGCCTCGCCTCGGTCCGAAAGTACTGCCCGCCTAATAGTAACTTTAATTTTCCAAATTCACCTGTCGTTTATGTAATTCACCCCATACATGCGCCCCCTGGCCGCCGGGCCGTCTAATGTAAGGCCGGGGTGGTACAGGCGACGCTCACGAAAAGGAAAGGGTGGTTCTAGCAATTTTTTTCTGATTTTCCCCCCACCCTTTTTGCCCGATAATACCCTAATGGTCGCTTGCTTCCTTTTCGGCGGATTTTTTTTTCGACGCCAAAGATCGAGACGTATTTTTTACTCGCCAGTAATTTCCTCGTTTCCCGCCCAAATGAAAAATAAACGGTCACAGATTTCGTCTTTTTTTTGTATTATTGACGCACGTGAAGGTCAAAGGTATTGAAAGTTTACGTTTATATTTGCAGAGTATTTTATTCCTATGGAAATCTTCATAAATATTTATTAAATTTATGTTGTTAATACGCGTCATAAAATATTATGCAAATAATGCCTATGATACTTATTTAGATTTTTTTGGATTATCAATAAATGATTGCAAAAAAAAATGGCTTATGGACAAATCTTTGGTCGGAAAATAAAAAAAAAAATATAAATAGATATGTCGCGACTCTCTGGTACTATGTTTTACAGTCTCATTTCCACTCATGTATTTGAAGTACTTTTTGCGACTAAAATATTAAGAAAAAAATAAGATTGTTTTTTTTCTTACTAGTATAATAAGTACAAGTATGTGTTTCGTTTTAAACATATCGGTTGTGTATATTTTATGAACCTAACGAAACATCGATATATCGATGGTACGAAATTAAAAAAAAATATTACATTGATGGCATTGACGCATCAAGACCAATTTTATTAAATAATTAAGAGGAAAATAAAGAGGTATTTGGGGACATTACCTATGGTTGCTTGGTTTTCTTATTGGAGCCCATCCCATTATTTTTTTTACGTAATGATTTAACTATGGAATGCTTAAGGAAATTCACCGAAGCTCGTATGCGTATGCGAGCACATTATTTTTATTAAGGCATCGATAAATTTTCGTACCGGGGCACCACCCTGCATAATGCATGCAGCGAGAAAGTAGGGAAAATAGAGAAAAATCGGGGAAAATTTCGCCCCCTCAGCGGGGTTCCTTGGGCACCACCTACCAGGATAGCAGGGGCGCGTAGGAGGTTACCGTCCGCCAAGATTAATACTGTACAGTACGACCGACCGACGCCGCAGCTTTCATTAAAATAATACTGGAACCCTGATAGACTTGCTAGTTCCGCTCCGTGGCGTTGTCTGCGGTTCTATTGAGAATCCAGCTTGCCGGATTAAGATGTATTTAGAATTTCTGTTTGATATACTGTTTTTGTTGAAAGATTTATTTAGATGTAGTGTAACGAGTAAGATGTAGTGTAACGAGTAGAATGTAGATAGACTGGAAATCAAGTAAATACAAACAGTTATTACATTTTTCTTATTAGATACTCGTAATTCCCCTCTGTATAGGGGAGAGAATCAATCATGTAACTACTAATATGTATAGGTAGATCAGTTTGTAACTATATTTGTGCTTACAATTAATTATGATTGGTTAATTCTTGCTACGGCGTAGCAAGTCTTTCAATGACGTAATAAAGATATCGTAGTAGTATAAGAATACCTATACCCTGTCTTTACAATATCAAAATCATAGCAATGTATAACACAGGAGTGATGGAATGTCATATTCAACTCTACCAATATTCTTTGGCTGGCCACAGGTCAGCCGTCACTCCTGTGTACGAGTACATACATTTACTGCTACAATTTTGATCCTGTACATAAAAACAGGGTGTTTATTATCATCATTACATATTATAAAACAAAGTCGCTTCCCGCTGTCTGTCTGTCCCTATGTATGCTTAGATCTTTGAAACTACGCAACGGATTTTGATGCGGTTTTTCTTAATAGATAGAGTGATTCAAGAGGAAGGATTATATGTACAATACATGCACAATATAGTAGAGAAACACTGATAATTTTAGAGGTTTCTAATGTAAAGTCGTAAACAAACATTCAACCCTTCTCGATAGATCAAAATAATGTTCTACAATATTGTACACCTTAACAAGGTCTACAAAAAAATCGGCGACGGTATAATATGTTTATCTCTTAGGACTTAGGACTACCCCCTTAAGGATAATCCACAATAACAATTTTTATCAGTTTTTTTATGATATATAATGGCTTATTTACGAAGCTATTTTAAGCAATACAGCATTAATCCTTATCCAATTAAGTATAAATACATTTTTTAATTTTTAATTACTACCCGTGCGAAGCCGGGGCGGGCCACTAGTCTATACTTATAATAAAACTGTAACAGGTCCAATTCTGTACATTGAAGATATTTTGAAAATTATTTTTGGAGGGCATTCTATAACCGATACTGAGGTCGAAAATGCATTTTTTTTTATTTTTGTCTGTCTGTCTGTCTGTCTGTCTGTCTGTCTGTCTGTCTGTCTGTATCACGGCTGAGCATCACGCCGAAACTACTGAATGGATTCCAATGAAACTTGGCATGATTTGAGATCTTACTACGAGGTAGGACATAGGATACTTTTTATCCCGTAATCTAGCACGGTTCTTTCGGGAGAGGGGATTAAAGTCAAAACGGGTACTTGGTTATACGCTTGGTCCGATTTTATCATTTTTTCTTTATAATTAGAATAAATATTTGTAAGGGAACACTCATAGACAGTTGTTAACAATGTTTGGAAATCGATCAGGTTAAGCAACGTTAGGTAAGGTCATTAAATAGATGGGTGACCGTTTAACGCCATTTGAACTAAACGTCTCCGTGCTTCGGAGGGCAAGTACAAAGTGGTTCCAAGTTTTTAACCGACTTTAATAAAGGAGGTTTTGTATTCTATCCGAATGTATATTATTGAAAGTTTAGTAAACGTAAACACAGCGCGAGCGGAGCTGCGTGGGTCAGCTAGTTAAAGAATAAACTTAGGTTGGTTTTTATAAAAAGAACAAGAACCACTTTTCCCACATACTCGTAATTTTTTACACTGGCAAGAAATATTCTACAGTTCAAAGCACACCCACGTCAGTCATTAGGATACCATCAGTCACAAAAACCATGTCCAGTCGCCCCTACTTCTTGCATGCTCCACAGTTATTATTTCTTAGCTCTGCACACCCTATGTCCCCCTAGTCGTGTTAAGTGCTAAGCGGACTGTTTGTAGGCAAAAAGTAGAGTTACCTCTCACCCCCGCGCTATTGCCCTACCTCCTCGCGCACGCTTTTAAACCTCAAGCGTCCAAGTGCGGGGAATATGAAATTTTCGAAATGATAAAGCCGGTAAATAATAACTAGTAGTACGCCGGGCACGGCCGTCTAATGTACTAGCTGCAAAAAAAATGTTTAATCCTAACGAAAAACTAACAAAAACAACTTTAATTGCTGCTAAGTCAGTTTTGCAAGAGTTCATCCAAGTATAAACGTCACTGTATGCTGATGTGAAGGGCACTGTAGAATTTACTAGTGTAGTCAACTGGTGGGCGCGGTTGTAAGGTGGTAACTGTGGACGTCTTTTAAATGATGATGATGATTTTTGTTTTGTTTTTTACTCGTGACGGAAACGAAGACAGACGATATAAATGTAATGTATGTTAATTGCAGACTTTGATTATCTGCTTTCGAAGATATTCTTACGGTGTTTATTAGATACGAACTTCTAAACATGATCACATACTTAAATTACGATTCTAAATATTTAGAACATGACTATTTACAAAATTTAAGTAAGTACTAAGATCCTGGGATCCACACACGGTTATCTAATACTAAATTAGGCAGAGACTTTTTTTTTTGCCCCGGGGAAATCTTCCAACGTTCCCCGGGAGCTGTGGGGCTCGACCGGGGTATGTGGGATTCTTACCCACTAAAACCCCCGTGGCTGTCGCATCGGCACATGAGAGGACCCCAGGGCTCTCCGGTGCGATCTGCACTAGGGGCCCCTCAGTGCCTTGCCTTTGAGCTCGCCGCCGGGGGGCGCATCGTAGCCCCCCGGGAACCAGTCACGGTGCTCACGGCGACGGGGGTCGCAACCCCGCCGCCGTCCTCCTCGGAGTCGCCGCCGTACTCAATGGACGTTCAAAGGGCCCACACCCCGAACGTCCAGCGACTCCGAAGGAAATTATTAGGTGTTTGTTAGATACGAACTTCTAAGCATGAGCACATACTTAAATTACGATACTAAATATTTAGAACATGACTATTTATACAATTTAAGTAAGTACAAAGTATCCTGGGACAATTCACACACGGTTATCTAATACTAAATTAGGCAGAGCCTGTATTAAGGTGACCATACAACTGAAACAAATACTTATAGTACTTTTTTGTAAATATATAAATAACACGAAAACACAAGGTGGGATTCAAAATAGTAGGTAGCGGCCAGGGTGTCTTACCACTAGACCAACGGGCCGGTCCAACTACATGACTGGTACAGCATATTTTGTTTATGGATAATATTAATTTTCTCTGAACTGTTAACTCTAGGGAATCATTTCATCATTCTGATTATATTAGTCGTCAAAAGTCTAATGAGAACATATTAATGTGTGGTAGTTTCTTTATTCACTCGCCAATCGCCATGAAAAAATTACTAGCTCGTACGTCAAACCAATGGAATGACGTCACGGCTGTCAATGAGCGTTTTCGCGCCAACGTGGAAAAAAGTCAACCTTTGATTTGCAATATCTAGATAATTTGTGCATATTTTAACTTTTTTGTTTTTGGTATCTCTAAGCGAGTCTAAAATCTTTATTATACACTAAAAAACTAAAATTGTGCAAGTTCCCTATTATTGATGCTGATTCATGGCGAACACGTCACTAAAACTAATAAAATACCCTTTTTTAAGAATATATATTCTATTTTTGCGCTGTCGGTACTCGGGCAACAGCGGGGTTCGTGTGTCTACTTTCACATTTCCCACTCGTAACGTAAGGCGGGGTACAGTACACCCCCAGCCGCCCCGCTGCGCTCCTGGTGCCTACACCCGCTTTTTATACCTTCCTGCCCGTCGAAAGTAATCAATTTGCGACTTAATTAATTAAGAAAAAGCTTTGTCCGACGTTTAGTAACTTCAAATGACTTGTGTTGTTTTCTTCTGTTACGTTAATGAATTATAAAGTTTTTATTTGTCATTTTCATATTTCATATGCCCAGTAAAAATAATCTAAATAATAATAAAAAATCTGTATTATTATAATTTGTAGTCACGACCTAAAAAAAAAACTGTTTTCGTATGTAATTATGTTATTAATCCTAACTCCGATTGTGTGTACTTACCCCTATATTTTTTTGAGCTTTTAATAAAATATCACATCATATCTTGGATAAGCTTCGTTTACATTATGATTCCAGCGCATTCCCGACGAAGGCGTTTATCAACCCGGTGCACACCTTGTCAGGTGACTCGGATACACTTTCGACAAGCTAAGTCGACTAACTGCCGGTTCCAATATCCTATCGATCCCTAACTATAAGTTAGCGATAACCCTCCGAAATGGAGCGATAACTAAAACCCTGACAGACTGTCATTTGAACAACCAATAGTAGGCTGCTAATAGGTTATTATTGAAACGGAAATAATTATGTCATTATAGCTGTCAATGGTAACTATTTTAACTTATATTAAGGGATCTTATAGGTCATTGGGGCCGACAGTAAATCGGTTTCGATGTATCGTAGACTGACGCGATCAAACGGTGGAAGCCGAAGTGGCAGGCGACCTGGTGTAAACGAGGCATTAATTTATCGCGTTCATTATTGCAGTTTAAATCGAGTTTTTAGGAAAGTATTAATTATGGTAAATATTAATTTAGAAAAACTTAGAAAAATATTAATTGTTTATCAATTAAATTTAATACAATTACAAAGGAATTAGAACCCTTACATTTTTTTATATTGAGAGCAGTAATTTTAGGTACCGACATGGTACCGAACTAAAACGCTTATAAAGCTCAACTATAACTTTGAAAAGGCCCAGTCAGTGAGCAAACATGTTAATTTACCACTGGATAACGCGACCCAATTCCCCGATCCTAATTCCGTACAGTTTCCACGCTGGCAGAGCTACAAATACTTTTCCTTTAGTTTCGTTTCACCCGATATCGTCGTTATCTAGTTAGCCCGGGTCGACGAGGGTCCGAAGGGTCCGGGACTAAGTACCAGGACCGCATAGGTAGGTAGGAGGCTCGCGTGATGCCTGCCTCACACCCGCCGACACTATTTATAAACGTTCGCGATACGCAATGCCAGTGAGGGATTGTGCTCTCGCACGCTGAAACCAATTAGAGCTTATGTGAGCCTAGTGAATAATATTTTTATTCATCGTATATTTTCTTTGGGTGTTACTTTTTTGTGGAATTTTATTTGATCGTATTTTCATTGAAACAAAACTGAAATTCGGTAATATTTCCGATAAGTAAAATAGGTCCATGTATTTTTTCAGGAGCAACCAAGTATCTTATAATAATTTATGCCTCAAATAATCTACGTGAACTAGCCTTTAAAGAAGTATAATTCTAACAGCCACCACATTTCATACACCCCTGGTCCCTCCCCCATATAAATTTTACCTTAAAAATCCGCAAATTCGGGGCTCCGGCACGGTCGCCTGGACCTTTTCGAAAAGGGTCCGCCAAAGGGATTTGCTTTGGGATCGGGGCATTCGGCCCTACACTTATACAAAATGTCCAATATGGGACCGCCCTGCCAACCCTCGGGGGTCCGAAGGTACTGAGAAGGCCTGTAAACACACAAGTTTGTTGCCCGGCCGATGGCTTATTATGTAAAAGTTCGTGTTAGTTGCGACTACGTCTATGAGAGCGACCGAACTATCACGCGTTTAAATCATGTTATTTTTTTCTAGAACAGAGGACATTTAGTGCTTATCAACTGATGTTGAGGTATAGATAGGCTATTTTTACAGCAAACCCCTTTCGGGATAGACACAGAAAGGCTATGACTAGGCAAAGCTATCTCCTACTACGACATCAATCCGAAGTTAAAATTTACACATTAAGATCCTCCATACTAAATTAATCTTAAAAATTCTTAGCAATTGGTCGCAATAGGAAGTTACATAGTAAACCCTTATTCCAGTAGCGTAGGTAAGCGTTCTACCAACAAAAGATACGCTTATCTCTTAGCTAGACGCCGCGTTTCAAATGCTAGTTTATCTAAAGTAACGTTTTCTGAGACCTAATGCCCACCCTTGTCACTCCACAAAGTTATATAGGGTTACAGGAAAAGTCGTGCTAGATCCGTTAAGGGCGTGGAGTACCCATCATTTGTGACTTATTTCAATATGAAACACCCCACCCTAAACTTAACCCTTTTCGAGATTTTCGACTTTAAATTTTTTATTGAAAATTGCCGATTTTTAGGCTATTAAATTTTATTTTGTTTAAGTTAAGTTTAAGTTTTTTTTTTTTACTTTTTTTATATTTTGGTTAAGTTTAGGGTGGGGTGTTTCATAGTGAAATAAGTCAGAAATGATGGGTACTCCACGCCCTCAACGGATCTAGCACGACTTTTCCTGTAACCCTGTATATGACACAGACCTATTCCTAGTTTGTGGCCACCGTGTCGCAGCGGGAGAACGTTTGCTTTGCACACTGGAGATTGCCGGTTAAAATACCGCGTGGAGCAACAACTTTGTGTAGTTTTTCCTTGCTGGTTAAGGCAATACAGGCCGCTCACCTGATTGATGAAGATGATTTAAGAAAAATGCGCATCTCGCGTCTGACCTCTGTGGACTCCCGACGGTCGTGTCGGCTTCTGTCCCTTCGTGTTGTGAGAATACAGGAAGACAGAGTGGACCAGTGCCTGCGCAAGCACTCGGGCTCCATAATAACTGCGGAAAATCTCGTAAACACATTGGAATACTTGAAGAACATTATCATTGCTAGTAACGTGTGTTTTAAGTTATAGGAAAGCTATTGCGTACAGAATGAACTATAAAATATTATAGTATAAGTTTTTTTTCTCTCAACGAGGCCTGTCTGCGAAACTAAGATGGTAATTAGCTAATTTTTTTTATAACTTGACCACATTAACCTTTAGTTCTATTATCTATGTCTCTACTTCAAAGCTATAATTTACCAAAAATAATTCAGCTACATACTTAGTACAAAAAAAAACTCGATTGTATATTTATAATTCAGATCTTTCTATATAAAAAAAATACAACGTAAAATTACCGATTAGTTTCGTATAGTCACTTGCTGAACATGGACTTATTATTTTTATATATTATGTACAATACAGGGTGGAATCGTTAAGTCAGGCGATATTTTTTGTCAAATATAGCATACAAACAATGAAACATAGCAACTAGGTCCGCAGTGTCGGATATTCTGCCGCCAAGCAGCAGTGTGTAAATATTAAGTTGTGTTCCGGTTTGAAGAGCACTTTAGCTGATGAAACTACCAGGATCCGGAGACTTAATCTAAGTCTTCTTGCCATAATCTTTTAATAAGTAATCTCTCGGTTAATGGGCTGCAATGCTTCTGTCTATAGGCGGTCACCTACTTGGTCCGTTGGGATTCTAGTACAGAATAAATAAATAAACTAGTAAAAATTTCACAAATATTGAAATGAAACTAATGTTACGGATTATATCGCGGTTTATTTTTGATTTTAATACTCCCTGCAAGACCTCAAGATACTGTAAGCTCTTTCTGTGTAGATCGGACTAACAATAATAATTAGAAGACCTGAGGGTACCTTAAGACATATGGACAGCTACCAACTCAGTCCGCTCGTCACCATGAATGCTGCAAACTATTCGAAACGTCAGGAAATTAAAATCAATAATAAACCGCGATATAATCCGTAAAATCAGTTTCAGTTTAATGTGTAATATTCACATAAATATCATAAATCAAAAATAATCCGCGATATAATCCGTAACAGCTCAGTGGGCGAGCGCTTGCCTTGGAAACAAGGTGCACAAGTTTGAACCCCAGCTCGCACCTCTGATTTCTTTAATTAATCATGTGCGATCGTCTTTGTGCGATTGTTACTAGCTTGCGGTGAAGGAAAACATCGTGAGGAAACCTGCATGTCGGAGAACGCCTAAATAGCTTTCGAATGACGGGCCCGTTGGTCTAGTGGTCAGACACCCTGCCTGCTAACCAATGGGTCGTGGGTTCGATTCCCGCCAAGTGTCTGGGTGTTGTTTATATATTTATGTATGTATTTACAAAAAAAAAGTATATAAGTATTAGTATCAGTTGTCTGGTTTCCATAGTACAGGCTCTGCCTAGTTTGGGATCGGATGACCGTGTGTGGATTGTCCCAAGATATTATTATTATTATTATTAATGACGTGTGAAGTCTGCCAACCCGCACGTGGTGGACTATGGCCTAAGCCCCGTCATCTTGAGGGGAGGCCCGTGCCCAGCAGTGGGACGCAATCCAGGGTTGGTATTATAATAATAATCCGTAAAATTAGTTTCAGTTCATATATATTCGCATAAATGTCAGAAATCATTATTTCACAAATATATTAACTTTTCATCAAACTCCTCACTAAACTTCTGTTCTCTACAATATTCTTGTACTACACAATTAATCAGGTATTTTTCTGTTCCAGGTAAAGACCAATTTTATTAACGCTGGTGTAGCTTCGTAAGTTATATTGTAATATTTTTTATACTTACACAACGAATTTACTTCTAAACTTTCTTTCATGATAAGACAATAATAAAAAAAATTAAGGTAAAAATTGTATTAGGGTAGCATAAACATCGGAGGATATTTCATTAAGGAGTGTCACACACGGCCACTGCGGTGCAGGATGCGGCGTTACGTCTACCTACATGAGTACAGGGGTGTCGGGAAAAAGTTATAATAACATTAATGTAGGTTCTTTTGACAGCTCTTCGGTCGTCG
Organism: Furcula furcula; assembly: GCA_911728495.1. Lineage (NCBI taxonomy): Eukaryota > Metazoa > Arthropoda > Insecta > Lepidoptera > Notodontidae > Furcula > Furcula furcula. Next base: position 12,819,277 of record OU452264.1, read on the forward strand.
TTAGCAGCCCTGTGCTCTGTATCTTGTCATAATCTTTTAGTGACGTGGTCATGGTTTATCGATAGTTTTCTAGTATTTTAGACTTATTAGAGATTAGTATTTTAAATAAATGCTTTTAAACACGCTTCATAAAAATCGAACTGAACTTTTATAGTTTAAGTTACGGAAATATATCGTTATTACGAGTATGTTTGGTTTCAATAACAGGCCTAAGAAATTCAATTTCTTTAAAATTCTATAGTGCAAAATTAGTCAGATAGCTTGAGAAAACTGTAGTTATTTTATAGTTTATTTAACTCAAATTAAAATATCTTTATTCTGGTTATTAACAAAAATAAATAAAGATCATCACAATAAACCTAAACAGTCATGCCAAATAATTAATTATATAGGTTACATTTAATAATAATAATTTGTTAAGTTATAATCAAATTAATTATCAAAATTAATTAAACTAAAATTAATCTAAGATAAAAAACAATTTCAACTAACAATTTTTTAAGTGGTTTTTGTTCTACATTGCTGATTGTCCACAGTGCGCTAGACGTAGTACATATGATACCTTTTGACGCTTAAGACGCAAACTAGATTATGAATAATAACGCCAGATAAATCTGATTAGCATCTGTGGTTCTGATATCAACAGAGAGTTGAATGATAAATAGCATATAACATTAAATAGTATCGACAGGGCCCCAGCCCGCGGCACATCGCATCACTAATTACAAGCGCAGACGGCGGCACCGGGTCGAGCCAAGGGTACGCGGTCCTCTCGACTGAATTTTTTCCCCAACACCCCACGGCCCACCGGAAGGGAGGGAGCCTTCCTGTCCCTCCCGGACCCTTCTTAACATTTCCCTGGCTCGATGGCACAGAAGGAAGACGCCGCGCTTATATGGGGCTCTGGTACCTACCGCTCGGGTTATATACTTTTTTAGGGTCGGGCAGACCCTTTGAGGCCTTTCTCTTGAGTTAGGGACCTACATATTCCCTTTTCAGGCCCTTTTTGACCTTTGTAGGTTTAGGCTACCGTTGTTATGTAGTTATATATAAAAGTTTCGGATTTCTCTCGGTCTTTGTTGACATCTAGTATGGTGTTAAATGTCGTTATAGTGTTTGGTCTAATATATAGTGCGTGTTTGATGCTTTTTCATGCTATATAATACTTAGTTGCATTAAATATTGTTCTTAATGTGTACAAAAATTTGTAAATACCGCGTATGTATCTGAATTTTATGATTTTACAGAACGATGGAAAAAGTGAATATTTTACTACCCATTTAATTAATTAATCTTTTTTCTATTTTTGCAGATTCTTTTTAAAAAAAAATATCGACTGATATTAGCAAACAAGTTCAATCGTAAACAATCACAGACATTTTGCAAATTATGACATAAATAGATTTTGAATTGATAGAAATTTTTTTTTCTAAAAAGTAGTTGAATATGTTTTTATAAAATAAGAAACATTTATCGAATCTTCAACTAACGTTTTATATTTTTTCTTTACACACTCTCTCTTACACTAAACAATAATTTAGGCATTTCATTTTTTAATCGTCCATCATAAAAAATCAGATACGCGGTATTTACAAACTGCTGTTTCGCGGTCTTGCACGCTCACCGCTAGACGAGGCTATGATGGCAATTATTAATTATAATTAAGTAAAAATGCATACATACATAGTTTACATATTTTGAGCCCTCGGCGCAATGTTGGTTAAGGCTCGTAAAATATGTATCTAACAGTGGCGTGCACTGAAAGCAGGCAAAAATATCTGCGAGTTGTTTATGCTTTATGCTATTTGTTCGTCTTCCAGCACAAATATCCTTAAATTAACCAATATTACCAACATATCCATTTACATTAAAAAAAATTACGTTAATTCATGTCCAAACTAAGATTTTTTTAAATTAAGACTGTTTAGAGAAATCCTAGGGTAGGTAGGCAAAGTATTTTTGTCAGTATGGAGCCGCTGAATAAACTTATTAATGTTTTCAAATGCAAATTAATATGTCTATAGTATTTGCTTGCATATGGATATTTGAAATGGTATAATAACATACTTAAAATATGTTAAACAAGCCAAATATTTTTTTTTGCCTACCCTCTGTGCACGCCACTGGTATCTAAACGAGTTTTTCTAAGTAAGACAAAGATTGAAAGGAACGATGTATGGACGTCTCGAACGATTGAACAGATTTCAAAAAATCGTTTGCACAACGTTACGTGCGGTCACCTCGCCTACACGTATTCTGGGCCGGCTCGTGCAAGCGATTATCATCCTAAAGGTAATCAATGAAATGTCTCTCTCACTATACGTGGTGGTTGTATGCAACTTATCAAACCTAACGTACGCACGTTTGCTGGTAGAAAAACTGCCCGAGTATTAGTATTTTTTAAAACAAATTAGAAAAATCTAAGTGAATGTACTACGGTACGGCGGAGAGTTTCCATGAATGGTGATCTTGCTGCTTGACCAGTCTTTCTATTACGTCATTTACATACGGAGGCTTATAGCCAGTTGTAACATCAGTACGATCCGTTGGTTAGGCAAGGTCAGCCCACGGATGGATGACCGTTTAGTGGCATTTTAAATGAACATCTCCGTGCATTGGAGAGCATTGTAATTGTATGCTGACCATTAAATAAATGGAATTCTGTAAATGTATGAAATATTTGTATCTCATACAAATGTATGAAACCGCCGCGAATGACAATTCAAAAATGTCATCGGCGGCGGCGTCCTATATTATATGTATGAATTAATTTTTTCACACTGCCTTTTACACTGTCCACCACGATTTGTATTTCATACATTTGAAGTGTCAACGGCGTCCGATATTATTATCGGGTCGTATAGTATGAAAGGACATCTAAAGCATCGTCGGTTGTAAATCGAAAAAGTAATTCTAATTATGTTTTGATTTATAAACGTCATAGAATTTCACGTTCAAATATTTTTCTTTGCGAAAATTATGTTCGATTTGAAAAAAGAATAGATCGCTTGGGGGTGCTATTCTCATGTTTCGATGCAATAATGTACTCGTTCGATGCCAATTATCGAATAAAACATATTTATGTGATATTATAGTTACTGTCATCGATATAATATATAAACTAGATAAACATTCACGAACAAAATGACATCTAAAATGTGGTCGCGGAGGTTGCAAACTTATCTGTGCTGGTGGCGGAAACGTGAACTAACATTTCTATTATGTTAATTACGTGTAGTTGACAGTTTCATATAGACAGTAGCGACACTCCTATCGGCAAAAATAAATTTGTCAGGATGTGGCTTGTAAAGAAATAGCGACACAAGGGCGCTATTTCTCGCTACCACTTTTTGAACCGTGACACCAAATCTAGTTTATAATAATATATTATATCGATGGTTACTGTGGTCTAGTGGATTGATTTGGATAAAAAATGAATATTAAATATGCATGTGTAATGTTTAATTTATATACTGATACATTTATATAAAATTATATCACCAATCACAAGCAATTTTAGTAGTGGTGTTTACAATAAAAAAAACTCGAGTTTTAATAGAAGTTTGCCTCGGTTATATGCCTTTAAGTTATGCTTTTACGATGGGCTGATCCGAGACCAAAGCGGATACCGCCGCCAAAGCATCGTTAAGGGACGTTATTAATATAAATAATTTATGTTTTATTTTAAACTCCTATTGAAATAGACTCGCCATTTTTCTTAAATTTTCTTTTAATTTCTTTTAATATTATATAGTGGTTTAAAAATATGGGGCCAATAATTATAAAAAAATTTGCTTACTAGACCGGCCCCACACTATCAAGAAAACTTACAATTTACACGACCGTAAATGCCTACCAAAATAAAACCCCAAATCATTAAAATCGTATACAACATACAATCCGCTTTCAACGTTCTGCTTCTGCTGATAATCAAGTTCGGCCAAGTCAGTCGTAAGCGCGCAGCCAACTTACTAAGCATTATACTACTTTAATATAGCATTGTGCCCGTGTGTACCTCCCTTAAGTGCCACTGTCACGAGCCAAAAGGCGAACAAAGTAGCAGAGGCTTGTTCCCTCCTACGAAGTAAGCGCGCCACGGGGGTAAACTTTGATACCCCGAAACCTCCACCCGCGCTGCCACCCTGGTACCCGCGCCCACCCACCGTGGGGCTTTGAGGACGTCTTTGAGCCGAAGTTTAGCGGGAAAACCCCAAAATTCAAGTTGCCTTCGTCCCCGATTACGAGTTGGCGATAGGTATCTTTGAAATTTTCTGCTCTCCTGGTGCGCACGGGGGTCGGTTGCTAGGGGTTTGTTGAAATTTTTCAGAGAGCGGGGGCTACATTGAATTATAGGCATTCAGATATTTTTCTGTAATCTAACACATATAAGCCGTGAAGTTGCTACACCTGAATATCTAAACAACATATTTTTTGCTTTATTTCGAAAACAAGCCAAGTTATTAAATTGAGTAACAACATGAGTAGATTAACCTTTACATGTTGAAACATGCACACACAACACAACATATAAAAAAGTAGGTTATTTTTATTTAGTGAAGAATATCTTATTGCCGCACTCAAAAATGACAATCTATACTTATAATAAAACTGTAACAGGTCCAATTCTGTACATTGAAGATATTTTGAAAATTATATTTGGAGGGCATTCTATAACCGATACTGAGGCCGAAAATGTATATTTTTTAATTTTTGTCTGTCTGTCTGTCTGTATCACGGCTGAGCATCACGCCGAAACTACTGAATGGATTCAAATGAAACTTGGCATGATTCGAGATCTTACTACGAGGTAGGACATAGAATACTTTTTATCCCGTAATCTAGCACGGTTCTTTTGGGAGAGGGGATTAAAGTCAAAATGGGTACTTGGTTATACGCTTGGTCCGATTTTATCAATATTTCTTTATAATATAATAAATATTAGTAAGGGAACACTCATAGAGAGTTGTTATCAAGGTTTTGTAATCGATCGGGTTAAGCAACGTTAGGTAAGGTCAATAAATATATGGGTGACCGTTTAACGCCATTTGAACTAAACGGGTCCGTGCTTCGGAGAGCAAGTAAAAAGTGGGTCCCAGTTATTAACCCACTATAAAAAAGGAGGTTATGTATTCAATGCGAATGTCTGTTATTAAAAGTTTAGTTAACGTAAAAATAGCGCAGGTGGAGCTGCGTGGGTCAGCTAGTTAACTTTAATTCCAATTATGTCAATTTTCAAAATCTATATTTCGACTGTCGGAGTCGTTTATGATTATTGTCGATTATTGAATGAGATAATTAGAGATATGAATTATCTCAATAACTGCGTAATAAATATTAGTTGGCTTCGAGTGTCGAAATAAGCCGATTTCAAAAAAGGGATTAATGATCATTAACTATAATTGACGTTTAAAGCGCGGCAGATAAACCAAAAAACGAAATAAAAACAAGGTGTTAAATAAACCCCGCCCGATTTGTATGGGGAATATTTACATTTCTGTTTCCCTGCACAAGGATTCATCAGGAAAAATATTTATGAGATTTCCAACAAATGAGTTATATACGTATATTTTTATTTTGTGTGACACTGAACACTACTTTCAGTGAACGGACCGGGTTTTATTAACACTTTACACCATAATATAGATAGCCTTTATAGTATAATAGTTTTGGCCGCGTTTGGCCAGTGCAGCGTGGTGGACTATGGCCTAAGCCCCTTCATACCCTTCATACCGGGGATACCCGTGCCCGACTGGGAGTCGAAAAAAGGGCTGGCATTATAATGCATTGAATGACATTCAGGTTTATTATTATTTCATTTTAAATTAATCTTTTACCCGGTACAGTAGAAATTGTAAAACTAATGAATGACGAGTTTTCTCAAGGGTAGTGTCAAATAAAAGACATCAACGTGCGACTTAAAATATTATAAACCTATTTTAGTTTTATAAAATAATATGTACTCTCACATTTTTTTAAATTAAATCTATAGGTTATAAGTAGTTTAATAATGTAAGCATAGTTCTACAAGTTTTCGAAGCGTTGATATTTACAGAATCGAAAGTTAAATAAATTATACTTTAAAACGGGTAGCATTTTTCATAAATTGTATATAGGCTAAAATTGCACTTTTTTTATTTTTCATGTATTTGACACACAAAGTACGAAATATATTATTAAAAATATAGATTTAATTTATGATTGATATATTTATCGATGATTGAAAATGAAGGTACTAGGAGCGGTACATACTTTCCTGTATTAGGACGCAAGCTTTGCGAGGAGGTTGAGAAAAACCAGGGGCACACGATGATTCATTCCCTTTAGCAAAACACCAGGATGGCATGAAACTATGAATGGTGTTCACAGTTAAGGTTGCGTGTGGGGTTGACACTCACTAGGCGTAGCTTATAACGTTGGCGCAAGCACGATTTAGGTGCGGTGTGATAGAAATATTAATATGATTATTGAGCATGACATAGGCAATTAAAATATAATATATATTTACATAATACATATGTATCTCCAAAACTACTAAGTACATGATCGCGAGATCCCAACTAGCAATCCATAGATTGACATCCTTACATCGAAATTTATTAAAGATGTTCCATTTTGGGCCAACACAATGTACACTACATGGAAAAATAGGAAAAATATAGAAGAGTTTCATAAAAATACTTATAAATTAATTTGAAGCAGAGTACAATTGTACATAAATGATTACTTAAAGAGTTATTTAGTATGTCCACCTTGTTTTTAGGGCAGCCATTACAGTTGCGTTTAACGTTGGTTTACTACTTGACAGTTAATGCTATACATATGTATGTGACGTTTCGTAATAGATTGTTTACGCGTGGAGTACATATTGTATTACGAAGTTTTTAGTGATTATTTATGTTTACGGACATTCATTGACTGTTTCTTTCTTGACCCGGGGCTTTACTGTATTGATTATCGCCTGTGATTTGGATTGGAATCCGTCCGTCAAAATCAAAATCCGTCAAAATGACATTTTAGTTACGTATTTCCGATCCATCATATTATTGTTTGGTGTTGCTACAGTAGTATTATATTATCTTTGGTGTTTCTCTCCTTGACCAAGATATCTTAAATGTACAATAAAACGAAGCAATATTTAAAAAAGACAACATTACAAAACAGTTACTATATTGCATAGTTATATATACATATAGTGTACATGGTGTTGGCCCAGGCTCCATACATTTCTGGAACAACTCCTTTAATAAACTATTTTATTAAAAATAAAAACCGACTTCAAAGTAAATTATCTAAAAAGCATAAAATAACGAAAATATATTGAAGTCGGTGCTAGCACATCATGTTAACTAACACTAGCACAAGCTGACACCCACTTCAATATATTTTCGTTATTTTATGCTTTTTAGATAATTTACTTTGAAGTCGTTTTTTTTTAAAAATAGTTTATTTAATACTTTTTAGTGACTTATTTTATCAAAATAGGTATCATCACTATCACGCAACTCGAACGTCTACGTTACAGTAACTTACTGAAAACATAAAAAGTGTATATCTCTTAAACTACTTTGAAGCCGGTTAAAAACGCTTGATTGCCATATGCTGCGTATACTATTTGAGCCTGTTTGGTGCTGCGAAAAACTACGCTTTGTAAACCGGAATTCGCGGGTTCAATTCCAGTCTCGTGATTGTCTACTTTCCTTCATCATGCATGAGCTAAGATCAGACCAAACTCCACCATTCAGAAAAATTAAGTCGAACATTAAATTGTATAAAATCAGATCTATGTACTTCATTACCATTGAAATGAAACAAATTTTACGGATTATTTCGCAGAACACTTTCGCGGACTAGTATAATCAAATAAAGTAATTTAAACTAGTTACGCTTTCTCAGACTTGCAGGTTTCCTCACGATGTTTTTCTTCACCGAAGCACTTAGAAGGTCTTTCGGTTTTAAATCAACATTGTACTTCTGAATGTGTTTCAATTGGTGGCGCTTCAGTTCTGTATACCAATACAGAAGGCATTTTTTTTTTGTTTAAGCCTTATTAGCAATTTCAGTTAAAGTTGAATTTCAATACAATACCCTTGTTACCGCTCTCCATAAATTATAATGAGATATTAAAGAGAATTTTACGGCAGAGTATAAACTGCGGAAAGGGAAAAGGGGTTTTTATTATTTTGAAAATGCCTATCGCCCGGGGGTGCGAAAGCAAAGCTATCTACAGTTTACGATCGGCCAAGTTAAGATTGGCTCATTCTTAATGTATATGGGCGATAATATTCATTTTAAGGGCTTCAAAAGTACTATTTTCTTGTTATTTAAAAAAAAGAAAAGGTTAATTAAAAATGTGCCTTATTAAGAAGGTGTTCGAAGTCAAACATTTTCTCTAAGTACCAGGATACTAGGAAAGTATAGCAGATGCGGTTAACTACTTAATAAATAAGTAAAGTAATACTGGAAGAAGAATTACTGGCTGCCCGCCACTGTCCGGGCAAGGCAACCGGATATTTCTTTTAGCTGTCCAAAGAACCCCCACCGGTCATAATGCCCTAGTGGGGGCCACAGGGGGGCAGATATAAAGATACAGGCCCCCACTTATCCCAGGACCATACCCGGTCCTTTTGCTTTTATAGGGGGTGTGTATAAAACCGAATCGCCCGGTTTTAGCTGTGCTGGAGTGTTACGAGCGGCCCCGGCGGCGGCGGTCGCATTATGCCGGCGGAACGACGACTATATCTGATGTGGGTATGGTGCCCTGGTACTTATATACAATGTTTAGACGATGGCTTTGCTCATTTATTAGTCTGGCGTTTGAAACGGTCAATAAAAACGTTGAAGGCCCAGTAATAAACGGAAATTAGCCGGGGAAAAATGCGGTAAGAGATCTCCTAGATCCTTTGTAAGTACATTCGAGTGCCGTCTCTCCTAATGGTTACAGCATTAGCTTTTTTCATTGTTGTCTTAAGTATCTATCTACCTACTGACATATCTTGAGTTGACATAACAAGTTACACAATCTCGACTGGAGATTGTCACTTTAGTATGAATACAGAAAAATAACACGAAATATAAAAAAATATGATTTTGTCACAGTCTGTATTTTATAAGTTACAAACAAATAAACCACAGATAAAAAAAATACCGGTCAAGTTCGAGTAGGATTCGTGCACCGAGGGTTCCATACCATCTTTGGACATATTAAAGTAATTTTACTAAATTCAATTTTTTTTATTTCAAATAGGCTTAGCGCCACTTTTGAACGGTCAATTTTTTAAAAGCTACCACCGGATCACAACGCAGCAACAACTGAGAAGATCCGGCAAGAAACTCAGCGGGCTTGTCATTTTTTCACTTTTTTTTTTAAACAAAGTTTGTCCTTTTACTATTAGATCAGCACCAGCGACAGTATGTCCTGCCGTTCAAAATATAAAAAAAAAATTAAAAATACGACGATAATACAACAAACTAAAATGCCAAAGGGATAGTAGTCGGACCAGTCCCCCCAAGCAGCACCCGCGCACGAGTTGACTCGAGCAGCAGCCATCACTCCGCGCCGCCACAAGCAAAGACTTTTCGATGGCGAGCACTATTCATGTAACATCAAAAAAACAAACCGCAAAACTAACTTTGTTTAACGAGGTTTTTATTTCAGATTAACCCCAAAAACTTCGGAGATAAGGGGGGGCGGTATTTTTTTTACATTTTTGATTATCAGCCAATAACTACGTGACACAAACCAAAATAAAAATCAGTTTTGAGACGTGCTTATGAAGCCCTTTCATAATAATATGATATAGTAGTCTCACTTTAAAATTTTGATGACCCATTTCCACCCCCATTATAAACTAAAATATTTTTTCATGTGCGGTGAGGTTGGGTAACAAAGTTCTAAAACTGTTCCAAGTTTCAAATCGATAGCATCAGTGGTTCCTGAAATATATAGGTGTGACAGACACAGACAGACAGACGAAGTCAGACCACAAGGGTTCCATTTTGCCTATTAGGTATGGAACCCTAATAACTCTGATGAATGGTCATTCGCTTTGGACAAAATTGCGCGTTCGTTTTTGAACGTAATGAACTATGGTCCCTCAGCCACCAGCATTCCTCATAGAGCCTCCTGTCACATCAGTCCTTTAGTAAAGAAACTGAACAGGCTAATCTAGAAACTCGTATAGCCAATAGTGGCCACTGGATATTAACTTCTTTTTATTACCAGGGTGACATATCCTTATAAGATGAAGGTAACTATGTTATTTCATTATTCGAATGTCGGGGGCCGGGTGGAGCGCATGGGGGGTGGAAACCGTATAAAAACGACAATTTCCTCTAAACGCACGCCGCGCCCGCGCCCGCGCCTGTCTCGCCGCGCCCTCCGGTACTAATTAACTGCCACAGCGGTTATGTCACCCTGGTACCCCTGTTTGTAGGGTGGTGTTCAATTTTTTTTCGGTCTGGAGGTTGACAGGTGACCTTTCATGCAAAATGCGAGGAGTAACGGTTAGGTGGAAGTGTAATATTTTTTTCTATAAATAAACACATGTTTTTTATAGTTATTTGCGAAACATTTAACCGAGTTGGTCACAAATTAGGCATAGCCTGTATCTTGCGCACCCCATACATTCCATAATTCCATTAATTTTTACGGTAGACAGATTACAAAACTTGTACTAAAATGCTTCAAAATTATGAAATACTTCACAAATATATTCTAATAATTTTAGATTTCTTGTAACGGACTGTATGTATATTTATCTCATACTAATATAGACTATAAATACTCACCAATGGTTTACATAACAGAACGAAATTCAACTGTCTGGAGTTTGGTTCTGAGACCACAGACAAAAGTATCTGTGTCCAGCCCACTCCTACTTCATCTTTGCTCTCTACAATATCCGTCCCTTTGGTCTATTTCCTTAGTTTCTGTTTTAGCAATATGTATGTCATAATATACCCTTTCTGCTTACGCCTAATCTTCGCTCTATACCCTAAACTTGACATTATAATAAAATAACCATAACAATAGAAATTGGACCCTATTACTGTGCCATGAGATCGGTAATACATTGTCTGTGCATACACGTTTGCCGTCGTTACATGTACCTGTTTAGTAGTTAATTATTATGATCTGTTTGTTATGTGTGTGTGCTGCGGTTAAACTGCAAATTGTGGCAATATTCATAATTCGCGTTTAGATAATGTCCCGACCTGGCTTGAACACCGACATCTTCGTGATTTTAGAAAAGAGGTTTTTCTTTATTTTCAAGATCAAAGTTAGATGGGGAATTAACTCACAGAAAATCGCTAAATCCTGCCTTCTTCGAGTGGCCTTGTGTTCTTGCTAGAATCTATTTTACTAGGTGATATCCCATTGCAGTTCCCTAGTAATGATACCCCAGAACACGTGTACTCTGGATGACCGATTTATTCAGAGTGCCTTAACTAATTAATACAATGTGATACTATAGCTAAGGTTTGCTACACACTACAGTGTAAATACCGGGTTCAAGACACGTAATAATGTCACTGGTGACGATCGGCAGTTTAGTGCTGTATGTAGGCGTGTCGTTAACTTTAGGCAAACGTCTTGCTTAATTCGTCACTAAGTTCAAAACACATAATAAAAAAACACTATGTGTGCAATTCACACGTCGTAGAAATCTTCAAAAAAATACTGTCGCCTTTTCGTTTCATCGACTTTCAAATCACACCGATGCTAAAGAAGTTGTCACTTCAATAAACATCAATTTAATAATTTCTCTCTCATTTCTCAGCACAAAGCCCGACTGCCAACAAAAAATGGTCTTAAATTACATTGTACATACATAAAACGTATACATACATATGTATATATTTCAACTTATCTATGTAGTTAAGAACTAAAAGAATGCACTCATGCAGCTGACGGCCACCATATTAATTTGACAGACAAAGTGTATGTCACTCCCACGACGAATTTAATGACATAAGTCTGGGCAGCATTCGGAAAACTTCGTCGAGTCTTCTCGTCGCCAATACCGCAATGTTTAAAGACAAAAGTCTTTAATCAGTGCGTCCTAACCGTGATGAAATACGCAGCCGAGACGTGGCCACTCACGGTACGACTAGTCCACCAATTCAAGGCCGCTCAGCGGGCTATGGAGAGAGCTATGCTGGGTGTCTCTCTGAGGGACCGAATACGGAATGAAGTAGTTCGCCCGCCAGAGAACCAAAGTGACCGACATAGCTCAAAGGATTAGCCAGCTGAAGTGGCAGTGGGCTGGTCATATTTGCCGAAGAACCGAAGACCGTTGGGGTAAACTGGTTCTGGAGTGGAGACCGTGAATCGGGAAGCGTAGTGTAGGATGCCCTGTGACTAGGTGGAGCGACGATATCCGCAGAGCGGTTGGCAGACACTGGATGAGGAGAGCCGAAGATCGGGCTCAGTGGAGTGCCTTGGGGGAGGCCTATGTCCAGCAGAGGACGTACTGATGTGGGCTGATGATGATGATGATGATAAGTCTAAATTCGTACTAGGCGTTTAGGCTGTAGGCCGTGCAAAGAAAAATAGACATACGTACGTACATAACACAAACATAATTTATTACACTTACTAACTCGAAAACATAGACCTTCTTAACTGCATAATCTTTTTATTTAACATTAAATTAAGATTACCAAATATAAGTTTATATTTTTTGGTAAATATAAATTTACAGTTCTTTTTTATTTTCTGGGGCAGTCTGGCAAAAACAGAACTACACCCTGGTAATCGGCAACCTTCTACCCTGCGTGAATAATGTTTTAAAGTCGATACAACTAGACATTTTTCAAATTGTCACAAATTCTCACTAATGCCTACTACACTATACATCTGCGTTCGATATAACATACGTACAGTGTACTGTGTCTTAGGTTATAGTACGTACATTATAATTACGAGTACGTCGCCGTCGACTGCTTTGGGGGGATATGTAGCTGTACTTAGATAGCGACATCTTCTGTTACAAGGTAAAGAGAAGCTGATAGTATGTTCGATATGGAGCGATTGATCACTGTGTATATACCTATCTACTACCGCACTATCAAACGTTAATTAGGGTTAATGGTTATTCATAAAGTTTTTGAAATCAGATTATTTTGATTATCCTTTATACGCTGATAAGTGAGTAGAGATATCTATTATCCCGTACTCAGTAATGCGAAATAAGCGTAAACGGCGCGGCGACGGGAACCGAAATAATTAGATTTAAAAAAAACCTAATGAGGTTTGTGAGGTTTAATTTCGGCACGCCTGTGTAGAATTGGTTTTAATATAGTTATTTCCTAACGCTAAAATGCATACACGTTGAGTAGAAAACCGCCTCCGTTTTGAAGTCGGTTAAAAATAGAACACGTGAAGTAAAGTCGTGATTACAATTCACCATTTCGATTGATACCAGAGCAGCATAACCATCAAACAGTCTATATATTTTGCCGTTTTAAATAAACTGCCCGCATACATATTCACCGCTCTATATGCATATAAGCCTGGTATCAACTGATGCCGATGTGCTCATTATATACATACATGGAGGCTTTATTTTGAGCAGAGTACACACGATAATTTTATCATCAGCGTTCAGCGATTTATAACCGCCCTCAGTCTGCCAATGAGGTATTTTCTCATCATTTAATTTAGTATAGACATATGAGTAGATATAGACTCTGAGTGTTGTAGATATATTTATTCAGAGACGCAAGTGTGTTCTAAACCCCACAATTTAACACCAGCGATTAGCGATTTAGTTAGACACTAAAACGCGGTTTGGTATACATATATCACAGACAAGTTAACATAACCTTCGACCTTCGACCACGACCTTCCCTCGTCCCCCACCGACTTTGGGCATCAGCGTTCTCATACAATAAAGGTACAATGCTACGTCTTTTATGTTAACTTGTCTGTGACATATATGTATGTTCAAACGCAGCTAGCCGTTATATCACAATGTATCCTAGCGTAATATCCTGGGTCACCTTGGGCCTTACCACCAGCTCTTATGGCAGTTTAAAAGTAATCATACTTTTATGTGGGAATGAGCCGCAGATATACGTAGTTTTTAGCTCCATTTCTTTCTCTCGCGGAAATAATATTGCTCGAATAGATGGTAGTAGACTGATTACAAACAAGGTAGATCTTGTATTATGGCAACAAGGCAACTAAAATAAAAGGATTATATTAAAAAAAAACACGTCCCCGTTTCGTCTTACAAGCGAGCCGATGTGACAAGACGGCAACGCAAAATCAAAAAGTGTTTTGATCCCATATTTAGTAGCTCATTTATAAATAAATGAACATATAAGAATCTTAGGTATGTAAATGTCGATGTCCATGTATACAGTATTTATCCCAGCTGGGAATCGAAACTACGACATTTTTGGGTAGCAGCCAGGATGTCTAGCAACGATACGAATAGTCCCGTAAAGTAACCTAACAAAATTCAATGTTTGAAAGTATAATGAGCGATCAAACGCAGTTGAAAAACCGCCAATCGCCAATGCCACACCTATGTGCTGTGGCCCTTATATGCACCTATGTTTATCTCATTTGTATATTATATGCGCTTATGTATAACTTGATTACCTAATCATTATCAGTTTATAGTCATGCGGCATTGGTTAAATTGATTTATCTAATTAAGAGGAATTCGCTTGAGGAGATCGAGAAAACTTGAGTTTAATTATAGTATAATCGTGGTAAATCATGGCGTCTTACTCGTAATTACCTAAAGGGATCTCCCTTTAGAGTATATCTATACTCTAGGTACTTCATTTCAATGACAGAACTGGGATGACGCCTGGGTAAAAAAATAATAATTCTAATTAGTCGAAATTCAAATCTTTTATTGCCTGCTACATGTACATTTAGATCTTAAATAATAATACATTATACTTATGACTTGACTTTAATAATACATTATCATTATGCAACTTTTACATATAGCAATTATTCTGGTCCAATTTCCCCCACTCATTTCATTGTCCGTCAGTTAGATTATCAAAAAATATTGGACACGTATTTTTTTGTTTAACAAATCAATAAACAATGCCAAAGATATAGACCATCGAAGTTCGGGAGTGGGGGGGCTCGTGACGTCACGTCTCAGTAAAAATTGTATACAGGCGTGACGTCGCGCGGAATTTCAACGCACTATATCTTCGTCATTTTTTGTTTAATTGACAAAAGAAAAAATACGTGTCCAATATTTTTTGATAATCTAAATGACGGATTAAATAGATTTTTTTGGTCATCTAGCCCATTAAAGTACTGGTCATTTTAAAGTTCTAAATCTCTAATAGGAATTGGTGCCCATATCCCCTACCCCTGCCTATACCCTGTTTTTCTTTAAAATATCAAATTCAGAACAATAAACGTATGAATACAGGAGTTATGGCTGACCAGTGGCTGGCTAAATACTAGTGAAAGGAAAACAGGGTCTTGGATTCAGAGGTGGTCGAAGTAGACTAATTAATTCCAATTTGTTGTGAACCACTGTGATTTGATTCCGAGGTGATCAAAGTGGAATATGCCGCCAAAATATTATTGATTGTAGTAACCGTAGCCTGGTTTACAGATTACAATTTTCATCGTAAATTATTACCGCTGGTAATAAGTCCTTCAGCGTACCTAATTTAGCCTAATTTATTGAATAATTTTGATAAACTTAATCAATGTGATGTGACTGCATTTTATTTTCCTATGTATTTTAAATGTTTACTGAAGAATATAATAATCTTGATAGTTGTAGAAAGTGATCATAAATTATAAATGAAAAAAAAAGGTCCCAAAGACGCCATATATTATCCTATACTTATATTTAATCTCTTTGGTACAAATAAACAATTAAAAGTCCTCCTGGCCGATACGCGAGATATATTATTGTGTACAAGTGCTTGCGGAGACAAAAGTGGACTCTCTCTTCCTTTAGTAACGGGACGGAAGACCGACACTACCCCGGGGAGAGGTCAGGCGACGCATGGATCTTCTTACTTTACAGACAATCAGGTGATCGGCCTGCATTGTCCTAGCCAGTAAGGAAAACTGCACAAAGTTGTTGCTTCCCGCGGGATTCAAACCAGCGACCTTCGGTTACCCACTGCGCCACAGAGGATGCAAAAAATAAAGAAACGATTATACACAAGTAATATCCATACAGCTATATCATATTTCTGTTACCAAGCACGCGAAGTCGTTTCTGTATTGTTGAAAAATGATTGCTTGCAATTTTATTGTTTACATTTAGCTTGCGTTTTTATACTCGCAGTGTCAATTTATGTTATTACCTACTTGTTTACTGTACAAGTTTTCCAAATCATGCTAAATTAATTAGGTACCTTGTGCAAGAATCGTCTAAGTAGGTATCGGACCGCACTGTACGATTATCTGTCGTAAAGCAGTAGCAAAAAAAATGCTGTGGATCAAAAAACTTGAGAAATAATATCTAGCGGTAAAAAGGCAAGCAAGCGTGCGGCCCGCCTGATGGTAAGCAGCCACCGCAGCCTATAGACGCTAGCAACATCAGAAGAATCACTAGTGCGTTGCCGACCCTTAAGACATTAGATATTAAGTCTTTGTGTCCGGTAATTTCACCAGCTACAGTGCCCTTCACGCCGGGACACAGCAATGCTTAAACAATGCTGCTTGGCGGCAGAATATCTGACCTATCACCTAGTTAACCATCAGGTGATTGTTCGGCTCGCCTCATCACCAATTCGCATAAAAATAAGATGTACTGTTGCATCATCGAGGCACAATAATAGAAATAGGAATTTAAATAATACTAGCTGACCCGCGCAGCTCCGACACATTCTCGAATCCCCTTGAACACACACAAACAATTTTATAAACATCGGTCCAGCCGTTTAGGAGGAGTTCAGTGACACACACACGTACAGTAGAATTATATATATATAAAGATTTAAATTCACACACACACATATTATATTTTGATATATAAAATATCGACTATGTCCTTGTTCATAGTCCAAGTTACTGTTTTAGGACCAAATCGGTCTGTATTAGCTTCAAAATAAAGAATTTGTTTCGTATAGTTGACGAGAAGCGGATAATTATGATTTTGGTCGAATCGGTTGCAGAAACATCTACTGAAGGGTTATTTTACAGTAGTCGGAAAAATTATCAAGTTCAGCAAGGAAGAAGAAAGATTTATCCAGAGTGTGCTATACGTACCTACTTATACCATTTCGCCATTCAAGAAGACTATCTTTACCCTGTCGTCTCATATTAAACATCTCATATTTTCGATATGAAGGACTTGAAACGTCATGTAAGCCATAATCTTTGGAGATTCATTTGTTTTTGTTATTATGCTGTTGTTTTAGATCTTCAGAATAACGAAGCGTTGTTCTCTTCTTGCTCCCTCTACTTTACTCTGATCTGCTGGACATGTATAGGTCTTATCATAGTTCTCCGTTTCACAAGATGATATGTTATTTAGCTAGTTTTCTTCAAATTCCTTAGTTTTCTGCCAATGAGTGAGAGGGTGTGTCTGCATATCGAATTGGTTTTGAACGCGTATGATTTTGAAGACATCATCAAGTCACGCATTATCAGCCTGTACTGCTAAGTGACCTATTTTACAGGTATCATAAACTATGTTCCTATGGCTGTGAAGTTGAAAATTTAATGTGCTGACCAAAGATCAGAGTTCTAACTGGCTTAACGCGCTTTGGGACACCTAATGAATTGACAAACATTTTTAACCATCGATTGTGCTCACTGCGTGCAGTGTGTGTGCGTTTCGAGTGTCATTGATGCATTTCGGTATGGGGACAGGGGGCTAGGGGGCAGGCGGCTGGACAGCCGACGCACCTACCTCGCAAAACGGACCCAGTACGCGTTGTGGCTCTGAGAGGTGACGACGCGCGCCCCTCCGCACAACTTGCTCGCGAAACACGAACTCACTCACAAAACAACACCGATTTCCAAAACAGAATTTAATCATCTGTGCAATAATAGGTTTGATATCTGTGCTCCGAATGCGTTTCATATTTATTTGAAGTTGCAATTAGACGTTCAGCGCGCGAAGTTTATCATCTTGACATACTAGTTTTTGTACGAATGCAGGTTTGCATAGATCGTCAGGAATGGACATAGGAACTTGATGAGTAAGTAAGCCTTGGCATTAGTACTTGGTGGCAACAGAAAAAATGCAATTAGTACATTGGTTCGTGTCGCTAAGTTTCCTTTGTCACGCCAGTTTGAGCAAGACAAGGCATTGTTTTAGTGAATTTATTAGCCCCAACTGACACTAACGTACCTATTCTAGTACGTTTTCCTTAGTGTTTTCTAGTTTGTGCGACGCAATTTATGTTGATTTCAATTCTTGAAGTATATCATTTTGGTGATCTTTCATATCAGTGAAAGAAAAACGTAATTTCAGATTGTTTACAGGGAAAATTTTGCTACATAAGAGTGTGTGTGTGCAAACACTATCATCAACTTTTTTATGTA
This sequence comes from Furcula furcula, assembly GCA_911728495.1. Taxonomy (NCBI): domain Eukaryota; kingdom Metazoa; phylum Arthropoda; class Insecta; order Lepidoptera; family Notodontidae; genus Furcula; species Furcula furcula. Next base: position 12,837,779 of record OU452264.1, read on the forward strand.
CTGCCGATACGGTACCAGGGTTAACCGATCGCATATAATTTTACCTAGCGATACCAGGCAATCATAAACTCGCGTTGTGCAGAAGTTTGGTGTATTGTAGGTATAGAACGCAGAGAAGTTTGAAAGTAATTTTGGAGTGCAAGCGCGCGTCGAACTAATCAAATCGTTCACGGTCCTTACTTTGCTGATAACACTGCACATATTCCCAGTGTTATGTTGCTCTGGTAACAGAGTAACTTGTTTATTGTTATTTCTAATATTATTTAAACATTTTTTATAATTTATTTAACTTACTTACTACCGTAGAAATTTTTCATAAATCGACAGATGATGAAAATCATCGATATAATACTATCGATGATCAAATTCCTCATACAATTATAGAATATTTTTCGTAAATTACCTACTTACATATAAATAAAAATTGGTAATCATAATTCCTACTGATTATTTACTACCGCGCGCTCATACATACAATGCTATGTTATATTTATTTCGCATAAGTCCTGCATGCTACGGGAGCAAGTCTATTTTAACGACTTAAACCATCGATATACTATTATATATCGATGACTTAAACGAAACATGTTCTTACGCGAGCTACGCACCTGCAGTTTTAAGACCCATAGCCCATAGCACACACAGACAAAATGTGTTCTATAAAAGCATCAGTAAAGTTATTTTGCGGTTGCATTAATGCTGCATCGCATTTTGTCGCCTCGCTGCGTTCGATTGTTTCATAAAAATCGCGCGTTTTAACGGTTACACCGCGGTGCGGGTTATCAAAACCGTTAATTTTAGAGGCTAACTATAGATTTTCTAACCTGCACTGAATGACGAGATAATGAATCGTTATGGGAATGAGTGCGGCAGTATGTACCAGTAAGTTGAAGTCTGCTTAAAGTATCATGTATGCTACATCTCTAACTGTTGTGTTAAATGGTTCAGTTTAATCATTCGTGTAGGGCCAAGCGAACTGAGTGCCAACAGGCAGGCCTCACGCTTTTTGCCTCTTTAACATTCATAGTTCGTCCATACACGTTCACCGGTTTCCAAGACTTGGCTTTTCCCTAGACAAAATACGGTCAAATGTATTGGTGTCTCTCAAACCAGTACTCACTTTAAACGTTGGTATAAATGAAAAAAAAACCCTGCAAAGGATACACAAAAATCGTTAGTATTAGGTTTAGTCTTAGAGGAGATACCACTGGAGAGAGCATGATGCGCTAACCCCTCTGCCAAATTTTTGTTCATATGTTCAGGTCATTCTTTATTTGTGTGCGTATCTTTTTGAATGTGTTGCGAGTTTATTATAGTGTGGGTTCATAGAAACATGAAGAGTTTGCATTAGACATTTGCAAGAGTATGCGTGAAATTGTATCTGTGTGTGTTTACTTCGCGTCCCGCCCCCCGCAAAAGTGCCACGAAAAATTTGTTCGGGGAATCGACGCGATACTAGCTCCATTCTAATTACTCTGAGGGTTTAGTTAGTAGGCAAAGGCAAGGTATATCATATCTGTTTTTTTTAAAGATTTCCTTTTCAATTATCATATTTCGTATTTTATACAAGTTAAAGCTTAGTGGTGAAACGCAGGGCCTTCGTTGATAGTAAACGACAATATTACCCATAGTTCTGCTGCTCATCACCTACAAATACCTGTAGTGTTATTCTGTAAGAACATTTTACAAACTCGAACGCTGAATTCGCGGTGATATTTCAAATTCGTATTCAGTAAAATATAAAGAAACATTACCGGTGGCGCCACACTTTCGAGTTCGGAGGCGAGATGAAATTGTTGTCAATGAGAATTTTGACATCTCCGAAGACCTTTAAATACTTAGGAATAGACCGGCCAAAGCAAAATTTATTTTCATAGCTAAACTTATTAAATGTGTAATAAGTCTGTAGAGACGTTCAGTTTATACTAGTACGGCTGTAATCACTACCCATTCATGTTTAACGTTGTTACTACGAATTTGTGATTTTTTAAAGGAATTGTTATATTTTGGTTGAATAAATTTACTTTATTATTAAAAAAATACTACGTGCTATGATCTAAGCCGGTGAAGAATATATTTAAAGGAAATACCGCGTATGCTTGATCCCGAAGACGCCTGCCAAGCTAGGGTATTATGACCAGGTGGTCCCTTCTAATGAGTTTTATCACTCAAAGATTCGAATTCTCAATGGTATGTTGCAGAATAGCACTACTGAGCATTAATAGCTTGTGCTTAATAATTTCATCATCAGATTCCCTTCATAATGAAACACTACAATGTTTACACACTGTTGCTTGGTGAAGTAATATCTAAAAATTCCTGTGATATTTATTTAATCAGATACCTCATATGAACAGTTTGCTCGGTCTCGGCTTCTGCTAGATTTGATGATGACCAAACTTCAACAGTTTGGTCGATTTTGATCATCTATCCATCTACTACTATCAACACATACTAAATCCTTAAAAAAACTAAAAAGGTTAACGCAAGTCGCACCCCAAGGATTGGACATAACGGAACATTTAATCAGGCTTCCAGAGAAGACGTGTAATTAGTATATTTATGAAAAAGGGGACTAGCAGGCACAATGATACCAGGGTCCGTTACCCCTGTAATGAGCTCGCCGCATTCGACTGGGGACGTAACGTGCTAGGCCGGTCGGCTTACTGTTACACCGTCGCGTAACTTTGGGAATTTAAAAAAAATATCATTCTTAATTTTTCTGTAAAAGATAAAGTTTCTGTTCCAAAAAATTATAAGGATATATTTAAATTCGATATTAGTCTTGCCAGCAGTTGTCATAATAAACTTACGCACTAGTGTGTGTGCTATTTGTCACGTTTATGATAACACTCGATGTTGTACTTGACAATAAAACTAAAATATATTTTTATTAGAAGTCATGAGTTTAAGATGAGCGGTAAAGAGCCTTTGTGCAACGAAAAGTCTAGTTATCATCAAATTCATAAATGTCGTGCGTATAAAGATGGTACATTAAAAACATAGCGAGCGCATTTACCATTAAATAGTATGCAAAGTAACATAAAATTTTTTGACAAAGGATTTTAACAATGTCTTCATCGCAGTGTCTCCGCCGCCAAGCTATGTAATAAACATCATTGTGTTCCTGTACCTGGTGAAATCACTGAGCATGAGAGATTTAATTATTGTTGTTTCGGGTGATTAGCAGTAGTGCCGCTGTCCAAAGGCAGGCTTATCACTTAACATCAAGCATGCGTCATGCTTGCCTCGACTCGCACTTAATCGTTTTTTTATGTAACATAGTGTGTTACACATACACTCCAAACCAAATAAGCTGGAACGCGATTACAACTTTATTATGCAGTCATAAAACACCCCCGCTGTATATTTGACCGTTAACGCGGCAGCAAAAAAAAGGTTGGTAATACAAAGTTGTTTTTACTGACGCGCCTAGTTGACAATGTATGCGTTATGTAGTTATTGAGCCGCAAACGAACTTGTAATCGCGTTCAAGCTTATTTGGGATGGAGTGTACAGGGTTCCGTACCATTTTTAATTAGTATAAACGAAATTAGTATTTGTCGTTATAGTCTCACTAGAAATAGAAACTGTGAACATTTCAACTCTCTACCTATTACGGTTCATGAGTCACAGCCTGCTGACAGGCAGACGGACGGACCGACGGATAGAGGAGGCTTAATAATAGGGTTCCGTCGTTGACCCTACGGAACCCTAAAAATAAATTATTATTTTCACTAAGATAAGAATTAGTCAGAGAACCTTAAAGACGAGTTAAAGAAATGCCTTAATTGGTAATTGGTAATCACTCCATGCATATAGCAGTCTCTCTTTCAATCAACGAACATTCGTCGTATATGTTACATGATATTGTTACTGCGGTAAAACTAATTCGCGAACTAGGCGGTTAATAAAAAGTCACGGACCACCGTGCCCAAAGCTATTAAAGTGGCCTTGCTGTTATCGCTAAAAAGAAAATAGCTGTAAGTGCACTGACCGGGCGAGCGCGCAGTGCGTGCTTTCCAACTGGTGTACTGTGTGTTACGCAGTGTTGCACTACGGTATGAATTGTATCTTTCATTGCTGTTCAGTGTTTATATTTTTTATTTCTATTGGCCAAATTTAAAGGACCTAGAATCTTCAGTAATGCAAAATGGAAGTTTAAAAAAAATATGAATATATTTGGCCGAAAACGACGTAAAAGAACCAAAAAGATATTTAAAAAAAAAAGTTTTTTTTTTTTAGGTAACTAAAGGAAATCGTGCGTCGCTATTGCAGCAAACTAAACATTCAAATTATGTATTTAGATTCTTGTTGAAGTTACTAGGGCCACAGAATACATAATAGTACTAGGGCTCTAATAATACTTCGGACTACTAATATCTTAATCTTTGTTGTATTATTTTACTGAATTAAAAATATGTTTTCTGTGTTATAAGTGTTGAAAAATTTCATTCGATCAGATAAGAATCGTAACATGGTGCACGTAACTCCGTGTATACAGATGGCAAATGGCCTATGGCTGTTATCGCGCGCAGCATGAGAATGAGAACCTTTGCGATTTCGATCTGCGCAAAGCTTCGTGGCACTATGCACTCCTGGTAGTTTTTCTGAGAATTTTGTTGGTTATTGCAGACGTTCTTGTAATTAATTTTTATATTCTTGTTAATTGTTATTTAAAAGTTCGTATTTTTATCATATGTATATTTGATAGTAAGCTATACTTAGTTTTTAGCTTTGCGTCGGTGTGTCGTAAAACCCTGACTTATGGAATTAAAATAGAAATAAATTTGATAAACCGTACAAAAAGAAGATTGTCACTTTACGTCGATTCCATTGCCAAGCAAGAAAGAAGGTTTACATTTTTGTATACTTTTGTTTTTCCTTGTTTATGATAGTTCTGATTTTTTAAATTAATCATGTGCGAATCGTTTTTATGCGATTGTTTCTAGTTTTCGGTGAAGGAAAACATCGTGAGGAAACTGCATGTCGGAGAAAGCCAAACTAGCTTTCGATTGACGTGTAAAGTCCGCCAACCCGCACTTGGTCAGCGTGGTGGACCATAGTCCATACCACCATAGGCCATAGCCTCTTCATATTGAGGGGAAGCCCGTGCCCAACAGTGGGACAAAAACAAGGGCCAGTATTATTCATATTTATGATAGTTCTGAACACCCAGACACTTAGTGGGAATCGAACCCACGACCCATCGGATAGCAGCCAGGGTGTCTAACCACTAGACCAACGGGCCCGTCAATATACATATTGATGATGAATTATGTATAACATGCTCCAACCATTTTATTTTTTCTTTGTTGTATAAGTCGAGCTATTTCTTCTGTGGGTACATCTAGAATATTTCTTATTATTTGCTTGTGACTGCATTTATTTTACTTACATCTATCAAGATCAGAATCTGAATCTGTTGATAATTTCTGTCATCCTTATTCTTTTTAACAATGGGACCATCACAACTATCTCAAACGATACATGAACAGACATAGATAATAATGCACTAATCATGAACAGAAACCGGCCTCAACAATACGTAATCGACAATGGTCATTCAAAAACATTAATTTGTATACACTCACCCTATTTTCTATTTCAACAAAAATACACGGACTGCAGGAGTAGCAAACAATGAACCGGTTCATTGAAAAGTATTGTGCAAATAAGGGGCGAGCCAGCACCCTCAACGAAACGTACACTTCGGAAATAGTGCACGCGTTTCAAATGCAACTGACCTTACGCAACGTCGAACGATGTGTGCTAAGTGTGTGCTTGGCTTTATTTAAAATATATAGGGAGATGTTTTGTATATCTTTCCGAACCTTAATCAAAGTTGATAGAGTTTTGTTTGGAATCTTGACACCATTGCGGAGATATTCTTCCTCTTATCGGGTCGATATGGTTATTATAACATTATACATAAGATCGTCTAGGGTCAGGTGCGCCTAGCAAACATTCACCTTGGCTCCTAATTATTTAGAATTAATCCTTGGAATACACCGACCGCCTTCAGTTATTGTGTGTTGAAATTTCCTGAAACCTTAACTTTGGGTGGTTATTGAGTCCAGGGCCAAAGTAGCTGCAAAGTCCGGCGGTACTTCGCACCCCATGAACTAATGGTACAATAGTAATTCAGCTTAAAACAGTTTGATAGAGTTTTTAGACGATATTCTATATTTGTAACCATGTATAAGCAATTTAGTTACTGTTTGATTCCAAAATTCGTAAACGAAAATCGGAATTATGTATATAATACTGGTTGAAGTTACTTCATAGATACACTTTATTGAGTTACTTATTATTTTGAACCTATATACCTGCAATCTGTGGTATAAATCGCAATGAACAGTTTAATTGCAACTTAAAATGCGAAAATACATCTGGTTTTATTAATCAATCTATTTATAGGCTTTGAGTCTATGCTAACATCTGCTCAAACAACGTTAAAGGTAGTTTTACTACGAATTAGTAGGTACATCTATGATGTACTAAACAGTCACCTACGTTTAATGAAAATTGCTTTTAACGCAAATTTAAAAAGAAATATTTATAACACGTTGAACGCATTGGAAGCATTACGAAATATTGTTGTCATAGGTATTCTAAAATGGGATCAATGAACTGATTTGTTCCAATTGAAAAAAAAACTAAACCAAAGACAAAAGTGCTGTGTATTTGCCGCCGAAAAACTCAAGATGGCCGCCAAAAGGAAAGCTGGAGCCCTTCTGCAACACGTCCTGCCAAAGGTAATGTTCTTTTTAAAATACTAGGTGGTAGGTTCCTTGTGCAAGGAACCGTCCAGGTAGGTACCACTGCAGTGTCAGATATTCTGCCGCCAAGCAGTGTGTAAACATCGCTGTGTCGGCGTGAAGGGCACTATAGCTGGTGAAATTACCGGACACAAAACATCTACAGTCTTATTACGAAAAGCAGTTTAAAGATAAACCTAGGTTTAGACTCAGGTTTAAAGAACATTTTCCTAAGTTTAAACCTGGGTTTATTGTTAAACTGACTTTCGTAATAAGACAGCTAACGTTTTATGGGTCGGCAACGCGCTAGTGATTCTTCTGGTGTTGCTAGCGTCTATCGGCTGCGGTGACTGCTTACCATCAGGCGGGGCGTATACTTGCTACCTTGGCACCTTAGTAGTATAAAAAACGTAGTCAATGTTTTTTTATGTGAATATTAATACTTATGTCCCTTGTAACATCGACAGTAGCAGCTACTTATCAAATGAATTTAATAGGGATCACAAGTTTATTTTGTGGTCAACAAAACGACAACAATAGCACCTTGCCTGTACAAAGTTGGTTTTGATGTCACCTCAAATTGACAGTTGACAATGTAAGAATAATATGGAATTGATGTGCAAATGATGTGTGGGATTTGGGTCGCGGCCGTCATCTTGGTGGTAGCGAGACCGCGAACTCAAATTTTCCAATTTTTGTTTTCTCATCTATACTATAATAAAACTCAAAGAGCACTTTTTCTGTACATTGAATATTTTTCCAAAATTTCTATGTGGGGATACTATACTATCGACATAGAGGCCAAAACAATTTTTTTTGGAATTATTGTCTGTCTGTCTGTCTGTCTGTCTGTCTGTCTGTCGTTCTGTTTGTCCAGGTATCATTTGAAAACCCGTGGATGGATTTTGATAGGACTTTCACTGATGTGTTGTGTAGAAGTCTAGGTATAAATTGGTATATAAAACATCACGCTATGTTTCATAGGGGCTAAGCAGTGGAACATTACTTGCACATATTACCACGTAATTTCCTTTGTATGTGAATAGGGTAATTATAGACTGATCAGTTAATCATAAGATATGTATTATTACGCTATATACAATAGGGACTGAGCAGACATTTAGTTTGCATAAGATATGGCAGTGGCGAAGGGTCAATTTTTGTAAGGGGTAAGCCGGTCCGGTACACCCAGGAAATTTTCATTAGATTTCTGTATTGTTCTAAGTACTTTGCTGATAGCAATATGACATTATATCTTTGATTGAAAAGTTAAAATCTGTAAAATCTGTCGTTCATGAAGTTTTATTGAAACTCCCCAAGTCCAGGTAGTGTATAGGTATTGTATCACGTCGCAACAATAAAAGATGCGAAATACTAATAACTTTTATTATCGAATATCATTAGACAGTAATTTACGATGTTAGCGTGAATAGGATACTTTTTATCCCGGTAGGTTAAGGTTAAGCAACGTTAGGTAAGGTCATTAAATAGATGGGTGAACCGATTTGTATGAAAGTGTGCATATCGGGTAGGTCTGAGAATAGGTGTTACAGTGTATTTCATACCGCTAGGTTAAGGTTAAGGAACATAAGGTAAGGTCATTAAATAGATGGGTGAACCGATTTGTATGACATTTTGTGTGCATATCGGGGAGGTCTGAGAATAGGTGTTACAGTGTATTTCATACCGCTAGGTTAAGGTTAAGGAACATAAGGTAAGGTCATTAAATAGATGGGTGAACCGATTTGTATGACATTTTGTGTGCATATCGGGTAGGTCTGAGAATAGGTGTTACAGTGTATTTCATACCGCTAGGTTAAGGTTAAGGAACATAAGGTAAGGTCATTAAATAGATGGGTGAACCGATTTGTATGACATTTTGTGTGCATATCGGGGAGGTCTGAGAATAGGTCATAATAGTAGTTTATGCACCAAGGGGATAAAGTAGTGTCTTATGTTGCGGACGTTAAATTGAATCGAGAGCATAACGAAGGATTCTAGCAACTCCCGAGCGCAGCGAGGGAGAGCATAGAGTTAACTCCCGAGCGTAGCGTGGGAGTTAATACTAGAATCCTGAGTACAGCGAGGGATTTAAGCTCGCCCAAGACAAAGACACCTTTATCCCCGAGGAGAATACACTACTTTTCACACCTACTGCGAGGTAATAAAATACAAATATTGCTAGAATTATATAATATTAATATCTTGGGACAATCCACATACAGCCATCTGATTCCAAACTAGGCAGAGCCTGTACTATGGATACCAGACAACTATTAGTTAAGAGATACCGACTATAAATAGTTTATATAGACTATTATAATAGACTATAGACTATTTATAATAGACTATAAATAGTTTACCGACTATGAATAGTTAAATAACACCCAGACACTTGGTGGGAATTTAACCCACGACCGATCGGGTAGGGGTCAGGGTGTCTAACCACTAGACCAACGAGATTGTCAATAATATCCCTAATATCAGCATAGTGATTTGCAGAGTTAACGCGTTTACATCTATTTTTTTTCTATTCTAGAACACCGGGTTCTGTTCGTCGCACCCGGTTCGATTTTCAAATGTTTTTACTCTGCTTAGAGTAGTATTACACCTGTGGTAAAAGTGTTGAGGAATTTTCGTTTGACGTTCGAAATTCAAACACATTATTACCCAAGGGAGTTTAGTACAACATTATTACCCTGCTAGACTAATAGGGATATAATGATGTACTTTATGTCATCTTTATATGACCAATAATGCAACATTATCGAGCAGGTGGTGTGAAAAGTATATTTAATGGCGTTGATACCATGATTGACGAGGATATATAGAACGAGAGGAGGGTGCAAGAGAGGAGAAAGAGGGAGAGGGGATTCGAGGAGGGGGTGACGGGGTGAGGGATCGGGGGAGTTAGGTGGAGTAAGGGGGGAGTGAGAAGAAGGAGGAGAGAAAGTGCATATAATTAGATTTTTTTTATAAGAGAGAGAGAGATGGAGAGAGATAAATCTAGGGAGGAGGGAGAAAAGGGGAGCAAAATGTAATAAAAGCGCGGGCGGAGCTGCACGGGTCAGCTAGTTCTTAATAAGTATATCACTAGGTGTCAGATATAGGTACTAACGATGATTTTAAAATTTAGGTTTAGGATACTTTATTTATTTTATATATTGTTATTTAGTTATTACTGTATTGTTTTTTCTTTTCAAAAGTATTTTTCTAGTAATTAATATTAATTACGATTATGTTTAGTTTTTTTTTTTCTTTTTCCATTAACGGCCGTGGCGTAGCGTCACCTGTTTGAGGTGTTGCCAGAATACCAGCGCTGTGTCAGATTAATTTTTGGCACGGCAACATGCTGAGGCAGCATCCTTTGTGACCCCACACAACTTCTGTTTTTTTTTTCCTTTCTGTGAATTTATACCTATTTTGTGTCAAATAAATATATTTCTTTCTTTCTTCTTCTTTTATATTCTGCCGCCAAGCAGCAGTGTGTAAGCATTGCTGTGTTCCGGCGTGAAGGGCACTGTAGCTGGTGAAATTACCGGATACAAAGACTTAATATCCAATGTCTTAAGGGTCGGCAACGCGCTAGTGATTCTTCTGGTGTTGCTAGCGTCTATAGGCTGCGGTGACTGCTTACCATCAGTCGGGCCGTACGCTTGCTTGCCACCTTCGTAGTATAAAAAAAGAAGTTATAATTTATTTTGTAATTGCTATTTAACTACTTGACACTGGCGAAATCATCAGTAATTGATGGAAACCATAATTTTGTAAAAGAAGGAACCATAATTTTGTGAATAAGTCAATGTACTTAAAGTTTAAAAAAAAATTAATCGTTTTATCTTCCTTCATCTAATCTATATATGAATGTCTGTCTGTCTGTATGTCCTTTATACAGTCGTAAACTATGCATTTGTTATGTCGTGATCTTCAGCAAAGTGAAAGAGCGCGAGCGGAGCTGCGCGGGTCAGCTAGTGAAATATAAAAATCGAATGTCACGTTTCTGTTCGCACTCCTACAAAACGGCTACACCGTTTTTTTTTTATGTAGGGGAAAAGTGGGATAGTTGCCCCAGGGGTATAGTTGCCTCGATTGTCATTTCTCTAGTTTGGGGGATGACCACATTTTATTTTATTTATCTTTCGAAAGACTACAAGTACCACTAAGTTGACCGTGTTGCATGTCTCTGTGCGATTGCATGGAAAGGCAAGGTGAAATCAAAGTTTTTGCGGGATAGATGGCCTCTTTTTTCAGCAGGGCATCTATCCTAAACGTAATTTACATAGATTAGGCAATTATCCCCTATATGGGATAGATGCCCCAAAATTTAGAGGTCCGCAAAAATCGCCAATACTTTGGAGATATCAAAGATAATTGTTTTTCCTTTCATAAGTTTGAAGATAATAAACCAAAGTATCTACCCGTATTACAAGTAAAGAATTTTGCTTTTGTAACTGAGAGATATAAAGTAATTTCAAAAAGTGTGGCAACTATCCCACTTTTACCCTATACTTGGTAGATATGAGAATAGGTAGTAAAGTATATTTTATACCGCTAGATTAAGCAACGTCAAACCAGGTCATTACATAGATGGGTGACCGCTTAATGCCATTGAACTAAGTCTCTCCGTGCTGCGGAGGAGGGCAAATAAAAAGTGGGTCCCGGTATATAACCGACTTCAAAAAAGAAGGTTATGTATTTGTACTTATCTAAAATTAAAAATGCGTAATATTCACATAATATGTAAGTCTATGGGCATCTTAAAAGGAAAAAGAGTGCGGGCGGGGCTGCGCAGGTCAGCTAGTTTTATATTATAAATCTGTGGATAACTGTTATAGAACGCATAAAGATAATAGAGGACTAATATAAGTAATAAGTATATATTAGTATCAGTAGTAGTTGTCTGATTTCCATAGTACAGGCTCGGCCTAGTTTGGGATCAGATGACCGTCTATGGATTGTCCCAGAATATTATTATTATTAGATTTTCAGTCTTCAATTTTCTTGAACAAATTGCGTTATCTACTGAACATTATACTTATCCTCAATAATATCTATTTCTCTTTTGTATTTAATATAATTTTATATCGCCATTGCATTTTTCTTTGCTGCATGCATTTAAACTTTATCAAAGACTAACAATATAAATATATCAAGGCTGGGAACATCGCGATGGCATAAACTGCCAGTTGTGTGCCATTCCATCGCTGTTTGGTTTTATAAAGCGCAGTAAAAATGGTATAATTAAAGGAATTTATAACGACACCAGTCTTGGTGATAACCCGGTAATTCGCGATGATCGCGGAATGTGTCGGTAACTGTCGATTTAGATGGCTGTCAAGATGCGGCCGGGCAATAGCCGTCGCCTCGAAATTGGCGCCTGCCTAGTCAGTTTTCCCGCCGCGGGCGGTTCGCCTTGCAAAATGGCGGAGTCTCAAGTGACACGCGGCAGGCGGCAAATATATTAGGATGGATATACCTTGTAAGTCTAAATATTATATTTAGACTAAATATTATATTATATTAGGATGGATATACCTTGTAAGTCTAAATATTATATTTAGACTAAATATTATATTATATTAGGATGGATATACCTTGTAAGTCTAAATATTATATTTAGACTTTACAAGATATATCCATCAATTACTTTTCTTTTCTTTCTTGTTCTGGCGTCACACTTAGTGTATATTGCCAATGTCACGTTTTGATGCTTGTGTTACAAGAGTTCCAGCGCTTTCCACAACAACGTACAGAAAAACTTCTTCTTTTTTAAAATTATGGCTTCCATCAATTATCGACGGGTTTCACCAGTGTAAAGTAGTTAAATAGCAGTTACAAAATGAGTTACATTATTGAGTTTAAAGAGAAAACGAATATTGGAGAATTTGCGTTCGCGGTCGCTATCACCAAGATGGCGGCCGCGAACCAAAAACCCCATCAATTACTTTACACGTGAATTAATATTCTCTGGGGTAAACTGACGTTTACTATGTTACTAGTTTTAGAGGTAAAAATAATACTTAGGGGACGAAATACCTACTTACTCATTACGCGTGAGCAAAACCAACATTCGTGCATTCAAATCAGAAGTTAGAAGCCGAATGACAAACAAGAAGTCAAGAAGGCGGCGCATCGCGGCGTGTGGGCAAAGCCAAGTTCAACTATCTCCCACCGACTCAGTGGATATGTTGTTTTTAAGATAGATTTATACCCTATGTAGCATTGTTGTTCGTCAATTTCACTGGATTTATATATATATTTCGTTAATAGTAATCATCTATTTACACTTATAATTTATATTTAAAACTATTGTTAGTATTAGGTATGTTCCGATTAACTTTAAGCAAGTGATTAAATCACTATAGAATGGAACATCACTACTACTAATTAATATGGCAACATTATTTTACAAAGTAACATTGGCAAATGTCAGTTTACTCCAGTCAATTAATAATTGGGTAAAAGGGATCTATCATGTAACGCTTTGTTTAAAATAAAAGCTTATATTTACACAGTACTCAAACTTTACAACACGGTGGAAACAATAAAATAAAACAAACTGTAATATTAAAAAAAGTCAACAGTTTCATATAGACAGTAGCGACACTCCTATCGGCAAAAATAATTTTGACGAAGAAATAGCGACACTAAGGCGCTATTTCCGTGTTCCACTTTACACCTCTGTACTCTCGGATAAAATAGTAAAATTGCTTTTATTTCTATAGACGTGTCCATACTAAGTCAGTCGCGACGCGTTGCGACCAGAGGCGCCGGGCGACCTTGCATGCTGGCCGTATCTACTGTCCACCCTACATCTAAACATAGCCTGCATCGGTACAGCTATTGATGCTTATAGAATACGTACTTCAGTAGTTACGAACATTTAGCCAAGTATAATACTGATGTACCTAACTTGTATTACCTTGTAAGTCCTACGACGAAACAGTTGTACGTATGTGTGTATAATGTTAGATAAATGTGTGTATCTGTTATGTACATACACACATACACATCTTCCGAGAGTACCGGAATAAAACTAGACCAATTTGTGGATTCAACTATATTTACGGTTAGACACACATGCGAGTCGAACGAATCAGTTTTGAGATAAAATTCCGTAAAAATTATGATTTCTTCACCGAAAGTTTTTTTTTAAAGATCTACAGACAGCATTCACAGAATTTTAAAAACATATAATAATAATCATAAATTATTGAGGTATAGCTTACTGGATAGCACGTAGTTCGTTCATAAAATAATACGTTACATCTCAATCTCGATAAAGTAGAACTTCATCGCTGCAAATGCGAGGCATTGTAGATGCTACTAAATCTATCCAAGTGTATCCAAGTACATAGTGTATCCAAGCCCGTTAAACTCTGGTGTTTTTTAATTCTGTACCAGATAATCATCAAAATAGAACATATTATCAGTAAATCATCGTTGGTGTTTATAACTAAGTCTAAACAATAATGTTGACAATGTTGATAATCAAGCGGTGTTTAAAATTCTACAGTCAACATTTTTTTTTCAGTTATTCATAGAATCCAAATATGAATTTATTATGGACTAGCTGACCCACGCAGCTCCGCCTGCGCTATTTTTACGTTAACTAAACTTTGAATTACATACATTCGCATCGAATACATAACTTCATTTTTTATAGTCGGTTAAAAACTGGGACCCACTTTTTACTTGCTCTCCGAAGCACGGACCTGTTTAGTTCAAATGGCGTTAAACGGTCACCCATCTATTTCATGACCTTACCTAACGTTGCTTAACCCGATCGATTACAAAACCTTGATAACAACTCTCTATGAGTGTTCCCTTACTAATATTTATTATATTGTAAAGAAAAATTGATAAAATGGGACCAAGCGTATAACCAAGTACCCGTTTTGACTTTAATCCCCTCTCCCAAAAGTACGGTGCTAGATTACGGGATAAAAAGTATCCTATGTCCTACCTCGTAGTAAGATCTCAAATCATGCCAAGTTTCATTTGAATCCATTCAGTAGTTTCGGCGTGATGCTCAGCCGTGATACAGACAGACAGACAGACAGACAGACAGACAGACAGACAGACAGACAGACAAAAATTTAAAAAAATACATTTTCGGCCTCAGTATCGGTTATAGAATGCCCTCCAAATATAATTTTCAAAATATCTTCAATGTACAGAATTGGACCTGTTACAGTTTTATTATAAGTATAGAAGATTTAACATTAGCCGTATAAGAAAGGTTTAGTTAAAAGCAGGACCGGATTACCTAGTAACCACAGAGTTAGGGCTGTGGTTAGGGCATTAGAAACAAAACAAAACAGCGTTTCTGTTCTCAGTACCTACCTAAAGAATGATACTTATTAATTCGTGTGTTCCTAGTACGTAATGGAACTCATTACAATATGTAACCTTGTTAAGAACATGACAGAAGACATACTTACTTGATGGTTGGTAAGTTGTGCAAAAAACTGAACAGTAGAACAGTGTCAGATATTCTGCCCTAAAGCCCTACGCTAGCCCTAAACTTTAGGAAACTTTAGGGCCTAAAGTGTGTAAACATTGCTGCGCTTCACTGTAGCTGGGTGAAGTAACAGAGCTCAATCAAAAGACTTAATAATAAAATTTGGTGACGAGCACAATGTTTGTCTTTTGAAAAAAATATAATTTAGTGTGATGTTGGACATAGAGGGACAAAAATTATGTAAACTCAGGCAGGGACAAATTAGGTACATATATAGTATTCTATCATGCATTTTACCGGTTGACTTGACCATAGAAACCTCAGTTTTTGGAGAATGTAAGTACCTACTACGTAGATATGAGAAATGTAACAAATCTCTTTATGTAGTTTAAATAATAATAATTTCATAATGCTGATCACTGCGCCTGCAAGAAACAAGAAATTCTACTATTCTATTAGTAGAATTTCTTGTTTGGACGTTAAGGATACGGTTTTTGTGCCTTGCAAGGACTTTTACGGACCCCGTTACCCGACAAAGCCAATTTAACTGAACCTTATTTAAAATTTAACTCCTTGGGTACCAGGGCGTCATAAAGCCGAGGCAGTGCCCGCTGAGACAGCGCGTACATTATTCAACGCGTGCTCTCGCGCCCACCTGCATTCCGTGTATCCAGTGAGACCTACCCGCATTGTTTGCATGTCCACGTTCCCCATGGGAGACTTGGTGCCTAAACTTTGCACATGGAACCAAGAATAATCGGATGTAGTTTACATGTATGTGTATGTACGTAAGTTAATTCTGTATGCTTACAAATCACACACAAATCTGAGTTAGATTTGAATTCCAGCTCGTAGTAATGCAAATTTTTGTTTAAAAATGAACCTATTCATTATAATGGACTTCTTCAGATGGAGTGATCAAAGCCAGCTGCAGGCAGACATACTAAATGGTTCACGGTTTATCGTGACACTCGGACTCAGACTCCGGTGTCGCCTGTGAGGCTAAGGTATTATACATATATTGAGATTATATATTAACCGGTTGGTAAACATAGACATTTATATGACACTAGCTGACCCACGCAGCTCCGCATGCGCTATTTTTACGTTAACTAAACTTTTAATAACAGACATTTGCATCGAATACTTAACCTCCATTTTTATAGTCGGTTAAAAACTGGGACCCACTTTTTACTTGCTCTCCGAAGCACGGACCCGTTTAGTTCAAATGGCGTTAAACGGTCACCCATCTATTTAATGACCTTACCTAACGTTGCTTAACCCGATCGATTACAAAACCTTGATAACAACTCTCTATGAGTGTTTCCTTACTAATTTTTTTTTATAATTATGAAGAAAAATTGATAAAATCGGACCAAGCGTATCCATTTTGACTTTAATCCCCTCTCCCAAAAGAACCGTGCTAGATTACGGGATCAAAAGTATCCTATGTCCTACCTCGTAGTAAGATCTCAAATCATGCCAAGTTTCATTTGAATCCATTCAGTAGTTTCGGCGTGATGCGCAGCCGTGATACAGACAGACAGACAGACAAAAATTAAAAAAAATACATTTTCGGCCTCAGTATCGGTTATAGAATGCCCTCCAAATATAATTTTCAAAATATCTTCAATGTACAGAATTGGACCTGTTACAGTTTTATTATAAGTACCTATAGATTCAAATTTAAACAGTGCCTCCCTGGAATGCCCTTGAGGTCCTCGCTCCTCTGCCTTCCAAGCCAAGTGAAGCGTTATAATCTCCCGTTTCCCCTATACTCGTACAGTACTGTCAAAGCCTTTTCCTGTTACGTGTTACCCAAGCGATTTTAATACAATTATTTGCAAACACCGTGTATTACTTTCAACAATTCGAAAATAGTACATTTTGTAACGGAGAAAATCGCACACATAGCTTGTACATAACCCTGTTAATAATAATATAATTTGCAATTCATTATTATATTTCGAGTGTTTTTGTTATAAAACAATAAACTTTACAAATAAGTGCAATAATCAAAATGTGCGTTGGTATTTAGGTAAACGATTACGCAAGCGATTTTGTGCAAGTTTGTTTTCAAAAACATTGCATTATATGTGTTAGGTACTTATTTTTTATAAAATTAAATGTTTGTTATATATGTAGCCTCCGTGGCATTATTAAAAGTTTGGTACATTTAGTACTTGACTGCTGAAATTTTACCTAATGGTAATGTAATGTAAGTTCACCACTACCTTATTAACAAAACAGAACCATGTGTAAAGAGGGATTAAGATGGTCAAAGCGACGAACGGGGGTCTCTCAGCAGCCAGCATAGCCACTCCTCAAATTTGCTCCAGGAACACTACTCCCCAAAACGACCGGCCAAAGCTGGAGTAACCAAGAATAGAATAGGTTTTTTACCAGATAAATTCCTTCACATCGTTCATGGTCCTCCAGGAAGTTCTTATCCGGTTGTGATAAAATTCATACAGATTCATTACGGTCGTTTCTTCATTCGAATTAAAAAAAACATTGAAATTGGTAAATATTTGCCAGAGTTATGACAATTTTTGTGCTTAAAAATCGACATAAAGTCATCTTATAGGCATTCTTGCAGGTTTCCTGCGCAGTCATCATTCTTGTTTTTTTGGGAACTACTTACTCGTAAGCAATATTTTTTTTCTATGTATGTTCGCGCATAACTCTGGCAATTATGAACCGATTTGAAAAAAAACTTTGTTCCATCCATTGTTTAATCCGTTGATTGGGTCCCTAATCAACGGATTAAACAATGGATGGAACAAAGTTTTTTTTCAAATCGGTTCATAATTGCCAGAGTTATGCGCGAACATACATAGAAAAAAAAAAAATATAAGTACAGACGAATTGAGAACCTCCTCCTTTTTTTAAGTCGGTTAAAAAATGAATCCCTTTTTCCCTTGGTCACGCCAGATGATCTTGAGAACGACTTTATCGATTTCATCCATCTTTTTTTTAAGTTTTCTAATACTTTTCCTTTGTTCATACGGAAAATAAAATATGAAAATTGCGCAGAAAATTAGAAAATTACGCGGGCGGAGCTGCGCGGGACAGCCAGTTTTCTATAAAAGACGGATAGGTTAAATTGCAAAAAATCCTTATTCGATATTATGATGAACAAATGAACCTATATTCTAAAAAAACTGCCTGCTTTCAAAAAATATACACGAAGATATTTCAAAGAAAAAACTGCGAACATAAAACATATTCGAAGTTGCACGTTAGCAGCTGCGCCATTACCTCTCCGTATTTTTTTCTCATCCTAATAAGGCAAAAGGTACATAGCAGAGGTCCCCCAGCAAGGTTGGCTGGCGCACATACAGAGGATTAAGAAAAATTCTCCAGTGTCGCCTGCAAAAAGCGAGCCAGCTTGCGGGCAAACCTCCGTTCGTAATTTTAGCCCCCACGGGCCGTCTCCGAACGTCTGGCTGCTCAAGTAATTACGCCCCCAGCAGCGGGGTGGCGCCCCCTAGCCTCCTACGGGGATAAGTAAAAACAATATTTTTACGCGCGCCGACCAGGGCACCAAAAGTGACAGATATAAATTGGGGGCGAAAATGGAATTAGTGGGGGCTTCCTTGGAGTTTGGTGTACATTGACTTTTTACTGTTATTATCGTTACGGTGTTTGTGGTTAAGTCACTATTTGACGTCGACGTCGTTAATTGATTATAAGGGATACCTTATATTTTGACTAGGTCCGGTATCTATCTACGAGTTATTTGGTTTTTACCAATGAGATTAAAATATTGATCATTGAGCGCCTTTAGGATTGAGGAGCCTTGAGGATTTTTTTTCATAAAAAAACTGCCGTCATTTTTTATAATTAATATTTTAGTAAATATACACAATAGATATATGAAAATAAACTGTAGTCTCTTTCAGTCATTTTGTAATAGCAATTAGTCGCATTTAAAAAAAAATTCTAAAAGTCCTAAGCAGTTAATTGTCTGTTTTTTACAGATACATTGTTAACGACTAGGTAAGTAGAGTATCAGAAGAAACCAATTTAATAAGATGTTTAAGAAAATTATAAGTATAATAACTAATTCATTTTTAATTAAATAGAAATTAGTCTGTACTGTAAATGACACTAACTCTATTGAACTGTTATTACCTGTAAGGATATGTAAGTAGGAACTAACATCTCAAAATATTATTTACAGTAAGCTCTTTCCTACACTGTCTGTCACACAGTGCAGATTTTTTTTATGTCATTCTTGCTATATTGTTCTCACATTTCTTTAAGTCATCTTTTATAGCCATCTAATTAATAACTAGAGTTTTACCTAAATTAAAAGTATCGAAATTGGTTTAGCCGTTTTTACGTCATGTGCAAACACGTAAACTGACAGATCCGATGTAGGGACAATGAGAGTGTCTTTGACCAATCTTAAATCGTTTGTACTAGGGCTACAGAATTGTTCAAGAGCCCAGATGAGATAATTTATCCTAGTTTAAAAAGTCTTATGTATTCAAACCGCGCGTAGCAATGATGTTCCCTTGACATGATCATTGCAAAACAATAGTATCTTTAGTTAATGCAGGTTACATTTCTACTATTTAAATATTGTACCTGTCCTGATATAATCATTATTGTTATAAAAGGCTTTTTAGCATGCACGATAGTAATAGTTTAGCTAAAAAAGATTACTAAGTAGGTTAAGATTTATTTATTTCTCTGCCACAAATGAAACTTAGTCTATAAGTTACAAGGAATTAATTTAGTTTGTAAAAATGAAAAGTAGTTACATTTGTGAGAGACTGGTGCCCAAACTAAGCCAAGGCCACAATTAACAATTTTGGAGAAAATCTAAAAAGTAGTTTCAAATGTCAGGTGAAATGTATACCTAACAAAAGTGTGGTAAGTATAATAATATGTGCATGTACATGAGTATGCCAGCAACCAGGCAACAAAAGAGATCAACCATGGTCCCAGCGACTTAGGAACTTATGAACCATAATCATCGCAAGAACACATCGCCACAAGAAAATATTGCTGATATTTTCTGAGGAGAATATTAGCTCCAATATCCTGGCTATCTTTTAAAATGTTAGTTCTATTTTTAAAAACTAAAGTGCCCGTGGAATCTGAAGCCAGACTTATAATTTTAGCCATTCGTCTAGGTAGACCGTAATCAATACTATATAAATAGTTCTAGCTAGCGAATTTAGAGGCTCCGAACGAGCGACGTTGCAAGATAGTTTGGCGTTCTCGGGACACGAGGAGGGTGAAACCTGGGGACTATTCTAGATTTTGGCTGACAGAAATCCCAGTGATACGAATAATAAAATAAAATACTATTAAATGTAGATATATACAGAGTGAAATGAAACTAATTTTACGGATTATATCGCGGTTTATTTATGATTTTAATTACCCGACGTTTCGATACTTTACAGCATTCATGGTCACGGGCGGACTGAGGTGGTAGCTGTCCATACGTCATAGTTGTCTTCGGGTACCCTCAGGTCTTCTAATTATTATTGTTAGTCCGATCTACGCAAAAAGAGTTTACAGTATCTTGAGGTCTTGCAGTGGAATGCTTGTCTTTGGATTTGATTATATTTATGACTGGATTCCAAGCTGGTGGTAGCACCCAACCATCTTCTCTATTGAAGTTTGGATGTTTTTTAATTTCAATAGCCTCACGAATCATCCTTGGCAGGAATCGCTGTTCTTTCACGAGGACGTAAAATTAGTTTCATTTCAATGTGTAGTATTCGCGTCAATATCAGAAATCATTATGTATACAGAGTTTTTAAAAAGACATGTCCGATCCATGAGGGTATATTATTCGGTGTATCAATACAATTGAATGTATGTTGAATATCTAATATTTATTAAAAATAATTTTGTCTTTTACTTACGCGAATATTACACGTTGAAATCAAACTACTTTTACTTATTTTATCGCGGTTTATTTTAGATTATACTATCCGGATGTTTCGAAAGCTTTGCAGCACCCATGGTCATGCTATGGAAACTTAGAACAAAGTCAGTGGGTCGCTGTTTACATTGCTCTCTAGTAACACATTCAACAAAATAAGCCCGTTGTAAATAGTTTTATGCTATCCAACATTAGATGGCGCTGAATAACAATAACCGAATTTCACACAAAAAGGTCTTTCGAAGTTACCAATGTAAAAAATAAATCCGTATTAATATAGGTTTTCTCTAAAATTATTTAAGCCAGGTTTTCATTCTAATATCAATGTATTGTAATTATGAAAAGACAATGAAAAATTATTATTATTTATGTTACAACCATCAACTATTGTAGAACACTTAAAAAATGGCTGTTATGTGATATAGCATCAGCGTTGTTAGATCAACAAAACTGTGTCCATCTTTTTAGTATCGGTCTTTCGTCGGCCTTTGAGTCTTTATTAGCCAACAAAGCACAGCAACATTTTTGATTAATAATTGGGTCAAATATTAAGTACCGTAAATACTTTAGCTCTAGCAGGTTACATTGGCTCAAAATGGAAAAAGATTGAATTTCCTACCTTTTCGTAACTATGACAGAAAACGATCTAACTTTAGTCGGAAATGAGATATGGCATAGTGCTGCCATCTCTAATTTCCGACTTACTTGTTTCTTATTGGCTGCACAAATGTATCGAGAGGCAAACTGACGATTTATTTAAACTTGTAGGTAGTGAAAAAAGGTAATATAATTTCATCCATTTTTGTTATAAAGTTCTTACATTAGCTCTAAAACAGAAAATGTATGGTTTTTGGTATATAAAAAAATCCCAAGCCAAAGTAACCCTCGTCATAGAACAATTCTGGCTCAAAATAAAAAAATATTTAAACATTTACGTATGTACATGTTATGTATGCATACATTTTGAGGACAAGTGTTTATTACTTGCTTAGATACTGTCATTATTTATCAAATAAAAGCACTAAAAACTTTACTAGGAACCACACTTTACAACAATTTCTGAAAATAACATTAAAAGAAGCCGAAGTAACCCGCATCTACGGTACCTATTTTTATTACATATTTAGGACGAGAATCGAGTACCGAGCGCTCTGTAATAATATGTCCCATGTTCAACATTGTAGTGTAAAAAAAATCTAAATACATTGAAGTATGTTAAATATAATTCGTTCAGTTCGGAGTTTCTGAATAAATTATTGTACAAGTTTCTCTAATCCCTGCTGATGGTAGTGGTTATTTACGAATTGATCGAAGCTAAATACATAAATAAACTTGAAAAACATAATCCTCATTCTGACGCAGTTAGGTAATAAACCTTTTTTAATATTTCCTTTTTGTACCAAAAAACGTCCCTTTCCAGTACAGATTTCGCGACTTAAGCCATTTTATTAATTCAGTTGCTGGCAACACTGTGCATTAGTAATATTCCTCAGAGGTTATAGTTTGTTTTTATGAAAATTTCGGTTTACTGTGAATATGCAAGCTGCTGTAGTTTCCTTTTTAATACAATATCAATGTTTACAAGTGTTTTTAGTGATATCATAAAGTGACACTTAGTCTGAGTGTGATTAAATTACGTCTGTTGTGATATGTTGACTTTCGTTCGTGACTACATGGAAACTTTAATTCTAGCTTAGATTAACTTATATTTTGTGACTTGTACCATTTATGATATTAAATACTATATTTTACATGTTGTGTTTTTTTAATTTTATAACTAAATAACCTATTTATGGGTTTGATATACCTAAGGGCTATACTATACGTACCAATAGCTACTAGGTATGTAGCTAGCTATAGGTATGTAGTAGTAGAGCCGTAGTTCATGAATGAGCTACGCGGGCAGCACTTTAGCGTCCTCGAGCCACGGGAGAGTTGCCTATCTATTTCAGTATAATATACTATTCATATACTATTCTTATCTATGCCCATGGTCACGGGAGGACTGAGATGTTGAACGTCCTTATGTCACAATTATGTGTTTTCGTAAATTACTATCTAATGATATTCGATAATGAAAGTTCTAAGTTTTTTGCATCTTTTATTGTTGCGACTGTAATACAATAACTATACACTACCTGGACTTGGGGAGTTTCATTAAAATTTCATGAACCATCTTATGCAAACTAAATGTCTGCTCAGTCCCTATTGTATATAGCGTAATAATACATATCTTAATGATTAACTGATCAGTTTATAATTACCATATTCACATACAAAGGAAATTACGTGGTAATATGTGCAAGTAATGTTGAACATAGCGTGATGTTTTATATACCAATTTACACCTTGACTTCTACACAACACATCAGTGAAAGTCCTATCAAAATTCATGCACGGGTTTTTAAATGATACCTGGACGAACAGAACGACAGACAAACAGACAATAATTCTAAAATAAAATCTTTTAAAAAAAAAATTGAACCGACTTCAATATCACTGAAAAGATAGATAGATAGATAGACAATTCTTTATTGCGCACAAACAAACAGATACAAAAAGAATAAGACACAAATTAATAAAAAATGCAACAATTAAATATTATTGAAGTTGGTGTTAGCGTACCTGCTGTGTATATTTGGCACCAACTTCAATAATATTTAAATTATTTTATACTTTTCAGTGATATTGAAGTCGGTTCAATTTTTTTTAAAAAAGATTTTATTTTAAACTTTTTAGTGATATTTTCATATATAAAGATTGAACCATCGAAAACCGTAAAATTATCTAGGTAGGTTATGATCACATTATCGTCTACATAGTTTTACATAATTCATGTTTCTTCAGAAAAAAATATCCGGTTGTAATGAAATTTGCATGGAAACATCATAGTAGTTTACTCTCTCGAATAAAAAAATAATCATCGAAATCGGTTCATAATTGTCAGAGCAATGTAATGGAGAACATCAGTTTTATGGTTTTTACCAGATAAATTCCTCCACATCGTTCATGGTCCTCCAGGAAGTTCTTATCCGGTTGTAATAAAATTCATACAGATTCAATACAGTGGTTTCTTCTTTCGAATAAAAAAAGAATCATTGAAATTGGTAAATATTTGCCAGAGTTGTGACTATTTTTGTTCGACCGAGCGAGTCCGAGCGACTAAAACGTCATCTATATAGGCTTTCTTGCAGCTCTCAGTGCGCAGTCACCATTCTTGTTTTTTCAGGAACTACTTATTACTAAGCAATAATTTTTTTATGGGACCCAATTAACGGATTAAAGAATGGATGGAAGAAAGATTTTTTCAAATCGGTTCATAATTGCCAGAGTTATGCGCGAACATACATAGAAATAAAAAAATATATATATATGTATATACAGACGAATTGAGAACCTCCTCCTTTTTTGAAGTCGGTTAAAAATTGTTTTGGCCTCTATGTCGATAGTATAGTATCCCCACATAGAAATTTTGGAAAAATATTCAATGTACAGAATAACTGCTCTTTGAGTTTTATTATAGTATAGAAGATAATATCATTGCAGTGGCGTGCACAGATGGTAGGCCAAGAAACGTATTCGGCTTGATTATTATAACCTATTATATGTATATTAGTATACCATTTTAAATATCCATAAGTTAGCAGATTCCATAGACATAATAATTTGCATTTAAAAACTGTAATAAGATTATTCAGAGCAGCATACACACAAAAAAACTTTGCCTACCCTAGGATTTCTCTAAAAATTAGATTCTAAATAAATTCTAAATTTAGAGTCTAAATAATCTTGATTGAAAC
The DNA here is from genome assembly GCA_911728495.1 of Furcula furcula. NCBI lineage: Eukaryota > Metazoa > Arthropoda > Insecta > Lepidoptera > Notodontidae > Furcula > Furcula furcula. The sequence goes on from OU452264.1 coordinate 12,862,715, forward strand.
ATATTTTGTACTGACATGTTATAAATCGATGTAGTATAAACGTCATGTTTTTAAATGTAAATGAATACGTCTGTAATGTTAGTTCATTTAAGGATATTTGTGGTGGCACACTAACAAATAGCTTAGAGTACAGATAACTCGCAGATATTTTACTAGCCTACTTTCCGTACACGCCACTGTATCATTGCTAGGGACAATTCCATTGCCATTCAGTGCCTGATAAATTATGCAAATAAGGCGTCATTCTAAATAATAATAATATATTGAACTGTACATATCGTAAAGCAAATTATTAAATATATTTATGGGTTTTTTTTTTGTTTTACCTACTTAATATAAACCAGTGTTCGACTGCAGTCCCACCTGATGGAAAGCGGCGACGCAATCGAGGATTTTACCATCCTACACTAGCTTATTAAAAGCCTATTCACGCTAGCCTTGAAGACACCCACATTATAATCGGCTGGAAAAACTGACGCAGGCAAACTGTTCCAAACCTTAACTTTCTTATTATAAATGAATAATTCCATTGACAAATATAATTAAGGAATCCACGACTCGACATTCGTACGCTGACCTGTACTTCATTTTATAACGTTGGTTGAAAATAATACTTTAAACCTAAATGGACGTGCTATCGCGGACACGAACGCTGTACCAGTTTTCAAACATGTATGTCCCGCCCGCATGTATTTTGGGCTAGCTCGTACAAGCGATTATCGTCCTAAAGGTGATACACCGCTCGTGACCGCGAGAGTACATAAATGTATGTTCGTAATCTATTTCCGTGACGTAACAGACACCGCCATTCACATTATAGCAAAGGTATAACAGTAAATCCAACCACGTTTATAAATCTCTACGAACAGGGGAGCAGGAGTCTCTAGGCGTAGCACGCACTCCTACGTCCGTATATTTAGTGCCTACGCTTGCTCGGTTTATCACACTTCAAAGCGCACGAGTAGGCGAGTCTAAACCGCGTCTCCCCAGATACCCCTATAGGAAGCCGCTTTTGCAGAAATTCGCGATGCTTTCCGACGCGCCCCCCGTTCGGTTTTTCGTGGTAAGCGCCCCCTCGCACATAATGTGAGTATCTAAGGCGCCTCCATCGTGCTTATGCTACCCTGATACTTAACGGGCGGTAACTACGCGGTTTGTGCACCTAGTTTTCAACCTGTGCGAATGTGGTGTTTAATTATTTATTCAGTATTCTTCGCATATCACCTTCAAAATATGGTTTTAATCAGGATGATAATGCTGTATTGTGCAAATCAAAATAATATGTTACTTTTAGTAACAGCTCTCTTCTTTCTTCCAGTGGCGTGCACTGAAAGCAGGCAAAAATATCTGCGAGTTGTTTATGCTTTATGCCATTTGTTCGTGTTCCAGCACAAATATCCTTAAATTAACCAATATTACCAACACATCCATTTACATTAAAAAAAATTACGTTAATTCATGTCCAAACTAAGATTTTTTTAAATTAAGACTGTTTAGAGAAATCCTAGGGTAGGCAAAGTATTTTTGTCAGTATGGAGCCGCTGAATAAACTTATTATTGTTCTCAAATACAAATTAATATGTCTATAGTATTTGCTTGCTATTTGAAATGGTATAATAACATACTTAGAATAGGTGAAATAAGCCAAATACATTTTTTTGCCTACCCTCTGTGCACGCCACTGCTTTCTTCGATTGCTTTGGAGTACCCGATTGCTGTATAAAAATCGCGTTAAACGGTCTGACTGCGTTTGAAAATAATATCAAAATTGCTGCAAATACGGTGCAATTGTTATAGCGTAGTTACTGTATAAAGTTCTCGAATAGCCTTTACCTATACATAAAAAAAATAAGTGGTTAATGTGTAACGCGGGTGCTGTGGCTTGGTATTGACATATTTTTAGGCATAAAATTACTCTATTTCGTCTTTTAAACGCGGTAATGGTATCGTGTTTATTCTTTGGTCATAGATGTATCGAGTAAAAGTGGATACGCAGGCATGGATGCATAATATATTGATCAATATAAACGCATGCATTTTACCTCTATGTAGTAAATGAAAAATTCGGACCACCGGACACCGGACAAGTCATTGATACGTGAAAACGGAAGGAAATGAAATGCCCCACTTAGATCGGTTAATTAGTCATATGTTTAGTATCGATTTTGTATTAAAATCTGCACTGAGTGACGAAATTCATTAAGGAACTATGAGTGCGACTGTAAGTGATCAAAAGGAGGACGTCAATACTTATGCAAGAAACCGTTCAGGTAGGTACCAACGCAGTGTAAGATATTCTGCCGCCAAGCAGCCATGTGTTGCTGTGTTCCGGTGTAAACGGCACTGTAGCTGGTGAAATTACCGGACACAAGAGACTAAATATCTAGTGTCTTCTGTTAGATGTTAGACTATCTATAGGCAGGCGTATCGCTCACTCTCGAGGCGAACGTCTTGCTGTTCTTGTCACCTGGTTGTATATCAAAAATTACACGATTGGGGATACATACATCCTAATATAGATATTGATACATATATAGTAAATCATATCAGAGTTTATTATATTTAGTTTATGTTCTCTTTTCTTCATCATCATTGTTATATATAAAACAGACGGAATACATAATTTTAAACTGACTAAACTGAATGACTTTCAGGTTTATATTTGATTTAACAATTTTAAACAACGACTTTTAGGTTTATATTTGATTCAACAATTTTAAACAATGACTTTCAGGTTTATATTTGATTCAACGGGTTAAAAAACTGTCTCCAGAAATCCAATAAAGATGGTGATTTAGTTAGATGACAAAATGCCTTATCTAAGTAAGTATTTCCTTTACCTCGGATATTGTATTTTCCGTTTTTAATTCTTTTTACGTCTATCGATAATGAGAATATATTTTCTTTTTCCTTGAACACATTATTAAAATCTCGTTCAATATTCTTTTCGCTGTAACCTTTTTACGTGTTGTCTACTGATGGCATGCGGCAGGTTCGCCCTGAGGCGCAGGCTTGCCTACTTACAAAATTCGGGAAATATCTACTTTGGTAAATCCCAGAGCCGTATTGGCTTTAATATTATTTTTCTTAATAATGTTTCTTATTTACTAGTTTTTTGCGTGTTGAACTTCAAACTTAGAGATTTACTTTCTTATAATATGAGCAACACAACCACTGTTGATTGAAGGTCCCCTTAGAGGGGAGGTGTTGCCATGGTCCCCATGCTTGGCAAGCGTCTTGGGGATTGTAGTAGACGCTGCTACCCGTCTTCTTGTTTCCTTTAGTCGCCTCTTACGGACAGGCAACGAGAGGAGATGGGTGGATGCTTTTCTTACCCGGACGCCCCACGGGTCATCTGTAGTGCATCGTTTAACTCTTGGCATATTTATTAGCTCCTCGTTGTTGTTTTGTCATTTTTGGGTTATGTCTTCTTTCTATTGTATTGTGCTACCGGATCGTCTTATTCTGAGATTACAGCGCAGCCACAGTTAGGATGCATGCTGGTGTCTGCCCCCTGACATCATGTTTAGATGGCGACACTTTTATATGGGAAAATTGGTTGTGGCATGTTCGTACCTAATTGTGTCAATGTGCTGGTAAATATTTTCTTTATATCTCTCGCTTTCTTTCTTTCTAGCCATCTGCCCAGTGGAATTTCCTATCGAGCAGTCGGCCTCTATAAGAGTTGATTCTTCAGAAAATCTTTCTTATGATTCACCAAATTTTATACAAAATTCATCTTCGTAATTGCATGCTTCTACCCGTACTATATATACCATTGGTCTGCTGTGCATATCTGTTAGTTAATTTAGCCAATAAATTTCTGGTTCGGCTACTAAAAGATTTTCGAGTGTTGGTGACTCTACTGTGCTAAAGTTGAAATACAATGTATACTCGAAGCCCGGATACAATTTTATGGATCTTTTGTTTTGTAGAAAGATAATTAACATCGGATTTATAGACTTAAATGTTTATCACTATAGTGGGATTACTGCTTGACCTGCAAAATACTGGTGTTCCATAGCTGGTAGGGAGTCTACAGAAACTCAGCAGGCAAGGTAGAGTTGCTTTGTATTGTTCACGCATTTTTGCCACCGCCCATGTAACCATGTCATTGTGCCTGATGTCAGGTAGCGTCCGATCCGGTAAATCAATGCTGTTATGTACAACAGTCATCGCTTATATGCCTATGTATTCCTGGTATATAGCCAACTTATGTATTGGTATAGTGGATACGCGTGTACGTAGATAATCTCGTCATAGCTCGCACCCGTTATGGTATTACTGTGTATGGGTGTGGGGGTGCGTGTGGGGTGAGAGGAAGGAGGGTACCCGCGAGTACCGCAGGGGGGCGCTGTCCGCTTTAAAAATACTAGGGCGCAAGCGGCGGGCAAAACTACCGAGCAAGCAGAATGCTAAAGGAAGCCGTTTATTTTGAAAGACGAAGAGTTTCAACTCGCCTCTGCACTCCTGCTAGAGACGGGTAAAAAGTTGTAAAAATGTCGAATAAAAAAGTCGCTCCGGTTGTAGCTATTAGCCGAGTAAGAGCAAAAATGTTTTTGGCTCATGAAACCGGCGTTTCTTGGCTGTGTCTTAAATCTTTGTTACAACTAATGTTTATGTTCCTCTGATAAGTTGGCGTACTGACTTTTGTTTTAGTGGTACTTGACACCCTGAAATGATAAAAATAATCTATATCAGTCGAATATACAGAATATAAAATTCCTAGGAAATTCATTGTGTTAAAATCAGAGAATACCATTATGAATCTTAAATATGAACAATATTTAAGAATTCTGAAAGTAAGGATGTGGTGCTCACTCTCGGCTCATTATCGATAATCACATCGTGTTTTTGTCCTTTGACGTTCGGAAACCGTTCCAAATTTGTATTTTGTTCGTATTTTCATAATTGGGTGAGGGTGGGCCAGCGATGGGTGGCGCCGCGGGCGTCATTGCACCCCTTCGCGTGGGTATTTAATGATTATACGCTGACTGCCACCTGATTGCTGGTACTCGGCCGTGCTATCGATGATTACTCGATATCGATAAAATGTGGAAACTAGTTTATAATTATGAAATGGTTAGATCGTTTAGAGGTTTTTGTAGGTTTGAATTTGCATTACCTTGGAGTTCTGGTTGCATTTCTATAATTACTTGTGTGTTGTTGATTTATCTATTTAAGTACATGGAGAAAAGGTAATTTGTAATGTATTCATACTTTCTAACTTCTAAATAGTAGCTTAATAGCTTTTTGTTTGGACTCTAAAGATTCTCCGAAATGCGGGGCAAAAATCATAACATGTGATCTTACAATTTTAAATATTTAACATCATATCTTTGAAAAGTATCGGTGCGACATTCACCAATTCTCTACTTTTTTCTCACAACGAAAAAAAAAATAGTTTAATTTTCTCTTTGATTTTATCGAGTATCGATAAAACCGATCGCGTCCCCGCAGTGTCGCAGCGCGATCACTCGCGGGGTGGCAAGCACTACACGGGTACCACGCAGCGTGTGCCGAAGGGGGGTGGCGGTGCGAGGGGGTACACCGCAGTACATAAGCCCATGTATCAGTACATACAAGGCCCTCGGTATATACCCGTTGGTAGATCCCCGAAATTTTGCAGTTATTTTGTATGGAAAACTAGGTTATTCAGCTATTTATACGCCTATCGACAGATGACCACGATCCCGGTGGCGGTCGTTCCAGGGGCATCACAATTTATTTTTAGTGGCCGCATTTGTTCAGAAATTTGTTCAATAAATGCTTTTCGAAGAGACTGTACACGTAATTACCAACGCAGTGTCACATATTATGCAGCCACGCAAGCAGATAATGTGTAAGCATTGATGTGCTCCGAACTTGGATGTGAACATTGCAGATAGAGAAACGATTGGGTACAAAAGACTTACTGCAACACCTACAAACGACAATTTTTTTAAATCGGATTATTTAGACTCTCGAATCAGATTATTACTTAAAACGCAGATAATCAGTAGTTTTTTTTTTGGGAATAATAGACGCTGTTGGCCGCAGATGGCCATTACAGCTTCACCGGACAATAGGAGGCGCTTGAAGCGCTCTAGCCTTTACGGCAGAAGTAGCGACGAGCTCAAGGGCACCTCAGGGAGGCACGGCCTCGGCTTGGGCTGTCGCTTAAGAGAGGGCTGAGTTTACCACCGGTTCACAACGCGCCCCCACTGAGAAGAACCGGCAAGAAACTCAGTGGGGTGATGCACGTCGTTGAGGTCGCATACGTACGGCCCTTCGGCCTCGCCGGCGAGACCGGTGTATGATAGCTAGTGTAGCATACGGTTGTCGGGGAGGGTTCGGCGCATCCCGGTCCAATAGGACCGTCATGGGGTCAGGAGGGTCGAGCAGTACGTGCCGTGGTCTGCGGCGCAAGTCAGAAGGACTAGGGGCGTAATCGGCGGCGGCGCGGATTAAACTGTTCGCGTGACGGGACGCGGATTCAAAGTAGCGTTTCGACGCTTCTTTGAGGAACATAATCAGTAGAGATGACAATTATCTCGTATGCAATAATCCAAAATAACCTTAAACGACTGCGACAGTCGAAATAAATAGATTTTAAAATGTTACTTAATTAGAATTTTTAATTAATAAAGAATTAAAGTTAATCTTCGTTTGCGAGTGCGGAAGTTTATAGCTAATGCATCAGGTGATGATAGTGCATGGGCGGTGTGTTGTAAGCAACACGCGTAAGCCATATGATGAACCCATGTATGTGCCTTTTCTAAAAATGAGAGAAATATGGATCATAGTCCAATATACCTATGTTCAAGTGCCTTCTAACAGTACAGGGACGAAATAAATTTCCTCATTTTTATTTTTTTCTAGTGTGATAGATGATAATTGATCCGAGAGAATGGCATACGTCAAATTGTTGGTTCCAAGAAACGTTAGTTACTGAGGCAGACACTCCTATGCCAGTTTTTATGTCTTGCGTTCCATTGGTTCTTGATATTTTCTTTGCAATATAATTGCATTTTTGTCAATTTTTGTAGTTGCATGATTTTCTTCTGGTTTAGTTTATTTTATAAAATGCTTTCGTTTATTAGCAGACATTAAATACATTTTATTGTTAGATAATCTTCAACTTAATGACGTGTAGGTATGTTAAGGTAAACTAATCTAATGCTATGTACGCACCACTGCACCTTATCTGTCATTGAGGTGTAATTAATTACCGTCTAAATTGCGGCGCCACCAATCTATGTACCATCTATAGGTACTGGGAACACATAAGCGCAGCGAAGGGTCAACGGATATTTAGTGTCCGCATAGCAGATGCGGTCCTTGGCCACCGCCCTGAAGACGGTCGATATCTAGCTTGTCACCCCACCTAACTCCTAACTGGCTATGTACACCTGGTACTCAGACCACTCAAGTACTAACTAGTGAACCCTAGCAGGCGCGGGCTTGCTTCCCCATATTGGTTTGGCATAACTTGTAACGTTTAATACCGCACTTTCATAGGATAACCGTAATCGCACTTCCATAGGATAGTTTCATAATTTTGAGGGAAGGAGAATCACTAACAATCGACTCTACCAATCAAAACCTTCAAGTTTGTATCTTTTGTCTAGTCTAGATTTGTATAGTTTCAAAAAAAGTAACAAAGCTTAAAACCCACCCTAATATAAAATACATTTCAATTGATTCTTTCCGTTGACAGGTACCGTACGTACTACATACAGACAAACGTCAAACTTATAAGAGCATTCCTTGTTGGCTTCCAGCGTCACGTCGGGTGTTAAAACCATGTTAAGAAAATCGGGTCACCCAAACAATCAATATATTATGTGTATTGGGATCGCCAGAAAAAGCACTTTATAGCCTTTAAAATCTCAATTCGAACAAAGTTTTCCGCTAAACTTTTTCGCCGGTAAAGTTTGCGTAAGCGAAGTGGATTGATGACGCTTTGCATAGTGGCCACTTGTTGAATGAATATCTTTGTATGTTTTCGTAAGGCTGCGGCACTAAAATGTCGCTGTAAAATATTTTGTGATATTGCGCGGGTGGAGGCGAGCGGAGGCCCGAGTGTATTCGTTTTATAAACAATACGAACCAATCCCGTAAGTGAGACGTGCATAAGAAACGCTAATGCCTACTGCATTAGCGTTTCTTATGCACGTACGTTACCTATTATTTGTAAAACGAATACACTAGGACCTCAGTAGACCGTATGCCGTGTAGTCAACGGTAATAAGTACATGTTCTGTTTTAAATTTGGCTGTTTTTTTAATTAAGTTTATTTATTAATTATGTTTTACACGCATCATTTCAAGTCAAATGAAACTGTTTAGAATAATAAGTAAAAAAAAAGGAATTTTCTTTGATCGGAAATATTTGGAACTTAATCCATCGTGATATATAAAAAAATGTAAATAATGGGTTATATTGAAAATAAATAAAAAATGATATTCATAAAACTTAAATAAAATTATTTTCAAAAACTCTTAAAGAGCGACGTTTTAGCGCTACCACTTGCGCGTGTGTGTTATTGGCTTGTCGTGATACAAAGGCAATCTCGCAGGCATTTTGTCTCCATTCATCTGCGTACTGCGCTTTATTAGCTGATGTGAACGCGTTTAATTCGTCAACATGTCCGTTATAATTATGCTGTCCTAGTACTTAGCTAGCTGGGCTAGTAGTTATTTATCTTCTATCGAAAAATATCAATTTGCTAAAAGTTTGCTGTTAAATACTGTCAGCAAGTCAAGTTTTTAGTTTATTATAAATGAATATAATACATTGTTAAAAGGTCTACAGTTTCATACAAAAACTTTGATTATGACAGTTATTATTTATTTATTTTATTTATGTAAACAAACAACACCAGACTTATCTGTTTTTTTTTTGTGTACATAAATTAAGGCACTGCCTAAGGGAGAAACATGAATAAAACAAGGAAATAAAACTAAAACAATTTTTTAATTTGATTTTTTATTAAAACTAGAATATTCTTAATGTCGTGAATAGATATGTGAGAAAAATAAAACCGATGCTCGAATAAGCAATTTTCTACACATTGCAATTAATGATAAATTATCCGATACAATAATTGCATTGATATATTTTGTGGTAGAGTCATTATAGTAGGGCCAATTTAATAGATCACATTTGACACTTCATCAAAACTTAACAACAATAATAATAATAATAATAAATACACTTTATTGTACACCAAAAGTACCAAAAAGTAAAGTAAGTAGTGTAAGTAGTAAGTAAGTAACGTAACCGTGTAACGACGTGCATATTTTTTTTTTTTTTCGAAGTTAGACCTGCACAATTGCTTAATTATTTTCAATTACGATTACATATTTATTGTAATATTGACAAAAGAAACAACAGAATAAATAAACGGACAGATGTGTTGAAATGAAACTAATTTTACGGATTATATCGCGGTTTATTTTTGATTTTAATTTCCCGACGTTCCCGTTCGTTGGGATCCCGTGATAAACATAGTCAAATCCAAAGACAAGCATTCCACTGCAAGACCTCAAGATACTGTAAGCTCTTTCTGCGTAGATCGGACTAACAATAATAATTAGAAGACCTGAGGGTACCCTAAGACAACTATGACATATGGACAGCTACCACCTCAGTCCGCCCGTGACCATGAATGCTGTAAAGTATTCGAAACGTCGGGAAATTAAAATCAAAAATAAACCGCGATATAATCCGTGAAATTAGTTTCATTTCAATGTGTAATATTCGCGTAAGTATCAGAAATCATTATAAAAATATTTTAATTTAAATACCAAATAAACATATTGGATAGCCGTGGGCTAGCCACAAGAGTGTTATTTTTATAGGCCGCGGAATAAAGTATTCAATTACCACAGGTGTCCGTTGGGAATAATTAAAACAAAATTGCCGAAGTGACAACCGTATGTGTAAATTTATACAGAATTGCTCCGTTAATGAACCAGCCATTATCAATTTCGAAACTGTTATTATTTTTTGTTCATTTTTAGCATAAATAAATACAAAATGCAATCAGTAAGTTTAAAACTCTCAAATATTGACAAGCCCATCGATATACTATACTAACTAGATTAGCTGTCACGACCCGAAAAGTGGTCATGAAAATAGAGCTACGGAGACGGTTGTCGCTCTATTTCAAATTAGTACGAGCCGACAACAGGATGTATCGAAATTCCTTATTGCGCGTTTATAAACTGTCCAAATAATATAATACTTATCGTAATACTAAAATTGCAGATGGAGAATTTTTTTTTCGTTTCGTGTTCTTATTACTACTAGTTTAAATAATAAATATAAGTAAGATATCATTATAATACGAAATAAAAATTATTTATTTGATATTTTCTCCGCTAGTAGTTCGCAACTGCCATGCCGAGACTGACAAAATTAATGTTGCCGATAGGATGTCGCTACTGTCTATACGAAACTGTTAAACTACACGTCATTACCATAATAAAAAAGTTAGTTCTCATTTTTGCCACCAGCACGGATAAGTTTGTAAGTCAGTACACACACAATGGAAACACACATGTTTTGAACCTTATTTTATAGTGGTTAAGATTTTATTTTAAATGAGTACATTTTTGTTTAAGACAAAACAACTACTTTTTTTCGTATAGCTTTGGCGATTTTATTGTTTTTCTTTGTCTCCGATGTAAAGGTTTTATGTGCCAACATTACTGCATACAGAATTAGACTTTATTACTACATGTGAAGGCTTCTATTAGTCCGACGTTCCGAATTATTTAAAACTATTTTCTACAATTTCTAGCTACGTGTATAGTTGTGTAAGTATATGTAACCGCGACCACATTTTCGATGTCATTTTGTTCGTGACAGCTAATCTAGTTGGTATAGTATATCGATGGACAAGCCTGTTATTGGTCTAGTGTTTAGACCATCGATATACTTAGACACTCTGGTCGCTAAACAAAAGGCCGAGGGTTCGATTCCCACCTAGTGTCTGGTTACTATAGTACAGGCTTTGCCTAATTTGGGATCAGATGGCCGTGAGTGGATTGTCCCCGGATTTTATTATTATTGTTTTAGTAAACGGGAAATGTAAGACATACCAAGCGTACCTGCGCTATGAGTTTTTTTTTCAATAAATGGATAACCTCGTTATTATTATACACGGTTTGATGACGTTATTATCAGCTTTAAGGCTCTTACCTCTCTTACCTTACCACATTATGATTTTAAAGTATGTGGGCATTATAGATCGAAGCTTCAGATCATAGAGTTGACATATGCGTGTCAAGAATTTGGGATATCCTAGTAAGCTGGAGTGCTTGAGGTACCAAGGGGTCAGGACATATGTAGAGGTGTATATGCAGTTATATTTAGTGGCTTGTCCATTTAAAGCACTATCGATTTGTGTCCGCGGGTCGGTGCATTGACCCGCCCAGCACTGCACAGCCAGCCGGCCGATTCGCTAATTTATTAATTATTTATAGTTACGAACGGTATGATGTCCTGGTATCGGAAGGGAGCGTCATTCCCGGGATTGGCGTGAAACGGGAATATAAAACTAGAAACCTATTGAAAAGTAAATTTTATTAAGGGGGTAACATGCGCCAATGACCTTGAGAATCTGGCCGCTCCGGCCGAGAGTTGTCATCGTAGAGGGCGCTACCAGCAAATATGAATATTACATTTGAAAAATCATAGACTAAAAATATGCAGATGTATCGAATGGAGTTTTGTTATTTTTGCCTATTCCGTTATAGAATGAAATGATGCAGTTTAATAACGGTAACCCACTGTTTTATATCTTGATTTATACCTTGGCATGCCAACTAATTACAATCTGACAATCCAACCACTTACAGTAGTAACGTAGTTGACGTGTTACATCAGGATACGGATTATTGCATTTCATATTCCAAACTTCATATCAAAGGTTCAGTCCGTCTATTATAGAATGGCCAATGCCTGACTAGTGAGACTTATACATACTTCTATTCTATCGTTGGTGGTTATGAGGTCCGGTTACAACCAGAACGCACTTCGACCCAGCTGAATACATTGTGCCTGCCATTCGGAATCCATATACATTCGTACTACTTATAACTTACAGTCACAGCGGATTTTTGTGTGTCTGAAGTTAGGGTTGACAAACCATTGCGCAAGTACAGTTGTGAGTTCTGGATACATAAACATAAAAATAGCTACTGCGCAGCGTCTTGCCGTGACTACTGTAAGCGTACTTGAAATGAAACTATGCACAAAGTTCTAAGGTTTCTGTTCTGCACGTCAAAACGAAAGCGTTTAACAGAGCTTTCAAAATATAGTTTTTTTTTTTCGTAAAAAGGGACCTTTTTAACATATTTCCTAAATTAGTTCCAAATTCTCTAACCAATAAACATCCATCTGATAGTTGTCCTGGAAAAATGAACTGAAACCAAATTGATGATTGATTGCGATGTTCGAGTATGACAAAGAGAGTGACTTAAGATGCTGCAATGCTTACCAGTGGCCCTGATGAGATGCTAGCGGTATTATTAAAGAAGCGTGTAACTGTAATGTTTCCTATTCTAATGCGTATATTATCTTTAAGAGCGGCACAAGTACCCGAATCTTGGAAGCTTGCTAGCTTCCAACCTTACTCAAGACCAGATACCCAACGTCGACCCAAGTCGTGCAGACCCAAAAATCATAAATTATTTTTATTGCGACAGTTAGTTCCGTGATAAGAATAATAGCACCCATCCATCTCCTCCCGTTGGGTGTCCGTAAAAGGTGACTAAGGAAAAACAAGAAGACGAGCAGCAGCGTCTTTTTATTGGATTACCTACCACCTATCTGCAATCCCCAACCGCCTGCCAGGCGTGGGGATTATGGCAACCCCTCCCCTCTAAGGGAGAGAGGGCCTTTTTTCAACAGTGTACGTTTCGGCTGCTGATGACGATGTAGATGAGTTCCGTGATTGACTCCGTAATGGCCATCGAACTGAAACTATGATAAGATACTTAACTTTTTCCATAATTAAGTACAGGTAAAAACGACCCAGACCCAAGACAAACAGATTATGTTCATGCACATGAATGTTTGTCCTGTGTGGGAATCGACCCCAAGACCTTAAGGTCAGCGGCCAGGGTAGCAAACTACAAAATCAACGGACCTGTGTTGTTTTTCAATATACGTGGCAGCCAAAGGAATCCGTAGCATTGTTTGTTTGAACGCACGAATTCAGTAATAGTCTTTTTTAGTGTAAGTTTCAGTTTTCAATCAAAATAGTTTGAACGATGTTCCGGGTGCTTACCCCGCCTGCATGTATTTTGGGCCGGCACGTGCAAGCGATTGTCGTCCTAAAGCTGATAGACCGTTCGTGACCACGAGAGTACGTAACGTAACTTCATCTTGAGTTCTGTACCGATCGCGAGGTTTGAACTACGCGGAGCATTTGACCTTTTATTTTGTTTTATTTATTCTTTAGCACACTTTAATATGTACAAGGCGGACTTAAAGCCTTAGGCATTCTCTGCCAGTCTACCTCTGGATGATGCAGAGGGTAATAGTGGTAGGTGCATAGGTAATGTAAAATTTAAATAGATATTTAATTTACATTGATTCTAATAAGCAATCTGGTTTTAGAGTAACTAACATTTTACCGCGGTGGTATTTTTTCTCGTGCCTGCCAACAACAGCATCAGTTTATTGTTACGCAACTTAGTTAAGTAACAAGGTATTACCTGATAGTAATCGAAGCACCCACCCATAGAAAAGTCTCTTCCTGTCCCTGTCATCCAAAACTATAATTATAGCCTTTTGGTCCGATAGTTTTTTTGCCAGCTACAGTGACATTCTACTTACGTTACATAGCGGAAGAAATCTAATATTTAAGTGGCGCCACCTAGAGAGCACACGAGTACCCTTCCAACTTAATCATCCAGATGTCTTAAAAGACGAGCAACTGTCCAATGCAACTGTCCGTAGGTAAGCGTGTCGCTCACCACCAAGCCAACCACCCAGGTACTCGACTTGTTGCTAAGTTGCAAAATCCAACATGATAACACCGTTCATGTTTTGACAAAAAAAAAACATAATGTAAAGGATATCATAATGTATGTCATTTTGTCGTCCTACACAGTATTAAATACGATTTCAATTAGTAAGATCATATATGACTCTGATACGCTTTAAAAGTTAGGCATAATACTCGGCAACGATACTTTCGCATACTCTATGATGAACCAAAAATATGGTATTACTATAAAAATATCTTTAATTAAATATAGAAGTATAGATTCCATTTGAAATGATTTATAATGTTATAATTATACCATATGTAACATATCTTAATTAAAAATATGTTCAAAATCATTTAAATTAAATTCGTCTTGTCAATAAAAATTCGAGCACGTCCACCCTCCATAACAGTCCACGAAAGACTGATGAAAGGCGATCGCGGGGGCGCTGCAAGGGGAAATGCATCGCGTACGTGGTTTTTCTATAATTTCTTGTAAAACATGAATGAAATTAAGAAATGTAATCAATACAAATTGTAGAATAGGTTATTATGCTTTTTATAGTCCAAGTTTGACGTCTATCCGATGAACGGATATTGAACGCTAACACAATTCATATCCAACGTAGTACATTTTTTAAATACATATTGCTTGAAAACATTTTATTTAATCCAATATCTAATCAATAAAACTATTTGATGAAGATCTAAGGTATAAGTACATATAATTTTCATAGCCAATGCAATAGCGGATTGATCTATCGAACTCTTTAAACTAAGGCTAATTTTGCAATTTTACCGTTGTTACCCCCTTAAAAACACAATACAGGTGCCGAAATCCCACGATAATTAAGTATTCCGCATTTTAGTACGAAACCATGCATAATCTTGACTTATACTTTTTAAAGGTGGTACTTTTAGAAATTACGAAAACAGTACGCGATTGGTAAAGGTTGATCATTATAAATCAAACCGTTCACATAGATATGTATTCAATGGATATTGAACCATTTTCAAATACATAGTTACATATTAAATGTATTTTTCTTTGTTTCAGGATAACTTAACTCCTGAACCAGCGGACATGAATGATGACGACAACTTTCCAAGTAAGTGTCATCGTATTTTGCAGCAACCCATCAAATTTAGACCCAAGCCACTTGCATCAAATCAACTTACAGTAACGGTATTTTATGCGCCAATAACATTAAAAAATGTTACCAGCATAAAATACTCATGAATTGGCTACTTCAATAAAAATATAAAATTCCAAGTTCAAAATTTTTAAAATTGATTGGCGAATGTGATCTGGTGCAGGTCAGGCCTTCGCGAAAGATGCTGAGAAGTTGAAAATGATGTTGCTAGCATGGAATTACCACAGCCAGGCGCAAGGTAAAAAGCTTTATTCTTGTTAAATAAATAAATTTCTGATTTTTATGAGCACTAATTAATAATAAAAAAATGCCAATATACATTTATGTTAGTTTCCGAGACTTTAGTCGTTTATGTTGCTACAATTTAGGTTATTTAACTAAAGAATATCTGTATGCAACTTGAAATTGAGCATCAACTTACAAAATGTTTTCGTTGGGATTTTATAATTATTTCGCCTGCTAATCTTTTTTTAAATTGATGAATTGATGAAATCTTGATGAAATTCATGAAAAGAGGGAATGCTGACCTATCTATCAGTAACCCATTTTTCTTGACATCCTAGTAGTTATCGGGGTTACATCGTAGGGTTTGCATAATTTTCACGGCGACTCGGCTCGGCTATTTTTATTACACGAAGCCATATCGAGAGTCTACCAGGGGCGCACACAACTCAGGCATCTTGTCAAATTATTTATAGGCAAGGGGGCTGGTTCGGGTTGACATTTAGAAGCAGATGCACCGGTCCCTTGCGTACAGTACACGCTCATTAATTTCTGCTGCCTTGGTAGCTAACTATGCGGGTGCTAAGGAATATAGCGAAATTATACGACTGTTCGTTCGTAAAAGAGGATAAACAAGTTGTTTGCGGTGTCCGGTGGTACCTTTTTGAAGTCCGTTACGCAGAGTAATGGGTGGGTATGTTATGCAGGCACCGTTCGCGTTTTTTTTATTATGGTGACTCGCCTTATCCTTCCATCTTAGTGACCAATTTCGCTTTACTACAAAAGTAAAACAACCCATCCAATTAATGCGCCTTAGTGTTTTCTATCTCGTCTTTACGGATATGATATTATTTGTGTACAGTCCAACAATGGGCGCTATGAACTTCGTATTCATGTCAAAGAAGTTGTACTGAATTATTTACAGCTATTAGCGGATTATGTTTGTTGATCGAATGATATCACGTTTGTCAGTAAAGTTTTAAATGATATGAGCTTGCTTTAAAGAAGTAACGTTATAGATAAGTAAGTGCATGTTACATTTATCATTCATGTTGATCTGTGCTCACATAGTTTTAATGAGGAAGGAAAATATTTATACCGGGAATGTTCATAAATACATGGATTTGTCACTGTTTTCTAACTATGCGATCCTAGTATACATTTATGTAAACGAACTTGAAAACGTTAATTTAATGTCTAATAAAATCTTCCAAAAGTTCAAGACCATAGGTATTATTAATTTAGTTCAATTTCCCCCAGAATAAACCATTTTTTTTATTTTAATATCTTGTGTTAGTTAAATCGTCAATCACAAGTCAAACACACATAACAACGCGGATGAGTGCGTAATAAATAGTAACTAGAAACAAAACTACTATGTAATTTTGAGTAAATACATAGTTTTACCGCGAGTATTTTGTCTGATTTTTTGAGTTTCTACTTAAATGATTTGATTTATAAACGATCATAATACCGAAATAAAATCCAGTGTGTAGACGCAGTAAGCAAACAAAATAGACAGATGCTAATAGCACCTTAGTTTTTTCTGTTTAAAACGAGATATACTGTGGCATATTATATCCTCTTTGCGTGATACCTATGGGATAGATTGTGAGTGTCCTCCCTCAAGTTGGTATACAGTGTTAGCTCCTCTAATGATCTAACAAAATTTATTTAACCACTTTTGATAAATCATTATTTTTCGCGTTTCTCAAAAAGGTAAATTTTAAATCAGTTACTATTTCTATGCGGTCGAAAAAGAGAGGGTTAAATAGTGCGTTACATATATTGTTTTTTGCAACTGCGAAGTAATTACTTTTTTTTTAATACGATGATAGAACATGATGCATAACGATAGATACAGTAATGAATTAAGAAATTGGTAAAACAAAAGTTGTATGACCAACGTATATTATTACAATTTGTAGATGAACCCTGTGTAAAAAACACTAACGTGTAAAGCGCAACAAAATCTGCAAAATAGTTTAGTTTACATTTTCAAACTCCCACTAAATTATGATTTCCTGGTACTTGCAGGCCGCAATGGTGACATAACGGAAACCGGTGGTGACAGCATGGCGGATCTATGGGCTTCATACCACAGCGCTCTGGGCCTCGGCAGCAAACCTCCTAAAGCGCCCACGCCTTTGACCACTGGTCACTCGGTGAGTTTTAAGGTCGAACAGCGTTTCATTGTTTATCAATTAAAACACTTGATATCTGACCAAATAACTCAATAGTGTACGGGGGATAATTTATTTGGATCTTTTTTTATCTACTGAGCCGTGATTATAAGTTTTCGAGCGTATGTATGTCCCTGCGTCGTCGCTGGAGAGACTCTGGCGGGGTTAAAAGGAGTGCCCAGAGTAGAGACTCTGGGATTTCATTGATCCTATGGGGAATCGATGTCGACGGCGGTCGGATGACGAGGCCACCATCACCCTACCACGAGATGGAGACCTGGTGGTATCTTTTAAAGCTCCTCGACAGCAAAAAAAGTGTGGATAATATCAAAAAAATATGGTAGCTGTCATTCGCCATTATTATTATTTCCACATGGTAGGCATTATAAGCTCTTTATGAAACCAGGGCCTGTACCATCACCTCTTAGAGCAGTATTATTTGCACCTTACTTCCTCGATAGAAAGTGACAGAGCTATAAACTGCGTATATTGACGTCTCTACCTCTTGTCAAACAAGATGATAATACTACTGCTAATAAAGCTGGTGGTAGGGCCCCAGTTCAAATGTTTTCTATACGACACCTCGACAACGCCAACCATGTTTGCATATGCAGTTTTCACCTATTTTATAGCATGTAATTTTACGATTAGAGTCCGATCCACGTTGGGTCAGCGACGCCTGGTGCAGATCCTGCGTCAACACACGATGAAACGTCATCGTCAGACCGAGCAAAAGACGACGATGACGGAGGAGCTTCCGACGATGACTCTGATGATAGAGTGGATCCGCAACACCATGATCCTGAGCGGCTGAAAGCTTTTAATGTAAGTTACATCATGCCTCTGGTCTTATTAGGCATACTTTTATAAGATAAGTCCATGTCCCATTGCCGGTCGTAGCTATTCGCTGTCTTACAGTAATGTAATACGTACAGTGAAGGACTGGAATAATTTTCCTCCCGATCGGGCATCGTGTGGTGTCTATAAGACCAGAATAAATAGTTCCATCCTTCGCTAAATCTCCACATTATAATCAGGTGGGGTGTGGTCAAGCACCAGATTATTGTAAGTAACAAAGCAGGGTGAATTGGAAATGCTTGTTTAAAAATTTAAACCTTCCGATTCTACTACCTGAATGGGATACCATTGCAAAAACCATGCAAAACCGCAGTTAAAAACTTCGTGTAGCGTGTGTTCCTGCAGGTTTAAGGTTGCTAGTGTTTTATGAGAAGTCGCTGTCTCACTCACAACGGCTAAGAGACCAGTGGTGCTAATGAACTGCCTCTTTTATTACCAGACGTCGCACTTTGGCATCCCTTTGCTTTCAATCGCATTAATTACACGGTTCGCAGCTTACAGCTCGCTATTTACTAATTCTTAAAAATCTGTCGGTTCCTTTTTTAGTTCTATTACCCCTTCTAGGTCAGCTACATTGTTTGTAACACAGAAATTGTTTACAGATGTTCGTCCGTCTATTCGTAGATGAAAATCTCGACAGGATAGTACCGATCTCAAAACAGCCAAAGGAGAAGATCCAGGCTATAATAGATTCCTGCACGCGACAGTTTCCGGAATTTGCAGAACGTGCTCGAAAGCGGATTCGAACTTATCTGAAGAGCTGCAGACGGAATAAGAAGGTGCGCGGCGATGGACCGACTACTGGCAATGGAGGAAGTACTCCTGGCACTGGCAGTGCGTGGGATACCGCGGTGAGGGTCCGATCTCTGCTTATTTTATGACAGCCTAGTAATTTTAATTAATATTAAGTACTCAACTCATAATTACAGGTCGATTATTAAGACATAATTGGAGTCAGAAATGGCCATCTTTGTTTCGTTCAAGGATGTTCACACGCGAGAATAAAAAACAATGTTGTATATTGCCAGTTTTAAAAATTGATCTGTAGCCTGTTTTCTTCCTTCTTTATGAGTTTAAATGAATATGTAAAGTAAAATAAATATGCAAAGATATCAATGAAATAGAAAAACATAAGCACTGTTTTACATGTTGCCTATCATTTTCTAGAAAATGGCAAAATAAAGATTTGAATTTTATCGATTTTGGTTCAGGTGCGTCCGACTCCCGCGCATCTTACGTCAGTCCAGGCTGAGCACATATTGGCGCAAGCGTGCGAGAATGAAAGCCTCAACGCGAAGCGCATGCGCCTGGGGCTAGACCCCGTCAGCCAGCCAATGCCCACAGTACCTACGCCAATGGTAAACTTTACATATTTAATTTACACAATATGTAACAGTGTTTTTTTCTATCACGCTCTTTAATTTTTTGCTTATCCCAATAGTTTAATTTCTGTACCTTAAGCATGCCAAAACATTCACTTGCTTTTTTTTTAAATATCTTTTTTAAAGTTATTTTTGACTCCATGATCTAAATATAACCAAATTTTGCATTCAAACCTACGTACCACTTTGACTATTATAATCATTATCATGATGATATACTCTGTAATTCTCTTTTTTTTTAGCTACTATATTTCACCTGTCTTAATATTATCCTTTGATTCACTGTCAACTTCATCACTAGCTTCTTTATCTTTTGTCCTTATTTTATATATTTTATCATCTGTATTTATTCTGAACAGTCAATCGACACCACAGCATCTACAGCCGCGGCATCGACCTTCCTGAGTCTCTATAGCGGTGCTATTAGCAGCCCAGCAACGACCCCGGCCACTACTACTGCCACCACGTTGCTAGCCACAGCGGGTCACAGCAAAGCTCCAGCAGATACAACAAGGCCATCAGCAAGCCCGACCATGGACAATCCACTGTTGAATAACAACAACTTGAAGTTGGACAATGCTAATGGAAGTACTGGGAGCAAGACTGCTAGGTCAGTTACAGTAATACTGTTCATTCAAAAATTACCTGAAAAAATATTATTAAAATTTAATGTTTATTTGTTACGTATAATCATAAAAGTGACTTGACAGACTCGTTGGTTAAGACACCCTGACCGCTGCCCCATAGATCGTGGGTTCGATTCCCACCAATTGTCTGGCTGGGCGTTATTTATCTATACAGGGTGTGGTTCTACATTCTTGCCATATTTACGGAGGTTTATATATACATTTTAAAGAACATAAATCAACATTAAATAATAGACGTAAAATTATGAATTATTTTTTATGTTTGGTACGAAAAGAAATCCCGTGTGCAACCGTCACTATAAAATAACCCCGTCTGGCACCGCTCTTCGCGCAAAGTAGATAAAAGAGAATACGCGCGGTTTGCCAACCTTGGGACCGATTCTGAGCCCTCGAGAGCTCTTATTCTGGTTGAAAGTGAATCGTGAATCATTAATTCTCTTTTAGTTATTAACCACTGAATTATTAAACTATTTTTAATCAATTAACATAATCCTTACAACAAACAAAAATATTAGTATCAGTTGTCTGGTTAACATAGTACAGGCTCTGTCTAGTTTGGGTTTAGATGACCGTATGTGGATTGTCCCAGGAAAAAAAAGAAAAAAGTGAACTGCGATTATATCAATAATTATGTCTAAGTTTAACTAAGTTATTATACAATATCTACAAGTCTAGCCTTCGTGAAAAATCACGATATTAATATGGATTGTAGGTCTAATCAATAGAAATCTTGCTTGTAATTGATGAACATTTAAAATGTTTCAGCCCGGCTTCTTCACCAGCGCCTCTGTTCAGACCTTCGTTCCCCAATACGTTTGGTACACCACAGACGTTTGGAAGACAAAAGTAAGTATCATTTTTTAAAATGCTCCTTTATGACAATTGATTTTTAGTTTTCAATTCTGTCTATACAATATTATTTTGAGTATACCCTAAAGCAGAAAGTAGTTTGATCAGTATTATAAACGATTTCAGTATTTTGCAAACGTTGTTATGTTTAATACCTTACACCCGTACCTACAAACGTCAATTATAGCTAATTATCATTAAGTCATATTTAGAAAATAATTATTTCGAATTTCGAAGTCAATTAATACTTAATACGCGGACAGTGAGTTAGATATATCTATAATCTTGCAATTGACTCTAAAAGATAATCATAAGATACACAGAGAGTCGAACTAAATAGATTACAAAATGGCTTAATTACAATTAAAGTTAATTGATGTTTGTGAGAGCGGCAGTTAGACTTCTCAATTATGTGCTTTATCAATATTTTTAAATTTAATACTTCTGTTTGCAGTTCCAACACAAATCCGGCCAACGCTCTCACTAATAGTGCTCTGCTTTCCACGTTGACAGCGCTGCCACACACTGGTTAGTTAAAATTCAGTACTGTCAGTCTATTGTTCACTTTAATAAGGATAATATTTAAAAATATTTTTTTTGGATTATGTTTGTTTTCAGGCGTGGGAGTAAACGCGGCCATGGCGGCGTACCAGAGTGCGTTGCTATCAGCAATGGCTGCGCACACGCATACGTTTCCCAGCAATCTTACAGGTACTTGCGAATATGTATTAATAAATGAAATGAAAATGAAAAAAAAAACAGAGGGACAAAGGTGACAAAATGTAGAGTGTACCGATATAGTCACGGACATGGTATTGTAGTAATCTGTATTCATTCTACCATACTCTCGTGAAACTGCTATAAAATAAACAAACCAAAAAATGTAATTAAATAGTTGCGTCCGGGTAAGAATAGCACCCTCCCATCTCCTCCAGTTGAGTGTCTGTAAGGGAAAACATGAAGACGGAGAGCAGCGTCTTTCGATTAGATTACCACCTATACTGCGATCCCCAAGCCGCCTGCCAAGCGTGGGGATTATGGCAACCCCTCCCTTCTAAGGGCCTTTGTTAAGCAGTGGATGCATTTTGGCTGCTGATGATAACCCTAGTTACAATATTTGTTTATTCATTCCAAGTTGGGTAAATTTAACATAAAATAAATTTCAGCGCCAACAGACTTATCAATTAAGAATACGACACCAACTTCGCTCCATTCGACTTCGACCGCTACATCCACACTTGGTGCAACTCCATCATCAACACAGCCCAAGTCTCAGCTGCTTTCCCACAAGTTGTCTGGAGCTGAAATAGGCGCAGTGAGGCAACTCATCACAGGATACCGTGAGTCCGCCGCCTTCCTTCTGCGTTCAGCAGACGAGCTTGAGGCACTACTATTGAACCAACCCTAGGATTCGATCAAACCACTGTCCGATGTGTTTGGATTTAAATTTGGCTATTTCTAGACTTCATTGGAGACATTTGTGCTGTTTTCGTGAACCATTCGGAATATAAAACTATCCAAAAGAAGTGAAAATTATTGCAGTGGTTTTCGTTACGAACGTTATTTTTATGTTTGTGTATTTAGATGATGTTATTCTAAGTGGATGCTATATTACACGATTCTTAAAATTTTCAATGTCAATTTTAGCAGATTGGTGAAGCACAGGTTATTATTTACGATTCTAGTTTTCTGAAAATAGAATAAAACATTTTATGGGGCGTAATATGTCAAAGCCTGACTGCAATAATATATTATCGATTAAACTTGAAAAAAAGATGTGTGGTAGTGTTTCAAAATTTGCCAATAAATACAAATAGAGAAGTATAGTATAACACAATGCTTATACAATTTATAATGTGAAGTAATTTATCGCAGTTTTAGTTTATTAAAAAAAATATATAATGTTGGCGTCACCATCGACTCTGGTGTAACAATACGGTGCTTGTTATAAACTGCTAGTGTGGCCAACATACTGGTTTGTCCATATTATATTTAGTAATAAATATATAACAAGTTTTAATCTTACGCGATTAGGCGCAATGAAGAACTAATGGTATATTTTCGATTTATGTTCATTGTACTTTGCCTAGTATTTGATATTGTACATTTTTAATTCATTACGCGCTTACGTTTAAGAAAACTCTGATAAAATCATCCTAGATTATCTATACTTTAAGTAGGAAGTATGTTTTTGTGAAGGTAAATCTAAGCGCTAATCTATTTCAGCGAACGTACAAAGCTGCCATAATTCTTGTAAAAAAAAATGCCATTGGAAACTCATTGGGAGAGTACAAAATTATTTTTGTGTATATTTAGATTATAAGAGAAAAAAATCAGGGAGTCTCTAGTGTTAGGTGAATTTTAAAAATCTTGCCTGGTGCGATTTATAGAATAGAAATAATATTGACTACTTATATTAAATACTACATAAATGCTTCATCAGTAAAGGTGACTTAATTAAGGAATGGAATAAGTCAACACCGTTTGTATATCAACTAACGTTACCTGGTCCTCAAATTTTAAGTCTAACGATAGTTCATATACATCTGAATAAGGTCATAAATTACTTCTAAAAATACCGGATAATAGGATTTGAAATATATCCAATGGACAATGCAGAGAGTATCTGAGGACGCGTATTCCATTCCTCAGTTTGAGATCCTGTTTAATTCTATTGATAACTTTTAACTATTAGATGACTTAAGCACGTGAGATTCTAAGGACTGTCGCAATTTATGCCCTTTCCAAAAAAACGTGCAAATATATCTGCATTAAAATTATTGATTGATGATACTGGTCCCAAAGCTCTCATATTTTGTTTAAAATGTCTTAGAAATAAGAAGAACGAATTTATTTGTTATTTTGTATTATAGCGCTCTACTAGCTGTACATTGAGTAATATATTTTTATTTAAACAATCCAGTATTTAAAATTGATTGTCTATCTTTTACATGTTATCATAATCCATCGGCGTCGTCGGCTCCATCCAAAATCGTTTCGATAAGTTTTTGTTTTGTAATTTAGTTTTTATTTTATTAATTAATTCACTTTGCTCAGTACAATAGATCGATGTTTGACTGTATCTATTTGTTACCATAGATTTACGGCCAAGTACTGTAAGTAAGATGTGATAAGATAATTCCTTATGGTGTACAAAATCTAATTCCACATTTTTTCATACAATATATTTTTAATTTTTTACTCATCGAATTTTGGTCTAAAACATTATGTTGGACTAAAAGTGGATTTGCGTATACCTCGTAATATATCTGTTGATTAGGTACATTAATATAGTTCTTAGTTTTCCAATTTGGCCAGTTTTAGACTTGTTTTTCTTTATTTCTTATACATTAGTATAAGGTCATTTCGTTAGTAAGATTTAAATGAAGATAATTACAATAGGATAATTAACGTTACATAAACGCTTACTATGTTGCTATTGATTTTAAAACTTCAAATACTGTGGTCATTGTGGAACAAACTTCATTCTGATTTACAGCCAATGGTCGAAAGACTAAATAATTTTGACCAATGAGCGTTTAGAGGTTCGTGAAAAGTTGTTCTACCATGTTGACAATTTTGGAGTCCGCAAATAATGTATAATAGTTTTTCAACTTTACCAGTTTTTCTCAATAGTATTAAAAGCTCACATGCCAGTTTATTAATGAAAATTGTAAATTCACTTTTGAATACTGAAATTGCCAAAGAACAGAATTGATTCTTTTTTTTAACAGAGCGGTGTATGTAGTACCTACATGGAATTGCCTGTTAATTTAAATATAACGTTTTCGTGGTTAGAATTAATTTTAAGATTAGATTTTCTTTTTAAAAGTCATTCCAATATTTTTCTAAAATAAACATTATCGGTGCGAGGAAAATATTGTAGTCATTGTATATGGAGAAAAAAATGTAAAAGGTATCTTTAGAATTATAAAAAAAGTTGATTAGAATACGTGAAAGTTGATGTTGGGTCGATAATTAAAACGAAAATGGTGGTAAAACGTTGAGAAAATGAATTTGTTAGACTTTAAAATATATTATTATTAAAGATGTATAAATGGTTTACAATTATTATTAGTTCGAGAGAAACACAAAACGATGATAAAAATACAAAATGGCGATTGTTACTATTAACGATAATATGAGAATTAGTTATAATTTTGCAATTTCAAAATGTGAGTTTTACAATTTTGAAAAAGAAAATATTAAATATGCTCATATACTAAAACAATGGTTTCATTTCGACTGAATAGACGTAGGAACTATCCCTCATCACAAGAACATATTATAGGCTCAATTCATACCAAGATGGCAGCGGAGCGGCGCGCACTTTCACTGTGATAAAATTTTAAACTTTATCTACAATAGGTACGTAAATGACCAGTATTCATGCCAGTGGCACTCTCCTTAAAACAGCTGACAAAATTTTAATGTATGGAAACTAGCACAATCTTCAGGCAAGGGAAGGAACTAAATTTTAAGATTCTACTATAATTTGCCTAGATGGCGTTAAAAATGCAGTTTATATATTTTTATTTAATTAGTTTAATATTGTTTATCTTCAATTTATTTGAGTAAATCTGATACATTTCGTATATTTTTAGTAAACTTCCATAATGTAACAAAACCTATGCAACAGCCGGCCTTAACGGATGCCTAATAAAACACTATGGTTTTACTCAAGGAGGTTACCAGGTACTATTGTAAACATTACTAGCTTCATGGTTGTAAATTGCCTTTGGCGGTTACTATGGTAACCTAAGTTGTTATGTCATTTTTTCAAAATAACTTGTTTCATTGAAGATAAACAGCTTTTATAAAGGAGACAGATACAGTTTCATACAATCTCGGGCCACACAGTTTCATGCATGGAAAAGGATGAAAATGGTGTCAAACAATAGCTAATATAATACCAAACAATCTTTAAAAATTCTGAAGAATTGGTCAATCTGAGAGCAGAGTTATAAGCAACAAAAGCTACTAAGCAAAAGTGAGGTTATCATATGAAAAGCTTATACTTTATCATCTGATTTTTATGTGTTGTGGATTTTTTTATGTATTTCATATAATATACATTAATATAGATAGATATTTCAGACATCGGCCTAATAAAGGGATTTTTACTCGACTGCGCCAGGAGGGTTATGATTTTCTAGCGTACATAAGCAATGTATATTTCTTTGGAACTACCTCTAAGCTAAGCGGTTTAACTTATGCTTAGTCGTTAGTTAAATTGCTCTTAGTTGTGCAAGGGACATGGCTGTATAATAATAATATCCTGGGACAACATAAACATCATTCACACGGTCATCTGATTACTAAACAGACAGACCCTGTAGGTACTATGGTAACCAGACAAGTGATACAATATCTACAAGATGTGAACAAATACATGCTTATATAGATAAATAACACCCAGACACAAGGTGGAAAGCTAACTCACGACCTCTTGGGTCAGTGTCCACTGGACCAACGTTCAAAGTCATTAAGCCGGCCTGTTAACAAATCCAATTCAGTCGGTAAGCGAGCTTCGTCGTCGCGTGATGTATAAATGCTTGGGTCGATCAAGTTGAGCAAGATCAGCAGACCGTAGATATAAAGTAGTGGTCAAGGAATAACAAATAAAACAAAACGATACTCAAAACACAAACACACAAAACGATACGACATGAACGAGTGATTTCATAGATTAATAGAGTTGACATATGTCATGTGTTGTAACAAAAAGGTAACAAACGGTCAGAGCTCAACATACTAAAAATACCTACGCAATAAATCGAATTAATTCATCGATATGAAAACTAAACGTATAAATATGATATATTTCTTTTGAGTTGTATACTTATTTTCATTGATTTCGATAGAGTAATGTACTTTTATTAATTATAATGCGAACTGCCTTATTCAAAATGGAGATTTTATACTTTTGCTTGAAGACTTCAACGATAATCTATAATCGATAATCGATTCTATTGTATGTGTTAGCTAAACCTTTTCCTATTTTTTTTCCCCAAGATTGATTAGGAGGCTGATATTTATGCACATTGTTACATAAAAATATAACCATTTTTTTAAACCATACCTCATATCTTTCGGCTTCAGCCCAGAAATATCCATCTCCTTTTATTGAAACTAAATAGTTTATTTACAAATATGTTTTTGAAGAATTCTGTTTGTTCTGTGTCTGGGTGTATTTATCTACTTATGTAGGTATGTACTTATTTACAAAAGCTTAAACAAACAAGTCATTATGCACCTAGCATAAGTATATAAATATAATAATATTTATACTACTCGTGCACTATTTCAGGTCCACTACATCATTGTCTTTAACCACAATGGCTTGAATTGGAAAAATTTAATGCAAAGATGTACTGAAACAAGAAACTCAAGGGGATTGGACTATATAATAGAGTATGATTGTGCTTCAGATATGTTGAATAAAGTTATTGGTTACCAAATAAACTTTTACAATAAATATCTCTTTGGTTTGCCTTTAAACATGTTCCTTACAAATATTCATGCTTCATTTACCTATACGTAAAGTGATTATTTTAAAAAACGCCATCTGTTGGCACATTTTGGATTCTTGTAAAGTTACGCCATCTTTAGGCGAGGGTAAAATTAGTTTATTAAAAGATGAACCAGAGTGACCCATCTATTCTTAAGTGTATAGTGTATTATCTATGCCAGTATTGCTTGAAAAGCTCAAAGAAGCTGCGCGGCTGCCCACGGCGGCGCCGAGAGCAGTTGCGTGGCGACTGGCGCGGCCGTAGGCGGCCGCAAGCGAAACCCTAAGGCCTTGTTTACGGAGGCGCGGGCCGTCACGCGTCGCGATGGGCGGCGCGGCCCGCACGGAGTAAAAACATATGGCGTTGTAGGAGTGAGAGAGAGATGCGAGACACCACGCTACACGCGACGCGCGACGCTCCGCGCCTCCGTAAATGAGGCCTAACGGAGTGGTTACGAATTGTTTCTAAAAGCCCTCAGTATATGTTTTAACGGTGATACAGACATGGTTTTTGTTCAAGAGTTTTGGTTTGTTGTCAACCATGTAGCCTTACATGGTTGACAACAAACCATCCCGACCGGCAAGAGATGTAGCAAGACCAAAACTAAAAACTATCGATATAACATCGTATCGACATTTTAAATTTAATCTCTGATATGATATGTTTTAATTTTCACCGTCTAATTATGATCAAAATAGACAAGTGGCTCGTGGGTGGTGGGTGCTATAGCCATGATAACGCTATCTGAAGACAAAGATATTGTAGTCAAGAAAAGAATATTGATTCTAATAATATTTCAATAACTTAATATTTTATATCGATATACAAAAAATATTTAAAATGTCTATACGATGTTATATTGATAGCTTTTGTTTTTTGTCTTGCTACATCTCTTGCCGGTCAGGATAGTTTGTTGGCGATCATGTAGCCAGTTCTTTAGTTGTAGTTAAATATTTTCAGCGCCAGTTAAAGAAACTTCATAAACAAATAAACTATTTATTTATGGGTGACGCAAGGGCTCCTCCACAGGTGTCGGCTTGGGCGAAGTTCCTCTGAACTGTGGGCGTCGGTCCAGATACGGATAGTATCTCTTATCCGACATCAGGTATCGTGTCGCGTTCATTATGAAGTCCATGTTGCCCTGCGAAGCTATATAGGAGAACATCGCCGGGAACCGTTCTGTGCCGCACCTGAAGAATAATAAAAAGTTACTACGTTAAGGTTGACTTTCAGAGGACAACTAAACTTATTTATTTTTCCCGGATGTCCGTGAGCGTTATGATAGACTATGGATAGAAGTAGACGTAGAAGTAGAGTTAACAAGGAGATTTGTTCTTATTTGCGATACGGTTGGATATGCATTATTAACTATACCCAATTTCAAATCGAGAGCAATATTGGTTGCTGAAATATATAGGTGTGACAAACAGACCAGACGAAGTCGCACCATAAGGGTTCCTTTTTAGGGTTTCATACCTAAAAGGTAAAAATGGTCTGACTGAATGGTCTTATGATCTGACTTAATCTGTCTGTCTGTCACACCTATATATTTCAGGAACCACTGATGCTATCGATTCGAAACTTGGAATAGTATTAGATCTTACCTACCCTACCTAATCCCAAATGAAAAAAAAATCTATTCTTTTTTTTTATAATGGGAGTCGAAATGGGTCATCAAAATTTCAAAGTGAGACTACTATATCGAGTGGGGTATCATATGAAAGGGCTTAATTTTTATATCTCAAAAGAGATTTTTATTTTGGTTTATGTCACGTAGTTTTTGGCTGATAATAAAAAATGTCAAAAAGAATACCGTTCCTTACCGTACCCTTATCTCCGAAGTATGTGGAGGGAAAATCTGAAATAATTATGGGTATAGCTCAGTGGAGCGCTTGCCTTGGAAACAAGATGCGCAGGTTCGAACACCGGCTCGCACCTCTGATTTCTTCAATGAATCATGTGCGAATCGTCTCTGTGCGATCGTTACTAGCTTTCGGTGAAGGAAAACATCGTGAGGAAACCTGCATGTCTGAGAAAGCCTCTAGCTCTCGAATGACGTGTGAAGTCCGCCAACCCGCACTTGGCCAGCGTGGTGGACTATGGCCTAAGCCCCTCATCTTGAGGAGAGGCCCGTGCCCACCAGTGGGACATAAACAAGTGCTGGTATTATTGATGTTGGTAGTAAAAAAAAATTGTATAAGTTGTTACGTTGTAACAACGTAAAATCATTAAAATAGTAAAATAAAAAATTTACGAACAAATAACTACAATAAATATTTTTATTATCGTACGGAACCCGCGCGACGCAACTAGTATTAGCGCTCACAGCGCTATTCAGTGTCAACATCGGGAACAGTCTAGAAATCATGTCTACAATTCTCACACCTTCACCGTCGAGATTCTTCTATGTATGCTCCTTCTCGCTCGGAAGCATTAGTGTTTTCTAGTTCGTATCTCTGTCGCACTTGTTTTGTTGGCGGATAGAAGAAATGGATTGGAACGTGATTCTAGATCGCGTCGCGACCGCCGTAGGTCATTTGTTGGTATATATTTAAGTATGGGCGAGGGAATCGGATCATTTTGATTGTTGGTGAAGTGACACGCGTGTGATTTGTGAGCAAGAGTTCTGTGCTACGTACGAAATTGCTGTTCCCAGTGTTTAGAGTAGTTCTTTTTAAAAAACCGGATTTTAACCCCCTGGTAAGTTCATACAATTATCCAAATTAATTAATTTTCATGTTAGGTAATCCAATTACAGTCTAGCAAGTAATATCTCAATCTTTTTATAGTATTATTAACGTCGCTATGGCTATTTTATTTCTTAATTTCATTTCTTCTAGGTAGTGAATGTGACAGGATGTTTTAATGTCAATCAGTTATAACCTCATTTATCTTTTCATTCCAATAACTCTTATAAATGTTTTGACACGGTATTTTCCTTATAAAATTCCTATATCTTAATATTTTAGCCCAATCAGTCTTAGCCATCACAAGAATCAGGTGAAATATAGTCTCAATAACTAATTCCATTGTGTAGTCTTTGCCAGTAATCTTAAGCTATATTCTAATGAGTAATTGTTATTTTAGAATGTCCAGATAGATTAAACTCCATAATATCAGTTCATACTTGCAAGGAATAATCATTGTGTTTTTCATAATTAGTAGTCTAATAGAATTTTCCAGAGTAAAAATTGTTTACAAGTTTGTCATTGTAAATTAAACTTATAGTCTTGTATGAGTACATTGTTGTATAAGAATGTCTTAATTTCCTTTAAGTGTTAAAGCCAACTGTAATGTAGTGGCTTACATAAATTATTCTTTATTCTATTAGTTCATCACATAGCTGAGAGATATATTTAGTTTTGGTTATTATAAGGGAAAGTACCGGGGAAACAAATATTAAAAGTCTTTGTTCCTTCAATATGTTTTATTATAATTGTTAATGGAAAATGTAATATTTTCTTTGTTCTGCATGGCGTTGTGGAATGGTGATTATCCGGCATATAAAACATTGGGGATTTGATTCTGGGTTGGGTAAAAATATTTCATTTAAATATTTAATTACTTTAAATTACATTTCAACCAGAAATGCATTTCACCACTCCATTCCGCATAATATTTAATTGTTTTGCGAAAGATACCGACGCCCATATCTGGTCACACTAGTGCCAGGGCATCGGATCTTTCGCGCTACAGAAGATGTTTCGACGCGTTCCAGGATTGGGGGTTCACCGCTAGGATTTCACCGCTAGGGCTGCACCGCTAGGATTGCACCGCTAGGGGTTCACCGTTCCCCGTTTGGAGATCATAGTTGGGACTACACCGTGCCCGCTTGGGAGTTCCCCGTTACACCGATTGGGACTCCACCGTTCATCGTACAGATTGACTGTACAAGCGGCGACGCTTCAGGCTGCACTGTAACACCCGAGCCACCGGTGTCCTTCAAGTTACCGAGTGTCAGCTGAAGGCACTACCGAAGACCCCCAAGCGTCGAGGACTAGGACGGCCAAAAGTTAAGCCCCAGCACCTTTTTTATTATTCCGACCAGATAACTTCCCTGTGCCGTGAATCCACACCCGTGTGTTTTTGACTTAATTTTTAGAGACATTAGAGTTTGGTTCTCGTGCAAATTTTAGAGACTATAGAGTTTTAATTTTATTAGTGGAAATTTAATTCCTGCCGGGTTAACGTATATGTTTTTATTTTCGATTCAATAAACAACTTGTAATTTTACTTGTTGTTTTTATTCTTGTACCTAGCCGTCAGGCGAACGTAACAGTAACGTCCAACGTACTGTCCACGTAACAGTGGCGCCCAAATATTAAAGGCAAAGCACAGGGAAGTTTTTTGTTTTGTGTATTATTGTGGTGTCGGTATTTTTCAGCTCCAAGTGGTAAGCCTTTTGTGGACGGAGGCTGAACGGGGGAGTACCACTAACCCGGTTCTCTTTAAAGAGGAACGGGTAGCCGATTATTGTTTTCTGGCTCCACAGGGTTATCCAATACCATCTCGGATTACCCACACACAGGCATAGTCTGCACAGTGGACTGATTTTTTTTTCTTTGCAATATTTTAGTGACAATTTCTTTTCAATATTTTTTTTTGCTGTGCATTCTGATTTTTGTGTATTTATATTTTGTGTTTTTTTTCTAGCATTTTATATTTGCATTTGTGTTGTGCGTAATTAACGTTCTTTTCAGAGATTTTAATTTTTCTTTTTTTGCTGCAATTGTTGCATTAATTATTTTTTATTGTTGCAAAACATTTATTGTTTTGTGTTTTTTTATTAATTATTTTATTTCTTTTTGTGCTCTGAAAAGATAATAGTGGTTACGTACATTATTTTACTTCATTCTTAATATATTTATTATTATTTATTTTTTTAACTTTGCTAACATCGTGTCACATTTCATTGCGTATTGTTTTAAAATATTCAATTCTTTATTTCTTAATTTCATTTAATTGGGTCACATTTTTTTTCTTTAAAAATAATTCCGATCTACCAAATCATTTTAGTTCCGCGCGTGGTTTCGTCTCACATTCTTCTTTTATTTATTTATTTTTTTGTTATTGTTGGTCGTTAATCAATATTGTGATACATTAGCATTCATTTCGTTTTATCATGAATAGGCAAATATTAAAGTCAACATTATTTCGCGAAGTAGTTGATTGTGTTTGTCTTTAGCGGATTAAAACAAGCCTACACGAATTTTGATGTTTTGTTTGGGAGTTTTGTTTTTGTGTTGTATGACTTCGTTATAGGTCTACACACGTTTGTTTTATTTGCGTTTTGTTTTTTTTAGCGGAGTATGACAGTTTCTTGGTATAGGTCCACTCGTCTGCTGTTCTTCTTTTTCGTTACAGCGGGTCGTGACTGTAATAAATTCGCTAAAGACTAGACATACTCACAATGCCGCTTAGTGTATTTAATTTTGTTTATTCGTATATTTTTTATAGTCATCACCGTTATTGGTTCGACTCTTGTTTTTATTGTTACATAGTCTTTCGGAAAGTGGTTTAAATTAAAAAAAAAAAAAAAATTAAGTTTTTTTTTTTTTATTTGAAAATTTATTGCGTTTCGGTCTCTGTCTACATTGTCTTTGATGAATTCATTTAAGCCTACACGGATATTGATGTTTAGTTGGGAGTTTGTTTTTTTTTTTTTTTTGCGTTTTTCGCGTTATAGCGGGTTAGTAGCCTTATATAGGCCTAATTCGTTTATTGTTTTGTTTTTTTTGCGCATTTATGGCGCGTTGTGACCTTTGGTTTGGGTCTGTTTTGTATTTTGTTTTGCGTTTTGCGCGTTTAGAGCGGGTTGTGACTCTTTAAATAAGCCTTCACTAATTTCCTCGTTAGAGCGGGTTGTGACTCTTTAAATAAGCCTTCACTAATTTTCTTGTTACAGCGGGTCGTGACTGTAACAAATTCATCAAAGACCAGTGTATTTCACAGTGCCGATTCGTCTATTGTTCACGTGTCAATATTCTTTCCCTTAGATGCTCCTTGTCACGCAGTGCTGTTCTTGAGTCCAATCTTTTAATAGAGTTGTACTCTAGTTGTATGGTAGTCTGTGGATTGTAAATTTCCTCAGACAACTATGACAGGTCGTATGTTAGGTCGCATGGTAGGTATTTGGATGTGGAGGTATGAAAGTGAAGACAGTTACTGGGCGGTTCTGTTCTTCTTAAGCGTTTACCGCAGCGGATTTTACTACGTAAAATCCTTTCTCTGGGAGAGGGGGTATTGTTACGTTGTAACAACGTAAAATCATTAAAATAGTAAAATAAAAAATTTACGAACAAATAACTACAATAAATATTTTTATTATCGTACGGAACCCGCGCGACGCAACTAGTATTAGCGCTCACAGCGCTATTCAGTGTCAACATCGGGAACAGTCTAGAAATCATGTCTACAATTCTCACACCTTCACCGTCGAGATTCTTCTATGTATGCTCCTTCTCGCTCGGAAGCATTAGTGTTTTCTAGTTCGTATCTCTGTCGCACTTGTTTTGTTGGCGGATAGAAGAAATGGATTGGAACGTGATTCTAGATCGCGTCGCGACCGCCGTAGGTCATTTGTTGGTATATATTTAAGTATGGGCGAGGGAATCGGATCATTTTGATTGTTGGTGAAGTGACACGCGTGTGATTTGTGAGCAAGAGTTCTGTGCTACGTACGAAATTGCTGTTCCCAGTGTTTAGAGTAGTTCTTTTTAAAAAACCGGATTTTAACCCCCTGGTAAGTTCATACAATTATCCAAATTAATTAATTTTCATGTTAGGTAATCCAATTACAGTCTAGCAAGTAATATCTCAATCTTTTTATAGTATTATTAACGTCGCTATGGCTATTTTATTTCTTAATTTCATTTCTTCTAGGTAGTGAATGTGACAGGATGTTTTAATGTCAATCAGTTATAACCTCATTTATCTTTTCATTCCAATAACTCTTATAAATGTTTTGACACGGTATTTTCCTTATAAAATTCCTATATCTTAATATTTTAGCCCAATCAGTCTTAGCCATCACAAGAATCAGGTGAAATATAGTCTCAATAACTAATTCCATTGTGTAGTCTTTGCCAGTAATCTTAAGCTATATTCTAATGAGTAATTGTTATTTTAGAATGTCCAGATAGATTAAACTCCATAATATCAGTTCATACTTGCAAGGAATAATCATTGTGTTTTTCATAATTAGTAGTCTAATAGAATTTTCCAGAGTAAAAATTGTTTACAAGTTTGTCATTGTAAATTAAACTTATAGTCTTGTATGAGTACATTGTTGTATAAGAATGTCTTAATTTCCTTTAAGTGTTAAAGCCAACTGTAATGTAGTTGCTTACATAAATTATTCTTTATTCTATTAGTTCATCACATAGCTGAGAGATATATTTAGTTTTGGTTATTATAAGGGAAAGTACCGGGGAAACAAATATTAAAAGTCTTTGTTCCTTCAATATGTTTTATTATAATTGTTAATGGAAAATGTAATATTTTCTTTGTTCTGCATGGCGTTGTGGAATGGTGATTATCCGGCATATAAAACATTGGGGATTTGATTCTGGGTTGGGTAAAAATATTTCATTTAAATATTTAATTACTTTAAATTACATTTCAACCAGAAATGCATTTCACCACTCCATTCCGCATAATATTTAATTGTTTTGCGAAAGATACCGACGCCCATATCTGGTCACACTAGTGCCAGGGCATCGGATCTTTCGCGCTACAGAAGATGTTTCGACGCGTTCCAGGATTGGGGGTTCACCGCTAGGATTTCACCGCTAGGGCTGCACCGCTAGGATTGCACCGCTAGGGGTTCACCGTTCCCCGTTTGGAGATCATAGTTGGGACTACACCGTGCCCGCTTGGGAGTTCCCCGTTACACCGATTGGGACTCCACCGTTCATCGTACAGATTGACTGTACAAGCGGCGACGCTTCAGGCTGCACTGTAACACCCGAGCCACCGGTGTCCTTCAAGTTACCGAGTGTCAGCTGAAGGCACTACCGAAGACCCCCAAGCGTCGAGGACTAGGACGGCCAAAAGTTAAGCCCCAGCACCTTTTTTATTATTCCGACCAGATAACTTCCCTGTGCCGTGAATCCACACCCGTGTGTTTTTGACTTAATTTTTAGAGACATTAGAGTTTGGTTCTCGTGCAAATTTTAGAGACTATAGAGTTTTAATTTTATTAGTGGAAATTTAATTCCTTCCGGGTTAACGTATATGTTTTTATTTTCGATTCAATAAACAACTTGTAATTTTACTTGTTGTTTTTATTCTTGTACCTAGCCGTCAGGCGAACGTAACAGTAACGTCCAACGTACTGTCTACGTAACAAAGTAATAACTTTATGTTACTCCCACAACTAAGACGAATCTAACGTCGTATTATAAGTCACATCCATGACGCCGTTTAGGATGTAGGCCGTGCCAAAGAAATATACATACATACTTACATGCATACTCTAGAAAAACATAACCCTCCTCCTAGGCCATTCGGGAAAAAACACTTCAACCACATTAGTAACTAATAGAATCAGACAGATAGCTTCTTACAAACGCAAGCTCGATGATAGAGCCACAGCTATACATACATACGTATAATCACGCCTCTTTCCCGTAGGGGTAGGCAGAGACCACTTCTTTCCACTTGCTACGATCCTTACATACTTGTTTCGCTTCGTCCACATTCATTATTCCCTTCATAAATGCTCTTCGGTTTAGGGTACTCTTGACCTGGCCTTTTTTAAGACGTCCCTGACTTGGTCTTGAAACGTCCGCCTAGGTCTACCCCTTCCAACACTTTCATTCACACTCGCCTTATACACTTTTTTCGTCAATCGTTCCTCATTCATTCTCTCTACACGGCTAAACCATCTCAGCATAACCTTCTCAATTTTTGTCACTACATCTTCTTTCAAACCACAACGTTTCCTTATCTCACTATTTCTTATCCTATCACTCAGTTTAACTCCTATCATACTTCTTAACGCTCTCATCTCAACTGCATTTATTCTGCTTTCATGTTTCTTCTGCCATACCCAACTTTCACTTCCGTACATGAGTGTCGGAACCAACACCCCCTCATGCACAGCCAAACGAGCCTTATTAGACACCTTCCGACTATTCATAAAGGAGTGCAAAGCTCCATTCACCATGTTTCCTGCATTCACTGTTCTTTCAAAATCACTCTCACACTTTCCATCTCTTGTAAACTTTGAACCTAGATACACAAACTCATTCACCTGTTCAATTTGTTCATCTCCAATCACGATATTGCAGTCTGTCACTGCCTCATCTCTTTCAAACACCATCACTTTCGTCTTCTTTACACTCATCTTCATTCCCTTTCTAACAAAAGCTCCACTCATAGCAGTTACCATCTCCTGCAACTCCTCGGCCGAAGACGCAAGTAATACTTGTTCATTAGCATAGAAAAAACATTTGACGAGTAACTCATTCATTCTCAACCCACTTTCATTCTCTTTTAAATCTGTCAAGCAATTGTTCATGAACAGATTAAACAGCCACGGGTAGCGTCACCGTGATGCAAGTTGATAATAACCTCTAGTTTGGACAGTTCATTATTTGTACTTTTGGATGAATTTAGGATGCGGTTTCTAGTTCTAGTAAACCTCAGCCTGAAGCTGAGCTTTAATTTTACTGTACAGATAGAAAAAAAGATGCCTCCCTCCGGTCCCACTGAGATTAAGTAGGTAATGACTTTTTGGAATGTGCTAACTTTTCTCGAGTTCTGGTTGGATGTGGTAGAAATTATATAACATGGTAAGTCCTTACAATTTCCTGATCCCCCATGAAGCCATGCCCCATAGAACGCCATCGCTGACAGCTGGTGCCCCGGTATCACGCTGTAAATAATATACAACTTACTATTATATAAATAATAATAATATCATGGAACTATCCACACACGAGCAACTGATCCCAAACTAGGCATAGCCTGAACTATGATGATTGATATAAATACATCTGAGTAAGTATATACTATTTTTTTTAATGCATACTTATATAAATAAACTAGCTGACCCACGCAGCTCCGCCTGCGCTATTTTTACGTTAAGTAAACATTTAATAACAGACATTCGCATCGAATACATAACCTCCTTTTTTATAGTGGGTTAAATACTGGGACCCACTTTTTACTTGTTCTCCGAAGCACGGACCCGTTTAGTTCAAATAGCGTTAAACGGTCACCCATCTATTTAATGACGTAACCTACCGTTGCTTAACCCGATCGATTACAAAACCTTGATAACAACTCTCTATGAGTGTTCCCTTACTAATATTTATTATATTATAAAGAAAAATTGATAAAATCGGACCAAGCGTATAACCAAGGACCCATTTTAACTTTAATCCCCTCTCCCAAAAGAACCGTGCTAGATTACGGGATAAAAAGTATCCTATGTCCTACCTCGTAGTAAGATCTCAAATCATGCCAAGTTTCATTTGAATACATTCAGTAGTTTTGGCGTGATGTGCAGCGGTGATACAGACAGACAGACAGAGACAGACAAAAATTAAAAAAATTACATTTTCGGCCTCAGTATCGGTTATAGAATGCCCTCCAAATATAATTTTCAAAATATCTTCAATGTACAGAATTGGACCTGTTGTACAGTTTTATTATAAGTATAGATATAGATGACACCCAGACAGGCAGGAATCGAACCCACAACCATTGGGCAGCGGCCAGGGGGTCTAACCACTAGGCCAACGAGCCCGTTATTGCTTTTTCCGCGAAAGACGTCGACACGTTGTCAAACCTATCCAATTTATAGGCATCAAGATTATGCCTATAAATTGGATAAATAAATAAATAAAAATAAATGGAAAAGTCCATTCATCATCATCATCAGTAGCCGAAAGACGTGCACTGTTGAAGAAAGGCCTTCCCCTTAGAAGGGAAGGATTGCCATAATCGCTTGGCAGGCGTCTTGTGGATCGCAGTATAGGTGGTAGGTAATCCAATAGAACGACGCTGTCTTTCTTGTTTTACCTTAGTCGCCTCTAACGGACAACCAATGGGAGGAGATGGGAGGGTGCTATTCTTACCCGGACACCCCCCGGGTAGTATCTTGTCTATTATCAAGTCACTATTAGTATTTCCGCCTACTATAATTATACGAGTAGGTTGCAGCTAACGTCTGGTAGAAAATAAAACTATTTATTACTAAAACGAGCTGCGTATAAAAGAAAAGTTTGCATTTCCTGTGCATTCAGTAACGACGCACAAACAAGCTATGAATAGTAGAACCGTGTAATGATTGCAGCCCTTTGGACTTTGGTATCTGGATACTCGTATAATAATAAGGCCTTCAGGTCGAATACGGTATTGGCGGTCAATCATTAACAAGATCCAACATCGCAGGAGATAATTATAGTGCCTAGGTACATTGGTAGCCTTCGGAGTCGCTGGACGCTCGGGGTGTGGGCCCCTTGAACGTCCATTGAGTACGGCGGCGACTCCGAGGAGGACGGCGGCGGGGTTGCGACCCCCGTCCCCGTGAGTACTGTGTCAGGTTCCCGGGGGGCTACAATGCGCCCCCCGGCGGCGGGCTCAAAGGCAAGGCACTGAGGGGCCCCTGGTGCAGATCCCACCGGAGAGCCCTGGGGTCCCCCTCTCATGTGCCGATGCGACAGCCGCGGGGGTTTTAGTGGGTAAGAATCCCACATACCCCGGTCGAGCCCCACAGCTCCCGGGGATCTTTCGAAGATTTCCCCCGCGTCAAAAAAAAAAAGGTACATTGGTAGACACAAGTGCACTCTCTCTTCCTTTAAGATCAGCTATTTACACGGGATATATTATAGTGCACAAGTGCTTGCGTAGACTCAAGTGCACGCCCTCTTCCTTTACTCTCATAAATCGATCGATAGGACGGATGACCGACATGACCGGGGAGAGGTCAGGCGCTGGACCGACTTTTTACATGCCCATCCGACGCATGGAAAATCTTACTTTACAGATAATCAAGTGATCGGCTTGTATTGTCCTAGCCAGAAGGTTGCTCCCCGCGGGATTTTAACCCGCAACCACCGGTTTCCCACTGCGCTACGGACGGAGGCAAACAACAACTGCGGTACCAGGATACTAACAGTGCAAGGAGCTCGCTTGCCGGTTTGCGCCAAACAGATGAAGTTTTCAGTGACTCTCACTCCGAAACGATGAGTCACATTGTTGCACTTGTTGCGTTCTATCAGACGGGCGTGGTAGGCTTGGAGAGTAGTTGGCTTTGGATCGTAGACACCGTCACGCTGCAAGAATTGGTTTTATGAGGTTATTAAGAGTCGCAGTTCCGGTGGCTACCGTCACAGCGTATTTGTGATAGCTGCTTTTGCTTGTGCTATTAATAAAGCTAAGTGAAATTTATATTTTCGTAACTCCACCTATAATCATCAGCAGCAGAAAAAACGTCCACTGCTGAACAAGGCCTCTCCCTTTGAAGGGAGGGTTTGCCATTATCCCCACGGTTGGCAGGCGTCTTGGGGATCGTGGTATAGGTGGTAGGTAATCCAATAGAAAAACGTTGCGGACCGTCTTCTTGTTTTCATTTAGTCACTTCTTACCGAACACCCAACGGAAGGAGATGGATGGCTGCTATTCTTACCTGGACGCTCCAAGGGTGAACTTCTCCTATAATAATAATAATAATACCAGCCCTTGTTTATGTCCCACTGCTGGGCATGGGCCTTCCCTCAACATGAGGGGGCTATGGCCATAGTCCACCACGTTGGCCAAGTGCGCGTTGGTGGACTTCACACTTCATTCGAAAGCTAGTTAGGCTTTCTCAGACATGCAGGTTTCCTCACGATGTTTTCCTTCACCGAACTTCTCCTATATACTTTTCTAATTACATTTGTTGCGGGTTCCAAGACAATTTAGCGATACCTCAGGACCTGCCGAGGGTCAAACCAGAAGTCAAGCCTACAGGTAAACCGGTTCTAGTGGATTCAAATGGCCTTTTCGCCACTGGCATACTTCCAGTTGGTAAAAACTTGATATTCCGATATTTCTCCCATTGCTTAAAAAGGGAAGAGCTTCTCCCCGTTACCAGAAGTTAGTTGATATACACTCACTCGCTCTGCACCCCAGCTCGTGATCCAGGCGTCATCGAATGCCGGCATCATCACTCTATTTGGGAGGTCCACCGCGTGTATTTTGTCCGAGAATCTGCGAAAATATACCTCTAAATTGAAATGCAACTAATTTTACTATGGATTATGGGCCCACACATAACTGCGGATTCGCATCGCATCGCAAATATCTGCGAGAAACAAATGAATTTTTGAATCAAAAATTTATTTGTTTCTCGCAGATATTTGCGCATCTTAATCACAGTTTATTTTTGATTTTAATTACCCGACGTTTCGAATACTTTACAGCATTCAGCAGCTTGAGATCCCATGATAGTGATAAATATAGTCAAATCCAAAGACAAGCATTCCACTGCATGACCTCAAGATACTGTAAGCTCTTTCTGCGTAGATCGATAAATAAGACAACTATGACATATGGGCAGCTACCACCTTAGTCCGCCCGTATCTTCATCATCTTTTGATATCACCGCGTCTTTGCCCGGTCTTTTAATAGGCTTGCGTGGGGACGAATCCAACACGTAGAGGCCCTTTGAAGAATAAAATGGTGTTAATACCTCCCGGGATCAACATTGAAAAATGATAAATCATAAACAGTAGTTGACCCCGGCAGGTGTGGGACTATTGTTAGTATGTGGAAAGAATTCTATTCTATTCCACCAAGTATTGAATAAATACTTGGTGGAATGGAAACTGGGTTATTGCAAAAGGCCGGGATCACTTGCCATAATTAATAAATTAATTATTTTTGCGGCAAGCGGTGACTTGCCACTCACTATATTAATTGTATTTTATTATTTTTTTCCCTGTATTATTTGATCTTTTGAACGGCAAGACACACTGTCGCTCTGATCTAACTGTAACATGACACACTGTTTAAAAAAAAAAAAGTGATAAAATGACAAGCCCGCTGAGTTTCTTGCCGGATCTTCTCAGTTGAGGCCGCGTTGTGATCCGGTGGTAGCTTTTTAAAAAAAAAAAAATACATGACCTTTCAAAAGTGCTAGCGTTAAGCCTATTTGAAATAAACTATTTTTGACTTTTGACTTTTGACTTTTGACTAGATGGGCTCTCCATATAGCCGTCAGAAGACGACGGAGTGCAACACCGGTGTGAGTGGCTCAGGGGTGTCGAGAGGTGTGCTGCGCTTTCTCCGTAGTTACTCGCGGCGTTATGCCCTTTAACACTTCCACCCCTGGAGCATATTCAAAATTAAAAAAAAACAATATTCAAAATTTTAATTTCAAATAGGCTTAACGCTAGCACTTTTGAATGGTCAATTTTTTAAAAGCTACCACCGGATCACAACGCGGTCTCAACTGAGAAGATCCGGCAAGAAACTCGCGGGCTTGTAATTTTTTTACATTTTTTTTGAAACAAAGTTTGTCTTTTTACAATTAGATCAGCACCAGCGACAGTGTGTCCTGCCGTTCAAAATAATTATAATAATAACAAATAAAATTAAACATACGACGAAAATAGCTCTAACAGCTCCTCTCTGGACGGCCAGCCAGAGCTGAGAGTCCTACGGGCCCCCTTCTGTTTCCATTCGGCCGACGAAGACACGCCGAGGTGAGGGCCCTGACCGACTCTCTGGAGCACTCGGGCCCGTGGTGTCGTTACACACCAACAGCTCGCCACAAACTGCCCTGCGGGCTTATTATTACTATTATTATTAATTAAAATCAAAAATAAACCGCGATATAGTAAGTAAAATTAGTTTCATTTCAATGTGTAATATTCGCGTAAATATCAGAAATCTTTATATACCTCTAAATATTTGCAAACAAAATTCAAAATATGAATATAGGGACTGTACCAAGGTGTGTGACCAAGTAGAGTACCTACCACCGAAATGTCAAATA
Source organism: Furcula furcula (assembly GCA_911728495.1). Lineage (NCBI taxonomy): Eukaryota > Metazoa > Arthropoda > Insecta > Lepidoptera > Notodontidae > Furcula > Furcula furcula. The sequence goes on from OU452264.1 coordinate 12,905,501, forward strand.
ATCTAAACATTGTTGTTTTCAGATGAAGACAAAGGATTTTAACCAGTGTGTATTGCCAGCGATGATATATTTTATGGTACTGAGACATGGTCCTTAACAGCTGGCCTTTTAGAGAAGCTCAGTCATACAACGAGCTATGGAGAGAGCATTGCTCGGAGTTTCTTTTCGCGACAGAATCCGTAATGAGGAGATTCGCCGAAGAACCAAGGTCAATGACATAGCTCTCAGAATCTGCAAGTTGAAGTGGCAATGGGCAGGCCACATCGCTCGAAGAAGCGATAACCGATGGGGAAGAAAGGTTCTTGAGGTGGCGACCACGAACCGGAAGACGCAACGCAGAAAAAAACAATGGATATCTTCCGACTAATGATGATGATGACATTTTCATGTAGCTAGTGTAAGAATATATCTTTATTAATACTTTGTTAAACTATAATAAGTATTTATCATGATATTGTAAAGGTAGAATAGGTAGTTTGACGTCGTGTTTAATAGATGGCGCTAGTTGAGTTGTACTGTTTTGTCGACGTAGCAATAGTCGTTGGCGACTGGAATAGTTTAGTCAGTCAACGGTAGGATTTCATGGTGAACAGTCGATTGTGAGACTTTGTAGCGAATAGTAAAATAGTGATTGTGAGATTATGTGGCGAGTGGCCGTGGGCCGGCTGCTGTGTTATAATGTGTTTGTGAGCTTGATTGACAGGTTGTCAAAGACGTGCCATCTGAAGAACTGCGTTGATGATTGAGATGCAGCCGACGAGCATCATGAGGTTTGATGCTTTCGCTGAGTAAGTGACAACCCAGTATTATATCTATTGATTTATGATTAATATGTAGATTATTATTTATTGTTGAGTGATATAATTGATGATGGTTAATTAATTAGCGATAGTTGATGATAGTGGATGACTGAATAACTGATGATGACCAAGAGTTGGCGTTTGGTGTGGTTATAGGGGCTGGTGGAGACCACTTGGGGAGGTCCCCACATTTTTATAGGCTTGTTAATATATCACATACCTTGATTATTATTGAATTATTAAGATAATCTCCCGTGAGAGTGTTCGAACTCCTGCACTAGACAATCATCAGCAGCCAAAATACGTCCACTAATGAACAAAGACCACCTTCTTAAAAGGGAGGGATTGCCATGATCCCCACGCTTGGCAGGCGGGTTGGGGATCGCAGTATAGGTGGTAGGTTAATCCAATAGAAAGATGCTGTTGCCCGTCTTCTTGTTTTCCCTTAGTCGCCACCTACGGTCACCCAACGGGAGGAGATGGGTGGGTGCTGTTCTTACCCGGACACCTCACGGGGTCAGCTAGACAATGTAGGTATATAGAGACTCAATTATTAGTGTATATATTGGTTGTCGAGCAGCAGTGCAGTATAGCTGTCATTGGTTAGAGATGTTGCTAACATCAGGCAAACGATTTGCTTGATGTGACTTACTGCCTCACTCACAAACGTCAATTAGTGTTAATGATCATTAATTCAGTAATGAAATCGATTAATTTCGACACTAGCAGCCAGTTTATACTTTATACTCTGATAGTGATTAGAGATATCGATTATCTCGTACTCAATAGTTAAAAAATACATACACGACGAATTGAGAACCTCCTCCTTTTTTGAATTCGGTTAAAAATAAGCAGAAACGGCAGTTGTAAAAAAGTGGCTAAATTAGTATTAACTATAACTAACGTTTGTGAGTGCGGCAGTAAGCCAAGTCAATGTCGGCCGGTCAATGCGGATCTCTCCTAAAGCTCCTATCAATCATTATGAACGCTGCGGGTTTTACCCTCTCACCTCAACTTCCTATCAAGCGTTATGAGCGCCGCGGGTCCTACCCTCTCACCTCAAGTGCCTATCAAGCGTTATGAGCGCCACGGGTTTTACCCGCTCACCTCAACTTCCTATCAAGCGTTATGAGCGCCACGGGTTTTACCCTCTCACCTCAACTTCCTATCAAGCGTTATGAGCGCCGCGGGTTCTACCCTCTCACCTCAAGTGCCTATCAAGCGTTATGAGCACCACGGGTTTTACCCTCTCACCTCAACTTCCTATCAAGCGTTATGAGCGCCGCGGGTTCTACCCACTCACCTCAAGTTTCTATCAAGCGTTATGAGCGCCGCGGGTTCTACCCTCTCACCTCAAGTTCCTATCAAGCGTTATGAGCGCCGCGGGTTCTACCCTCTCACCTCGAGTGCCTATCAAGCGTTATGAGCGCCGCGGGTTCTACCCTCTCACCTCGAGTGCCTATCAAGCGTTATGAGCGCCGCGGGTTCTACCCTCTCACCTCAAGTGCCTATCAAGCGTTATGAGCGCCACGGGTTTTACCCTCTCACCTCAACTTCCTATCAAGCGTTATGAGCGCCGCGGGTTCTACCCTCTCACCTCAAGTGCCTATCAAGCGTTATGAGCGCCGCGGGTTCTACCCTCTCACCTCAAGTGCCTATCAAGCGTTATGAGCGCCACGGGTTTTACCCTCTCACCTCAACTTCCTATCAAGCGTTATGAGCGCCGCGGGTTCTACCCTCTCACCTCAAGTGCCTATCAAGCGTTATGAGCGCCGCGGGTTCTACCCTCTCACCTCAAGTGCCTATCAAGCGTTATGAGCGCCGCGGGTTCTACCCTCTCACCTCAAGTGCCTATCAAGCGTTATGAGCGCCACGGGTTTTACCCTCTCACCTCAACTTCCTATCAAGCGTTATGAGCGCCGCGGGTTCTACCCACTCACCTCAAGTTTCTATCAAGCGTTATGAGCGCCGCGGGTTCTACCGTCTCACCTCAAGTTTCTATCAAGCAGTACTAGCGCCACATCATTGTCGGGCTGTTTCCGAATGCCCCATCCAGGGTGCTTCATCACCTCAGAAATGCTCGCCATCTGGCCTCCACGGTCTACGTGTCTGGAGCCAGCCCGAATCTCCATTCGACTGATGCGACTTGCCCTATGAACAAAAATTCGGAATTAGGACATTGACTGATGTTTCCGCTGCATGTAGCTGGTCACTCTCTACTCCCTGCCCTCCAATATCGTTGAGGGGAGTGATGGCTGCAGCTCCATTCGATGTGGTTCGACGTAATTATTTTGGTCATACTGATGATATAAGCGCAACCTGTTGTTAGAATGCATGTTCTACTGTTTTAATAAAAAGACCGGGGGCTCTACTACCATCTGTTTGAGCAGTAATGTTATTGTAATCTTATTTTCGCGACTTAAAACAACGGAACTGTAATCTGCGTAAATCTGTATCTCTTTCCCACGTACAAGTAAGATTACTTTAACTCTGTCCTAACAGCTGATGGCGGCCTCTGAAGGTTAATTAAGCAAAGATTCTAACCTAAGTTAGTTTATTATAAGTAATTTCTATCATATCTGATTTAGAATTGTATTGGGCTCCTGAAGCAATGTCCATTATTTATGATATCTTACTCTGCGCCCATTACTTCTCTGTTTTCTACTCTTTTTCTTTGGCTGATTAAAACAAGTGCACATTTAAGTGTGCATGGGCATTTGTTATGGTAATTATGTGTTTTTAAAAATCTCCAAAATGATTACGCTGATCGAAATTTTGGTTGGCACCTACTTGAACGCGAGAGAGTTTCCTACATTCGCGCAAGATCGATGCGTACACCACCAGATGAGAAAAATCTGTTTATCCTGGCTACAAAACCATCTGTCTCTAAAGAAAATAAGCATATAGACAAGATGACTTCTATTAAAAGATACTTACTTCCACATACAGTTAGCAGTTGTGATGACAAGCCGAGGGTTGAGCAGTGCGCCTGCGCACCAGTGCTGATAGTCCTTCTGGATCGACACTACGTAGGGGTAATCTTCGATCATTGCGTCTCTCGAAGCAATTAGTCGCCTTGTATCTGCGATAACGCAAATAATATCAGCATAGAAATTACGTGATTGTGCTATAGGATAAGCTTCAGATTTTTTTATTGATAGAAGTCACTTAGCGTCTGCTTTAGGTCTAGTGTTACTATTATCCTTTCCGAAGACGTCTTGTAAATATGAAATCGGTTGATAGTAGTCATTGCATACTAAGGCCTAAGTTGCATAGACGTAAAAAGTTCGTTAAGTCTGGTTAAAAGATATTGGAATGCGGGTGATAAAATGAAATTAAAAATAGTCAAATTCACAATTTATTCATTTATAATCATTGTTTACCTTTACGTTTATTTTGTTTCATATTTTTCTTTGCTTTTCTAACCCTTCGTGCTTTGGATGGCTGTTTAATGGTTCGTTGGGCTGACTTTTTAACTGGACGTACTCTAGCTGGGTTCTTAACTGTCTTTTTCGCTGACTGTATTCTGGCTGGTTGTTTTTTTCCTTGTTTGGATGGCTTTTTAGTTGTTTTTGTTCTAGTTGGCCGTTTTGTTGATTTTTTGGGTGAGTTAACTGACGCTGCTTTAGCTTTTGGTCTTGGTTTTATTATTTTAGGTGGTTTAGGGTTTCTTGGAATAGTAGCTCTCAGAGCCGGCTTTGTGGTCTTTTTTTCTTTGACCTTAGTCACTTTAACGTTAATTTTATGTTTAGGTGTACTCTTACTCTGACTGTTGTCACTTGACCTCATAACAGGGTTATCGTTAACTGCATCCTTAGTGGCTTTATTCTTTAGCGTAGATGCGGGAGCCACTGTTGTTTTTGATACGATTGTATTTGCAGTTTCAGAAACTTTTGGTGATGGGTCAACTTTCACTGTTGTGACTTCTTCCTTTGCTGTCTTTTCGGCTTTAGTTGACACTTCTGCTTTTGTGGTGTCTACAACAGCACTTTTCTCTTCAACTTTATCTGGTTTTGGATCATCAGGTACAGCAGATCTCTTTCTCCTTAAAGACCAGACGTACTCTGGCAGTACTTTTTTCACTCTAGGCTTTAACTTTAGGCTTTCTTCCTCAAAGTATGGGACATTTGAGAGAGTATTTGTCGTTTCTCTGATTTCTTTACGATCAACTAGTGGGAAAGCCGTATAGTTTTTGGTATCCGCCGAACGCTTCTTGGTGAGCTTAAGATCTTTGGAGTTAAATAGTGACGCTTTTCTATACTTTCCAGTATTTATCAGTTGTATGTTTCCCGGCTTAACTTTCTTTGGATAGACTTTAACAGAATATTTTTTCTCATTGGTTGATATAGCGTAGTTAATGCAAATGAGCAGCAACAGAAGCGACGTCTTCATCGCTACCAACCCCGTCGTGGAGTAAATATATAATTTATATTTTATGATTGATTTATGATTTTCGCAAATGGGATTGTGAAATTGTGCGATAAATTTTCTATTGTTGTATATATTTCTATTATTTTATAAACAAACCAATATTTTTTATAGTTAGTTTTCATCATCATCATCATTATCAGCCTATATTAGTCCATTGCTGGACATAGACCGGGCCCAATGGCGTGTATTGGGGGAGCCCAATACAGCCGGCTATATTACCACGCGGGCCAATTTCGGGTTGGTAGACAACCCGAAATTGGCCCGCCTGGTAGCCTAACCTTTATCACTAAGAGGAGTACAGGAAATCTTGTCCAGCAGTCAATAATATTATTGTTTTGTACGAACGTAACGAAAAGTGTAGATATACGTAATTCACCCAATTGTGTGAACTAGCTGTTAGTCTCGCATCGGCAACGTACAACGTGACGTGTGCCTTTGGAAATTAAGCAAAATGCCGTCATGCATATTTAGAAATAGCACAAAGTACTGTACAAAAGTAAATAATAAGGAACGGATATCGCACCTTAACTATACGAGTACGTATATTAAAAACATTAAATAAATAGGTCATAATTTTTGGCGTGCTTTAGTAGGGGCAAAACGACTGCCAAGACCTCTCTTCTAAGGGGGAGACCTTTGGTTCAGCTGTGGACGTGTTACAGCAGCTGATGACATAACCATCGATATAATATATAAACTAGATAAACATTCACGAACAAAATGACATCTAAAATGTGGTCGCGGAGGTTGCAAACTTATCTGTGCTGGTGGCGGAAACATGAACTAACGATATTAAAATGCTTGTAGCTTGACAGTTTCATATAGACAGTAGCGACACTCCTATCGGCAAAAATATATTTGTCAGGATGTGGCTTGTAAAGAAATAGCGACACAAGGGCGCTATTTCTCGCTACCACTTTTTGAACCGTGACACCAAATCTAGTTTATATATTATATCGATGGACATAACATATCTATGGTTATAATATCATTGCCTGCAGTGCATTACAATTTAAACCCAAAATAATTTCAATTCATTTATTTCAATAAAAAAAATGTTTTATATTACAAATGTTATCTTATTTTACTATAAGTATCACTGCTACGGGGGTTTCCCTTTCATATAAGTATAATTAGAATGATCTAAATCAATATACAACGTTACGTTTCCGATCTAAACTTTTTACAGTACAAATGAGTCCTTTTGTTCACGTGACAAACAAGATAAAATACACGCCTGCCTATAAACAGCTGCATTGCACTGCCGCTCGTCACCCAAAACATTAGTTATTAAGTCTCTTGTGTCCGGTAATTTCACCAGCTACAGTGCCCTTCACAGCGGAACACAGCAATGGCGGCAGAATATCTGACACTGCGATCCCTTGCACACGGGATCTACCGCTTACTGCTGGTCCAATATACTATCGATATCTTACTATAAGTCAAAATAAATACCATCGATAGCTATAATGATATATTTCCGTTTCAATGTTAACATAAAGGAGTTTACTGTTGGTTGGTCAAATGACAGTCTGTCAGGGTTCTAGTTATCGCTCCATTTAGGAGGTTAATTGCGGGATATCGATGACTTCATCGATGGTTTTAACTTATAGTTACGGATCGATAGGATATAGGGGCTGGCAGTTAGTGACCTTATTCTAATCTTTCGGGGCTATTTTCTTGTAGGTTGCTAGCTGAGCCGCTAGCTGGTGTAGGATAGACTTGCCAGCCGGGCCTTCCTCGGTCGGCACCGCCTTGGATAGTCGCACCACCCGTCCACATTCGCGCACGAAGTATTCTAGCTCATTTTCTAGTTGACGGCCGTCTCCTGAAAGAACAAATAGATGTAATCCGATTAAGATTTTCGAAGAGATTTATTAAATTTGGTCTATTTTTTTGGTCACGTTAGAGAAAATTTCAATTGGTTCCCGGAACCGGGGTATGTTAGACTCTTACCTACTAAACCCCCCGCGGCTGTCGCGTCGGCACATGAGAGCGGACCCCAGGGCTCTCCGGTGGGATCTGCACCAGGGGCCCCTCAGTGCCTTGCCTTGAGCCCGCCGCCGGGGGGCGCATTGTAGCTCCCCGGGAACCAGTCACGATGCTCACGGGGACGGGGCTCGCAACCCCGCCGCCGCCGTCCTCCTCGGAGTCGCCGCCGTACTCAATGGACGTCCTACGGCCCACACCCTGAACGTCTAGCGACTCCGAAGGTAGTCCCTGGGACCTTTAGGAGTCAACCGGGGTATTTTGGATTCTTACCTACTAAACCCCCCACGGCTGTCGCATCGGCACATGAGAGGAGATACCAGCACATGTACCCAAGTTCTCATTCTACAATACGAAACTAGAGTATAGAAAACAATTGTATGGAAATTACATACCCGGATCTCTTCGCTAAGTCACGTGAAGAGATATGACTGTTCCCATTCAATTGTTTTCTATTCTATTGGCTAAGCGGGCAGGTACCTCTCACTGACATGCTTTTGAATCCGCCATCGGGGGCGCATTGTAGCCCCTCGAATACCTGTCACGGTGTTCGCGGAGACGGGGGTCTTACGCAATCCCGCCGCCGTCCTCCTCGGACGCCGCCGTACTTTATGGAACCCCCAGACATCTATGGTATCCTATTAGCTTTACCTTGTCCGAGCCTCGTGGATGCCGGTTGGAGACATTTGTTGGTTAACCGGGCGAGCTGCGACCTCTCTGAACTGAATGCTTCGTCCAAGTCGAACAGTTCTAGAGGAGGAGGTGGCGGTTCCCTGAATGTAGGGGGGAATACCTGGTACAGAGAAGAGAAAAATATATTATTATTATATTATAAACACACTAGCAGCTACTAGCTGATGCGTGTGTATCATTAAGATTTGGAGATGTTGTCGAGTCTGTTCTTGAAAGAGTTCAATGTGGGTGCCTTTATCACTTTCAGGGAGCTTATTCCACTCTGTAACCACACGATTTGCAAGAAAGTTTTTCAGAGGGTTTTTCTTTGATGATGTTCTTCATAGTTTTAATGAGTGCCCTCGCAAATGTTTATTTTTATTCATTTTGTATAAGTTTTCTAATCTTGGAACACTGTAGTAGCCATTGAGTATTTTATATGTTTCAATAAGACTTCCTCTATTTCTACGGCTTTCAAGAGATGTAAGGCCAAGTTCACGCAAACGTTGCTCTTCGCTGAACATTTTCCAAAAGTGTGATATCTTTCTTAAAGTAGGAGTCCCATACCACATAAGCATACTCTAATAGTGGTCTAATGTAAGTTTTATAAAACTTCAGCAATGTTCCTGGTGTGAGACACTTGAATGCTTTTCTCACCAGATATAACATGGAGTTTGCTTTTTTGACAACGCCAGTGATGTGAGGTTCCCACTTCAAGTCTTTGCTTATAGTGACACCCAGGTCTTTTTGCGTAATAACCGGTGTAAGCTGCTCGAGTCCAAGATAGTATGATTTATGGGGATTATTATTACCGATATGTAATACGGTGCACTTCGCTGCATTCAGGGTCAATAACCATTGTCTAGTCCAGTTCATTCAGGTCATTTCGGATGTCTTGGAATTGTGTACAACGATTTCCAAAAAAACTTAGTGTCATCGGCAAACAGTGTGAACGGAAGCTGTAGTGTATTCTTTAGGTCTGTCAAATATAGTGTAAAAAGCAGGGGACCAAGCACTGATCCTTGAGGCACGCCGCTAAGCACCGGACGAGCCGTGGATAGTGTATTACCAATTCGTACACTGAAAGTTCTGTTTGATAAAAAGTCACAAATCCAGGATAATACTTTCCCGCGAATTCCAAAATTAAACTAATTTATGTAAACTCATGTATTTATGTGGTGTATTTATTAAATTAATTTATGTAAACAAAGATGGTCTAGAATCGAAAAAACCGGGACTACTGTGATATACTACGCGGCTACTATGAGCTACTAACTCTATTTATGTATTGAAGATCAATGACAAATCTTGTATAGAGCTTAATAGCCTAGGTATAACAAAATTTTAATTTTTTCATTTCCTTTTACCGTTTTATATATATTAATGATGCAGAACCACCAAAAAAAAATCCGTACTGGTTAAAAAAAATAATCTATAGAAATCGGGAGTACATAATTGGATTCTATTGAGAATTAATTAGATAAAGAAAAATACGTACCGCTAGTTGTAAAGGCGGGAATGGAGTTTCAAACTGCGGCGCTATCAACCTCAATGGTTCGTGTTTAACTCCTAACGCTTCATACAAGCCTAGTACTTCTGGTACTGAAATAAAGGTAGATGACATGAATAATAATGTTTTTTTTTAACTTCCACTATTCTTCGATTCTTATAAAATGGAGTGGTAATCCTAAATGGCTTATTTGCATGCGTGCGTAAATTCTCATGATTTTATGGTAGCAGAAATTTCCCCTTCAGGACAATTGTTCAGACATATTTACTATAGTAAAATTTGACATAGTCATCCAATGATATTTTACTAAATATCATTGTAGTCATCAGAAGAATTTATAGTCTGTTTTTTTTATTCACCCTAGTGACTAGACAAGCAAGATGTTCGCCTGATGGTCGCGCGACACGCCTGCCTATAGACAGCTGCATTGCACTGTCGCTCGTCATTAGAGACATTATTTATTAAGTCCCTTGTGTCCGGTAATTTCACCAGCTACAGTGCCCTTCACACCGGAACACAGCAATGTTTACACACTGTTGCTTGGTGGCTGAATACCTGACACTGCGGTGGTACCTTCCTGGACGGCCCTTTGTACAAGGGACTTTTTTTCTGTCAGGGAGGGAACTTTCAAAAGGTACCCCAGTCTCCGTGGGAAACGGATTTGATTCCGGGACCGGGTTATGTGGGATTTCTACCTACTAAAACCTCCCTGGTGACCTTCATGGGATGACTCTGGGCCCTTCGTTCAGACCTCGACAGAGTCTGTCCAAAGCCAGACGATTCAAATTCAAAAATAACCTATTTCTAATATATTTAAAAGCTACCACCGGATCACAACGCGCCTTAACTAAGAAAATCCGGAAAGAAACTCAGCGGGCTTGTCATTTGCGAGCACCACCTATGGAACCTATCACCTAGTAACTTCTAGTAGTAGGAACACCACCTACGGAACCTATCACCTAATAACTTCTGGTAGTACGAGCACTACTTACGGAACCTATCACCTAGTAACTTCTAGTGCTTCTAGTAGTACGAGCACTACCTACGGAACCTATCACCTAGTAACATCTAGTAGTAGGAGCACAACCTACGGATCGTATCACCTAGTAACTTCTAGTAGTACGAGCACCACATATGTAACCTATCACCAAGCAACTTCTAGTAGTAGTGATACTGCTAAAACTCACACTGAGCCAAGTTGAGGGAGAACAGTCTCCAAGTGAAGAGTGCATGCGGATGGAGTGGAGTAAGCCTCGGAGGGGGGGTCGTCGCTGGCTCCGGTAAGGGTATGCTGCTCAGCCACATCATGTCACCCAGTGTTCGATACTCATTCACCTAAGACATAAACATAGAGAGTTTATTAGATAGTAGGGCTCTGTAGCCTCCGCGGCGCAGTGGCAAACTGTTTGCATCAAACCAGAGGTCGAGGGATAAGAGTTGAAGCTACCCGCGGGATTTTATCTCGCGGTGAGTTTCAACTTTGTGTAGCAAGGACAATGCAGGCACATTGTCTGTAAAGTCAGATGATTAATAAATGTAAAAAGTCGATCCTACGCATGTCCACTCCCTGGCTATCGGTTTTCCGTCCCATGCGTCAGTTTGTGAGGTGTAAATGAAGCGAGGGTGCACTCGTGTCTAGGCAAGCACTTGTGCACTATAATATCTCCCGCGTAGATGGCACTTGTGAAAGATTCAAGATTCAAAATTTTTATTTCAAATAGGCTTAACGCTAGCACTTTTGAACGGTCAATTTTTTAAAAGCTACCACCGGATCACAACGCGACCTCAACTGAGAAGATCCGGCAAGAAACTCAGCGGGCTTGTCATTTTTTCACATTTTTTTTAAACAAAGTTTGTCTTTTTGCAATTAAATCAGCACCAGCGACAGTGTGTCCTGCCGTTCAAAATATCAAATAAAAATAAAAAATACGACGAAAATACAACAAACTAAAAACTAAAATGCCAAAGGGATAGTAGTCGGACCAGTCCCCCCAAGCAGCACCCGCGCACGAGTTGACTCGAGCAGCAGCCATCACTCCCCTCAACCATATTGGAGGGAAGGGGGTGACCCGCCACACGAAGCCGCCACAAGCAAAGACTTTTCGATGGCGAGCATGACCGATCCAAAATCACAGTGGCTCACGTTTAACATTTACCTTCTGCTGTTAAGCAGTGCCTCGTCAGGCAAGACACAAAGCACTTTAACATTTAAATTTTATCACAAGTCGTCTAAGTTAGATACACACCAAGAATAATTTACAAGCTCAAGTGAATTGCCTTCAGAACGTAAATAGAGCAACAATCAATTTTGCTGCTAGACTATAAAAGAAAATAATAAAATAAAAAAAGGACAAAAGGACAGCGGCCGGACCAGTCCCCCCAAGCAGCACCCGCGCACGAGTTGACTTGAGCCGCGTGATTGGCCGCTCTAGTCGTATCGACCAGGAGGACATCATTATTTTTAGTAGGTCCCTAATGAAAGGGACCGTCCAGGTAGGTACCACTGCAGCGTCAGATATTGTGCCGCCAAGCAGCAGTGTGAAACATTGCTGTGTTCCGGTGTGAAGGGCGATGTAGCTGGTGAAATTGCCAGCCACAAGAGACTTAATAACGAATGTCTCGGGTGTCGAGCGGGATTGCAGTCATGACGCTTAGCATCAGGCGAACGAACAGACAAGCAGAATAAGAATACGATGACGAAATACACAGCACTATTATGTGAAGCCACCTTTAGTAATACCAAATCGCAAAATAACTGGGCAAAATAATGACCATAGTTTAAATAATACCGTTAAACTCTAGAACGAACTTTATAGCCTACGAGTACGCGGTAGATATTCACACTGAGATTAAGGGAGACTAAATTATGAACAAAAAGTATAATAATATTGCCTTACGTCTGGGTCCTCCGCGTCGATTGGATTGAGGTGCAGGTCGATGACCCCGCCCAAGTAGTTGAATATCATCTCCCTGATCAGGTCGTTGCACTCACTCTCGAGGTACGGATCCGCGAAGAAATATCCGGAACCTATGACGAACAACTTGCCTGAAACCAAATTAAAATTAATTCAATATTCCATAGGACCCGTCGAGTGTCCGAGTTAGGATAGCACCCACCCATCTCCTTCTGTTAGTCGTAGCATAGTGCCAAGCATGGTGATTATGGCATAACAAAAAACTCTCTTCGTGTGTGGCATTAATAAGTTAATTTTAAGGCTTCATGAGTACCAATAACTTGTAACACTGTTTACACAAATGTTTAAAAAATATGACAAAAACGACCAACCCGCTGAGTTTCTGGCCGAATATTCTCAGTAGCGGCCACGTTCCAGTAGTAGTTTGTAAAAAATGATTTTAGTGTAAGTGCCTCCGTGGGGCCTATACAACAAAGATATTTTGATTTTTCGAGTTTTATATCTTGAAATATGATGTAGAAAGGGGATGTTACCTCCGTTTTTCTCCGAGATGTACATAGCTGCTATCGGTCTCTTCACGGGGTAACACACGTCGCTGCTAGAAAGCACAGCTGCGGCCGGCTTCTTGACAGTCAACGTGGCTCCGTATGGATACACGAAGTTCGGCGTCGCCGGATCCTCGCTGAAAAAGCTTATGAGCTTAGGAGCGGGGTTGTTAAAGGGAGAATCCTCCTACCGAGCAAGATGTTGTGATGTTTGGCCAGCGCCAAAACCCCAAAGTTTCATTGGGCATTTTCTACGTGAATTTCCTTATATCCTGTATATTCATGCGAAGGTTGCTGGTGGTGGTGGAGGTTGGTGGCGGACATTAAGCTAGATTATATTATTATTTTTGCCAATGATATTTTATACTTACCGTCGGAAATACTAACAGTAGAAATCTAAATATAGGTCCCTTTAAATCTAGTGCCTTACAGGTGGACTGCACCTGTAAGAATCTTTCGTTCTGAGGTTATAACAACCAGTGCGATTTTTACTCGTCTCCCGCTTTGCAATGAAGGAAATTTATATTTTTCTTACTTAAACATTTCAAATTAAATCTGTTGCGGATTCCAAGACAATTTAGCGTTTCCCCAGGACTCAACAGGGTCCCCAGGGACAAACATCATCATGTCTTAAATGGTGACCACTGTAGATCCTGGATGACAGGAGTCACAGTGGTGGGAATGAGGGATGGGATTAGTCCCATTAAAAAATACCCCTTTGTTTTTTGTGGGATTGATAGTTAATAATGGCCGCAGAGAGAGTTAATGCAGTAACAGCTCAGAGGACGAGCGCTTGCCTTGGACACAAGGTGCGCAGGCAGGTTCGAACCCCAGCTCGCACTTCTGATTTCTTTAATTAATCATGTGCGAATCGTTTTTGTGCGATTGTTACTAGCGTTCGGTGATGGAAAACATCGGGAGGAAACCTGCCTGTCTGAGAAAGCCTAATTAGCTTTCAAATTACGTGTGAAGACCGCCAACCCACTCTTAGCCAGCGTGGTGGACTACGGCCTAAGCCTCTTCATCTTGAGGCCCGTGCCCAACAGTGGACATAATCAAGGACTGGTATTATTATTATGTTGGATCGCAGATGGCATCCGACTACTCCGGTCAAGAGGAAGCATATTATAGTACTCTAGACTACGAGGAGGCTTATTATTGCGACGAGGTCAAGGCTTGGGATGCCGCTCAAAAGAGAGCTGGCTCCACCACCGGATCACAATGCCCTCACTGAGAAGATCCGGCAAGAGACTTAGTAGGGCGTGGATAATTTCCGTAGATAGCTGCTACCCAAAATCTTGTAGGTTCGAAATCAGGAGAAAACATTTCATGCTGAGAAGTTTGAGTCAGTGGCAGGTGAGGATTGCCCGAGGTTTTTCGTATTATCATGATTACTTACAGAAAGTCATCACACTCGCTGATGTAGTTGGGCATCTTCATTAAGTACTTCGTGATGGCCCGGTTCAGAATACCGTTGGATATGTGGCACTCCTTCGGATGGTAGAACTTGTGGTATTTGGCACGGACCACGCAATCTGAGGAATGGTTACAAGTTGTAGAACTCTCGTGCAGGGGGAGGGGGGGGGAAGCCCACCTGAGGGACACTCTAATAGCGCTATCGCTAATAGAAAGTATATAAATGTATGAGAATGACAGAAGACTTACAAATATCACGTGACAAATTATAAGGACTTGACACCGTTAGCGAATGAAGAGATAGAATCGCTATGAAGCGATTGCATTTTGTCTAAGCCCTCTGGACTGCGATGGTAGATGCCAAAATCGGTACTTTCTAGTCTTCTACTCTCAGTCTAATCTAGTACTTTTTTTGTACTTGTGGGGGAAAATTCAATGGGTAAAAGGGCCCCCTGCGGGGGGGGGGGGGTCGACCACGGTATGCGGGATTCTTACGCACTAAAACAACCACAGTTGTCGCATCGACACATTTCACAGATTCTCCAGTGGGATCTGCACCAAGTGTAAGTGGTTCTGATTTTTAGTACCATGTGACTTTTCGATTTCTGACTGCATTAAAGTCAATTTGGACCCTTTTGGCCTCAGAATATACAAAAACTAATGTTGTAGGTATATGCATTATTTTGTGTTTAAGTTGATGCTAATCTCCTTATAAAAACATCATATTTTTTTACCGTTATTGACGACAATTCCAAACTCCTCTAAAAAGAAGTTGATATTAGTATTGGTTCTCTCCTCCCCTCCGTCAGCCATAGTCACCAGCACGGAGTCCCCTCTCTCGACCATGTGCTTTAGGCAGGCCAGCTCGTCGTCATTGAACGCATTCTGCGGCCCTGCTATGACCAGGATCTTGACATCTTGTAATATGTTCGGAGAGAGCTCTTCGCGGTTTCTGAAATCCTGGTTAATTTTAATGCTTAATTGCTATGTGATTGAAAGAGCCGTCTCAATTTACAAAAAACTTTAAAAAAAAAATTTAACGGACTTCATTATCACTGAAAAGTATAAAATAATTTAAATATTATAGAAGTTGGTGTTAGCCTCCCTGCTGTGTATATTTGGCACCAACTTCAATAATATTTAAATTATTTTATACTATTCAGTGATATTGAAGTCGGTTCAATTTTTTTTTTAAAGATTTAATTCTAAACTTTTTAGTGATATTTTCTTACATAAAGATTGAACCATCGAAGACGGTAAAATGATCTAGGTAGGTTATCACATTATCGTCTACTTACATAGTGTTACATAATTCATGTTTCTTCAGAAAAAAAGATCCGGTCGTAATGAAATTTGCATGGAATCATCAGAGTAGTTTACTCTCTCGAATAAAAAAAGAATCATCGAAATCGGTTCATATTTATCAGAGTAATGTAATGGAGAACATCAGTTTTATGGTTTTTACCAGATAAATTCCCCCACATCGTTCATGTCCTCCAGGAAGTTCTTATCCGGCTGTGATAAAATTCATACAGATTCATTACAGTGGTTTTTTCTTTCGAATAAAAAAATAATCAATGAAATTGGTAAATATTTGCCAGAATTATGACCATTTTTGTCCATAATAGAATCTTTTTTTAAAAAAATTGAACCGACTTCAATATCACTGAAAAGTATAAAATAATTTAAATATTATTGAAGTTAGTGTTAGCGTACCTGCTGTATATTTGGCACCAACTTCAATAATATTTAAATTATTTTATACTTTTCAGTGATATTGAAGTCGGTTCAATTTTTTTTTAAAAAGATTTTATTTTAAACTTTTTAGTGATATTTTCATATATAAAGATTGAACCATCGAAAGCTGTAAAATTATCTAGGTAGGTTATGATCACATTATCGTCTACATAGTTTTACATAATTCATGTTTCTTCAGAAAAAAATATCCGGTCGTAATGAAATTTGCATGGAAACATCATAGTAGTTTACTCTCTCGAATAAAAAAAGAATCATCGAAATCGGTTCATAATTGTCAGAGCAATGTAATGGAGAACATCAGTTTTATGGTTTTTACGAGATAAATTCCTCCACATCGGTCATGATCCTCCAGGAAGTTCTTATCCGGTTGTAATAAAATTCATACAGATTCAATACAGTGGTTTCTTCTTTCGAATAAAAAAAGAATAATTGAAATTGGTAAATATTTGCCAGAGTTATGACCATTTTTGTCCAACCGAGAGAGTCCGAGCGACTAAAACGTCATCTATATAGGCTTTCTTGCAGCTCTCAGTGCGCAGTCACCATTCTTGTTTTTTTAGGAACTACTTATTACTAAGCAATAATTTTTTATGGGACCCAATCAATGGATTGAAGAATGGATGGAAGAAAGATTTTTTCAAATCGGTTAATAATTGCCAGAGTTATGCGCGAACATACATAAAAAATAAAAAAAAAAAATATACAGACGAATTGAGAACCTCCTCCTTTTTTGCAGTCGGTTAAAAAGCGACATAAAGTCATCTTATTGGCATTCCTGCAGGTTTCCTGCGCAGTCACCATTTTTGTTTTTTCAGGAACTACTTATTCGGAAGCAATAATTTTTTTTATAGGACCCAATTAACGGATTGAAGAATGGATGGAAGAAATATTTTTTTCAAATCGGTCCATAATTGCCAGAGTTATGCGCGAACATACATAGAAAAAAATATATATATACAGACGAATTGAGAACCTCCTCCTTTTTTGAAGTCGGTTAAAAATAAGGTTCGCCTGGCGCAGCCCCGAGATCTTACCTAACTGTGGTGCCACAACGCTGTGCACCAAAAAGGATTAGAGTACCTGAGTTTACTACACGCTGCGCTGTTTTATGGTGATGTTGGTTTATATTATAACTATTTTATAATACTACTTCATTAAAAATACCTATTATTACTTCATTAGAACATGCAAGCATAAGGCTGCCTGTCCACCGGAGCGGAGCGAGGCAGCGGAGCGGAGAAACGGAGAAATATTAACCAATAAGATTGCACAAAAAAGAGGACCGGAGATTTTGTGCAATCTTATTGGTTAATATTTCTCCGTTTCTCCGCTCCGCTGCCTCGCTCCGCTCCGGTGGACAGGCAGCATAATACTAACAAGTTACTTACATCATGACTTTCCAAATACTTTTAAGTTTTCTGTGCAGCATCTTGTAGTTTTCGTTAATTTTGAATTGCTCATTTTTGGACACGTCGAAAATTATCGAGTCGACTGCTTTCATTTTATGAATCTTACGAAAATCTAACTAGAAATGGTATTATTTGAACGGAAAGTTATAATTGCTTCAATGTAGTGAAATTATTTACTCAGTAACTTCAATGTTTATGTTATTCGTTGCTTAGTAACCGCTTGGGGACCGCCACAGATTCACATAGATTGGAATGTGGATGTATGTTTTGTTAAATCCACTAATGCCCATAATACACCAACCGATATATAGGAAGCTAAATGAGTTACTGCCGAACCTACTAACTTCAATTATAGTTAATGATAATTAATCCATTTTTGAAATCGGATTATTTCGACATTTGAAGCCCATTATTACTACTTAATACGCAGATAGTGAGTAGAGATCTATGAATTATGTCGTGTTCAGTAATCGAAATTAATCATAAACTTCTCCGACAGTCGAAATAATTAAATTTTAAAAAGTGACTTAATTAGAATTAAAGTTATTTGGGGTTTGTGAGTCTATCTGACTAAATAATTAAGAACCCTAATTAGAAACGCATTTAGGAAAGTGTAATCGCATTTAGTCACTGAATCAGTGTTGCCACTTTAGCAACTTGCCGAACATTATTGCCGAACATTAACGCCGAACATCAACGCTGAACATCAACGCCAAACATCAACGCCGAACATAAATAGCAAACATGTACGCCGAACATTAACGCCGAAAATTAACGCCGAACACCAACGCCGAACATGAACGCCAAACAATAACGCCGAACATTAACGCCAAACATTAATGCCGAACATAAACGCCAAACATTAACGCTGAACCTTAACGCCAAAAAATAACGCCGAACACTAACGCCGAACATTAACGCCGAACATTAATGCCGAACATTAACGCCGAACAAACACGTCGAACATTAACGCCGAACATTTATAGAACGAGAGGAGGGTGCAAGAGAGGGGATTCGAGGAGGGGGTGATGAGGTGAGGGATAGGGGGATTAAGATGGAGCAAGAGGGAGTGAGGGGGAGCAACGTGGGAGAAGAGAAAGGGGGAGGGGGTTCAGAGAGGGGACAACGGGGAGAGGAAGAGGGGGAGTGTGTCGGGGCTCGAAGCCGGAGGGGGAAAGAGAGAGGAGAGAGAGAGCATAACATTAGATTTTTCTTTTAGGAGATGGAGAGAGAAATAAATCAAGGGAGGAGGGAGAAAAGGGAAGCAAAATGTAATAAAAGCGCGGGCGGAGCTGCACAGCTGGGCGCTGTGTCAGCTAGTCAACTAATAAATGTCCTCATAAATTGTAATTGTATTGACAAAATATCAACAAAATTGCAAGCCCTAAACTTTTACAATTTTACGCTGCTACAAAGCCCACATAATATATGAGACCATTCTAGGTAAAAATGGTTTTTGCAATTGCAACACATGTACTGGGTTTCCGTTTCATTTTAGGATCACACTAAGAGCAGTATTTGTGGACTGTCAGCCTTTCTGGTTGTTCAGAACTACTTCCTGCAGTACCAGGAAGGTTCTCTGTGTAGGTAACGTAAGTACCTACCTGGAGTCTATTATACTCTATTTACTGACTAGAGAATAAAGGCGAGCACGTGTAACGTCGACGAGCGCAGACGTGATCACAGAACACTATTACTCCAAGAGGACGTGATACTGCCTGCGGGTAGATAGAGGGCGGGACGGGCGGATGGACGCTTGAGGACTAAAGACGCGCATACGACTATTTAAGACAAGAATCAATTTCGCCGGAGTCTGAGATACTCCCAGTAGGTAGTTAAGGGTTAATTAAGAGTAATCAGTTGAGTTTAAATTCATTGACGGGCCCGTTGGTCTAGTGGTCAGACACCCTGCCTGCTAACCGATGGGTCGTGGGTTCGATTCCTGCCAAGTGTCTGGGTGTAGTTTATCTATTTAAGAATGTATTTACAAAAAAAATGTATATAAGTACTAGTATCAGTTGTCTGGTTTCCTTAGTACAGCCTCTGCCTAGTCTGTGGATTGTCCCAAGATATTATTATTATTCTATTTAGTCTGTGTAAATTTTGTTTGAAATTCTATGGTCTGTTTTCTGCACGACTGTACAATTATAACCACACTTCAGGAGTTTATAATAAAACCACAAATAAATAAGTTGTCAAATAATATAATTTTATTTACAAATCGAATAATCATATCTTCCGAATTATAATAAGCTATCTGTTTATCCTAACTGTATTTACAATTTTGACTAAATTATATAACAATTAATTGAATATTGCTACGTTTCGTGAAATAAAAAATCCGTTTTGATAGATACATATAGTACAATCTTAGAAGACGCTAGTCTTCGGAGAATATTAGAGGTACAGTCATTTTATAGTAAAAACACATTACTAGAATATCAATATTTTCCTATGGATTCCGTCAAAAAGCTTGGAGGCAACACTTTAAATATCTAAGTGAAGACCACTGAGACCTATTGTTCTTTCTGAATCCATACATAAGATAAAGACAACATATATCACTGTCTCGGTCTTATGTGTGTATTTAGAAAGAGAAAGTAAGACCACAGTTGACTTTACTTAGGTATTTAGAATGTTGCCTCTACTTTTACCGATATGGGGTAGTCCATTAATCACGTGATGTTTTTTAACAACTTTTTAACCCCTCCCCCCGCCTGGTGATATGTGGTGAGGTTTTTAAACTACACCCCCCCCCCCCTATCCAAAATCACGTGTATTTTTTGTACAAAATTTCAATACAGTTTATATTGAAATTTTCGGAATATTATCTTTAAATACAGGTACTTAACTGATTAAATGTTGAAGGGGAAGTCGTTGCCGGCAACGATGAGTCAAGGCCACGTGCCGCTGTTTGGTTTAGAAATCGTGCATTCAACGAAAAATAAATACACGTGATGTCTCATTATACCCCCTCCCCCCTCCTGGTGATATTTCGCTATTTTTTCGGTACCCCTCCCCCCCTTTCGAGCCTCACGTGATTAATGGACGACCCCTATGCTTCTTGGATTCCACAGTAGCGGCGCTTGCACGAGCCGGGCCAAAATGCGTGCGGGCGGGGGCGCACATAACGTTGTTCAAACTATTTTAATTGAAAACTGGTACACCATTCGTGTCCGCGATACTACATAACTCATTTTGTTGAATATCTCATTATATTTTTCTAATTTGTACCAGCGATACAGGATCATATTCGTAACCTCAGTACAATACTCACAACGGATCTTTGGCGATGCATTGCGCAACTACACTCCATTGAATACCAAATAAGCTTGAACGCGATTACAAGTTCGTTTGCGGCTCAATAACTACATAACGCATACATTGTCAACTAGGCGCGTCAGCGAAAACAACTTTGTATTACCAACCTTTTTTTGCTGCCGCGTTAACGGTCAAATATACAGCGGGGGTGTTTTATGACTGCATAATAAAGTTGTAATCGCCTTCAAGCTTATTTGGTTTGGAGTCGTGAGTTGTCAATACAAAAACACAAAAATAGCTACTGCGTCGCCTAAGATCCATCGTGACTACTGTACTACAATTTACAAATCTATAAAAGTATTTGTTGATAATTAACAAAAACACAGTTAATAAAACTGACTGTAATACTTTTGTTTGCTTTTTAGGGAGTTTCTTTTTTAAAGAATGCATTGAAATACAAGTGGTATCATTTTACAAACTTAGGCTGCCTGTCCACCGGAGCGGAGCGAGGCAGCGGAGCGGAGAAACGAGAAATATTAACCAATAAGATTGCACTAAGATTTTGGAGCGGGGTTTTTGTGCAATCTTATTGGTTAATATTTCTCGTTTCTCCGCTCCGGTGGACAGGCAGCCTTAGGCTCCCCACACATAACTGCGAATTCACATCGCATCGCAAATATCTGCGAGAAACAAATGAGTTTTAGATACAAAAATTCATTAGTTTCTCGCAGGTATTTGCGATGCGAATTCGCTGTTATGTGCCCTTAGGCATAATAACCTATATATTTAGATTGCAAGACGGTGAAACGTATTTTGTTTGTCGTTTTCGAAAAATGTAACAGGTACGTTTCGAAAGGTGTAGGTAGGTTTTACTTTAAAGTAATTTTAAATCTACAAAGGATTTAGATCAGCTAATGGAAATCCTTTACAGTGTGGTAAAAGCAATACCAACGCTGTTCGAAACTACCAATGCATCGTTCAGAATTGCCACTGCTTATAAAAAATTTAAAATAAACATTTCGACACAACAGAATTGGGACGTATCAAACGTTTGAATGAAATATATATAATTATATAATATATATATGTATATATAAAATAAAACCTTTTTATAAAAATACTTGTGCTTATTGTATAAGAAACGATTTTTAAATATTTCACATAGATGTTATTGTGAAGATACAGTTACAGAAAGATTTTCAGCCATATTAAATGCGAGGAGAATCGAGCTTTTAATTCACTCCGTTTATCTCTGCCTACCTCCCAATGGGCTTGGTGTAATTGTATGTAAAAATAAAACATTTCCTAACATTCAGGTGAGTTTAGCCATAACCACCTTTATATTGCCATTCTACGGCTATTTGTTTATTTACAATATATAAAGATTTTACAAAAAGCTTACATAATAGGAATGGACTTAAAATATATCTCTACTACTTTTTTCTCATTTTTATATATACAAAGTTTTTTTAGTTTAGTTCCTTTTGAGCTTACTTTGAGCTTTTTATAAACTAAAATAACATAGCTAACGGCTCTTTTGTTATAATGTAATGTACTTTTATGGTGTCCTAGTACTTCAATAATTTCACTTCTCTGCGTATACCCTTAATTTAGGTTTAAGGTACTTGCCTAATACACCGGACCATACCATGAATGTATCAGATACAAAAACCTTCTTTGTAACAATGAATACGATAAATGTCTGGTAGACCGTTCCATAAGCGCCTAGCGGAGTATGCCCGGTCCATCAATAATGACATGTGATTTTGTGGCAACTATGTACGGTCGGGGTAATGCGCGCTTGATCACCTTCAGGACGCACGGACAGAACGATAATTACTTGCGTACTAGTAAGCGCACGTAACATCGTTAAAACGATTTTGTTAGATAACTGGTACCGCGTTCGTGACCACGATAATACAACCAGTAAAGCCACAGGTTAACAATACTGTCTATAATGTCTGTTTGTATGGGTGAATCGAGCCGTTTGTTTTTAGTGATTCTACTGTATCATTTGAGTACTGTGGTACAGCACAGTCGGGCGATATGCGCCTTACCCATATACAAGTCATTTACTTAATGATTACTAAACTCGATGTAGTTATAATCACTAAAAATGGGCATTTTACATTTTGTGTGCGTTATTCGGTTATTTATTTTCCATTTCGTCGTGGTATGGTCCTGTGTAGTGGACAGACGCCTTTACATATCGGTATTTTGTCTAGAGAATTATAAAGAGAAAAATAATTATAAACTGTAAAATATATACATGGCAACATTTATAGTATAGCTTCGTCTTCGCTTTATTAGGTCGGTTGGTTCCTTTTCTCCAGAAGTACCAAGGTTAATTTCTTACAACGCCATCTACAAATTATGATAATAAAAACACCGTAACACGATGTTCTTGCAAGACAATTACCAGGCAAGAGGTACATTATTAAAAAGCCCATTATTAAGAAGGATTTAGAACTCGGTCCCTTACAACGCCATCTATTAATGATAATAAACATTACAAACATGTGCTTGTTTTACCAGGGCGACAACAGACCTTAACTTCTTAAGAACTCCGTTCCATACAACAACGCCATCTACTCGTAAAATGATAGTTCCGCGATTATCAGCAGCAGACCATAGGAAGCCCAAGGAATCCGTTTCTTAAAACGCCATCTTAATATCATCAATAAATGATATTAAGCATCGTAAAACGATATGCGCTAGTTCCACGTGTACCAGGGCAGCAGCAGATCATAAGAAGCCAGAGAACTTCGGGCGCTAGTTCGATGAGTACCAGGGCAGCAGCAGATCATAAGGAGCCCAAGAACTTCGTTCCTTACAACGCCATCTATTAATGATGAGCATCGTAACACGATGCGCTTGTTCCACGAGTACCAGGGCAGCAGCAGATCATAAGGAGCCCAAGAACTTCGTTCCTTACAACGCCATCTATTAATGATGAGCATCGTAACACGATGCGCTAGTTCCACGAGTACCAGGGCAGCAGCAGATCATAAGGAGCCCAAGAACTTCGTTCCTTACAACGCCATCTATTAATGATGAGCATCGTAACACGATGCGCTAGTTCCACGAGTACCAGGGCAGCAGCAGATCATAAGGAGCCCAAGAACTTCGTTCCTTACAACGCCATCTATTAATGATGAGCATCGTAACACGATGCGCTAGTTCCACGAGTACCAGGGCAGCAGCAGATCATAAGGAGCCCAAGAACTTCGTTCCTTACAACGCCATCTATTAATGATGAGCATCGTAACACGATGCGCTAGTTCCACGAGTACCAGGGCAGCAGCAGATCATAAGGAGCCCAAGAACTTCGTTCCTTACAACGCCATCTATTAATGATGAGCATCGTAACACGATGCGCTAGTTCCACGAGTACCAGGGCAGCAGCAGATCATAAGGAGCCCAAGAACTTCGTTCCTTACAACGCCATCTATTAATGATGAGCATCGTAACACGATGCGCTAGTTCCACGAGTACCAGGGCAGCAGCAGATCATAAGGAGCCCAAGAACTTCGTTCCTTACAACGCCATCTATTAATGATGAGCATCGTAACACGATGCGCTAGTTCCACGAGTACCAGGGCAGCAGCAGATCATAAGGAGCCCAAGAACTTCGTTCCTTACAACGCCATCAATTAATGATGAGCATCGTAACACGATGCGCTAGTTCCACGAGTACCAGGGCAGCAGCAGATCATAAGGAGCCCAAGAACTTCGTTCCTTACAACGCCATCTATTAATGATGAGCATCGTAACACGATGCGCTAGTTCCACAAGTACCAGGGCAGCAGCAGATCATAAGAAGCCCATGTCTAGCGCGTTGTACAGCGCGGCGATGTCAGAGTGGCTGGATATCCTCCAGAATGGGTAGTTCTTCGCTTTGGCAGCCGTTTCTTCGTCTTGGCCATCACCAACCACCACGTACGTGCACCTTTCCCCAAACCTTTGTTTGATTTTTTCGAAGCATGTTTCTTTGCCTGTAAATGAAATAGGCTAGTTATAAAGACATAGTACATAACTATCGTCATGTTTCTCTAATTAATACTAGTAGCCTTCGTGGCGTAGGGGGAAATTGCTCGCGAGAGGTTGCGGAGTCCAATCCTTTTCATCCCATCGCATTGTGAGAGTAAAGAGAGATTGCACTTGTGCACTATAATTTCTCACGCGTAAATGACTCTTGTGCAAAGATTGGCCGCTGTGGCCGTATTGGCTAGGGTGACGTTATTATTTTTACTTTTTTTACACATTTTAGACTAACCTGTTTTAGTGGCAGAATATATATTTTCTATAGGGAACACTCCTCCTAGTCCGAATAGCAAGACTTTGGCGAGGGCTGGCACCAGCTGGGTGGTCGTCACTAGCACGTTCACGCAGTTCTCCCTGACAAAAAAATTGTGAGAGTTGAGGGCCTTGTGTTTTATTAACCGACTTCATTCAACATGTACTTTTTAATTTCAAATAATTTTACAACAAAATATAGCTTGTATGTTGTTGTAACTATACACTTGTATGAATAAGTATAACAGTTTAAGCCCACGCAGCTTTACCCTCCAGGTAATCTGAGATATTATAATAGCCCTTTTTAGACAAGGAGCTCATTGGCAGTTTCTTTTATTTACTGGTAGATCTCGTATGTCCTGTGGCAGTTTATTATAAAAACGTATACTTTGGCTCACGAACAAATAACCAATTCTGTGGGGATTCAGTTCATATGCCAATAGGGTCTTGATTCGGCTGCGTCCGGCCGTTTTAAGTTCAAAACATGACCTCATATTCACAAAAATATAAACATATTATTAGATGTCAAGCCTATGGAAGAAATTCTCCAAATAATAGTAAAACGAGAATACGGAAATCGCATCCATGATACATTGAGTAGATTTCAAATAAACTGACGTAACGATTTTGCTTTATAGTCAACTCACAATGCTACTTCAAAATGTTTACCTGGAGTTAATCATGTTGAGACACTTGCAGGCGAGCGTCAGCCAGTTATCGGTCGCCTGTTCTAGTTCAGCGCGTAGTTGTAGCCACTGCTCTCTCTTCGCGGGGCCAAGTAAACCACCCACACTTGAAAAATATCGTAAGTATATTATAAAATATTGTTCAGGATGTAACAGAAAGGGGTAGTCTGAAAAGTTTGCATTGGCTGTGACGGCCAAGAAACAAAAAGCAAACATCTATAAAGGAAATTAATTTAATTACAAAGATATGCCTATTTCATCGATCATACGCAGATCGTTGATCACCATTTTTAGATTGTCTTCAAATCAAAAAATAAAAATTATGTTTCATTCTATATTTTATAGAATAGGCATGATGACTGTAACACAATACCAATAAATCTGTGGTTTTAAATATTAGAACAGATTGCACTGATTCCAAAAATGCATTTCATTTTCATAATAATAGAGAGATTTTTGTGATATTTAAGCAAATAAATTACTTAAATACAGCTAATCGCCATTTTGTAATAAACGCTGCTCAGAGTGAATGACGTTAATCCTGTGTAAATAAACAACTGTCAAACTGTCATCTCAACTTTTTCTTTCATACAATGATTCACTTTTAACATTTATACCTAGACAGAAGTTTATTTACACCACCGTAGTGACGTCACAACATGGCGCCATGCACCGGCCATCGTTTTGGAACGAAATTCAAACTCCATTTTAAAAATTGAAAATATTGCTATTAATTGTAATTTTAATACAAAAATATGATTATTTTCGGCAATAGTAGACCCGTAAGTACATTATAGAGTATTTTTTCAAAATTAGTCATCATGCCTATTGTGTAGTGCATTGAGTGGGCTGATTGACTGCTAAAAGCTTGAGCGTAATTAAATCGAAACCCTGTATTTATAACATAGTTGCCCAAAACCAAAGACAAAGGACTATGCCCATATTAGTATGGAGCTGAGAGTCAGCAATGCCATGCAATGCCCAAATTGCAGCTCTATGTCATATGATAACTTTTTAACAGTATTTATATGATATCTAGATTTAATGTCATATAAAGCACCGGTTCAAAAGATATTGGACATTAAACATGATAACTTCCTACTGGTTTTTTATACATTTTATTGTTCAGACAACATTGCTATTAGTTTTTCATTAGGAATTTCATGATCATCACATAAGCTAAGCCAGATCAGTGTTCTTTCATTTACTTATCTGTATGTTATCAGATAAACATGTCAGTTATTTGGAATTATCTAGTCTGTCTCCATTGTATAGTGTCCATATGTATGTGAAAACAATTTGGTTAGATACACTGGTACTGCAATGTCAACAGAACGTCTTATTTTTTTATTTTTTATCCAGTGCTTCATATGATTTAAAATTAACAACATAATTCTAGTTTTTATTTATTAGAGCAAACTTGTAATATACTTTATCTGGGCATTTCTGGGGCACAGATGGGCATTGTCCTTTTTAAACCTTTGAAATAAAAGGAAATGAATACTAAAAATAAAATGATGGTGATTCCAGAACAAACGCTATTCAACTTACCTATTCCTATAGTTATTATAAGTGTCCTTTATCTTCCTATATCTAAATGCCAGTTTCCTCATCCAGTCAACGCCTCCGCGGACACCAGGAGCGCATAGCCCGGTGTTAGGTGCGGCGCCCGCGTGGAACCCGTCCGCTGCGAAGTTGTATGAAGACAGGTCTTGTCCGTTGTCGTCTGCCGCTACCGCGTCTATGTGCTCCTGGTCGCAGTCCTGATGAAATAAAGCCTTCTCTTTAAATGGCGGTATAGATTTCTTAGAATACGAGAGATATAGGTAACAAGGAGAACAAATTCTACATTTAGATATCTGAATTCAACCCTTTGTCAGCGCTCTATGAGTCACTGTCTTTTCATACCAGCACAGCTTTATCTGCTAGTGATTTGGTTAATAAGATGTATATCCCGGGTATAGAGTGTTACATTGCATATTTTTTTATAATTATGCCCATTGTTTACGCCGCTATTTAGTTCAAAGCTAGGAAAATGATTGCTGCCGTCTCTCAGCCATAATCACGGTCATATAAAATATTAAGTAAAATTACCTCGACATCGTTGAAAAAGAAGTGCGTGTCCGCCAAACTGAATATCATTTCTTCCATTCTAAACCCTAACTGTATAATTTGTTGCGTATCCTGTAGAAGAAGTATTATTGATTAGTATAGCAAAAAAATCTTATAGTAAATATGAAATTTTAGGATTAACAAATTCTGGTATCTTAGGAACCATTGTTTATTTGCTCCACAGACAACTTTGAAAAAGGGTACTTTTTCTTATGTCATTAATAAGCTAGTTCGCTTTCATCTAAACAAAACTTTTGATACGGGTATGTATCAAAAGTTTTTACCATTGTCCAACTGGTACAGAGTGGTGCAGAAAACTTCATTTTTCTTCAGTCTGGAATACCACCCACCCATCTCCTAATGTTAGGTGTCCGTAAAAGGCGACTAAGGGAAAACAAGCAGACGGGCAGCAGCGTCTTTTTATTGGATTACCTACTGGGGGAAGCCTTTTTTCAGAAGTGGCGGTTTCGGCTGCTAATGTTGATGATGATGATGAATCAATTTAGTGACGAGACAAGCCTTCGCCTGGTGGTAATCAACACGCCTGCTTATAAACAGCTAGATTGCACTGCTGTTCATCACCTGAGACATTAGTTATTAAGTCTCTTGTGTTCATATTCTTGTACGGATCGGAGTCATGGACCATCAAAGCTGCAGATAAGCACAGAATCGACGCATTTGAGATGTGGTGCTGGCGACGTATGTTGAGGATACCTTGGACGGCTTTTCGTACGAACATCTCGATACTACAGGAGTTATGCCTTGAACGTACGCCAAGACTGTCAACAATATGCGAGTCTAGAATTCTGCAATATTTCGGACATATTGCACGAAGAGATCCATCTAATTTAGAAAAACTAGTGTTGACAGGAAAAATTTAAGGAAAGCGGCCAAGAGGACGTTGTGTAAAGCGGCGGTCGAACCAGATCTCAGAGATACTGGAGCGGTCTGTCAGCTCTGCCCTTCACCTGGCAGAAGATCGGGTTCAATGGAGGTGGATCACAGCTAATACGTATACATGAGTGTGCACAGCGGAGTCACGATCCTCAGTAATGAGGGACAGATTGGCAGAGAGAGAGAGAGAGAGAGTGTGTTCAGTAATTTCACCTAACACCGGAAGTTCCGGTGTTCCGGTCCAGAACATAGCTTTACACACTCCTGCTTAGGGGTATAATATCTGACACTTTGTACAAGTGATCTACCACCTAGAAAATAACACCGTAGGTAATGTAGGTGAAAAAAAAACTGAATGATGTACTCTCGCGGTCACAAGCGGTGTATCACCTTTACGAAAACAGTCGCTTGTACGTGCCGGCCCAAAATTACGTGTAAACGTGGTTCAAACGTGGTGAAAACTGGTACACCGTTCGTGTCCTCGATAGTACATAGAAGCTTATTTATTCTTACCTTATTGTACTTAGTAGCGTAGGTGCCGGTGAGTAGCGAGTGGAATATAATGATGGTTTCGTCCAAGTCCCAGATGAAGACCCTGTCGGTAGCTGGTTCAGGCACGTGTTGCGCCGGCGACGATGAAGTGTTCCGTCTACCGCGACCCCGCGACCTGCTAGTCGTACTCTCACTATTAACAAACATGGGAACTTATAAGCTACATTGAGGCTAAGTACTATTGATTCAAAAATTGCGAAATCTTCTCGTCCGAATTACCGCAGTGCCTGAAGACGAAAGTTTTTAACCAGTGTGTGTTGCCAGTGATGACATATGGTACTGAGACGTGGTCCCTAGCTGTTGGCCTTTTGGATAAGTTCAGAGGCACACAACGAGCTATGGAGAGAGAGCTATGCTCGGAGTTTCTTCGATTCTGAAATGAGGAGATTCGCCGAAGAACCAAGGTCACCGACATAGCTTAAAATCTGCAAGTTGAAGTGGCAATGGGCAGGCCACATCGCTCGGAGACCCGATAACCGTTGGGGAAGAAAGCGCGACCACGAACCGGAAGACGCAGCGTAGGCAGGCCTCCCACTAGGTGGACAGACGACATTGTGCGCGTCGCAGGTAACCGGTGCGGTGGATGCAAATAGCCAATTGTCGTTCATTGTGGCGTTCGAAGGGGGAGGCCTATGTTCAGCAGTGGACATTTTCCGGCTGGTGATGATGACTATTGATACTTGCAGATTTTGTAAAGGTGAAAAAAAGTCAATGCAACACATATTGTGTGGTTGCAACGCTCTTGCGAGACATAGGTTGGGTCATCTGGGAGTAGCTTATCCTAGACCAGATGATTATGCACAGCTCCAAGCTGGCGCGCAGGGAACTCTTCGACACGTCCGCAACAGAGTAAGGGCTAGGGCATGCACAAGGGATCCAAGTGGGTTGGGGCGTATTCCGGTGGTTAACGGGCCCGCTTTTTAGCCACCAAAAATATAATAGAATAAGCTACAAAATTCTAAACAATAATAATAATAATATCTTGGGACAATCCACACACGGTCATCTGATCCCAAACTAGGCAGAGCCTGTACTATGGAAACCAGACAACTGATACTAATACTTATATACTTTTTTTTTTGTAAATACATACTTAAATAGATAAACAACACCCAGACACTTGGCGGGAATCGAACCCACGACCCATCGATTAGCAGGCAGGGTGTCTGACCACTAGACCAACGTCTTGGGCTTGGCTTGGAAAGATTGGGGTATGGTAGTGGAATGTTTTCTATTCCATTCTGGGGGGCTATAAATTTGGGCCCGGTGTCCTCGGAATGCACTTCGACCTAGTTGGATCCATTGTGCATGCCGTAGCCCTTGCTCTGATGCTGGCGTATCAAAGAACTATCCGTCAGGTACGCAACGATCGCGCCAGCTTGGAGCTGCACATAATTATTTGACGTAGGATAGGCCACTCCCAGATGTTTCAACCTACGTCTCGCAAGAGCGTCGCAGCTACCCAATATGCGTCACACTGACTCGTTTTCATCTTCGCAGAATCTGCAAGTGTCAGTGAAATGTTTTACTAGATGGCAGGTTCCTTGTGCAAGGAAACATCCAGGTAGGTACCATCACAGTGTCAGATATTCTGCTGCCAAGCAGCAGTGTGTAAGCATCGCCGTGTTCCGGAGTGAAGGGCACTGTAGCTGCTGAAATTACAGGACACCAAGACATAATATCTAATGTGGAAATGGTTGGCAATGCACGAGTTATTGTTCTGGTGTTGTTAGCGTCTATAGGCTTCGGTGACTGCTTACCATCAGGAGGGCCGCACGCTTTCTTGCCGCCTTGTTAGTATATAAAAAATAGGTGTATGTTTTAGAAAGAAAAAAGCCACTAACTTGGCACACTGTTAGCTCTTTTTCGTAAGTTTCATCATTATCAGCAGCCGAGACATCTACTGCTGAATAAAGGCCTCCCCCTTAGAAGGGAGGGGTGCCATAATCCCCACGCTTGGCAGGCGGCTTGGGGATCGCAGTAATCCAATAGAAATACCATGCTTGCTTTCCCTTATGAGTCCATAAGAATGGACACCCAAAGGGCGGAAATGGGAAGGTGCTACTTTTACCTGGACACCCCATGAGTAATAACATCATAAGTTTACTTACGTTGAAATATTTTGTGCCACTCTTTTGTAAATGAGTATAATTATTCAATAAAAATTACAAAAAAAAAGTAAGTTTGAAATAAAATGAATGAAATGGTATACCCAGAGTTTTCTCGACATCTTCTACTTGCAGGATGGATTTCCGTTTTGATTGGAGACAGTGGACTTGCATCGTTTATTGATGGCAGCATCGATGATGGGGATTCTGTATCCAAAAATAAACATTGCAATGTTTACATAATGTTAGTTTATAACAAATCTATATTATTTGTGTTGAGATCTCTCAACACAAACTGAGGAACTAAACTGAACTAAAGAAAAACTAAAATAAAATACAACAATAGGTGGACAGCCCTGTTGCTATATTTCAGTTTTTCTTCATGACTATTGCCACTTCTAACCGAAATACAACAACACATACAATGATTTTCAAAGAAATATAAATTCCATAGCTGGCTAGATCTCATACTTTGAACTCGAAGATAATCATTAGTACACGTAAACTCGGTTCGATGACATTGAAACTACGAAGACACCACGGAAATATTCCACAAGATTGATCAACAAACTAAGGTTAGAAAGACAATCAAAATAATGTTTACAGAAATCGTTCATTGTAAAATTTTCTTAACACACCATCATCACTGTCTGAAGGCCAGTAATCGGAGTCATCATATTGATATACGGAATCGTTTTCATCAAGTTTTCTCCGCTTATTCGTGTGAGTAGTCTCGTTTTCTTTATTCATTATTTATGTCACAATGCACTCGCGAAACTGTAGTTACGGGTATATAAATGCGTATTATTATGATATCGATACTTAGTTTATAGTATTTCGGTAATTTGAAGAGTAAGTATTTGTTTTAAAATGAATATTTTGTAAACAATAAAAAAATTAGCAACAAGTCTTGACGTTCAAATGTCAAATGAGAATTGACAGTCTGGGTTGCCAGATCTGGATTAAGAATTCGCCTTTTTAAATATTATAAGCTTAGAGGAGATACCACTGGAGATAGCATAATGCGCTAACCCCTCTGCCAAATTTTGTTCATATGGTCAGGTCATTCTTTATTTGTGTGCGTATCTTTTTGAATGTGTTGCGAGTTTATTATAGTGTGGGTATGCGTGAAATTGTATCTGTGTGTGTTTACTTCGCCTCCCGCACCCCGCAAAAGTGCCACGAAAAATCGGTACGGCGAATCGACGCGATACTAGCTCCATTCTAATTACTCTGAGATTATAAGACAACAACCGATCAAACATAAAAAGAATATATTATTCTATATTTACGATATCAAGTAACCACAAACTTTGAATATTTTAACCAAGTAAGTTTAGAGAAATCTAAAACTCAACTCACAATGACTTTTTACGAAAGTTAGTTTATTTACTCACTTTTACAGTTTATGTATAAATAGACTAAACTATAATAAAAACTAGAGTATACTAACTTTTTATTGTTTTTCCAGAATTCAGAAATACTGCTACTAGAAAATTAAATAATACCGAGAATAGGAAAGTTTAATTTTTTATTAGGTCGTGTACAAAAAAACGTGATTAGTCTTACCATTACTAAAAAACGTTTACCGCTGTCTTCTCATTTTATTTTTAATCTGGCAGCATTAAGCATGTTTACATCTGCTTTTTTTTAAGTACTTTGTTTTCAATTACATGAATCAATTTAGTCAAAGTCATCATCAAGAAGCTAGGTATAGCTTTTTGGTCATCATTAATCATTGTGTGGCTGAATCTTGGGGCCATCGATATCGACAGAATAGGTAGTGAAAATTATCTTTGGTATTCGTATTTTGTATAGTTAAAAGAAAATCTAAATCTATGATTAGTACACAGACACAGCTGTAAGCAGAATACCTATCCTTCCTCTGAGTATTAGTAGACTATACGTCTGACTAAAGTTTCGGAAATTGTAGTAAAAATACGAACCTGATAACGCGCCTCCTAAGTGATACGAGGTGTGTCCAGCGCTACCGCTGCTGCTCGGTGAGCTAACGTACGGCGAATAACTAGGCGTGGCGTAGTACCCGCTGTACTGAGCTACATTGTGCTCCGCATACCCCGCCGCGTAACTACTGTAATCCTGAAAAATACATGTACCTATAAATTCACCCATGGGCTCATACACTTAGTACGCGGTACCTACGACGACACGTCGCGATGTCCCACCCACCTAAAACATAGCCCATATAATGGGGTATTCGGGCAAAAAAATATAATTGCTGATCGCATCAACATATTAATTGTCAATAATACCTATTATTTTCCAGTGTTGTGCGGGGACGAAGCTAGTGCTTGACTGCATTCCAACATGATGGAAACCGGCGACACAATCATGGAGCTCTCTTTAGAACTACAAGTTTCGGCGGTACAAAAATAGTAAAAAATTTAGTTACTTTATGAAAATATCCCACCAGAGGCGCTGACGTGAAATGTATGGTGAAATCATGGCGAAATCGCTTGCAACCATAGATATAGAATTTTTTGCTTGCAAATTAGTTTTTTTTGCTAAATTTAAATTCGTAAGGCCTAGTTTATTATTAATTTTTATAGAACGGCCATGATGCCCAAGAGAGCATGCTAAACCCTTCCTCATATTGACACAAATGATGCAGGGCTACCCATGTCGTAGTAGCTATGGTAGATTGATCAATCAGTAAAAATCTTGGCAGTTAAATGTATCCTTCAAAAACCCTCTTTGGCACACCTTTTTGCATTAAATTATACTAGGCTTACAGAAACCATGAGAAGCTTTCTCCAAACATACTAAGATGTCAACATCCTAGCAGGGCCGCAGACCGCGTTCAATGACGAAGAGCTTGCCTGCCTAACTTGGTGGAGAGTGAGATACTCCGCGGTGGTGGCCATGTCCAACCAAGTCCTGTGTGCTAAAAGGGCTTACCTGTTGTGCGGTAGGGAACGATTGCGCCAAGCCTCCATTGTAAGTAGAGTAGGCGTAAGGTGACGGCTGCCCAGAGAACCCAGTGCTTGGCACTCCACCCATACTGCTCACGCCGTACGCACTCAAATACGTCGGCGTCGCCTTACATGATGACCTGGGTACAAGAAATTTTCTTTAAGGAACCTTTTGGATTATAACATACACAAGACTCATGACGAACAACAAACTTGATTAATTTTTACCAGTATAAAATTATACCAGTTTTTACTTTATTCAATCAGAGATAGCGCCAGTAGTACCTACGAAACTTGTAAACATCATTTTATTTTATTTATGTAAGTACAGTGTTAGTTATATTGATTTTCGTTATTTTATACTTTTTAGATAATTAGATGATTTACATTGAAGTCGGTTTTTTTTAATAGTGTAATGTTATTTTATACTTTTTTAGATAATTCTCTTTGAAGCTGGTTTTTTTCTAATAGATTTTTTAATGGAACTAATCTCACCACTCATTCCCACCACTGCACCGTGACTGCTGTTGCCAGGATCTACAGTCGTCACCACTGAAGACACCGAGGTTTGACTATCGGCGAGTCCCTAAATTGTCTTGAAACCCGCAACATATTTAATTAGAAACCTATACTAATTGTTAATAATACCTACCTATTATTAGTGTTGTGAGCGGGAGGATATCCGCCGTAGGGTTGGTTGTACAGTGTCGAGCCGACGTACGACGAGGCCGCACTGCTGCTACCATATTGCTGCATGCTGCAACAAAAAAAACTTTAAATAAAATATATGCCTTGAAATGGTTCATTCATCGCCATAACCAGCCAGAAGATGTCTACTGTTTTTTTTATACTACTAAAAAAATTGGACGTCTAATGGTAAGCAGTCACCGCAGCCTATAGACGCTAGCAACACCAGAAGAATCATTAGCGCTTACCCTTAAAGCTGGTTTCAGCAGACTATGCTATACTATTGTGCTATATAGTATAGCAAAGAACGACCAAATGCTATACTATATAGCATGGCGTTCACATTACGCGATACTATCGCAAGCATTTATAGTATATCGCTCGTTTCGCTTGCGGGACGGCCGGGGGTGAGGGAGGTAGAAGAGGGCGGCGCGTGATATAGCACAGCATGAACTCAGCACATCGCACCAATTTATAGCATATAGTAAGCCAATAACATACAGTACAGTACAGTGTGAACGTGTCCTTAACAATGTATGGTGCGCGATATTGTTGTACTATGAGCTATTATTGCTTGAAACCAGCTTGAGGCGCTGTCGTCGCTCGCGCGATGGCGTGTTGCGTCCGACAAAAATGATGGTGAAGTGGTCGTCCTATTTACAATAACAAAAATATTTCTGGACAGGAGAAACTGTACATCACTGTTAAGAGCTATTAGGAAAGTGATCGCATCGGTCGCATCGCTCTAAAATAGGACACAGGATTTCTTATCGCGCTATCATCATCGCACGAGCGATAGCAATAGGACAGCGCCTTAGACATTCTTATTCAAGTCTTTTGTGTCCGGTAATTTCACCAGCCCTTCATACCGGAACATAGCAATGTTTAGTCCACACTGCTGCTGTGTCAGAATATCAGACACTGCGGTGATACCTACCTGGCCTTTTGAACAAAGGCCTCCCCTTTAGAACACCACAATGAACGGCAGTTAACCATTTTTAAGCATCGGTTGTCGTGTCGTCAGTCCACCATTAGTGGTCGCCACTCAAGACGTTTCATCCCCAACGGTTATTGGTTCTTCAAGCGTTATGGCCTGCCCACTGCCACTTCAACTTGCAGATTCTAAGAGATATGTCGGTGATGTTGGTTCTTCTGTCGCGCAAGGAAACACCTATTTACGCGGGAGATTTTAAAGTGCACAAGTGTCTATGACACACACTCTCTCTTCATTTACTCTCAGAATTAGATGGAACCGATGACCGACACGACCAGGGAGCGACCACGAACCGAAAGACGAAGCGCAGGCAGGCCTCCCACTAGGTGAACCGACCACATTGTACGCGCCGCGGTAACCGGCGGGTGCAAATTGCTAACTGTTTTTGATTGTGGCGGTCTAAGGGGGGAGGCCTTTGGTCAGGAGTGGACGTCTTCCGGCTGATGATGATGATGACATAGGTGATGTTGTGGAAGATTGGCCCCTGCTATGGTCTATCGGAGGGAAGACATAATTACTTACTTAAATGTAATCTTTATAATTATGTCTCCAAAGCTCCATAGTTCTTTAATAACTCATACGTAATTTGTTAGATTAAAGATATGAACCACTATTTTTACAACTTATAGGTGATAATAAAATATAATTAATACATTTTCAAGAACACCTTAATAGCACTTTTATCCCGGTAATTAATCTCAAACAAGATTATCTGCTTATGTGAACGTTGCTATCGCGTTTACGCAAGTCAGTTTTATGAACTTGTCACTTTTTCCGGCTTCTTCATAAAGGTCTACGAACTTTAAAGGATTTTGTCGAAGCCAATAACTTAAGCTGTTTGTTATTGTATAAAGAATAACGAATTATTATTTATTTGCTTGCTTACGGACACCCAACATGAGAAGATGTGACTTTTTACCTGTTATAATACTGGTAGGGCAGTGCGGACTGGTCGTACGGCAACGGATCGCCGTACAGCGCCACGTCCGCCTCGCAGAGGCCCGGACTCCGGACCTCACTCTTCACTCCACCTGGCCAACAAAATGAGTCATGAAATATAATGTTCTCAAGGCCCAGAAGACATTATAGTGCACACACAAATGCTTGCGCAGACAGGTGCACTCAAAATCCAATAGGATAGAAGACCGATACGACCGGGGAAAGATCCGGCACAGAATTAACTTATTACATGCTCATCTGACGAATGGATCAAATAGGTGATCGGTGTATTGTCCATAACAACCGAACAAAGTTTTTGCTTCTCTCGGGATTTCAACCCGCAAACTCCGTTTGCTAAGCAAGCTGTTTTACGCAGCTCCAAGAAGGCTATAAAATATACTTCAATATCTAGTGTCGTCGCTATTACTTTTTAAACTAGAAGGTCATACGTTTGCCTGATGGTAAGCAACCCACTAGCTAATAATTTTACAAACGCCAGCGTGTGTAGTATAACGGAACCAGGAGTCCAGTACATTACCGCAGGTTTGTTTTATGGTATCTTCACGTATAAGCAACTTACCCGCACTATCTTCATTCATCAACCAGGCTACTGCAGCCGATGAGGACGTCGAACAAAGACCACCAGCGGACGTCAACGGCAACGCCAGTCCTAACGACGTATTCGCTGAGCATCCGTTGGCCAAACTGCAGCTCTCCACTTCCGAAGTACTAGGCAAGCATAAACTGTCGACTGGCGATAAACTGAGGGAGGCGTTTGTGCTTGTTGTCGTATTCTGGAACAGTGTTGACGTTCCGGATACTAGGAGAGCAGGGAGCGAAGCATCTTGCAAGGCAAGCGAGGGCGGTGAGTTTGAGGTTGATTCTGATTCGCAGGGACTTGTGTTGACTTCGCCTGATAATCTGTGGAGAGAACGGACTTAAAGTTTTAATAATTCCTATATTTACGCAAGACATATTTATCTAGCACAAAAGGATACAGAAAGCACAATAGCGATGGGAAAAAGAGTAATGTTGTCAGTAACGGCTTTCGATCAGCCTATTTCATCGATAGTCAAAGAGATTAACAAGTAGTTGAATATCTTCATCGATAGTATTTAGTTGAAAACTTGAACGATAGTATGCATCGATATACTATTATTATATATCGATGATAGTATGCCATTACCATTTCATTATATATCTTCCTTAGTCATCGTCCTATCTTTTAATCCTATGGCTATTTAAAAAAATAGGGTCGAATTGAAAACCTCCTATTTTTTTAAATCCGTTTTTTTTATTATTTATTTAAGCATGCAAAATATTTACAACCAAAAACAATCACGCCATAAAAACCCGTTAGGGTTTGTCGTTGACGCGAGACGCAATCTTCGTAACTAAAAATAAAAGGTATAAAAACGTACAATGGTTTTTATAAAAGGAAAATATAAGTAAGTTATTTTAAATATGCATCGTTACAATCACTGTTATGCTAGGTCGGTAGATAAAAAATCTGTTACCAGGCGACACAAGTTGGCTCGATGAGTATTATACGAGCGGGTAGAAGTGTGTGTGTACCAGTGACAGTAACCAGCCTAACGATATACAGGTGGTTTCATAATGTGACATTAATCATTATTTGTAAATAGACAATCAATGAAATATTTTTTTAATTCAATTTTAATATTTTCATTAAAAAGTTTGTTTTTTAGAGCTAAGGGGAAAAAAGGGGTTTAAAAATGGCCTATACGAACGATCCTGGTAATACCAAGGAAAGATGTGATAAACGTCGTCTACTGAGTAATGATCTCTTCATTCCTCTGTTACCCTAGTAATTGAATTAATGACATCAATAAAAATCTTTTTAAAAAAAAATTGAACCGACTTCAATATCACTGAAAAGTATAAAATAATTTAAATATTATTGAAGTTGGTGTTAGCGTACCTGCTGTGTATATTTGGCACCAACTTCAATAATATTTAAATTATTTTATACTTTTCAGTGATATTGAAGTCGGTTCAATTTTTTTTTAAAAAGATTTTATTTTAAACTTTTTAGTGATATTTTCATATATAAAGATTGAACCATCGAAAACCGTAAAATTATCTAGGTAGGTTATGATCACATTATCGTCTACATAGTTTTACATAATTCATGTTTCTTCAGAAAAAAATATCCGGTCGTAATGAAATTTGCATGAAAACATCATAGTAGTTTACTCTCTCGAATAAAAAAAGAATCATCGAAATCGGTTCATAATTGTCAGAGCAATGTAATAGAGAACATCAGTTTTATGGTTTTTACCAGATAAATTCCTCCACATCGTTCATGGTCCTCCAGGAAGTTCTTATCCGGTTGTAATAAAATTCATACAGATTCAATACAGTGGTTTCTTCTTTCGAATAAAAATGAATCATTGAAATTGGTAAATATTTGCCAGAGTTATGACTATTTTTGTCCGACCGAGCGAGTCCGA
Organism: Furcula furcula; assembly: GCA_911728495.1. Lineage (NCBI taxonomy): Eukaryota > Metazoa > Arthropoda > Insecta > Lepidoptera > Notodontidae > Furcula > Furcula furcula. The sequence goes on from OU452264.1 coordinate 12,944,882, forward strand.
GCGACTAAAACGTCATCTATATAGGCTTTCTTGCAAGTCTCAGTGCGCAGTCACCATTCTTGTTTTTTCAGGAACTACTTATTACTAAGCAATAATTTTTTTATGGGACCCAATTAACGGATTAAAGAATGGATGGAAGAAAGATTTTTTCAGATCGGTTCATAATTGCCAGAGTTATGCGCGAACATACATAGAAAAAAAAAAAATATATATATATACAGACGAATTGAGAACCTCCTCCTTTTTTTGAAGTCGGTTAAAAATCGAAGTAATTGTTTACTAAAGCAGTAAAGACCAATCAAAACAATCACTTTATCATAAACATTTGGGATATAAAAAACGAATAAAACCGTATCCTTTGCTTGTTCTTTGTAAACACGCATTTAATGTCTCAATTAGACTAAGCAATTAGAGGTTAAATTGGGAGGCAATTAAATTTTAGTGTTGTACGCAATTTTTAATTTGGAATATCGAGTAAACTCTGAGGATCCTATGTATTAAACTCTAACAGGTTGAAAGAGTTAGAATCTACCTATACATTATGTACCATTAGCATATTGATAGCTACGCAGTACAGTTGAATGCACATAATCAATTAATTGTCATCATCTGGGACATACTTATATTTCTATAGAAATACACAGAAAAATATCCATCTTAGAAAATATTTCAAAAAATTAAATACGAAATCGTTAAAAAATTTTTTACAGCCAGCAACAGATAAAACAATTACAATTTACAATAATGACAGTCGTAAAACATATTGCTCCAATTAACACAGTAACATAAACGTGTAATCAGACGATGTTTACACTAAATTAGTATCATTAAAACAAATCACCAGATTCGTATAGCATATGCCGCAGGACATGTCCCCTATCTCTCGTGTTCAAAGGAATTATCAAACAAAATGTTTACACGTGTTTAGATTAATTAAGCCAGTTATCAACGCCTGTGAGCGCGACAGTACCGTCGTCGGCCGCCATTTAATCAATTCCCGCGCTGTCAGTGTGACAGCTGGCGCGTGACGACATCGGGGGCGTAATTTTTTTAATTTTATAGCATAGAGATGTTACGCAAATTATCATGAATAATAAACTGTGGTCACATAATAAAAAAAGAATTGCTAAGGAAGCATATTAGGAGATATCTTTGCCAATAGTATATGGAACCAAATAATTTAAGTTATTTAACATACTTAATAACTGACTATTAATATCGAATGTAAGTGGTGCGTGAAAAGAGATAGAGTTGGTAGAGTTACCGAATCTTCCTGACCCGATCAGGAAAAGATTAAGCTATCTCTGTATCCGCTTATTTTTCTAATAACGAGATATTGTTTTGGCTGAATTCCTCTCTCTCTCTCTCTCTGTCCGTTTAGTTTACTGTGTTACGGATTTATAGATCTGTCATACATTCATTATTAAGTGATAGATCTATTGCGCAGGGAGTGGTCCATAGGCTGGCACCACTGCATTGCCAGATATTCTGCCGACAAGCAGAAATGTGTAACATTTCTGTATTCCGGTGTGAATACCACTGCAGCTTGTCAAGTCATCGTACTAAGCTAATCCTTTGGAGTCGCTAGATGTTTAGGGTGTGGGACCTAGATGCCCATAGAGTGGGGCGCGACTCCGAGGAGTGTCGGTGGCTTGGTTGTGACCTTGGTTGTGACCCCCGTCGACGAAACCTTGGTCCCGCACTAAGTTGTATTATTATTTAATCGTATGGCATTTAATGAAATATAGGTACATATGTAATAAAAATAGAAAAATAATACAAATTGAAGAATATTATGTCAAATTAAATGTCAATATCCAAGGTTTTTAACCAGGTGACTGCGTCAGGAGTAAGATGGATTAGATCGTCAGGAGGCCCCGAGTATGAGTATAACGAGCAGCGACGGACTATGTGCTCCATGGTTTGGGCTTCCTCACCGCACTCACAAATTGCTGAGTCTTTCCAGCCCCATTTATGTAGCATGTACTTACATCGCCCATGGCCAGTTCTGAACCTATTCAGACGGCACCACAAGTTTCGTGGAAGGTTGAACCTGGGTAATTGAAGTGATGGGTCAATGAGCTGTGTGCTAGATCTTGTAGTTGCCCACTCATTTTTCCAACTTTCAGTGACACTGAAACCAGAAAGATTTTGGGCAGCAGCATAAGCAGGTTTTCTGGATTTCAGGCGATGTGGTGGTGGGTTGCAGAACTCGTCATGAATTGGAAGCGATGGAGTTTTACAGATTTTCTCTGACTAAGTTGTATGAAAATAATATACTTACGTATAATATACCTACTAACACGTATTCAATAAACATTATGTGCATGCTATGATCATGGAGTCCATCTTTTAGATAAGGTGATAAGGTGATCGAAAATTTTATACCTACGAGCGGTTTTACTAAACATAATAACATAAATTAAAATGAACAGGTTATCTTTATTACTTAAAAAAAAACCAAAAATACTGTGTAATTATTAACATAATATTATAATAACTTAACTATTCAGCCCATAAATCATAAAAAGAAATAAGAATAAAGAATTGTCATCACAAAAGTGTCATCCAAACGAGTTTTGAATAGGTTCGCGTTTGTTTTTCAATATAGACGATAACACGAGAAATTTAATAATAACAAAGTCCAGTAAAATTGCACTTAAACTGACGTTTTGGACATCATCGTTATCAATAGCCGAAAGAAGTTCACAGCTGATCAAGGGCCTCCCCCTTACCCTTATAAGGGAGAAGTTGCCATAATCCCCACTCTTGGCATGCATCTTGGGAATCGCAGTGATAGTTTGGTAATTTAATAGTTTTTTTTTTTTTTTTTTGGGAATGATGGACGCTGTTGGCCGCAGATGGCCATAACAGCTTCACCGGACAATAGGAGGCGAGCGCTTGAAGCGCTCTAGCCTTTACGGCAGAAGTAGCGACGAGCTCAAGGGCACCTCAGGGAGGCACGGCCTCGGCTTGGGCTGTCGCTTAAGAGAGGGCCGAGTTTACCACCGGTTCACAACGCGCCCCCACTGAGAAGAACCGGCAAGAAACTCAGTGGGGTGATGCACGTCGTTGAGGTCGCATACGTACGACCCTTCGGCCGCGCCGGCGAGACCGGTGTCTGATAGCTAGTGTAGCATACGGTTGTCGGGGAGGGGAATTTAATAGAATGACGCTGCTGCCCGTCTTCTTGTTTTCCCTTAATTGCCTCTTACGGACACCTGACGGGAGGTGATGGGAGGGTGCTATTCTTAAGTCTCATTTACATGATGGCATTTTCTTGTACATACAATAATTGAATGCAATAAAATGAAGCGCAATAATTGACCTTCAATGATTGTAAGTAACTGTTTACATGCGGATACGTACTACAATCCGAACCAAATAAGCTTGAACGCGATTACAACTTTATTATGCTAATCATAAAACACCCCCGCTGTATATTTGACCGTTAACGCGGCAGCAAAAAAAGGTTGGTAATACAAAGTTGTTTTTGCTGACGCGCCTAGTTGACAATGTATGAGTTGTGTAGTTATTGAGCCGCAAACGAACTTGTAATCGTGTTCAAGCTTATTTGGGATGGAGTGTAGTTAAAAATTTAAATGTAATTATTGAATGCAAATCTTGCCCAGTAGAGTTAGAATGTGACATGTTGTTCAGACGATGCAAGGCAATCATTGCCTCAATATTATTATATGCAACAGGCAAGAAACTTGCTTCGTGTAAATGGGCTATTACCCGGACATCCTACGGGTACTAATAATACTAGATTACAAAGTTTTAGAAAAACACCTAAAATTTAGTTGAAAATTGTTTCTTAATAATTTATTCCAAGTAGGCTTACGCTAGCACTCTTGAAAAGTCATTTTTAGGGTTCCATACCTAAAAGGTAAAAAAGGAACCCTGTGTGACTTCGTCTGTCTGTCTGTCTGTCACAAACCTATATATTTCAGGAACCACTGATGCTATCAATTTGAAACTTGGAATAGTTTTAGATCTTAATTACCCAACTCCATCGCAAAAGAAAAAAATATTTTTTTCTTTTACTTTTTTTATAATGGGGGTCGAAATGGGTCATCAAAATTTCAAAGTGAGACTACTATATTGAGTGGGGTATCATATGAAAGGACTTCATTTGCACATCTCAAAACAGATTTTTATTTTGGTTTATGTCACGCAGTTTTTGGCTGATAATCAAAAATGTCAAAAAAAGTACCGTTCCCCCCCTTATCTCCCAAGTTTGTGGAGGGAAAAATCTGAAATAATTATGGGTAATACATGTCAATCTATATTTTACAGAAAAAATAAAATAATCTTTCAAAATAGTACAGTTTTATAGTAATCCTAAAAAAACCTCGACTAACTAACTTAGTTTTGCGGTTTGTTTTTTTTGCTATCTGAGGCGTCAGACGAATAGTAAAATAACTTTAATACGTCCAAAGATGATATGAAATGCTCGGTGCGGGAGTCCGACTAGCACTTGACTGGTTTTAAAGTATAATTACACTTCACGAAGTCCTCGCACTTTAACTTCATCAACAAACAAACAATCGATAACAACCGAACTAAGAGATACTACGATCAACAACCAATTGGGATAAAATCACTATGCCGACAAGATAGTATATCTCAACATTACTTGAACAACTTTAAAAATACGAACAATAATAAAAATTAACTTTTTATAACCTTTCGGGCATACTACAAACTTTGCTACAAACAAAATCGTAATTATTATGTAATCCGTAATTCTATAATCTGTGAACATATGGTATTTTTATTACACCTCGCCGAAAGACAGGCAAAGGTACTCATACCATACAGCCTTGTTTATTCTTGCCACAGTTACATCGCAATTCGCCAACGAGTCGAGGTAGGGATATTTTTTATACAATAGACATTTTTCATTACTTCTTAATAGAAGTAATGAAAAATGTCATTAGATCTGAAATTTAAAACATATGTAAATCCGATGATACTAAATAAAATGGTAACCTTCACCAGGGTCTGATGATGATCAGGAAGAAGTTGGTAACAGGATCTCGGCCCAAATAAACGTAGACCCATCGAGTTTAGACTCGTTGGATAGGTCTCGACGAGTAGTTGCTAGAAAAATGGTGATCAGGGTCTGATGATGGAGCAGGAAGGTGGACACGGGATCTCTTTCTAAATATTAGCTTTTTAGTAATCCTAAAAAACCTCGACAAACAAACTTATTTTTGCGGTTTGGTTCATTTTTTGGAAATCTAACAAAATTCAGCAGATGCACAGATTCTATATATTTTAATTAGTAATAACAAGTTAGGATAGACACGTCTCTTTATTTATCACAATGACAGAATTTACTGACAAGACCTTTTAAATATAAATACATCTTACGCTATGCTCTATAAAAAGTTCGACCATGTAAAGTTATAATAAAATTATCAAATCTTAATACTTTTGCTATCTGAGGTGTTAGTTAGATTAATTGTAAAATAACTATAATACGTCCAAGGATGGTATGGAACCCTCGGTGCACGAGTTCGACTCGCACTTGACCGGTATTTTTTTTTAAATCTGCCACCTGTTGCACCTGTTCACAACTTTAAATATAATCTAAAATAATATTATAATAGGTATAATACTGAATTTGTATGTTTAATAATAATTAATTTATTTTATTTTAATATTTACACAATTAATTCATATAAATAATGCAGATGATTAATTATATTTATTTTGTAGGCAAAAGACGCACCCAGTATTTTTGCGCAACGGCTTCTAATTTTTAAAGCCATGTTAATGTCCGATTTTAGCATAACACCTGTTTAATTTTTATATGAATATTTACATATTTAAGTTGGTACTATCTATGCCGATGAATTATAGCTTTATAATATACATTCGACATGTCCAAGAATTTTAAAAGAACCCGTTTTGTAACAACGGGGGGCGGTGCTTACGAGGCAATTAAATTGTTATTTTTACTGAGAACTGCGTTTTAATTGGTATAATGGATTATTGTAGAATACTGTCCACGTTTGTACTATATTTTATGGCATGCTTGAAGCGCACCATTCATTTAAACCATCGATATACTATACCAACTAGATTTGCTGTCACGAACAAAATGACATCGAAAATGTGGTCGCGGTTACAACTATACACGTACACGCAAAACAATAATATGTTCATATAAAAAGATAACTTACATACTATAAAATAAGGTTCAATAATAATTGCAGACAATTGAGCGACAGCCGTCTCCGTAGCTCTTATTTTCGTGACCACTTTTCGGGTCGTGACAGCAAATCTAGTTGGTATAGTATATCGATGATTTAAACAGGTGCCTATTAGATGCACATATCTTGAAACACCTACATATGTCGCCGAGTATTAACTCTCAGCAGGCCGATACATACACTCGATCTTTGTTTAAAGCAGTATAATAATACCGTTATTTAGCTCATACATAAAAAACCCTTACCCTGTATCCAAGAAAAGTAAACAAATTGTATGTATCTAATAAAAGCCGGTCAGTCATTTAGTTGTAACCATAAATAATTCAATATTTTGAATCGAGAGCACGAACACCGCCGCCTTTTGTTAGAAAAAAAAACAAAATTTGTTTATATTAGTTCGCGCCTTTTTCAAGTGTCACTTTGCTCTTCCCGCCACTCGGAGCTCAATGGATCAACAACGATATCGTATATCAAACGCGCTCCGGAATTTTTACAGTCAAAGCTGCCATTGTCCGCTATCTTTTTAATTGAATGCTTTTTTTAATGTTTTCGGCACTTTTTAAAAATCTATTAACACTCAGTAGTCGTCGTAAAGTGTCGTTAATTCTCGTCTGACAAAAGACTTCAAACGGTTTAATAGTCCGGGGATGGACATTCCATATGGCACAAAATACTTGTCACATTTTTAGTTTAATGTTCCGGGCGATTTGTGTTTGAAATGCGCGCCCTCTGTGATTTTTATGTAACTTCTTAAGTATTTTTATAAGAACGATGAATGTAGGCAACTAACAAAAAGGTAAGCGATTTTGCAGATTAAAATTTACCCTTAACATCCCTTTAATAGCTGCATAATTCCTTTGGTACTTAGTTTGTGATTTCAGATTACCAGGCCAGGCCAGACTCACACAAAGGGATACGGGATAGCGGGGTTTCAATCGGTAGATGCATGGTAGGTGTCCGAAATAACTCACACTGTTAGCTATATGGCGGTGAAGGTATCCATGAGGATATTCCTACGACAAATGAAAAGCAATCTCAATTTCAGGGCTGCGCGGTAAGAATCTCCTTGGATGGCGAAATAACACATGAGACATGGTCTTAAAAGGCCCTGGCGATGCACCAATCTTTCCACTACAGCAATAAACACCTCAGCATCAGATATTCCGTCGCAAATCAGCAATGAGTAAACAAGGCTTTGTTCCAATGTGAAGGGCACTGTAATTACCGGACACAAGAGACTTAATAGTCAATGTTTTTAGGTGTCGAACACCAGTGCAACGTAAATAACGGCCAATTGGCTGATAATTGTCGCGTGAATATCAGGCGATGACTCTCCGGTCAGTCTATAACGAGCAATTGGCAGAAACATGTCTCGTGATCATCAGGTGATGACTCCCCGGTCAGTCTTGTGACACTACACGCAACTGTTAAAAATCGGCCCTTATTAGGTTAACTAGTGAAATTTTATACAAAACAATTAGTAGTATAATAATTCAAATTATATTCAAGAAACCGGGCTTGTAACATGTTTAATTGAAATTTATTATACCCTTCTCTGTTTCTTTGTTTATAATAGGTTGATATTTTTGTAACATGGCTATAGTTTTTAATTTATTTATAAGGGTCAGGAAACGGCAGAAAAATAAATATCGGAACACTACTTTCTTAAACTTGATTAGATTAAAGAAAAACTTTTCTGGTTTTGGTGTTTGTTCAATCAGCTAAGCTTCTAAGGGAAACTAAAGTAAAGCCTTAGATCATATAAAAGAAATGTATTCTATAGTCTAAGAGTAAAGCATGCTCGTAAAGTTATGAAAACTGAATTTGAAGCTCAGTAACACTTTTCATCACATCAAAGGTGAAAAGAGAATACCTACCTACTTAATCGTTACTTATTAGCAGATCGGATACTATATTGGATTTAGAGCAGGAGTGACTAATGAAGTCACCGAGATTTAACTCATAACGAATCCCAGAAATGGTTATATTGTTAAGTAGTCCACTCTCATTTTGTGTAAAAGATCAGTTTGTCAAACAATTTGAGAGAAATGTTGTCTTTTATTAACGCGAATACTACACACATTGTAATAAAACTACTCTTACGGAATATAATTATCGTGGTTTATTTTAGGTTTTACTCTCCCGACGTTTCGAATGCTTTGCAGCACCCATAGTCACGGACGGTCTAAAACGCGATATATTCCGTAAGAGTAGTTTTATTACAATTTGTAGTACTTTTTTATTCAATCTAAGTGCTCGACGGCAGTCCCACCTGATGGAAAACGGCGACGCCGTCGAGGATGGTAAAGCACACTAACTTAGCCTATTCACACTAGCCTTGAAGACTTCCACATTGTAATCGGGAGCAGGAAACTATTCCAGTCCTTATCTATCCTCATTATAAGAGTACTAAGTATATGCTGTGCTTTTTTATACATAAGGTCTGTACTTAGACTGTAGTGCATGTGGCGAAATGGAACAGAGTAGATTTGTATCTTTCTATGGAGACAAAGTTTGAAATCAAACTACTTTTACGGATTATATCGCGGTTTATTTTAGATTCGTGCGGCTATTGAAATCAAAAAAGATCCTAATTTCAATAGTGAAGATGGTTGGGTGTTACCACCGGCTTGGGATCCTGTGATAAATATAATTAAATCCAATATCAAGCAAAGCACTGCACGGCCTCAAGATACTGTAAGCTGTTACTGCGTAGTTCGGACCAACAATAATAACTAAGAAGATCTGAGGGTACACCGGCATAATTGTGACATAAGGACGTTCAACATCTCAGTCCTCCCGTGACCATGGGTGCTGCCAAAGCATTCGAAACGTCGGGATAGTAAAATCTAAAATAAACCGCGATATAATCCGTAAAAGTAGTTTGATTTCAAAGTGTAATATTCGCGTAAGTAAAAGACACCATTATGAGATAAAGTTTGCAAAAGACGAGCATTTCGAATGATTTGAGATTACTAAGAATCTGCTAGGGTGGGTAGGAATCACTCGTCAGGAGTCCGGGTTAGAATAGCACCCTCCCTTCTCCTCCCGTTGGCTGTCCGCAAAAGGCGACAAAGGGAAAACAAGAAGACGGGCAGCAGCGTCTTTCTATTAGATTATCTACCACCTATACTGCGATCCCCACGACGCCTGCTAAGCGTGGGGATTATGGCAACCCCTCCCCTCTAAGGGAGAGGCGTGGACGTCTTTATGCTGTTGCTGAAGAATCTGCTATCCTTTTCATAAGGTTCTTAGTGATTATATATCTGCAATCAACATGGCAATTCGTTTTATTATCTAGAGTTGAGGTTTTATAAGCCGAATAACCAACCGCCTTGTTTATTTATAATTTCATAAGTTCGTATACGACAATATCGGCACGTGTTAGATCCCAGCGAGTCTCCGGTCTCCACACACGGCTCTGTGAAACAATGAGCCCTCAGTGGCAAGACAAGGGCACAATGGCCACGCTCCGACCGCGCATAAGAACTCTTTGTTTGATGGCCGAAGGGTTCCGTAGAGTGCATAATTTATGTGGTTATTGAGTGTTATATACTTATATATCTAAGTATATTCTTAAAGTTTTATATGTTTACATTGAAGTTTTTAGCAAGACGTCGCGTCGTGCCTATTGACAGCTGAATTGCACTGCCGCTCGTCGCACGAGATATTATGTTAAGTCCGAGTTGTTAAGAGTCCTGGGTCGGATAATTTCTCCAGCTATAGTTATGTTAACTAGTAGCTGCTTGGCGGCAGAATATCTGACACTGCGGTGGCTGCCTAGAGGGACTGTCTAGTATAATTTTTACTAGGATCTACTACTAAAAGTGGCTAGGTACTAATATACACAGCAAACAGAGCCTTTAAAGTTTTATTTTACCAAGTTGTCATGAGTAGCAGGGGGTGGTTGGTCAGTTAGCAAGATCTTATAAAGTAAAACGGTTTTATCAACTGGTAGCATTTGTTTCCCCCCTTAGGAGGATGCGTATGTTCATCAGTGAAAGTCTTCCGGCTGCTGATGATGAAAGAATTATGGTTGTGTGTGTGAAGTATAAGTATAAGTCAAAGTCAAAAATTGTTTATATTCAAATACTTTTGAAAGTTCATGTTTTTTTTTAAAAAAGCTACCACGGGGTCACAATGCGGCCTCAGCTGAGAAGATCCGGCAAGAAACTCAGCGGGCTTGTCATATAAGCAACATTTAACAGGGGTCCTAGTACTCATAGTTAGGGCAGGTTTAAGTATTGACTTCGAGGAGGACGGCGGCGGGGTTGCAACCCCCGTAACCGTGAGCACCGTGTCTGGTTCCCGGGGGGCTACAATGCGGTGGGCTCAAAGGCAAGGCGCTGAGGAGCCCCTGGTGCAGATCCCACCGGAAAACCCTGGGGACCCTTCTCGTGTACCGATGTGACAGCCACGAGGGTTTTAGTGGGTAAGAATCTCACATACCCCGGTCGAGCCCCATAGCTCCCGGGGACATTTAAGGGTAACCCGCAAAAAAAATGTAGACTTAAGTATCAGTATTAGACTTACCTGCTACCAATCAGTTTAAGACCAATTGCCTTGTGTATATTAGGTACTAGGTTATTAAGAAAGTTAAGTTAAACATTTTCAAGATTGATATGGATCTCTAATACCCAGTAGGCTGCCGACATTTGGCGTCCACGTGTCAAGCAAGAGTGTCGGATGCGTTAAAAATCTATTAATTGCGTGTTTTTTTGTTAACTGCCAAAATTTTGGTTTGTAAAAAACAAACAGATGGCTTATGCGACCGAATGAGTAATGGAAGGGTTAAAAATAACTTTTTAATTTATCGCTCAGTGTCATTTGCGATTTGCCGTTGTAATGTTGGACATTTTTAATTTGTTATCTGTGTTTTCGTCGACCATTTTACTTTTGTTAATTGTTTATACTTACAGAATAATATAATTAGTTGATATACGACAATATCGACACGTAACAGCTTAGTGGGCCAGCGCTTGCCTTGGAAACAAGGTGCGCAGGTTCGAACCCCAGCATGCACCTCTGATTTCTTCAATGAATCATGTGCGCATCGTCTTTGTGCGATTGTTACTAGCTTTCGGCAAAGGAAAACATCGCACATTCTGAGAAAGCCTAACTAGCTTTTGAATGCCGTGTGAAGTCCGCCAACCCGCACTTGGCCAGCGTGGTGGACTATGGCCTAAGCCCCCTCATCTTGAGGGGAGGCCCGTGCCCAACAGTGGGACATAAACAAGGGCTGGTATTAATAAATTATAATTAATTTTGCGGTGCGATATGGATTTGTATACAAAGATAATTTAACTATAACTTAGAATTATAACGGCTATAGCGAGAAAAAAAATCATGATAAAACTTGTTACTTGAAGTAATAGTTCAGTAGAAACGCTTTGAGCTAAGATAATACATTTTTGGAAGAAAATATGCCTGCTCAATATAATTTTGCGGTGTTGAAAATCTCGGTAAGTATAGGGTAAAAGTGGGATAGTTGCCACACTTTTTAAAATCACTTTATATTTCTCAGTGAAAAAAGCAAAATTCTTTATTTGTAATAAGTACCTACCCGTACTTTGGTTTATTAGCTTCAAGCTTATGAAAGGAAAAACCATCGTCTTTGATATTTCCAGAGTATTGGCGATTTTTGCGGACCTCTAAATTTTGGGGCATCTATCCCATATAGGGGATAATTGCCTAATCTATGTAAATTACGTTTAGGATAGATGCCCCGCTGAAAAAGAGGCCATCTATCCTGCAAAAACTTTGATTTCACCTTACCCTTCCATGCAATCGCACAGAGACATGCAACACGGTCAACTTAGTGGTAGTTGTAGAGTCTCTCGAAAGATAAATAAAATAACATGTGATCATCCGCCAAACTAGAGAAATTACAAACGAGGCAACTATACCCCTGGGGCAACTATCCCACTTTTCCCCTATCAAAATGACTAAGACCATTGAGCTAAATGTAGTTCATATTACTTCAATGACAGACTAGTTTTTTTTTTTTTGATATTTACTGATAAATAACCCGTGGGGTGTCCGGGTATAACACCCTCCCATCTCCTCCCGTTGGATATCCGTAAGGCGACTAATTGAAAACATGTTTTCACTGCTGCCAGGTCTTCTTGAAGACCGGGCAGCAGCGTCTTTCTATTGGATTATCTACCACCTACACTGTGATCCGCAAGACTGCCAAGCGTGGGGATAATAGCAATCCCTCCCTTCTAAGTGTATTCTTCAGCAGTGGACGACTCTCTGAGGAATATAATAATCTTTTTATTATTATAAAATGAAGAAATAGACTCAATCTTCTTCCACGATCTATCGGATAGCGGCCAGGGTCTCTAACCACTAGACCAACAGGCCCGTCAAATTGCATCAAAGAATCTATTTATTTTTAAACAGAAATCATTACCGGATATAAATAAAAAAAAAAACAACTGCACATCTTAACAGACACGTTCAAACGTCATACGATACCTCAGATCCTGTTTGTCAAACATTTTAAAAAATCTACCGTTTAACGGAACGGAATTGTGTCAAAAAATTGATTTATTTTAGCCAATACATTATTCAAAATAATATTTAAGAACGCTATTTAAAAAGCTACGGAATGTCATGTTAACTACTAATTAACCTAACTAATACGCTGGTAGCAACGGAATGTGGCATGTTGGATGCCAAACATCGTTATTTTTTTATCTGTGCACTGGAAGGATACAAGAAAGAAAGAGATATGTACGACCATGGATGGATAAAAAATGGAAATCTGTTTTGTAATAAAAAATTGTAAAACTGCAAATTATTAGTGCATCAATTTCCTTTGTCTCATTTCTTAGTATACCCTAACAGCTTTTCGTTTATTAATTTTATCTATACATATAAAACCACCTGTTATGACTGACTGACTGACTGGTTCATCAACGCACAGGCTAAAGCGCTGAACCTAGAAAGCTGAAATTTGGACAGTAGGTTCTTTTTATGACGTAAGCATCCACTAAGAAAGGGTTTTTGAAAATTCGACTCCTAAAGGGGTTAAATGGGGTGTTTTATTTTGTATGAAACTTTTTACTTTATATTTCGATTGACTTGAAATACAAAGATTCTCTAAATAAAATAAATCAATACGTGTTTCGCGAATTTTCAAAAACAACCTTTGGGGGTGCGTTAGGGGTTGGTAAACCTTGTAAAAACAAATAGCGGGCGAAGCCGCAAGAAATTGCTAGTTTTATATAATTCACTATCGACCTACCCGGCTTCATACAGGTGTATGTCGCACACATATTTTTTTTTTAAATACATATATAAATCCTCAGTGAATAAATCTAACTAATGGGTGAAAACCGCTTAAAAATCCGTTGTCTGGTTTAGGATAAGTTAGCAGACAGTCAAACAAACACGGAAAAGAATATTATTTATTTTATTTACTTACTTATACGCACCTAAATAAAAGTAAGTAACATAAAGTGGGACATAAACAAGGGCTGGTATTATATATAAATAAATTCTCATGTATACTGATAACTATAGAAGTACCAGATGGCATATTTACCTGTATTATGCGAAATAAAAAAAAGCAGCCAGTGTTACACGGGCTAAATACTTTCGCCTAAACAAAATCGAACGACATACATTTTGCACTGTACCAAAAAAAAAAACAATCCAGATCACCAGATAAGTGAGCAGAAAGGTGCACATCTGAGCATCATCAATGCCCAAAATCGTCATGAAACATAAAACCCATTGTGGAGCATCACTTCCTTTGATCCCGGCGTGATAATGGACATGGGGCGTGCCCCATAAGTATTTTTATTAAGTAGCTCTTTTCACGGCAATTGTGTACCGACAATATGGGGATTGTATGGGATTAAGAGCCCTTCGGCATTGTGTCCTGAAGGACCATTGACGCTTCAAGTGTAGTATAAACTTTAATTTCGACTCGGATAAGCGGAAATATTTGGTTTTTACTTGCATTTAGACTGTTGAGGAGTCACTGTGTTGGAGCTGAGGGCTTATCGTTTATTTAACTTACTAAAACAACCGTTAAGGTGTTTAATGACTAAGGTCCAATATCAACAACGAAAAAAAGCGGAGGAGTTTGTTTTGTACCGAATTGCTTAGATACGAGCAATAGCTGTGGTAGAACTCGGACTCTACCAAGTTTCAATCACAATAATCTAAAACATTACTCTCCCTGTCCATCCTGCGACAGTGCGTAAAGATTCGAAATAGTATATGTAGATAAGTAAGTCACTAAAATAAAAGCTTACCTGTCTGATACATCGGTGCCCGTGTCGGGTCTCGGTCTTTTCGCCTGTAAGAAAAAAAAAGTAGTTAAAACAATGATTGTAGTAATTGTAAATTTAGGATTCCTTGAGATGTTTAGAATATATTTAAAAAAAAATAAGGAAGTACCGTTCATTCAAACCAGATATAAATAAAAACACACCCATTCGTTTGGTAATTTCTGTATTGGGTAAAAGTGGGATAGTTGCCACACTTTTTGAAATTACTTTATAATCTTTACCTTGGTTTATTCTTATCTATCTTCAAATTTATGAAAGAAAAAACCATTATCTTTGATATTTCCAGAATATTGGCGATTTTTGCGGACCTCAAAAATTTGGGGCATCCCATATAGGGGATAATTGCCTAGTCCATGTAAATTACGTTTAGGATAGATGCCCCACTGAGAAACAGGGCATATATCCAGCAAAAACATTAATTTCACCTTGCCTTTCCATGCAATAGCACAGAGACATGCAACATGTTTAACATAGTGGTAGTTGTAGAGAGTCTCGAAAGACAAATAAAATAACATGTGATTCATCAGCCAAACTAGAGAAATTACAATCGAGACAACTGTCCTGGTTTTATCCTACCCTAGTCATCATAGTCATAACCGGAAGACGTCCACTGCTGAACATAGTTGTCCCCCTGGCACGTTACAATGAACGACAATTGGCTATCGTTGTTTTTATGCCATAATCCCCATGCTTGGAAGGCGTCTTGAGGTTCGCAATATATGTAGTGGTAGAATTAAAAACATAAAATGCTGCTGCCCGTCCTCTGGTTTTACTTTAGTCGCCTTACAATACCCAAAGGGAGGAAATGGGATGGAAAATCTTAAGTATCTTTAGGTTTACACTTGCCATATAAGTTTTTTTTTAATATAGGCTATGCCACTCCCACAACAAAGGTAAATCTAACGACACATCATAAGTCAAAAGCCATCGAGTCGTTGTCTTAAATAGACTTACATACATACATACATAAAATCATAGCCTTCCTTCTTGGACAGTCGAGCAAAAAACCACTTCATGGTGAAATATAAAAATTTAAGTCGGTGTCAGCCAGAACGTGCTGTTGATTACATGCAGTGCACCAAGTTTTACTTAAGTCTAACATGCGAGTAAGCCAAAAAAGCGGATATAATAAGCGCATTATAAATAAAAGCAAGGATAAGAATTTAACATATTCTCTGTTACTCTATATAAATAAATAGAGATAATAATTTATTTGATTCAGTGTACTCAATATTAAAACATTATATTTTAACAATAATCATTTAGTCCATCACAGTCCACGAACAATTACAGCCTTAGATATTTTTACAGCCGGACCAAAAAATAAGCTTCTCCATGTAGCGGTTATAATAATAATAAAACCAAAAGTCAAATATAATTTATTTTAAATAGGCTCAGATAGCACTTTTGAAAGGTCATGTTATTTTTTTAAAAAAGCTACCACCGGATCACAACGCGGCCTCACCTGAGAAGATCCGGCAAGAAACTCAGCGGGCTTGTAATTTTTTTTAAACAGTGTGTCATGTTACAATTAGATCAGAGCGACAGTGTGTCTTGCCGTTCAAAAGATCAAATAGGAGAGAAAAAAAATACTACGAAAGTACAACCAACTATAAGGCCAAAGGGATAGTAGTAATCCCTTCGTATCATAGGATCCAATCCTGCGAGGAGCAACGATAGTTCTTCGTTACTTTCGTAGGATAATGCAAGCCGATCGCCTGATTGTCTAGAAAGTGAGATCTGGTGAAAAAATGGTCACTGTGGCCGTCGTGGTGGCTGCATGCAACGGTTACCGACATTAATCAGCATTTACTTTAAACAGTTACTGCTGTCTGTGTTTTGATTCAATATGGAAAATAATTTGGTTATTCGGTCTGGGCGCAACAGTTTCATGTTGTTACTTTGAAATAGATATCTATTTTTTAATAATAATAATAATAAATACACTTTATTGTACACCAAAAGTTACATGTAAATTGAACAATACGTACATATATATATATTTTACATACATATATATATATTTTATTGTACATGTATATTTTTTATACTTTTATGCTGAGTGGTTAGCCTCATTTGCCGGAAATGGACGTACTTACACGTTTTATTATTATTTTATGTTTTTTCTAAGTTTTTCCGGCGAATAAATATTCTTTATTTTTCATTATTCTTTACTTTTTCAATATTTAAGCACGTTTTTTCAACTTTTTCAATAAATATTTATTAAAATTACCCTCCATCTAAACAAACTCAACTAGTTTTGAAATTAATTTTATAGCTCTTCTTATCAACAACAGGGATCGATTCTATATACTTTGAATGGTAATTTTTTCACAAATTAATTTTATTATTGCTTTAATGAGCGTCATTAAAATAGTCTCTGTTAGGTAGAGTATCTTTAATGCTCTGTCTTTAATCTCTATTGCGTGGGTTATTGTAGGTGGTAGTCAATTCCTTTGGAGTCACTGGACGATTAGGATGAGGGCCGGTAGGACGTCCATTAAGTACGGCGGCGACACCGAGGAGGACGACGGCGGGGTTACGACCCCCATTCCCGTGTGCACCGTGTCTGGTTCCCGGGGGCTATAATGCGCCCTCCGGCGGCGGGCTCAATGACAAGCCAATGAAGGGCTGGCTCTTAGTGCAGATCCCGGAGAGCCCTGGTGTCCCCTCTCATGTGCTGATGCGACAGCCACGGGGGTTTTAGTGGGTAAGAATCTCACAATCCCACATACCCCGGTCGAGCACCACAGCTCCCGGGGATCTCTTGCAGATTTCCCCGCGTCAAAAAAAAAGGGGTAGACAATTCCTTCGGAGTCGCTTGACGTCCGGGATGTGGGCCCTAGGACGTCCATTGGTACGGTGGCGACTCCGAGGAGGACGACGGCGGAGTTTCGACCCCCGTGCCTGTGAGGCACCATGTCTGGTTTCCGGGGGTTATAATGCGCCCCCTGGCGGTGGTCTTAAAGGCAAGGCACTGAAGGGCTCTTGATGCGGATCCCACCGGAGAGCCCTGGTGTCCCCTCTCATGTGCTGATGCGACAGCCGCGGGGGTTTTAGTGGGTAAGAATCCCACATACCCCGGTTGACCCTACAGGTCCCGGGGACATTTAAAAGGTTTCCCCGCAAAAAAAAGGTTGTAGGTAAACCCCCTGTGCAAGAGATCGTATGGGTTACTGTCAGATATTCTGCCGCATAGCCATTGTAGACTATCTATCTATTGTAGAGTATCTGCCGGTCCCAATATCCTAACTGTGAGTTAAAATCATCAATCAAGTCATCGATATCCCGCGATAAACCTCCGAAATGGAGCGATAACTAAAACCCTGACATACTGTCATTTGAACAACCAATAGTAGGCTGCTAATATGTTATTATTGAAACGGAAATATGTCTTTATAGCTATCGATGGTAACTATTTTAACTTATAGTAAGGGATCGATAGAATATTGGGACTGGCAGTAAATATATCACGCTTACAATTAGGCGAAGGCCTTGCTTGTCCCGTCAGTACATCGAGTATAAAAAACTCGGTTTAAGTTAAACCACAGCTCCCGGTCATACTCGTAACTCACGAACCTAACTACCAATCAAATAACGGTGTAGACTTAACCAAAAGATTACAGATAAACTAACAGTTATAAATAATAAAACTCCTAAACGTCGCCTCGACAGATCAAGATTAAACTTAACAACATTAATAAAATTGAAACAAATAGGGTGAGCGGACTTGTTATCGGTACGTGACAATTATTAGTTTTCTGTAAAGTTAAATTTATTTACATACTTACACTTATGTATTTTTATCCGACAGCGTAAGAAATAGGGTTAAGTTTTATTATATATTTTATGATTGTCTATTTTTTCGTTACGGCCTGCAGCCAAAATGGCGTAAAGTTGCCATAATTGTTACTCTTCTTATTTGTATTATAAACAGTTCTAATCCCACAACTATTTATTGTACTATTAGATACTCGTGTCGTCATTAGTTTGAATTAAAAAAAACTAATAAATCTATATATCCATATAATTAGCATTTATATCACCAGGCAGGTTAGTGGTGTGACTCAACTCGCCAAGCCTTGTCAGGTGGGTTGTCTCCTCCTCCTCTCCTCGACATTTACCTGGGATATGTGTATCAAAATTTCTGGGGTATGTCTGTCTAAGTAAGTGGTAAATCTTACGATTTTTATACGTAAGTAGTCACACTAAGTGAAAATCACATTGGCCAAGACCGACTTATCCATTTGCTCATCGTGGTGTATACGTTAATTAAACTAAGGTTAAAATGAAATTTTGCGAAAATTGAAAATTTGAGAGTTAACAGAAATGATTTTTTTTCTTTCGTTTTGGGTATTGACTTGAGGAGTAAGATATTCGCTTGATGGTAAGCATTACCCCAGCCCATAAACAGTTGCTTTGCAATGCCGCTCGACGCACTTCAGTCATTTAATTATCAATTCTCTTGAGCATAGTAAAATATAAAGAAAATCCTTTTATTGGCTGTATTTACAAGTAGTCTACAAATTGTACTTTTTATTCTAAGAGCTGTGGATTTTTGTTTGAATAAATAAAATAAAATAAATAAATAGTACAGTAGTGGAATCGGCGATTAAAATATAAAATCTGTTAAGGAGCTACGAAATGCTACTGCTACTTGGCGGCAGAATATCAATCAATCAGACGGTAGCAACACAGACAGACTTATAAAGGTGCCAAAGTGAAAATTATAATACTTACTTCTCTTTTTTCGGTCTGGGTTAAACATGAACTATATATTAATTTAATGATTTTGGTTAAGACCATAACTCAGCAAGCTCAAGAAAGCAGTCGCAGTCTTGAACCTGGACCCGGAGTCAGCATGGACTAAACAGTAGTTCCTCAGGCATCAGTTCTTTATATGACGGTTCGATATTCAGTACCTATCCGATGACATATAAAAATAATAGAAGCAGACTACTAGTTATTGGCCCTCTCACCTTATGGAAAAAAACTGGGCGCCATCGCGTCTCCATGATATACGAACTTGACAAGCTCTGTAAAGCTACAGGGCAAGGAATAGGACTGGTGACTTCACGTATCTATCTCTTAAATTATGCCAGCCTGGTTGTTATGTATCAACATTATGCATTTTAATTTTATAAACAGTTCAATGATAATCTAAAATAAAACTTTCTTAGAAATTTAGTAAATCTACGGTATAATGTATCTTTTATAGATAGTATGAAGATTTGCATAACCAAACATAAACATTTAATCACACCATTTCCCTTAAGGATGGCAGAAGCGCTACAACCACGGTTCGTAAGCATTTTAGGTTCCATGTTATAGAGTTTTGCACTAAGATTTTCCATGAAGTAGAAAATATCTTGGAATGAAATAAAATTTAACGATTGGTCAGTTGGCACCATCCAACAATACAACAATCATAAGTTTTGGGTGAAATGACTTCTCATTCGCGATAGAGACACCACTCCTACATGGTCTATACTAATCAGCTAGGTACCTAGTTCCATCAATTTATATCATGTCTGGTGGTGGTACCATCATCTACCCTCATCTTAACGCCACTCGAGTACCAGGACCACAGCGTTCACGAGGAGGTATCGTGTGAGAAAGGGCGTAAATCAACGGGCGCATTCCGCTCGAGGTGTGAGGCCGGCCGATCTTCCGATAGCGCGGGCTAATTTATACGTTTTACGCGGCGACAACGCGCCTGATCCCGGACCGTTTGTACTACAGGCTGTGTAAAGATTGATGTTATTTGTTAATACGTTATTTTTAGTTTTATTACTCTTTGCGACAGTTTTAGTAAGCTTGTAGTTCCATGCGTTTGAATTTAATAGTAATGTAGGGTGTGATTCTTTACGAAAGTGGGTTCCGCTTCATTTAGTAGAAGGAAGACGATATGTAGGTAGAAGGAACAGATATATTTTTTAAGTTGGGCTATTTTTACAATACATTTTTGTAGCCGATTTTATTAATGAAAACTAAATTCATTTTAATCTATATCTAATAGCGTGGGGTATTTGGGTAATAATATCACCCACCCATTTTTTCCCGTTGGGCGTCGTACGAGGCGAAGTTCTCTTATTGAATATTATTTTGACTATGACTGATAGAACACATCTAGACAAATTTTAACTTCCATCTAAAAACGAGGGGTGTTATACAAAGTTTGCTGCCTATGTTTATTTGTTTATATTGTCGGTCTGTGTTATAGAAGTTCTCTCTCAAATCCGTCCACTCGTTAGGACGGAATTGAGTGCGGCTTTTTTAGAGCTGGTTATTAAGATGGTGGCTATGTTTACTGACATATGTTTAGCAGTTTCGTTTCGTTTTTTTAGTTCTAGTGTACACAGGGAAATTATAGATCTAGTATATTATGAAAATTAGATGATAACACATAGAGTTTGGACTTGTTGGATTGGTGATTGGGTTTGATGATGACGCTACAGCTGCACAAAATATATCATCTAAAGAGCAACACGCATACACACAAACACACACACACACGCAGACACACACATACACACACATATACTGTGGAATATTAGATTACGCAGAAGTCTTGGTTTGGGTTTCTTTTCTTTCTTTATTTTTTCTGATAGATGGTGGCCACTCTCTTTACTTTGAAACTCCTGCTCTTCAAGCGGGAGAGATGGGAGTGACTGAAAATCAGCGCTGCTAGTGATCTCGATCGCTAGCAGTACAAGCTGAGTCACTGCCCTTTGCCACGACCGTTTATTATTAAGATACCTTGTTTATGTTTTAATTATTTTTTTATGTTCAATTTGTAAGGCAATAAAAGTTCTTTTATTTATTTATTTATTTATGATAGGACATAAAGGTGGTCACAGGAACTCTGCTCCATTAAACGTAGACCCATCGAATATTGGACTTGTTAGTTAAGTCTTGATAAGTAGTTGGGACCTACACAGATGGTGATCAAAAACTGATGATAAAGCAGGAAAGTTATAACAGGAACTCAGCTTTTTGAATTACTTTTTTTAACTTCGTTTTCTGATCCGATGGTTTTAAATTTTCAATTTCATCATCATCATCAGCCGAAAGACGTCAATTGCTGAACAAAGATGTCCCCCTTAGAAGGGTGGTGTTGTCATAATCCCCACGCTTGACAGACGGCTTGGGGTTCGCAGTATAGGTGGTAGGTAATACAATAGAAAGACGCTGCTGCCCGTTTTCCCTTAGTCGCCTCTTACGAACACTCAACGGGAGGAGATGGGTGGGTACTATTCTATTTTTAAATTTAAAAATGATTAAACATTTTTTTTGTAACATGCTGTATTCTAAATCGACATGAGGACAAAACGCTTCTTTATTTAAACGTAATGCGTTTATTGTTTTATCTTACTTTATATTTACGAGCGGGTACCTCGCGCCGGCTCGCTCCCGTCCCGTGGGGTATAAATTATAAAATTTATCGCCCAACCATTTTATGTTTATCTTTGATAATAACATGTGATATTGGACCGATTATTAATAAGGTCCTTTAGTTCTCCGAGTCGTCGCGTGAAGTGTCAATTTTATTGTGATTTATATAAAACTATTTATTGTTTTCTTTTTTAAAATGAAACTTCATAGCTTGTTTTAAAGGCAAAATTATTATCAAATAAAAATAATCATTAAGAAAGGGTATTTTTAAACTGATGTTTTTTAATCATTAACGGAACGTGAAATGTAGAGTTTGCACAAATGTTATGTGAATTTATTATTAGGACAAAAATAGTAATAAACACACATTGAACACATATCATCACATTATATTAAAATGTGAATAGTAGTACTTCTGCTCATCGCATCAGATGATATAATCGTGATGGCATTTAATTAATTCAAATCAGTAACAATTTCAATCAGATCTTTCGATTTTAATTTAATTCAAAGGGACATTCCAAGAATTTTCTCAATTTGTAAGCTTGTTTTTGGTTACATAAACAAAACGGAGTTAAGACCAATCGATATAAAGCGCGGGAACTTACAAGTTGTATCGAGAGAGACATCTCGGTCGATAAATCGCACCGTGTTCAGCTATCAAGCCGGACAAATTTGTTTTTATTGCTGTTATCTCTGGGTGGCTTTATGTTTTCGAATACTTTGCCTTATATTATTTTTTGTTTCCACTCTCTTCGTGTTTTATGTGAGCCTAGTCTAGATAATTATATTTGTATGACGCCTGTAATCTTTTGTTATTAGATTTAACTTAGGTTAGAAATACTTTATGCGAAATTTTACTGTTGTATTATTTTCGCGAGAAAAAGGAACATTGCTATAAGCTGCGTATATCTGCGTCACTTTCCTAGGGAAAAGTTTCATTATTTTAACACTGCCATAAAAGCTGATGGTAGGGTCGTAGTTTTATCCCGGAAAATACATATATGCACGTATTCACTTTTAATAAAACACATGACCGTATTTGATTTATTATTGGAGATCTAGTCTATTCAAATAATTTCAAGATATATTAATAGAAACATTAGACACATTACTATAAGTAGGTAGATATCCATTACAGATCAAGTTTTACCGCGAATACATTAGCATAAAGAACTAATCATCCGCGCAATTAGGCATTGTTGGACGCTATCTCCACCGCATACCGAAATTAAACGATCAACCATCGTGTAAGCGAACACCAACATCAAGTTATGACAGCCTGGTATCAAATCCCTAACGACTCTCTGTCCCGTAGGTAGAGCCAGTGCGTTACGAGTATTTAATGGTCACCATGAATGGGGTAACATGAGATGTGACGCCTCACCATACCGTACCACTTGGAAAACATAAACAGTTTTGTGCATGAAGAACAATAAAATTTGGATTTAGTTACGGTGAACAGATAAGGCGATCGGTGTTAATTAATCATGGCGGTTCTTACATATTAACAATACCTACCATATTGGATCACAGGATTCAGGGGCAAAAACCATAGCAATAGGTAAATAAATTTCATAGAGGTAACTTTGATAAGCAATGTAGATAAAAAGATTTCTTGCAATTTGTTTTGGCCAAGTTTCAGCAAAAATAACTTGTAAGAATAAAATAATGTAATATGTACCTGTATTTAATAAAATAAATATAATATATTGAGGTAATATTTCACAATACACGTTCTACGCTTCAGGAAGCCCTAATGCAACCACGTTTGTATCGGAAATCCAAATTATTTATAAACTAAGAGGAAACAAAAATATGTATTTAGAAAATGCTGTAAAACGTAAGCTTTTGCAAATAAAAGCAGGCAAGGATTGGTGCTGAACGTGCAAATAAATATAACCCATTCAAAAACACTAAAAAATACAGTGCATTGGTGAGCGGATATAGCATTAATAATTCGTGATCTTTAACGAGTCAATCATACAGGCTTAGGTTGTATATTATTGTGTAGTGCAAGAGTTTAAATATTATGAGGGCTTCCACATATTTTTTTTTTTTAAGTGGATTCAATAATATTGACCGTTTTAATAAACGCCATCTGTTATTCAAAAATGGAAGCTCTCACGTTTCGTATGTGTTTATCTATTGCGACTACCAGTAGGTATTCATACTTTCTGACCTTTGGCTCGGCGTGGTCCAAACTGCATCGCGGGGAGGCGCCCCCGCCGAGGTAGCTACACGGCATCAGGGTCACCATCCTCTACCCGCGAGGAACATCGCACTCACACAATGTCACTTTGACAGTTCTTTTGGCGGGAAATAGTTTCTTAGCAGCCATTTTGCGTTTATCGTATTGTTTTTGAGCGGCACACAATATCTTTTAGCGTTGTTTTGTGGAGTTGTTCACTATCCATAGTTTTTTTGACCTATGAAACAATTGATATTTGTCATATGTGTCATAATTTCAAAGATTTCAAGTTAAGATTACAACATTATTCCTTTCAGCTCAATTTCAGTTTGTCGCGATTATGAGAAATTTGCTAAATAGCAAAAAAGATTTTAAGATCTCGATTATATTATTTAATAACTCTGTTTATTTCCTACTAAAACGAGTCATCACAAGAGATCTAGGGTTAACAATTCTCATTCGATTATTCGTTACTCTGGAAGCTAACGTAAATTGGTCAAATCGAGTGACGCTGTGCTCTTTTGTCCACAAGCGCTACTCAGGTTAAGATTAAATTAAATTTGTAGCCGTAACTTTTTTTTACTACTTATAAGCTAGTGCTTGACTACAGTCCCACCTGATGGAAAGCGGCGACGCAATCGAGGATGGTAAAGCACACTATTCTATTCACTCTAGTCTTGAAGACACCCACATTGTAATCGGGCGGGAAAACTCTACTGATTTCATAAAAGATAACCAATATTAGTAAGTAAAAATGTAGCTGCCCGTTAGTGTCGCTAAAACTCAGAAACGGCTTGACTGATTTGATTTTTTTTTTGTTTTGCTCGCCCTAATCCAGTGGTAGCTTAAAACAGAAAAAAAAATGGGTGAATCAAATTAAATAAAATTGGGTGGAGCTGCACCGATCAGCTAGTATCTAATATAATCTTCTCTACATATCCACACATAATAACATCTTCGACTTGCGATAGCCCTCACAAGTTTTTTGGCTTAGTGACCCCAAATCGTCAAGAACAATTATAACGCTTCGACGGTGGCTATTTATTGTGGGAGCCACTTAGTCATCGCCCTATGGTGGTCGAAATAAAAATATTATAAAAAAAAAACAAAACAAAATAAAAAAATTACACGCACGGCACGGACCACCCACGCGGGTACGTCAAACGGCCATGTTCATCAACTTGTCAAATTGAGTTTGACATAATTGTGAACGGACCTTTTTTGTATAACCTCATCTGTATTCGTTGATAATCTGTGGCTTCTGGTCATGTGGATAGATAATGAACGATACTAGTTTTATGGTCAATATCTTGGGCAAGTTCCCAGTATTTTTAAAAGATCGAAGGAGCTTAATTTGGTCGCAGTAGCCAGTTAGAACTATGTTTATCTTTCCCACCATATTGCGTATTTTATATTATTAGTAATTTCAATAATAATAAGCATAATGTCGGAATCATTAATTTTCAGAATATGAAAAGAGCTTTTATAATATTTAAATTAACCTATTGAATCTGGCTATCATCTGGCCTAGTGCATTGGACAGTAAAATATTGGCTTAAAGGCCTCGATACCAATCCATAATCAACAAAAAAAAGACAGTAAATTAAAAAAGAATAAAAATCAAACTTGGAACATCTATACGGTTAACGTTTCGTTTGAAATTGTTTCACTCCAATGCACTTAAAAAAATAATTGAATGCATAACACTTGTGTCTATTCATTCTTATAATAAAGGGATCTTAAGACCATACTATGTTAAACAAACAAGTTTTGTTCGAATGTGTGTAATGGGATTTTTACATAACCTGGTCTCCGTGCCCTCGGAGACTGGGTACATTTTGAAGGTTTCGTCCTGGACAGCACAAAAGAGGGTTCTTGTGCAAGATATCATCCGAAAAGTGTCCAATGCTGAACAATGTCCCCTTAAAATTCAAAAAATTCCTAATTCAACATTTTTATTTCAAATAGGCCTAGCACTTTTGAACGGTCAATTTTTTAAAAGCTACCACCGGGTCACACCACGGCCTCAACTGAGAAGATCCGGCTTAGAAGGGAAGGGTTTGCCCTAATCCCCACGCTTGACAGGCATCTTGGGGATCGCAGTATAGGTGGTAGGTAACCCAAAAGAAAGACGCTGCTGCCAGTCTTCTCGTGTGTTAATGAACAAAGTTCTTTAAACAAATCTTCCAAATCTTCACATTTGATAAATCTTTCTACGTCACAATTTAAAGAACATAAAATGAACGATTTTGTTGAAAGAAAATGAACGACGTTCGCCTGTGGGAGGGCCCGCCCACAGGAGAACGTGGGTACGTTTTCCACAAACTCCGGCAAAAATGTTCGAGAGGTTTTGCTTGACAACATTCAGGCCACGGCTCTTATTTATATTTACGAACAATTTTTTGTTCAAAAAGTGCCGCTGCAAATCCAGTTTTCTACTTTGTGATACAGTGTATACCAGATACAGTATATGACTATTGGTTTCTTTCATCACTACCTATCACTCTACATCAAATCAGACAATCCAATTATAGAGCCTTAGCGGAAGACGGTTGTTAGCGTAAATATAAAATAAAAAAGAGCGAGTGGCCGAACTAGCGGGGGGTTAAACAGTAGCGTGGCTTCGCCGCGTGAAACTGAACGCTAGGGTGGCCAGAGCAATAAAATATAATATTAAATACCGGTGTTGCCATGTAATATTAATATTTTATGCGGACGGGATGGGAAGTTCGTGCTACGGCGACCATGTCCGGTACTCAGAGTACGCCCAGGTGGATTTGTGTCTATAACATGCTTTTTCCTTCTCATTGGCATATATTAGGCTTGAATAACTTACACTCCATAATGACTTATCATATGATAAACTAATAAGATATCTCTCTCTACTTTTCCAAGGCTATTTAATTTCGTATAATGAAATTTAAATAAGAATTCCCAAGATTTTGTTTCAGACATTTATTTTCTCAGAAGATGCAAGACCTAAAGAGAAAAATTAAATATATAATAAGCAAACAGAGTGATATGAGTGATAGTCTATTAGCGTTGTACATAAAAATCGATGCATCCTCTACTTTTATTTGTACTAGTTTTTGGACCTGTGTAAATAAATATAAAACAATGTGTCTATGCACTAAGTGCAAAAAACACGCACACACTTATTTAAAACGACAAAATAAATAGGTATTATTTTATTTTATGGTATAACTATCTCTATGTTTATTATATATGTAAAACATATAATAAAAAAAAAAAATGGAAAATATTCTGGTAACGTGTGATATCCTTTAGTTAATTTTTACCGTTAGCAACCCACTTTCATGGCTTTTGCCTCCTCACAACAGGGGGTTAACGCTTCTAGCTTCTACAGAAAACACCAAAATGCATCACCAATACAAACTTAAGTACTAATCACATACCCCGTAAGTATGCTTTTATTTACAGTAAATTAAAGTTCAAGATAGATTGATATTTTATTTCATAGGTGCAACATTAAATTAGTTTCTTAATATAAAGGTTTACCCTGATTTTTAATTTAAATAAGTTTTATGTAGAAAGGCATACGGTCTAATTTCCGATTATATTAATTAATTTGTGTAGTAACTTTGTCGATGGTAGAGTACGATTTTGTGTGGCTGTTAGTTTTTATTACAAATAATAATAATGACCCAAGGCTGATGTTTTAATGGGGGCTAGGTAGTTTCTTAACGCTATAATCCACGTGGGGTAGACAGGTACCAGTAGCCAAGATCGTTAATCATAATTATTAGAAGGATCAGTTTTGTTGTTTGTATTTTCAGGCCATTAAACCAACTGCATTATACTTACTATTATTTTTTATGTCTTCCTGGTAAGCCGGTATGGGTTTAGACTTTCTTCGGAGTCGCTGGACGTTCGGGGACGACGGCGACTCCGAGGAGGGTGGTGGCGAAGTTGCGACCCCCGATCCCGTGAGCACCGTGACTGGTTTCCGGGGGGCTACGATGCGCCCCCATCGGCGGGCTCAAAGGCAAGAAAGGGCTTCTAGTGCAGATCCCACCGGAAAGTCCACGGGTCCGATGTGCCAATGCGACAGCCGCAGGGGTTTTAGTGGGTAAGAATCCCACATACCCCGGTCAAGACCCACAGCACCCTGGGTCTCTGTCTTTGGCGTCGAAGCTGCCAAACGAATGGACAGATTTGTACAAGCTTTTTTATTTAAAGCTGGTTTAAAAAGATTGGTTCATCATCATCATCATCACCAACTGAAAGACGTCCACTGCTAAACAAACGCCTCTTCCTTAGAAGGGAGGGGTTGCCATAATACCCACGCTTGGCAGGCGGTTTGGGGATCAAAAAGATTGGTTGTGGATTATAAATTATGAAGAAATGGGAACTAAACAACTAGCTATCAATATCGTCTGATAATTATGTGACAGTGTTTATGATAGATTCAAAATCAATTTGAAATTAACAACTTTTATCGAGAGATCCGAACGGAGACTCGTTTAGGCGGATTTACGGAGATTATAATCGATTTGGTCTAATCGATAATCATCTGATTTTATCAATCGGTATCATAAAACATGATCATATCATCTATAATACGAAATTACGCTCTAATACAAACTCAATAAATAAACAAGTAATTACCTATTTCTGAATATTTGAATACCATCATCGCAATCGGTAATCGAATAAAGAAAAATCTCTCCAACTCATTGTAACCGATTATAATCGATAAATTTATGCCTAATATCGAGAGTTCTCGATGCTATCGGCGCGCAGAACCGGTTGACGATGGGACTCTAGCTCGGTCATTTGTAGTGTAATATTGTGCGGACCGACCAACTTGAGCGTGTTTTCTGTTTTTTCTTTGTGTAGTACTTTTTTTTTGTCGTATGGCTAGTGGCCAGCTTGGTGTCAGAGTTTTCAAGCTGCCCTTAGGCCTCTGACTTACCTTAACGACTGCTGTCTAGATGACAATAGCCGCCACCGACTTTTAACGTGCCCTCCGAAGCACGGAGACGCCCAGTTCAAATGCCACTAAACGGTCACCCAGCTAATGACTGACCTTGTCTGACGTTGTTTACCCAACTGATCGCTTACCGAACAGTGGTTACAACTGGCTATGAGTACGAGCGTCTCGGGTAGGCCGCGGGTAGGAGCTTAAAACCTGAAGGGTAGCGGTTTTTTTTCGCGGGGGAATCCTTCAAAAGGTACCTGGGAGCTGTGGGGCTCGACCGGGGTATGTAGGATTCTTACCCACTAAAACCCCGGCGGTTGTCGCATCGGCACATAAGAGGGGACTATCGGGCTCTCCGGTGGGATCTCCACCAGGAGACCCTCAGTGCCATGCCTTTGAATCCGCCGCTGGGGGGCGCATTATAGTCCTCCAGGAACCAGACACGGTGCTCACGGGGATCTCAACCCCGCCGCCGTCCTCCTCGGAGTCACCGCCGTATTCTGGACTTCCTAGGGCCCACACCCCGATCGTCTAGCGACTCCGAAGAGAAAGGTAGCGCCTAGCTCAAGGGCACCTAAGGGAGGCACGGCCTCGGTTTGGTTTGCCGCTTAGCGAAAATGAGTATACCACCGGTTCACAATTTAAGTGTGCTGCCTGACGTTAAAATGAAAACCAAGTTATCTTATTTTTTTTTTTTTTTTTGGGAATGATAGACGCTGTTGGCCGCAGATGGCCATTACAGCTTCACCGGACAATAGGAGGCGAGCGCTTAAAGCGCTCTAGCCTTTACGGCAGAAGTAGCGACGAGCTCAAGGGCACCTCAGGGAGGCACGGCCTCGGCTTGGGCTGTCGCTTAAGAGAGGGCTGAGTTTACCACCGGTTCACAACGCGCCCCCACTGAGAAGAAACAAACAAGAAACAACTGGCAAGAAACTCCGTGGGCTGATGCACGTCGTTGAGGTCGCATACGTACGACACTTCGGCCTCGCCGGCGAGACCGGTGTCTGAAAGTAATCTTATCGTTGAGAAGATTATGTTTGGTTAGACGGAATTTTGAGTGGGTGCAGTCCTTAAAGAAGAAATAAAAAACAATATAAAAAAGATTCGGGCGTTCGGTTCACCCAATGTGAGGAGATGGGAGGGTGCTATTCTTACCCGGACACCACACGGGTCAAAGTGACATAACGGTGCACTAAAAATTAAATTAATGCAAAATATTCCAATCAGACTAAAACTTGAAAGCCTCCGTATTTAAACGTTATAAACGTATTTTAACGTTATAAATTAAGTTAATTTTTTATTAAATTGACAACACAGCACCGCTGCAGCCATGTCGCCAATGACCATTAATTAAAAAGAATACGATTATTGCTAATGTGTGTATTTATAAATACCGAATTTTTGGGCTTATTGCAACATTCTTTTTTTGTTTTAAAATCTTTACGGTAGTTGTCATTCGGAGTCATGACAGGTTTTTTTTTCGCGGGGGAAACCTACAGAACGTCGCCGGGCTGTGGAGCTCGACCGGGGTATGTGGTATTCTCACCCACTAAAACCCCCGCGGCTGTCTCATCGGCACATGAGAGGGGCACCCCAGGGCTCTCCGGTGGGATCTGCACCAGGGGCCCCTCAGTGCCTTTGAGCCCGCTGCCGGGGGGCGTATTGTAGCCCCCCCGTGAACCAACACGGTGCTCACGGGAATGGGGGTCGCAACCTCACCGCCGTTCTCCTCGGAGTCGCCGTACTCAATGGACGTCCTAGGACCCACACCTTTTGGACCCGGACGAGTACCAAGTACGTTCCCGGGGCCCGTCGACACAGCGGGTTGAGGACACCGTGGGGTTTTAGTCGGTAGCTGACAAGCTGTCAGTAGTCCGACATAACCCGCACTGCTACCCCCGTGGCGGTGCGGGTATCCGTAATGGATTTCACCACGTAAAAAAAAAAGTGCCCACACCCCGAACGTCCAGCGACTCCGAAGGGTCATGCCAGGTTTATATTATCCCAGTCCTATATTCGACTGGGTAATATCGTCTACCTTAGTTGTCCACATCATTATTCCAGTTATTCAGAAGCCGTTGAAGTGTAAACACGTTATTGTTGTGATTTTTTTCAAAAAATCTCTGTCCTCACATTTCTCGATATTTTGGTAGAGACCTAGGGCATGATGTAGCGCCTTTAATTAATAATGTTTGTAATAGATCTCTTTGCAATTTATGCATCCCTGGTACTGACATTGACCTTCGCAATGAAATCAATCATGTCAATTTGACTGGATAATCGACCGTGTTGACTTTGCTGTCCATTACGACTGCTGTTTAACCGCAATTTAAAGAACCATTCGGGTTTTGATTTCATTCTCACGGTAATATTATAAAAAACCTAGTACAATAATTGTACGTGTATTTTAATGTGGGAAATATAAGCAATCACTAAGACACCTACTACAGATAAAGCTTTAAGCTTATAGTTTAAAGCTTATGTAAGATCTATTCGTTCTATACTCTATCAATTTTTTTTTTTTTTTTATTTCTTAAAAGATTTACAAAAACATATAATAACAATAATTCGCCAAACTGCACCGCGCAGTTTGTTGGCGATTTATTTACGTACTTCCGCTCAGCATCTCTTATTATGAGATTTTGATGTTGAAAGCCGAACGCCTTACTACGCGGGTCAAAGACTCGTATGGTTCGATGATTGCACTGATAGGCTTTGTGAAAAATGCGCCTACAGCTTAAAACTATGATCCTTCACCGTTACAGCGCTTTATTCGATATCGTAAACGTAATTTTTTAGCACATCTGCACCGATATACAAACCGTATAATGAGAAAACACATGGTAGGTTTCACAGAATGGGATTAGCCTGGTACCAGACTGGGAATCAAACCAGTGCCTCTCATACGGCTTTTGGAGCGCCTTCTTTAGCTACCAGGCTACCATAGCATATTGAAATGAAACTAATTTTACGGATTATATCGCGGTTTATTCTTGATTTTAATTACCCGACGTTTCGAATACTTTACAGCATTCATGGTCACGGGCGGACTGAGGTGGTAGCTGTCCAAATGTCAAAGTTGTCTTCTCCGTCCTCTCGAATCATCTTTGGTAGGTAGCTATGGCTTGGTAGGCTATTGAAATTAAAAAGCATCCAAATTTCAATAGAGAAGATGGCTGGGTGCTACCACCAGCTTGGGATCCCGTGATAAACATAGTCAAATCCAAAGACAAGCATTCCACTGCAAGACCTCAAGACACTGTAAGCTCTTTCTGCGTAGATCGGACTAACAATAATAATTAGAAGACCTGAGGGTACCCTAAGACAACTTTGACATTTGGACAGCTACCACCTCAGTCCGCCCGTGACTATGAATGCTGTAAAGTATTCGAAACGTCGGGTAATTAAAATCAAGAATAAACCGCGATATAATCCGTAAAATTAGTTTCATTTCAATGTGTAGTATTCGCGTAAATATCAGAAATCATTATACCATAGCATATATTATTATTCGAAATTAGATATATCAAAAAATCACATTCCAAATTCAAACTACTATTATAACTGGTTGATATAAATAATTAAAAAAACAACCACCGAGACCTAATTCCATATTTGAACTACAGCACTATAACATCAACGGACTATCTCCCCTCGTTCTATTTCCCGTCCCTATTATTCGTGAACTCGGTGCCTCAACAAACAGGCCATCCCATGCTAAAATATTTGAGCAGCTGATTCGATTCATCTCTGTCTATCGCGAGCCCCGCCCAGCGCAGACCACGCCCCTTCCGCCACTATCGAATTGAAATTTCGACAGTGGCTTACATTTAGAGCGGGGAATATAGAGTAGATTCACGCCTATTAAAAAGAAAACAGTGGCCTATCTATTTTCTGCAAATAAAACTTCATACCCCGCCCAAACACTAATATAATTTCTGGTTTGTGTGAATCATAGACAATAATGAATTACGATATGCTAATAGAAAACATTTTTATCTCTTATTTTATAGGCTTTCAAATGGCCTTTAGTAATTTTCTCTCGACCGTATTTTTTTTTAACTCAACGTATGGCACGAAAAGGTGATAATTATTTCGGTATAATAATTAGGTACAGCCTTTAGGTATATTCTCAATGTTATACCACTAGTAGGACTATAATACTTTAACTGTCGCGCTCACAAACGCCAATTAACTTTAAATCCAATTAAGTCACTTTTTAAAATCTATTTATTTCGACTGTCGGAGCCGTTTATGATTTATTTCGATTATTGAACACGAGATAATTGATATCTCTACTCACTATCCGCGTATTGAGTATTAATGGGCTTCGAGTGTCGAAATAATACGATTTAATAAATGGATTAATGATCATTAACTATAATTGGCGTTTGTAGGTTCGGCAGTTAGACTTTTACTTTTTTACTCTTAGATTTAAAAAAAAAATACTTTATTGACATACTTACATCGATATAATATATGAACTAGATAAACATTCATGAACAAAATGACATCTAAAATGTGGTCGCGGAGGTTGCAAACTTATCTGTGCTGGTGGCGGAAACATGAACTAACGGGATTATTATGACAACGACGACGTGCAGTTTGACAGTTTCATATAGACAGTAGCGACACTCCTATCGGCAAAAATAATTTTGTCAGGCTGTGGCTTGTAAAGAAATAGCGACACAAGGGCGCTATTTCTCGCTACCACTTTCTGGACCGTGACACCAAATCTAGATTAAATATTATACCGATGTTGACATAAGTTTAATTTAATGAATTAGATATTATTGATTTTACAAATGCATTATAAACTCTTTATTAAAATGTCAGTTTTAAGTGAACGTCCGTCATATTTCGTGAATAAATTATTTCTCGTTTTCAATTTCACTCTCTTCTGACGGACGCGGACGTTATTGAATCCCGCAGCGCTGTGTATTTTTGTTAACGTGAATATAATTATGAATAAAATGGCCATGTGCGAGTCGGACTCGCGCAACATGGTTCTACCAGTTCGCAAAACACAAAATTTTCACAAAACATTTCCACTGTAGACTGGTAGAAAATACCTTAGGTATTAAGTCCACCACTATACATGTGCATTATGTTAAATAAATATTTTTTTTTTTAAATATAAGTCCGGACTTGAACTAGTCCTGCTACTTTGTAATGTCTATGGCCAATTAAAAAAAACCGTATTTCCTTTGTATTTTTGGTAAGCAGATAGTTTTTTTTTTCACTACGTTCAATAACTCAATTTATTTCCAATTTCAAATCGATACGAGAGGTTCCTGTGGGTCTAGAAAGGCCTCTTTCGGTGACTAATAATAGGAGTTAATTACAGTTTAATTTATATTCATATGGCAGATTAAGACCAATTATGAATCTACTAATAAATGAATCAATGCGGTAACAGCTCAGTGGGCGAGCGCTTGCCTTGGAAACAAGGTGCGCAGGTTCGAACCCCGGCTCGCACCTCTGATTTCTTCAATGAATCATGTGGGAATCGTCTTTGTGCGATTGTTATTAGCTTTCGGTGAAGGAAAACATCGTGAGAAACATGTCTGTGAAAGCCTAGCTAGCTCTCGAATGACGTGTGAAGTCCGCCAACCCGCACTTGGCCAGCGTGGTGGACTATGGCCTAAGCCCCCTCATCTTGAGGGGAAGCCCGTGCCCAGCAGTGGGACATAAACAAGGGCTGGTATTATTATTCTATAGGAATTGAGTATGAATCGCCCAAAATGTGCGACCATTTTACGAAAATTAGAGGAATTGCGTAGGATCTGCTGGAAATGTAGATGACGAATTCCTTTTAGATGAAACGCTTAATGTCGACTTTCTGGCCCGCTTTCTTTGGTACGGAACCCTAAAAATTACGCTTCTTTGTTTGTATTGCATAGATACAGCAGTTACATTGATCTGTACATGTACCTTAAAGTATTTGCAATGTCCACAAATCATGACGTAAGCAGGCGCCATGTTCCTTGCTATTTGAGATGGTGTAATACAATAACCACACATAAAAGGATTTAGTTGAATTATTCATGATATTATTCTACGTGGCAGGTCTTGGTAGATGTAGACAAGTGAGACGACGCGATAGCATATACATGGTATATACAACAATAATAATTATGTCTCAAATGACAAGGCTACAGTGGCGAGCAGCCCATACAGGCAAATAATCTTTATCTAACTGACTAACGTTTATAACCAGAGACCAGCAGAACGTTCAGATTGGTAACCTTATTCCTCCAACCCTACCTCTACCTGTTCTTTTTTTCCATACGTTCATAGCAAGTTTTGAAAGGTGTAACTAGGCTTGCATCATGTCGAGCATGTGGCGCGAATGGTTCGCTTCACACTTGGACCGAGATCGCTTCACATGTTTTAAACCGTTTTGACGGTCGCTGTGAGTCTTAGTCAGCACCTCCAACGGATTTGGAAACATACAAAATACGCAAAGAGAGAAAGCACAGCTGAAACCCTGCAAACTGCTCTCAAAATGGAACTACCCGACTGCGGAAGCTAGTCAACCGTACAGAAGATGCCTAGTTTTTCAGAGACCCAGATCACCAGACCCAAAAACGGTCTAGACGACATTGCACCAGCCACAACTCAACCGTATGCTACACTGTCAAATAGACACCGGCATCGCCGGCGAGGGCGAAGGGTCCTTACGACATTGACGATGAGCATCACCCCACTGAGTTTCTTGCTGGTTCTTCTCAGAGAGCAATCCTCGTTCTAGCAACAGCTCAAGCCGAGGCCGTGCTTCCCAAAGGCGTCCTTGCATTTGTCACTCCCTGGCACTTTAGGCTAAAGGTCTATAAGCACTTGCCTCCTCTTGTCCAATGGAATTGTCTTTGCCATCTGTTGCCTTCATTCTCAAAAAAAAAGATCACAACTAAATCCAAAGGTTTCCTTTTCTTTATTAGGAGTTGCTGTGTTGGCGGGTAAGGGACTACTATTATTTTAGAACCTTTTGAGATGGCAGATCGCAGAAATAACTCGGACTCAAAGTAGTGCACTTTCATTCGTAGCTACATCACTAATTTAATCTCCACAACTCTATATCATATTTTATACTATCCAAACTCATACTAGAGTAGGTTCTAAATGTAAATGTACAAATTCACTATCGCCCACACTATCGAATGAGTTGTGTTGTCTCTTACTTGCTCAGTAAAATTACTATGCAAATTTAATACTCGTATTGTACACATTTGGAATTTTATACATGAACATTTTGTCTACTTAGTTGCTAGCTGTCTTATCTACACTTATATTCGGATGCTGTTTATTTGGATATCTTGAATCTAGATGCCATGTGTTTTATACACATAAAGCAACACACATTGGCCCATACCTACAATACATAATGGTTTATTCCACTTTGATCACCTAACTAGAAACCTACACTATATTATGTGTAAATCGTTTATTTTACAAAATAGCTTTCGACTATTTTAGTATGGTAGCCTACGAGGTCTCCCGTATTCACAAAAATTACTTTCTTCGGTCTTTTATTTTTAGGTAATGGAAGTTTTAGTTATATTATAGTTTACTTTATTATTTTTTTTTTTCTGCATCATGTTTTAGAGGGTTGCTCTTAGCCCCAAGCCCTTTGGCTTGAAGAACTTGAAGTAATGTACCTAAGTTACATTTGTATTTATCTACTCCGATCTGAATTTAAGATTACGGACGTTTTGAGGTTAGTAGAGGAAGGGTCTGACCCCATGACGTGGACTATCTCACCTAAGAGACCTTAGTATTTCTTTCTGTGGGTCTACCGGACCGGACCTTATTAAAATTGGTCGACACTGCAAAAATTCAACGATGACTAAAAATATTGTGATAATTGGCTGTCATATTTTCATAACGATAATAAAATAAGGTACCTATGTAAACCTACTGTCAGAAATGGGCACACGTTCACGATACCTAACGAGAAAGAAATCTTAAGGTGACTTTGACACCTTGAACCCAGTTTATAGTACCAGGCGATTATAACCTGCTGGGTGTTGCACGAATTGTTTACATTATAAAGCCCATACCGAGCAAGCAAGACACTCTAGCTAGGTTTATGCTCGCCTGGTGGTCGCGTCGCGCCGATTGCGATGATGTCACTATTTTGCAGCGATGTAAATATTGCAGTTTGTGCGGTTTCGATTTGTGTTTGAACTACTTTGAACTTAGTCATGATTAGTTACGCCGGCGCGTCCTCTATGTGTCATGATCTCCCGTTAGAGTTTACAGCCAAATCAATGCAAAATAAACAGTTTAGAAGGGAAGGGAAATTGTTTAAAATTGCAATTTCAACAGCTTAAAGGTTCAAATTCAAGCCTTAACAAATCACGGTCATGGTCATGTCCTTCGTGATTATTAATGTATAATAGATACTTTACTAGGGAATATTTGGGACAACAATAGAGCGGTCTTTGGGATTTTATTCGTATAAAAACTTTCATTACTTTTTATATTAAATTCTTCAGTAAATATAAAAACAGTCCTCAAAAAAGTTTTGTCCTCTATGTGTCATGATCTCCCACTAGAGTTTAAAGCCAAATCATTGCAAAATAACAGTTTAGAAGGGAAGGGAAATTGTTTAAAATTGCAATTTCAACAGCATATAGGTTCAAATTCAAGCCTTAACAAATCAAGGCCATAGCCATGTCTTTCATGATTATTAATGTGATACTTTACTAGGGAATATTTGGGACAACAATAGAGCGGTCTTTGGGATTTTTTCGTATAAAAACTTTCATTACTTTTTATATTAAATTCTTCAGTAAATATAAAAACAGTCCTCAAAAAAGTTTTGTCTTTTTTGAGAATGAATGTCTATAAACCTAAAAAGATTACAGTCACCCAAAAATCCGCCAAGTGCGAGTTGGACTAAGGACTCACTCACTATCGATCACATTGTAAGACTAGAGTACTATAGGCATAACAACCTCAATAAGGGTCGCGGGCATGCCCACTGTGTCTGAGGTGATGAAAGCGGTAGATCGAACTACTAACAAACCAATACAAAATGCCTCGGCAACATTCAGCTAATTCAACATTAATCCAATTCTAATCTAAGCTTGCTTATAAAATAGATCAAGATAATGTTGGTATGTGTATAAAAAAGTTTTCCAACTATGAATCAGATGCGACGATAACTAGCCATGTTGAAAGGGACCCAGATCTTATCATGTTCGAAGAGTCGACCTCTTACACGTTTTTGGGAGCCTGGTACATGGTATGAATTTATAATTTGAGGGTGGGATTTGAAATAAATTTAATATTGTTTACCAGCCAGAAGAAAGGCCTGCATTATCCCTTTATGACTATTTTATTGTAAAATTGAAAAGTATAAAGTCAATCATAATTACAAATTGATATCTATGCTATAATCGTAATAATAATAAACAAGTCTTAAATGTAAACGAATTTGTCGGTTTTTTTAATATATATTTTTTCTAACATTTGTTCCCAGCCGTGTATTTAGAATCTTTAAGATAATGTCTCAGGCTGTCACAACGATTACTCAGTGATATTAAATACCAAATTCTACAATAAAAAAATAAGCCAGACCGGAATTGACTAATTAATAAGACCGTTTAATCCGATTGCTCACTAAATAGCCGTCGTGTTGATAAAGATAAATACCGAGCCAGTCGATATAACATCCGCTCGTAATAAAACCATTTATATTTCATAGTTAAACAGTTACAAACAATGCAGATACAAACAGACCAATAAATACAGTGAATTCACATCGGTTAGACAATAAAGGGTCAACGGGGATGAAAAAAAAGGTCTACTGCTACAGCAGAATACATTCTGAGGCCCAAGAATATATATAAATACAAGTACTATAGAATGCTTATTTTCAAGTAAGAACCTTATAGATACGAGTAAGAACATCGAAAAGCATAATATCATATACACTACAATAGGTACTCTACCATCAGCTGTATTTATCGACATTCGCGCTTGTGACAGATCAAAGCCATTACTACTTGTCACTTACATATCAATATAACTTTAAATAGTTCACCTGCCTCATGGAGGAAGGACTAAAGAAACCTGCCTAGGCTGCCTATGATTTGTTTTAGGGGACCATAGACAAACGCGTACTCCTTCCTCGTCCTTAATGTATAAACTCTATGTCTGAGGCCTACAACTCTATGTACTGATTGAGAAATAATGTATTAAAGTAGATGGTATTATCTCAATGACTGACTACTCCTTAATTGGACATTTAGAGGGGGAAAACCATGTTTCTTATTTATATTTTGGCTATAGAATAAAAACTCTAGTCTATTTAAAATGTATTATTAAACACCAAAACACTAGAGTCTTCGGAAACACCGGAAGGGTTCTAAAACTAAAATAATTCAAAGTTTTAAAAAGTTTTATTCCCTTCTTTCACTTTCCCATTAGAAATTAAAGCAAACCGATTTAGCAAACTCAGTCGCGTTGGTTCTCTCAACATATTTTTTTAAAATTCGGTATTGGTGGGCACAAACACCCGCATTGTATGCGCGTACGCCGGCCCCAGCACTTCCAAGAATGATTTCGTCGGGAGAACGGGATAGCGACACACAACCCTCTTATGTGAGACCAAGACGGAGCATATTAATTTTATTTTTCTTTGGTTAATCTCCGGGCCACATGTGGCGATTGTTTCTGACCTTATGGTCATTCTTTCTGATGGCCAGCGTCTTTTATTTGGATACTAGCAGTAGCCCGCGGCTTCGCCCGCGTTGATTTTGTTTGTAACACGTGTTTTGAATTAGGTATCATGGTTTTTTAAAATATTGTTTACTAAGTATCTAGTCTAATAAGTATCAAGTAGACATATTTAATGACATATCCTGTATTTTTGAGTAAGTCATCGTAGCTGATTCTTAAATATTCACCGCTATTATTTAAAAAAATCCGGTCAAGTTGAGTTGGACTCGCACACCTTCATTGGCAACCTATTAATGTTATTTTACTATTCGTCTAACACCAAACCAAAACCACACACATAACACCAAAACCAACCAATAGCAAAAAACCAAACCGCAAAACTAACTTTGGCTGTCGAATTTATTTTGGGATTTCTAAAGAATACACACATCATCATCGAAAAATCACTTTATTTTTCCTGTAAAATATAGATTGATAAGTATGTATCACCTATAATATTTTCTGACATTTTCGATTTTAAGTCAAAAACTACTTAACATATACCAAAATAAAAATCTGTTTTGGAATTTGCAAATAAAGACTTTTCTTAGGATACTCCATTCGATACAGTAGTCTCACTTTAAATTAAATTTTGAGGATCCTTTTCGCTGCCCATTATAAGAAAATAAAAGATTTTCTTTTCATTTGTATTTTTGTGATAAGGTTGGGTGTGTAATAAGTCTTATGAATGTAGGTCGAAACACCATTTTTTGGACTCCAATCCAATCACTTTGGGAGTTGATTTTCAAAAAAATGAATATTTAGACAGGTGTAGTTGGATGGTGTATTGGCAA
Organism: Furcula furcula; assembly: GCA_911728495.1. Classification (NCBI taxonomy): domain Eukaryota; kingdom Metazoa; phylum Arthropoda; class Insecta; order Lepidoptera; family Notodontidae; genus Furcula; species Furcula furcula. The sequence continues at coordinate 12,985,462 of OU452264.1, forward strand.
AGTTTCATCAATGCAGCATGTCCCATTCACATCACCACTACTTTTTTTTGTCGTATGGTTAGTGGCCAAACTGGTGTCAGAGTTTTCAAGCTGCCCTTAGGCCTCTGACTCAGCTTAACGACTGCTGCCTAGATGACAATAGCCGGGACCGACTTTTAACGTGCCCCTCCGAAGCAAGGAAACGCTCGGTTCAAATGCCACTAAGTGGTGACCCATCTAAGGACTGACCTCGCCTGACGTTCCTTACCCAACTGATTGTGTATCGAACAGTGGTTACAACTGGCTATGAGCATCTCACCACCACTTATTCATCCACGTTTATGTTCCATTCTCTCTTTTTTCCATCCCAAGGTTGCCTGGAAGAAGTTGCGAATAGCGGATGAGGCCGCCCGTTGTATTTAAGTATATAATATGCTTTATTTTATGTGTAAGTTTGTGTGTACAATAAAGAGTACATATATCTATATATTTTTTTTTTCGCGTTATACTCAAATATGTTATACTCAAAACCAACCACAAAAACGCCAGTAAAGGTTGATTTTCAAAAAGTTGTGATACCCGTGTTTCATAATTTCTTTTGCTCCGTACACTGAAAAGTTTCGCGCCCATGTGATGTAATATTTTTTTTTTCCATACAAACTTTGAGAGCCCATTTGACCCACTTAAGTGTGGAACTTCGAAAATCCGTTCCTATTGTTCACTCAGCCTATTTGAATAATGTCCAAATTTCAAGATTCTACGTTAAATGGTTTTGGCTGTTTCGTGATTCTTATAAAACATCCTGTTCTTTTATTAATACAGATTAATATGTAAGTATGAAAAAAAGAATCCGATATCATCAGCCAAAAAAAAACAAAGAAAACAATACAATTGTCCTATCGCATGTATTCTGTACTATAGCCAGTAAGTCAAGTACAATATAATAAATGTTGTCATCCTTTACCCACCTTAGGGGTGGAATTTCCTAATACCCTGAAATATTTTTTTTTACTGAAACACCAAATACCAATTTATATGCGTTTAACTTCGAAAATCTCTAATTTTCATACAAACTTTCATCCCCTATTTTACCCCCTTAGGGGTAGAATTTTCAAAAATCCTTTAATATGTATTCTTTATTTGTAACTAACAGGCCAATTACTAAATTACATGAATTTAAGTTCATAAATGACTGATTTTCATACAAAATTTTATCCCCCATGTTACCCCCTTAGGGGTGGAATTTCCAAAACTCCTTAAATATATATTTTTTATTTTTAACCAACAGGCCAATTACTAAATTACATGAATTTAAGTTCAATAATGACTGATTTTCATACAAACTTTCATGCTCTATTTAACCCCCTTAGCGGGTGGAATTTCCAAAAAACCTGAAATATATATTTTTATTTTTTAACGAACAGGCCTATTACTAAATTACATGAATTTAAGTTAAAAAATGACTGATTTTCATACAAACTTTCATCCCCAATTTTACCCCTTTAGAGGTGGAATTTCCAAAAATCCTGAAATATATTTTTTTTATTTTTGCTTTAAGGCCAAATACTAATTTTCTCCAAGTCCTTTTTATTTTATTTTTATGTGTGTACAATAAAGAGTATAAATAAATAAATAATTTTCATTAATTTTACTTCAAAAATGACGGATTTTCATACAAATTTTCATCCCCTATTTTACCCTCTTAGGGGTGGTATTTCGAAAAATCCTTCCTTAGTGGATGTCTACGTTATAAATGTTACCTACTGTAAAAAATTCAAGTCTCTAACCCAAGCCGTTTAGGCTGTGCGTTGATATGTCAGTCAGTCAGTTTCTTCTTTTATATATACAGATGGATTACTTTAGTTTGATTAATGTATCCGCAAAGTTTCATCACTGCAGCATAATATTTTTCTGTGGTTCAAACTAAAAAAACATACTAAAACCCCTTTAAGGGTCGATTTTCAAAAAGTTGTGATACACGTGTTTTTTCATTTCTTATGTTTGTTAAGTTGACAAAATTTCGTGTATGTGTGGTGTAAAACAAAATGTTTTCCATACAAACTTTGAGATCCCATTTGACCCACTTAGAGGTTGATTATCGAAAAATGCTGAAAATTAGTTTATTTAATTTTTGTATTGAGTTTATGTACCGAGTTTCATTTCTTTAGCTCTATTATAGCATTAAATGGAAACCGTTCTACGTGTAAACTTTACAACCCCATTAAATGATCATAGGGGTTGTTTTTTGCAAAATGACGGATATAGGTTTCTTAGATTCTTGTGTGCAACACATAAATTAAGTCTTATGACTGTAGGTCGAAAATAATTTTTGGACCCCCATTGGACCCCGTTAAGAGTTGATTTTCAAAAAATAATTATCTATACAATAATTGCTTTAGTTTGATAAATATATGTATTCGCAAAGTTTCATAAATGCAGCATGATATTTTTTTCCGCGTTTCATACTTAAAAACCATGCTAACATCCCTTTACGGGTCGAATTTGAAAAAGATGTGATACACGTGGTTCTTAATTTCTTTGGCTTAGTACATTGACTAAATTTCTTATCCGTGTGATGAAAAAAAATATTCCATAATTACTTTGGGAGCTCATTTGGCCCACTTATTTATTTATTTATTTATTTAACTTTGTGCACTTATAGTACAAGGCGGACTTAATGCCTTAGGCATTTTCTAACAGTCTACCTTAGGGGTTGATTTTACAAAAATGCTCAAAATAAGTTTGTTAAATTGTTGTATTGAGTTTATTTACTGAGTTTCGTTACTCTAGCTGCATCATAGCATGAAATGGAAATCCTTCTTTGTGCAAACTTTCCAACCCCTTAAAATGACCACGACCATGATGGGTTGTTTTTCGAAAAATTCCGAAAATATGTTTCTCAGATTCTTGTGTGCAATACATAAATTAAGTTTTATGACTGTAAGTTGAAAAAAAATTGTTTGACCCCAATTGGACCCCTTTAAGAGTTGATTATAAAAAATATATTATTTACACATAGATTGCTTTAGTTTAATAAACGCATTCACAAAGTTTCATCTATCGAGCATTAACTCTTTTATTAGTTTTTCATACTAAAAACCATGTTAAAACCCCATAAATGGTAGATTTTCAAAAAGTTGTGATACACGTGTTTCTTAATTTCTTTTGTTTAGTACAGTGACAAAGTTTCGTGTCCGTGTGACGAAAAAAATTTTTTTTTCCATACAAACTTTGAGAGCCTATTTGACCCACTTAGGGGTTGATTTTACAAAAATGCTCAAAATTAGTTTGTTCAATTGTCATGTTAAGTTTATTTACTGACTTTCGTTACTCTAGCTGCATCACAGCATGAAATGGAAACCCTTCTTTGTGCAAACTTTCCAACCCCTTAAAATGACCTTAGGGGTTGTTTTTTGAAAAATGCCGGAAATAGGTTTCTTAGATTCTTGTGTATAATATATAAATTAAGTCTTAAGACCGTACGTCGAAAAACATTTTTTGGACCCCAATTGGACCCCTTTAGGAGTTGATTTTCAAAAAATTATTATTTGCACTTGGATCGCTATAATTAGATTAATGTATTCGCAAAGTTTCAGCAATGCAGTATGATTTTTTTTTCCGCGTTGCATACTCAAAAACGATGCTAAAACCCCTGTAAGGGTCGATTTTCAAAAAGTGTGATACACGTGTTTCTTTATTTCTTTTGTTTAGTACATTGACAAAGTTTCATGTCCGTGTGACGAAAAAAATATTTTTTTCCATACAAACTTTGGGAGCCCATTTGACCCCCTTAAGTATGGAATTTCGAAAAATCCGTTCTTATTGTTCACCTAGACTATTTGAATAATGTTGGTTCCAAATTTCAAGATTGTACGTTATATGGTTTTTGCTGTATCGTGATTCCTAGAAAACACCCTACTCTTTTATTAATATAGATAGATAGATGAGTTAGTGGATATAGTTACTAAACTGAGGTGTTGGTTTAATTAATATGTTCCTTGGTTTGTTTATGGAATGGTTGAATGCGATTTGTCTTTGAAAGTCTGATGCTTGAGATATGGTTGTGTAAATTAATATTGTGACAGAAGATTGTGAAGTATTTTAACTTCATATAAATTTTGTTGGTCAGTATATACGTATGACTTGCTCATTTCAGCAGGGCAGAAAAGGAAAGTTACCTTATCCGTTGCAGATACACGAAAATGGTCTTAGGGGACTATCCATAATTTTTCATGAAATTTCGTTCGATTCCCACCAAGTGTCTGGGGGTTATTTATCTATGTATAAAAAGTATTTAAGTATTAGCACAGAATACATATAGGTATTAGTATCAGCTGTCTGGTTTCCATAGTGTATAGTACAGGCTCTGCCTAGTTTGGGATCTTATGGCCGTGTGTGGAGTATCCCAAGATATTATTTTTATTTTGTTTTTGTATTTGCTAACTCAGACACCCGGACTTTTAGATGGCTTGCGTGGGGACGAATCCAACACATAGAGGCCTGTTGGAAGGAAGTAATGATATGGATTATTATTATTATCTTCAGAGATAAAATGCGCAGACGCAGGTATATCCTTCTTCCTTTACGTTTACATTTCGGCACAGGATCAACGTTGGTTTTAAACGTCCCTTCGTGATGATCCGATTGCCCTGTAGGATCCTGAAGACACAAATACACAAAGTATTTGCTCTCCGCTTGTATTTGAACCCGCGACCTCCAGTTAGCAAACTAAGCGGCATCCTACGCTTCACCAAGGGAGCTTCACTATGGAGGCACTACTTAGGCTATATAGCTCACAGTTCTATACAAGTTTGAAGATATTAGCTTGCGTTAAACCATCCAAGATCTCAAGGGGCCTTCTGCATCATGTAACTTTATACCATAGGTTACGATGCGCCAAACCGAAGCCCTCCATGTTATTTAACCTTTTATTAATGAAGTGTGCACTGTCCTCTTTTTATGGGCACGAGCTAGCCTAGTGATGCGAATCTAGTTCTATCGATATGTGAAAATTTGTTATAAGTTATGGCAATAAATAAAAGATGAAATTATATTGGAAATCTACATAATTATGTTTAATGTTGAACTGTGTTTTTTTTGCAATTGGATTTTTAAATTATGATCATTCATAAAATAAGACTTGAAATAAATGTCGATGAAAAAGTAATAGAGATTTATTCACTTATTAAAAAAATTACACATGTAATCAGTTCAGTCAATCAATTATGGAAAACACATAAAATTAAGCAGCTTATTAAAAAAAAACCTTAAAAATCTTAAGAAATATAATTAGGTATACGGTTGTCATAAACATGTTTATATAAATAAATTTACCAAAATAACACGTATCTTCGACTTATCACATTTGATATAGTCGGCCGGTAGTCGTAAAATATAAAGAAACGAAGCACTATGAAGAGTTACAGAATATTTAAAGAATCCTTCAATCCTGCTAAAACGGCCGACTATAAAAACTATGATTTATTAAAGACATATTTTGTTTTATTACATCGGCCTAGTGAGAACATAATTCTGTTTAGATAAGCGAAATAAGTGTAATAGCATTTTTTAAGAGCCGCTTTGAAATTATGTTGTGTATTTGAATTTTTATGTTCGAAGCTATTGTTTTGATTTATGCGAGCCGATTAAGAGATTTGGAAAGTGGGATCCGATTCCTGTGATGATTTCTGTCTTTATCCCCGAATCGTTTATTTTTCAGCATTTTTATTACTGACTCAGCGTTTTATCTTTACCAATCACTTTTTTGGGATAATATTAGTGAGGTATTAATTTACAAGAATAATATTATGTAAGATTTATATTATCGGTAATATCTTGTCAAGTCCTGCACTTTATTATTTTGTTGTCTACATATAAATATCTATGTATTGCATCTGTCTGTCATTCACTTACTTCTACAGCTTACTAACTACATATTGCCTGGAAGAATTTTCTTTAAGATACTATGTAACACAATTTTATAGGAAATAAAAGGCTTTTTTATATTTGATTTAAAGCCTTAAAAATGCGGCTTAAACCAAGGGAGGTTACTAGTTCTAATAAGGCACAATGAGCTGATATTCCTCCTATCTAGTACATTACGGATTCACCGTAGCCTAGCTGAATGGATAGCTTTGCTAAGATGTAGGTCCCTCTTGCAAGGGACCGTCTAGGTCTTAGGAAAGAAAGAATTAGAAAGAGCACACTACTTCCAATCTTTTTTTTTTCGCGATGGAACCCTGCTGCAGCGCCCTTCATAGCGGAACATAGCACAGACTGCCAGCATTACCCCACTCAGTTTCTTGCCGGTTCTTCTCAGTGGGGGCGCGTTGTGAACCGGTGGTAAACTCAGCCCTCTCTCAAGCGACAGCCCAAGCCGAGGCCGTGCCTCCCTGAGATGCCCTTGAGCTCGTCGCTACTTCTGCCGTTAAGAGTGTTTTAAGCGCTCGCCTCCTATTGTCCGGTGAAGCTGTAATTGCCATCTGCGGCCAACAGCGACTATCATTCCCAAAAAAAAAACAGCTTGCCAGCAGCCAGCACTGCTGCTTGGCGGTAGAATATGTAGCACTGCGGCGGTACCTACCTGGACGGTTCTTTGCACGAGGGACCTAACAGTTAATGTCGGACCAATTTAGTAATTCACATTTGACATCTGTCAGTTTCTTTGTTCTGTCTATTTCTTTTATCAGTATTGCAATAAATATGTAACCTGGAAAAAATGGAACTGGATTTTCCACACCCTCCGTAGGGATCCGAATCTTGTTCCTAAACAGGCACTGGACTGGAACCCTCAAGGAAAGCGAAAACGTGGACGACCCAAACAAACCTGGCGGCGCACAGTACTTGCGGAAGCGAAAAGCGTCGGGAAAACGTGGAGTGAGGTGAAACGCGAAGCTCAGGACCGATCGAAATGGAAAATCACTGTAGATGCCCTCTGCCCCACCTAGGGGACATATGAACTGAAATGAATTGGAAAAATTTAAGCAATTGTGCAGTTCTAACTTCGAAAAAAATAATAATACATATTTTATGCCCACCGTTACAAGAATAAGCACGTTGTTAAATTTTGATGAAGTGTCAAATGTGTGTGAAATTGTCTCTACATTAGTAAAGCCCGTACCATCTATCTGCGGTGAACCCGTAACGTACTAGATTGGACGGCTACCAGTTCATTGTGCCACTTATTTAGAACTAGTAGTAATTTACTTTGATTTCACCCGCAATTTTTTAAGCCCATAAAACAAATATACGTATATATAACACTTCCAGGCGAAGCTTAGTAAGCTGTAAAAATAAGGTAATTATATCGCAAATCATTAGCCGTTGCGGTTTATCGCACATAAAAACATCGACTATCGATACTTTGATAAATATCGACCATCCCCCAGCCCTATTGTCCAGTTCCACGGTTGACTGCACTAAGCAATCCCGTCGGAGCTTAGCTGTAAGAGTTTCGCGGAAAGGCACGCATCGACGGCACTTTTTAAACCTTTGTTTTAAACCTTAATCGGATAAGCAGGGGTGCGTGAAATAAACGATAAAATATTTTATATACAGAATTATATAGTCACTCGTGGGGTGCCATGTTAGAATTGCATCCCCCCATCTCCTCTCGTTAAGTGTCGTAAGAGACGACTAAGTGAGAACAAGAAGACGGGCAACAGCGTCTTTCTTTTGGTTTTATCTTCCACCTATACTGCGATCCCCAAGCCGCCTGCCAAGCGTGAGGATTATGGCAACCCCTCCCTTCTAATTTAAGGGGGAGGCCTTTGTTAGCAGTGTACGTCTTTCGGTTGCTAATGATGATTATATAGAGTCTAGTAAGATTGAGTGGGTATTGAAAACGTATGAACTTTTATTTCCGCACTTACAAACGATAATTAACGTTAATTGTTACTAAGCCATTTTTTTTGGATATGAGCATTCGACTCTCGGAGTATAAAGGGCACGGTAGACGTTTTTTCTAGTAATAATAATAATAATACCAGCCCTTGTTTATGTCCCACTGCTAGGCACGGGCCTCCCCTCAAGATGAGGGGGCTTAAGCCATAGTCCACCACGCTGGCCAAGTGCGGCTTGGCGGACTTCCAACGTCATTCGAGAGCTAGTTAGGCTTTCTCAGACATGCAGGTTTCCTCACGATGTTTTCCTTCACCGAAAGCTAGTAACAATCGCACAAAGACGATTCGCACATGATTCATTGAAGAAATCACAGGTGCGAGCCGGGGTTCGAACCTGCGCACCTTGTTTCAAAGGCAAGCGCTCGCCCACTGAGCTGTTACCGCATTCTATTATTTATTTCTAGTAATAAATAATAATAATATCCTCCTGACCAATACGAAATTACCGCAGTGCCTGAAGACGAAGGTTTATAACCAGTGTGTGTTGCCAGTGATGACATATGGTACTGAGACGTGGTCTCTAACGGCTGGCCTTTTAGGAAAGTTCAGAGTCACACAACGAGCCATGGAGAGAGCTATGCTCGGAGTTTCTTTGCGCGACAGAATCCGAAATGTGGAGATCCGCCGAAGAACTAAGGTCACCGACATAGCTCTCAGAATCTGCAAGTTGAAGTGGCAATGGGCAGGCCACATCGCTCAACAAACCGATAACCGCTGGGGAAGAAAGGTTCTCGAGTGGCGACCACGAACCGGAAGACGCATCGTAGGCAGGCCTCCCACTAGGTGGATAGACGACATTGTGCGCGTCGCAGGTAACCGATGGATGCCAATAGCCAATTGTCGTTCATTGTGGCGTTCTAAGGGGGAGGCCTATGTTCAGCAGTGGACGTCTTCCGACTGATGATGATGATGATGATGATGACCGATACGACCACAGAAGCCAATCTTACACAAGATCCCCCATCTACGCGGGAGATATTATAGTGCACAAGTCCTTGCGTAGACACAAGTGCACTCTGTCTACCTTTATACCTCCCACAATCCGAGGGGGGAAGACCGACACAACCGGGGGAGAAGTTAGGCGCAGGACCACTTTTTACATGCCCATCCGACGCATGGATCATCATACTTTACAGAAAATCAGGTGATCGGATTACATTGTCCTAGCCATTTAGGAACAACTACACAAAATTGTTGCCTCCCGTGGGATTCGAACCCGCGACCTCCGGTTTGCAGTGCAAGTGGTTTCCCACTGCACCACGGAGGCTACAGATATAGCCGCGGCGGCGGCGGGGTAATAAATATACCTAGCCTATGTTACTCAGATATAATGGTGAAATAATTTTTGAAATTAGTCGTTGTCGTTAGTAGGTATTAGTAGTTCTACTAGTTCTTCAAGCCGTTTTGGCTGTGGCTGCCAACGAAATACATAGGTATACACATAGGCATCGATAAATTTTATCCATGACATAGGGTAAAACGACGGGCCCGTTGGTCTAGTGGTTAGTGACCCTGTCTGCTAACCAACAGGTCGTGGGTTCGATTCCCACCAAGTGTCTGGGTGTTTTATCTATATAAGTATGTATTTACAAAAAAGAAGTATATAAGTATTAGTATCAGTTATCTGGTTTCCATAGTACAGGCTCTGTCTAGTTTGGGATCAGATGACCGTGTGTGAATTGACCCAAGATATTATTATTATTATTAAAACCGGGATAGTTGCCACACTTTTTGAAATTACTTTATATCTCTCAGTAAAAAAAGCAAAATACTTCATATGTTATACGGGTAGTATGGTTTATTATCTTCAAATTTATGAAAGGAAAAACCATTATCTTTGATATTTCCAGAGTATATGCGATTTTTGCAGACCTCTAAATTTTGGGGCATCTATCCCATATAGTTGCCTAATTCATGTAAATTACGTTATGAATAGATACCCCGCTGAGAAAGAGGACATTTATCTCACAAAAACTTTGATCGCACTTTGCCTTTTCATGCAATCGCATAAGTTGTTGTAGAGTCTCCACCAAACCAGAGAAATTACAATCGAGGCAACTATACCCCTGGGGCAACTATCCTGATTTTACCCTACTTACTCTCGAAAAACACCCTCCCTCCCCTCCTTCTGGGGCAGTCAGGGAAAAAAACTTCCATCGCCTTCTAAACGTTCACACAACATTAGTAGCTAATTGCGATTAATTCGAACGCGCCAAATAATGAACGAGCAATGTTTATCAAATGCGTTTGCCTTAGTTTTTACACTCGCATCGACGCGATTCCAAAATACATTCGTACGAGTATGTATTTCATAAACATTAAACTGCACATTTTTTAAAGAACTACGCAATTCGTGTGCGCAGTTAAAACTTAAAACATTTTGTAAACAATATTATTCGATATTGATTCTATGTTGTATATTTATACTCGTGGGAGGACCCCCATCTCCTCTCGTTGGGTGTCGTAAGAGGCGACAAGAAGACGAGCAGCAGCATCATTCTTTTGGATTTATCTTTCACCTATGCTGCGATCCCCAAGCCGCCTGCCAAGCGTCAGGATTATGGCAACCCCTCCCTTCTAAGGAGGGCCTTTTTTTCAGCAGTATACGTATTTTGTGGGGCGGGTCATCCCCATCCCTCTAATATGGTTGAGGGGAGTGATAGCTGCTGCTCGAGTCAACTCGTGCGCGGGTGCTGCTTGGGGGACTGGTCCGACTACTATACCTTTGGCCTGTTGTAATTTTTGTCGTAATTTATTGTTTTCTTCTTTTCTCCCTTTCTTTATGTATCGAACGGCAGGACACACTATCGCTAATGTCAATTCATTTGTAACAAAACAATGTTTAAAAAAAAGTGAAATAACGACAAGCCCGCTGAGTTTCTTGCCGGATCTTCTCAGTTGAGGCCGCGTTGTGATCCGGTGGTAGCTTTTAAAAAATGACGATTCAAAAGTGCTAGCGTTAAGCTTATTTGAAATAAAGATTTTTGAGTTTGAGTTTGGCTGCTGATGATGAGTTTATGCTAAATCTATTCATTAACGGGCCCGTTGGTATAGCTAGTATAGCTAGTAGTTAGATAGCCTGGCCGCTACCCAATAGATTGTGAATTCGATACTCACCTTAGTGTCGTGTGTTAACTAAGATAAATAACACCCAGACAGGTTTGGTGAAAGAAATTTCATCCAAACTTATCGAAGTCTCAGGAGACCGCCGGGCTGGTAGCTTTTTCTGCCAACGTATAAGCTTGGCTATACAAAGGGGTAATGCCGCCAGTCTTTTAGGTACCCTTCTCTCCCAGTGCGGGGACTTTTAGAAAGTTTTTTACCTAGTTTAGTGTACATATTTGTAAATAAACTCTAACTAACTATGTATTCGTATTTACAAAAATAAAAGTCACAGTATAGTAGGTAGTTAATCCGGGTGATTCTTACCCGGACACCCCACGGTGTTGTTCATAGCCCGGTAGAATAAAAAATGCGGTCGGAGATTCGCGGGTCAAATAGTAGGTACAGTAATTATTTAGATAAATACTTTATTATACATATTCAATATTAATAATAAATAACAATACCAGCCCTTGTTTATGTCCCACTGCTGGGCACAGGCCTCCCCTCAAGATTGGGACTTAGGCCATAATCCACCACGCTGGCCAAGTGCGGGTTGGCGGACTTCGCACGTCATTCGAGAGCTAGTTAAGGCTTTCTCAGACATGCAGGTTTCCTCACGATGTTTTCCTTCACCGAAAGTAACAATCGCACAAAGACGATTCGCACATATTCAATATTAATTTTATTTATTAATCGATTTAACACATTACATTACACCAATCAAAACAAAATTAACTTTTTTAAAGAATGAAATAAAACTACTTTTATTGCGGTTTATAGAATTTACTTTTCCAACGTGTATAGCTTTCGCATTTAAAAAATAAAAAAATATTTTAGGCAGGCCGATAAATATCTTTAAAACTTTTTTGTTTTTGTTTCACCTATGATACATGAATTAGAACCACATGACCACCACAATGACAATTAGTAAATATTTAATTAATTTAAAGCAGTTTGAGACAAGAAAATAAATGGCGTCAATGAGCGCATGCGACGGAGTCTCATTACTCATTTCCTTCGGTGCATTATTATGATTTATGTTTTGATTATTTAGGGTTGACAAATAAACAATGGAAATAATAATATCAGTAGGTACATTATCCTGGCGTCTTTGTTGCGAAAAAGAATTCATCTCTAATCAATGATATTATAAACCATAGATATGTTATATCCCATAATGCAAAAATTGTGATTAAAATATTTTTTCATATAGGGTAAAACCCGGATAGACGCCACACTTTTTAAAATTACTTTATATATCTCTCTGTTATTTGTAATATGGGTATGTACTTACTTTGTTTTATTATCTTCAACTTTATAAAAGTAAAAACTATTATCTTTGATATTTCCGGAGTATAGGCGATTTTTGTGGACCTCTAAATTTTGGGGCATCTAATCTCCTATAGTTAATAGTTGCCTCATCCATGTAAATTACATTTAGGATAGATGCCCCGCTGAGAAAGAGGATATTTATCTCGCAAAAACTTTGATCGCACCTTTCCATGCAATTGCACAGACATGCAAAACGGTCAACTTAGTGGTAGTTGTAGAGTCTCTCGATAAATAAAATAACATGTGATTCATCCGCCAAATCAGAAAAATTACAATCCAGGCAAATGTACCTCTGGGGCAACTATCCTGGTTTTACCCTATAGTTAAGGTCCTTATTATTTACTTTTGTGCAGAACTGTGTGCATTTCCTAAATACGCATGACGGCATTTTTCTTGATTTTCAAAGACACACGTCACGTTCGTCACATTTTACCAACGCGCGAAGCAATTGGGTGAATTTCGTGTCTTCATATATTGTATAAAATATCATTGTATCTAATAGCCTTTTTGTCGGGGAGTAAACTTATAAAAGATACCTTCCTCGAATCTTCTCTGAATCATTCTTAGATAGACTGGCAGGAAATGCCTAAGGCATTAATTCCGCCTATGTACAATTGTGTATCAAGAATAAATAAATAAATAAATACCTAGTTTTCGTAGGGTCGGAGGCCGGGTTGTGATTACCCACTTGATTTACTCCAATGGCCTTCATGAGCAGCCGAAACATGTCCACTGCTGGACAAGAGGCCTCCCCATTAGAAGGGAGGGGTTGCCATAAACCCTACACTTGGAAAGACATGCAATAGAAAGACGTTGCTGCCCGTCTTCTTGTTTTCCCTTAGTCGCCTCTTACGGACACCCGACGGGAGGAGATGGGGGGGTGATCTTCTTATCCGGACACTCCACGGGCTACCCAATGGCGTTCATCGACGCTATAAAGAACATTGGGGCACTACTTTTGGACCTCGATAGAGTCTCTCCTGCGCCAGACGATTGCTATGGCTAGAGCACGTCCCGGGGGGAGAAATCTAATGTATCGCGGACACTAACGGTGTACCAGTTTTGAATCAAAATCGTTTGAACGACGGCGACGTTACTTGCGCTTACTGCGCTCGTGCAAGCGATTGTCGTCATAAAGGTGATACACCGCTTGTGACCGCGAGAGTACCATAGCACAACAATAATATTGCAGACCTTATGTTAGACATTATGGTACAGAAAGTTGTTTGAAAAAAAAAACTGCGATAAATTTTGAAAACAGACACTTATGCGTAAGAAAATATATGGTACAATATGGAAAATCAAATAACGAACCTTTTAACCTGAAACTTTAAGCATCGTATGTGTATAATCTTAAGAAAACGTTTTTAATATTTTTTATTATTTTTATTTTATCTAATCTTGTTAGATTATGCGTATTTTTCTGTTATTGGCTGAAATTATAATACGCGAGATGTATTAATTGTTCTGTTGGATACAAGATGTCCTTAAAAGTTCTTAAACTGTGTACATACATAACATTGACTGAAAGGGTTGTACACAACAGCCGATTTATTAAAAAGGTTCTTTAGTTTTTTAATTAGGGTTAGGTTAACCATTTAATTAGGGTTTTAATGTGCATAACCTACTGTTTGTTTTAGTAAACGTTTGCCGTCGCATTTCATAAAAATATATATATTAAAAAACAACAAAAATATATAGTTAAAATTGTGTCGATTGATGTTTTTTTGGAATCATTGCGAATATAATATGTACATAATATATAGTAATAATAATAATGATAGTTATAATAATTTGCACATTATCATAAACGTTCTGAAAGTAAATGCAGCATTACGCAAATGAATAAGGGTATTATCAAATATTTCTAGAAAATATTTACCTTATCGATCGTTTGCAACATTTTTCACTTGTTCGTTTAGTTTAATAATTCATATTATTAAAAAAATGTTTTTATCAACGCAAGAAATCATCCAGCATGCGGTTTTTTTATTTTTATTAAAAAACATGCCAATTGTATGCCACACCACCACAATATTTTATTATTAAAATATCAGTTAATTCTCCATTCTTTATTAAGCACATCACTTACCTAATAGTTATTATTTATTTCTTCGTTCATTTCACGGTTAATTATTTATTTTTTAATTGAAAACACACACTTTTAAACACTTATAAAGTTCACAAGTCACAAGATTCGATTTATCTTTTTTGTAATACAATATTATTTAGTCTGTGCGCTTTTGTGTAACTTATATTAAAAAATCTCGTTGCTTTAAAATCCGGTTTCTATATTTCGTATGCGATAATAGTCGCCGATGCTATTAAAAAAAAATTGGATCTGTAAACAATTGGAGATCTAACAAAGCAGCGCTTCGCAGCTATCCGAAGCTGTACTGAAATTCTAAACCCTGACTTCGGTGTCCATGTCGCGCACCCCCCATTACTATATTTCGTCTCGAATTTAAAACGTATTTACTCCATACCATTACCAACCAAATCCGATCTTAAACTACTGCTATATAAAGTTGAAAATGCTACAGCGCGTAACGCAGTATTGGACATTTCACAAAACACTCAGTAAGCTACAAGGCTATGAGAACGTATAATTTAAAGACGTAGCTGACGGACTGTTTGAGCGTGTATATTCGTCTCGTTCGCACTCAACAAAGTGGTGGCACAGCTTTTCGCATGGCGATGTCGGATTGCTCATTTTTTTCGCTATTCAGTATTGAATTACGTATTATTTTGTGAATTAGATTGTGTCGCGGTGTCATATTTTCGCTGTGTACCTGGCTTGTGCTGTTCTTTTAACAGGAGGGATTGGGAGGCAGGTTGGTTTTATCTTACACTTATCATTAATAACGATCACGTTTTGTGGAGTAAAATTATTTAATTAAAATAAATATTAATAATTATGTTAAAATGTTGACTACCTATCTAAGATTATTTTGGTTATTTTATCTTCTCCTTTGGGACAGTGAAACAGCTAATCTTTAAGTGATGGCAGATTTGACGGACCTGAAAAATAATTTACTGTATTAAGTCTATAGAAAATAGGCAGCGATAAAGAGATAGCGAGGAATAGGCAGATATACAGAGATAACTGTTCCAATGTGCTCCTCACACATTAAAATTCATTTCACGCCCCGCCGGTTATATGGTCTCCAAAAAACTTCTCAAATAAAATACGATTTGATTTACTAGGCTAGGATCGTTGTGGATCCGATGACGGCGCGTTGGCAGGGTTGCGCCACCCAACGGCAAGCTCGAAGGCAAGGCACTGGGGGTTAACTGGTGCAGATCACACCCGATAAGCTAGGTCTTCCCTCGCATTCGCAGATGCGACAACCGCGGCGGCTTCAGTGACTCCCCCACAGTGAAATTTTTGAAGGTTTTCCCAACAAAAAAGGATCCTAGCAGAAAAGGTATCATCCACCACAGTGCCAGATTTCCTATTGCAGTGCTTAAACATAGATGTGTTCCGGTATCAATAGTAGCTGTAGAATTTTTTGGGCTCAAAAGTCTTCAATACCTGTATCAGATGATGACCGTGTTTTTTTTTGTTTCGATGTGACCAATCATGTAATGTTAAGGAAATTGGTGAATCAGAGATTTTTCCGGTCTTTGTCCAGAGTACTCCAGACATATTGAGTACTTAGGCATTTGAGAATTAAGGCTTCCTCCATAACAGCAGAAACAGCAATGTAGGCGTGTGACTGAATATCAGGCGAACTTTTCCTTTGAGTTTTAATCTTATCTATGTGGCAGTTTCCTTATGCAAGGGACCGTCCAGGTATACCACCGCAGTGACAGTTATCTGCCTCTAAGGTGCAGTGTGTAAACATTGCTGTGTTTCATTGTGAAGGGCACTGTAGCTGGTGACATTACCGGACATAAGAGACTTAACAACTAATGTCTCGGGTGACGAGCGACAGTGTAATGCAGCTGTCTGTAGGAAGAAGAAGAACAAGAATAACATTTATTCCACCACATAACTTAAAACAAAACTAAGAACATCCAAGCTTACAAAAAACTGTGTGGGGCCAAAAAGAGCTCTGTCCCAGCATTTTGCTGCGCCATAAAAACTATGTGGCAACTAGGCTAGGCTGTTATTCTGATCTTTGTGTTATTATGACAGCACCTTTAGGCTTATATGTCTGGCTTGCATGTCTCATCCCTAAGTTGAATGAAAAAGTCCGTAAAAATATCCTTATTTTCTTACCACGCAAACTCCGTAATGAATATGTGCGATGAAATATAGAGTCGTCAGTGTATACAAGATAGTAGTCTCCAACAATGGGTAGTAAAGTGACGTCACTACCCCCGCCAGTAGTGGCCAGAACATAGAGTTTATAAGTTCACACCTCTGGTGCGTCATCTCTGCTATTATCAGGCGACTCTGAAATAAAAGTTTCACGATTTTAAATAAGAAATTTTATGCCGACGGCGTCAGATAAAAATCAAATTAATAAAATCTTTTTAAAAAAAAATTGAACCGACTTCAATATCACTGAAAAGTATAAAATAATTTAAATATTATTGAAGTTGGTGTTAGCGTACCTGCTGTGTATATTTGGCACCAACTTCAATAATATTTAAATTATTTTATACTTTTCAGTGATATTGAAGTCGGTTCAATTTTTTTTTAAAAAGATTTTATTTTAAACTTTTTAGTGATATTTTCATATATAAAGATTGAACCATCGAAAACCGTAAAATTATCTAGGTAGGTTATGATCATATTATCGTCTACATAGTTTTACATTTCATGTTTCTTCAGAAAAAAATATCCGGTCGTAATGAAATTTGCATGAAAACATCATAGTAGTTTACTCTCTCGAATAAAAAAAGAATCATCGAAATCGGTTCATAATTGTCAGAGCAATGTAATGGAGAACATCAGTTTTATGGTTTTTACCAGATAAATTCCTCCACATCGTTCATGGTCCTCCAGGAAGTTCTTATCCGGTTGTAATAAAATTCATACAGATTCAATACAGTGGTTTCTTCTTTCGAATAAAAAAAGAATCATTGAAATTGGTAAATATTTGCCAGAGTTATGACTATTTTTGTCCGACCGAGCGAGTCCGAGCGATTAAAACGTCATCTATATAGGCTTTCTTGCAAGTCTCAGTGCGCAGTCACCATTCTTGTTTTTTCAGGAACTACTTATTACTATGCAATAATTTTTTTATGGGACCCAATTAACGGATTAAAGAATGGATGGAAGAAAGATTTTTTCAAATCGGTTCATAATTGCCAGAGTTATGCGCGAACATACATAGAAAAGAAAAAAAAAATATATATACAGACGAATTGAGAACCTCCTCCTTTTTTTGAAGTCGGTTAAAAAGTATTGTTTTCAAATAGCCATAACGCACTTTTAGATGGTAATTTTTTTAAAGTTACCACCGGATCACGATGCCGTTTCAACTGAGAAGACCTGGCAATAAACTCAGCGGGATTGTCATTTTTTTTTTCACTTTCTTTTTAAACAGTGTTTGTCTTGTTACAATTGAATCAGCATCAGCGATAGTATGTCCTGCCGTTCGAAATATAAAACAAGAGAGAAAAGAAAAAAAATACGATGAAATTACAAGATAGGTTCTCTCATCTCCGTATACTAAGTAATGGTAACCCCCTCTTCTTAATTGCCAACGGGGCCCAATAAAGAGTTTTAGAAGGTACAAATCCCAGATAACTCGTCTTCACCTCCATTGGTGCTTTAGTATCTCTACTAAAGATTTTCACTACCTCGAATAAAAAATAAGGTTAAGTATCGTAGAAAATTAAATAAATAAATAAGTATATCAGTTGTTGTTAAATAAGTTCCTAGTAAAGTTCAAATAATTATTTACTTAAAATTTTCGTGAGTGCGATATTGTTTACGTGAACTTGTAGTTCTATAACATTGATGTGTATCAGTGGTGTAGCTTGCCTTAGATGGGCCCCGTATCAAAATTTGTTGGGGGGCCCAAATGATGGTACGTACATGAGAACATGGATTTTACGAATTGTTGCTTACATATGTTTGGGGCCCCTGTATCCCGGGGGCCCCGTATCATTGATACGGCTGATATGGCGGTAGCTACGCCCCTGATGTGTATGGCAAAAACGAGTCAATCGCCATGCGATAAACACATTCGCACGAACTCATAAACAATTTTTTACAATAAATACGTTAGTCATGATGATCATCATCATCATCAGAGCCAATAAACGTCCACTGCTGAACAAAGGCCTCTCCCACAGAAGAAAGGGGTGCAGACTTGGCAGGCGTCTTGCCAATCACAGTATCAGTGGTAAATCCAATAGAAAGACGCTGCTGCCCGTCTTTTGTCTTACGACACCGAACGGGCGCTATTTTTACCCGGATTTTACGTATTTTCAAAAGACCATGGGATCGCTCACTTAAACGATAGGTTACGATCTGGAGCTCTACCATCAGTCGTATTATTACAATCGTACTAAGCACTGCTTAGTAAGCAGCCCCAGAACTATTGTCAAACCGGGGCACCGGCCGCGGGCGGTAGTTTCAGGTGGCGCCAAAATCGTAATATAATATGATTCAAAATAAAAAACTAGCTCCACAAAGCGCCTAGCATACGAAAGCCTGGTTGGCTCACGAAAAAGGCGCCACACCACAGGCCCATACCACAAGTGAACTTGAGATGTCGATTTGAGATTTGAGTTTTTTTAAGTAATTTCTCAAACGCTGAAGGGAGGGCGCCACTATCAAGTTGCAGCCCTGGTTCGAAACAATCGTAGATCCGGGGCTGGTACTAAGGTAGAGACACGAGGTAGAGACCTCAATTTACGTGGTAGTTTATAGTTCGGTCACATTTTATCGGGGAAGTACTTGGATGGAGGAGATATAAAGGAAAGTACAATTGTAATATTAGGTACTTCTACGTATTAGATATTGCGGTAGGCCTGGAAGACAAAGACGCAAGACTGGCTTTTGATTTTGCAGAAGAGATTGGGAGATAGGCCAGATACGGCGAAAGAAGAAGTAGTAGGTATTTCGATTTTATTGCCGACGGCTTATATAGATAAGTTTTTTCGGCTTTCGTATGGTAATCACCAAGTTTCTTGTGCTGTCGACGGGGCCTGTTATAGGTATTAGTACCTTTTTTGCACGCGGGGAGGAAACCATCAAAACGTACCTGGTCTCTATAGGGCCGGAATCCGGGTTGAAATGATTTTGCCAACCCCGTAAACAAAAAAAAAGTAGCTTAGCTGTTGTTAAGTAAGTTTAAATAAAGTTCAGATAGTTCAACTTTTTTGCACGTTGTGTTGTTTGCGTAAGCTTGCAGTTATATGGCTTTGATTGGTATAGCAATGACGACTCAATCGCTGTGCGATTAACACATTGAAAGTATGTTTACAAGCCTTCACACGAAAAACACATCTTTTGTAATTTAAATCAGTACTAGTGGGTTTGCGCAATCACTCTTGTTTAGCTGTGATGACGGTAATTTCTCCAGATACAGTGCCCTTCACGCCGGAACACAGCAATGTTTACACACTGCTGCTTGGCGGCAGAATATCTGACACTGCGGTGGTACCTACCAGGACGGGTCCCTTGCATTAGGGATCTAAAGGCGCCCCAACACAGCAGTTATATACCGTTATATTATATCGTGTAACACGATAACATTTTATAACAGTGTGTAACATTTTGTTACAACATGTTAAGAATGTTATATGTTATAAACAATGGTTCACCTCGTTGTATATAACATCTTATAATATTCTGTAACCATCAGTTAGGGTCTGCCTTTCGAGGAAGCTGGTCGTGGTTCTTACAACATCATCAACAGCCGAAATACGTCCACTGTTAAACAAAAGGCCTCCCCCTTAGAAGGGAGGGGGTGCCATAATCCCCACGCTTCTTGGGGATCGCAGTATAGGTGGAAGATAAGTACAAAAGAAAGACGCTGCTGCCCGTCTTCTTGTTACGCTTAGTCGCCTCTTACGAGACCCAACGAGAGGAGATGGGGGGGATGCAATTCTACCCTGGCACCACACGGTGTTATACCTACAACAAAAGTTATAATTTGTTAGGTATATCGTGTTGTCATTAGTCATATAACATTTTGTTACATATAGCTGTATAACATCACTAACAATTTATAATTTTTGTTACAATTTGTTGCAAAAAGTAATTCGTAAGTTATATAACAGATGTTATGTGCAACATTTTCTAACGTTAGGTTTATATTGTGTGGAAGCACCTTTACTTATACACTTTTAGACTTTAGCGTTCCGTTATCAAACTTTATTTTAATCGGGAATTACGCGATTTACTTTATATTTTGGCTTGACGTTTTGGCCGGGTTACACCAGCTATGGTCACAAGTAGACAACCTTCACTTACTCACCAAGTTATGCCTATTTGTTCGCCAGCTCCTCACAATGTAATTGTACCATGATGATATCATTATGTTTCACATATGTGTCCTTTTACATGTATTTTGTGAGAAGAAATAAACGTTATTACTATTTAAAAAAAAGTGCGAGTAACTTTTACCCCAAAATATCTGAACTTAATTAAGTACAGTAGTCACAGCGGATCTTTGTGTCTCTGAAGTTAGGTTTTGCGAACCATTGCGCAACTACAGTCATGAGTTGTAAACACAAAAACACAAAAATAGCTACTGCGCAGCGTCTTGCAACCAACTTCAGACACAAAAAGATCCGCTGTGACTACTGCATGACACTTACAGAGATATTACTGAACATGGTTCCGTATAGAAATATGAATACTCTTGGATCGTATTCTATAATATTGGATGGAGATTTTAGTGCCCATAATATCATGGTGGTAGTCACGGTGAAGAGAGCCCACACCGGTCGGACTGCTTCGGGGATTGAGTACATTTTGCCTGTTCGGTTTTGATAAGACCTGTAAAAACAGGGTTCAGAAAAAAACTGTGCCTGCGCAAGAACGTTTATGGTGCTCCGACACTGATGTTAAAAAATGTTTACAAACATTTTCTAACACTAATAAATTTTATATTTTGTTAGTAACGTTTTAGTGCTCTTACACCTTAGACTTTAGAGTCTACCATTAAATCTAAGTCCTGCACCAAATGGAAAATATACACTACTGCCATTGCTACTATAGTGTAGTAACAATAATAACGTTTGAAAACATGACATTGGCTCGCAGTTTGGATTTACGTTCCGAGGCGTCGATGATAATAAATGTTAACAAATGTTTTATTTGTTTAAATTTGTTATTTTGTATAGACTACATGATAACCATTTTCTTAACATTGTGATCAAATGTTTACCTTATAAAATGTTTGCTAATGTTTGTAAACATTTATAGCACCACTGTGGGCGCACCATTACACTATCATATCTCATCAACTTTTGAACGAATAGCCGGCATCGCTCAACTGTCAGAGGGACTAATGTTATTATACTCACAAATAGACATTGTAAATCGTCACCGGCAACGTAGTGATCATGCCAACGAAATGGACGAACACCTCAAACGCCATAGTGAAGGTAATATCTCCGAACAGATATGTATGAAACATGCTCGCGCCGTAGACGCCCGCTAGTATGAACAGCGAGGAAGACATCTGTAAAACAATACTCCTTACAACCAACAGTAAGTGGCTAAAGTAATAATAATAATATCTGGGACAATCCACACACGGTTACCTGATCCCAAACTAGGCGGAGCCTGTACTATGGTAACCAGACAACTGATTCAAATATACTTTTTTTTTGTAAATGTATACATAAATAGCAACAGCATTAACAGCCTAGCTCAGTGGGCGAGCGCTTGCCTTGGAAACAAGGTGCGCACGATCGAACCCCGGCTCGCACCTCTCATTTATTTAATTAATCATGTGCGAATTGTCTTTGTGCGATTGTCTCGGTGAAGGAAAACATCGTGAGGCAACCTGCATGTCTGAAAACAGCCTAACTAGCTCTCGAATGACGTGTGAAGTCCGCCAATCCGCACTTGGCCAGCGTGGTGGACAATGGCCTAATCCTTACTACTTAAATAGATAAATAACACTGAGACACTTGTGGTGGGAATCGAACCGACGACCTGTTGAGTAGCGGCCAGGGATCTAACCTCTAGACCAACAGGCCTGTCTATACTTATAATAAAACTGTAACAGGTACAATTCTGTACATTGAAGATATTTTGAAAATTATATTTGGAGGGCATTCTATAACCGATACTGAGGCCGAAAATGTAATTTTTTTATTTTTTGTCTGTCTGTCTGTATCACGGCTGAGCATCACGCCGAAACTACTGAATGGATTCAAATGAAACTTGGCATGATTTGAGATCTTACTACGAGGTAGGACATAGGATACTTTTTATCCCGTAATCTAGCACGGTTCTTTTGGGAGAGGAGATTAAAGTCAAAACGGGTACTTGGTTATACGCTTGGTCCGATTTTATAAATTTTTCTTTATAATATAATAAATATTAGTAAGGGAACACTCATAGAGAGTTGTTATCAAGGTTTTGTAATCGATCTGGTTAAGCAACGTTAGGTAAGGTCATTAAATAGATGGGTGACCGTTTAACGTCATTTGAACTAAACGGGTCCGTGCTTCGGAGAGCAAGTAAAAAGTGGGTCCCAGTTTTTAACCGACTATAAAAAATGAGGTTATGTATTCGATGCGAATGTCTGTTATTCAAAGTTTAGTTAACGTAAAAATAGCGCAGGCGGAGCTGCGTGGGTCAGCTAGTCAAAGATATAGAAACACTTGACATTCATTGGGTTGGCTTCCACCGGGTGCACGGACTCGCGCGGCAATCTCGCGAGCCAAATGTGCGGTCGGTGTGGACGTGGCTTGGGGTCGTTCAGGCGCACGTTGGCTCGGCTGAGCGTGCCTCGCGGGGTTGAGCTGTCGGTTATCGGTAAACTGGACGCGCTCAAAGTTGCCTCGGTGTGCGCTGTAAGTATCCCACATACCCCGGTTGACGCTCAGGTTCCAGGTCCGTGAAACAAAAAAAATGTGGTAGTTACCTTGTGCAAGGTATCGTCCAGGTACCACTGCAGGGTCAGATATTCTGCCACCAAGCCCAAGTGTTTAAACATTGCTGTGTTCCGGCGTGAAGGACACTGTAGCTAGGAAAATTACCGGACACAAGAGACTTAATATCTAATGTCTTAAAGGTCGGCAACTCGCCAGTGATTCTTCTGGTGCTGCTAGCATCCATAGGCTGCGGTGACTGCTTACCATCAGGCGGGCCGCACGCTTGCTTGCCACTGTATGCAAGACTATTAACCTGACACCACATCACACGCATGCTACCTCAACGACGAGCGTTACCCCACTGAGTTTCTTACCTGATCCGGTAGCAGAGCCAGGCCTCTCTTAAGCATCGGCTCAAGCCGAGGCAGTGCCTCCCTGAGGTGCCTTTGAGCTCGCCGCTTCCATGACCTTAAGAACTCCACCTATAAGCACTCAACCTCTTGGCTGTTGGCTGTTTTCACTAAAGTTTATGGAAATATTTTCGTAAGCCACTTACCCACATACTAAAGTCATAACCCCATGGTAAGTACAGTATGCCCGTGTTATATTTCTCACAATGACTGATGTA
This sequence comes from Furcula furcula, assembly GCA_911728495.1. NCBI lineage: Eukaryota > Metazoa > Arthropoda > Insecta > Lepidoptera > Notodontidae > Furcula > Furcula furcula. Next base: position 13,009,372 of record OU452264.1, read on the forward strand.
GAAATTCAACACCACTGTTATCACTATCAGGAAACCTCTGCGAAAAATATAAATATACAAATATTTTATTCAATCTAGAGACGAAGTAGCAATGGGCAGGCCACATCGCTCGAAGAACCGATGGGGAAGAAAGGGGCCGTCCATTAATCACGTGAGGCTCAAAACGGGGGGGGGGGGAGGTGTTCCGAAAAAAAAACACGAAATATCACCCGGAGGGGGGAGGGGAGACATCACGTGTATTTATTTTTCGTTGAATGCACGATTTCTAAACCAAACAGCTGTACGTGGCCTTGACTCACCGTTGCCGGCAACGACTTCCCTTTCAACATTTAATAATCAGCTACCTGTATTTAAAGATAATATTCCGAAAATTTCAATATAATTTGTAAAAAAAAATACACGTGTTTTTGGATAGGGGGGGTAGTTTAAAACCTCACCACATATCACCAGGAGGGGGGAGGGGGTAAAAAGTTGCTAAAAAACATCACGTGATTAATGGACGACCCCAAAGGTTCTCGAGTGGCGACCACGAACCGGACGACGCAGCGTAGGTAGGCCTCCCACTAGGTGGACAGATGACATTGTGCGCGTCGCGTCGCAGAGTCGCGGGCAACCGGTGGATGCAAATAGCGAATTGTGGTTCATTGTGACATTTCAAGGGGTAGGCCTATATTTAGCAGTGGCCATCTTTTGGCTAGTGATGATGTGTCACTAAGTTAAAAAAAAAATACCGGACAAGTGCGAGTCAGACTCGCGCACCGAGGGTTCCATATCATCTTTGGACTTATTAAAGTAATTTTACTACTCATTAACACTTCAGATAGCAAATAAACGAAACCGCAAAACTAAGTTTATTTGTCGAGTTTTCTTAGGATTACTAAAAAACTGTACTATATAAAAAGAACATTTTATTTTTCCTGTAAAATATAGATAGACATGTATTATCCACATATTTCAGGTTTTTCCGTTTACAAACTTCGGAGATAAGAGGTATGTTTTTTTTTTATATTTTTGATTATCAGCCAAAAACTACGTGACGTAAACCAAAATAAAAATCTGTTTTGAAATGTGCAAATGAAGCCCTTTCATATGATACCCCACTCAATATAGTAGTCTCACTTTAAAATTTTGATGACTCATTTCGTACCCTCATTATAAAAAAAAATTAAAAAAAAATTTTTTTTTTTCATATGCGATTAGGTTGGGTAAGTAAGATCCAAATTTATTCCAAGTTTCAAATCGATAGCATCAGTGGTTCCTGAAATATTTATGTGTGACAGACAGACAGACAGACGAAGTCAGACCAGTAAGGGTTCCTTTTTTACCTTTTAGGTATGGAACCCTAAAAAAGAGACCAATTTTAAGACCAACCTAAAACAATTCACAGAGAACACCACATGTCTTCCGAAAATTGACATAATCGAAAATGGTATTAGGAATACTATAAAAGAGTCTAGGCCGTGATCAAACAGCTCTCCTAAGGGCCCTGATACACCGATCTTCCTTGCTTGCTTGCCATCTAAGCCATCTGAAACCAAATATAACTTTATTTCAATACAAGGTAATTTAGTCTCTAGGTTTGGTTTGATTGATTTGTTGCATTTATATACATACAAACATACATAATAATAGACAAATATTAGGATAATACGAAGGAGCATTTTATTTGTTTGGAGCTTATTTTTCATATTTTCCATAACTCTACATTCTCTATGTATTTGCTGTTTTACAAAAATGTCTTGACACAAAAAAAATGTGCACCATCTTATAGTAATATTCTCTGACAAAAAAAATGCGTTGCGTTATGTCAGCACTGTTTTAAACCTGCTTAAGTAACCAACCATTTGGTAGAATTTTCTGACAGAAAAACACAGTAACACTTTGTCCAACCTGAGAATAGAACTAAAGACCTTGTCAGCAATTTAATTAGCGACCACCAAGGTAGTAAAAAGTTATTTTGGGATTTCTAAGGTTTTGTCAAATTAACACCTTGTATATACTATTTGAAAAATATGTCAATATAATGCGCCTTGAATACGGACAATCGTTTGTAAAATATTCTCACGACCATGGTCTCGTTCACAATTTTAGATGTTTTTTTTAATTAATAACTTAGTACTAAACTGGACTTGGCCCGTTAGTCTACTGGTCACCCTGTATTTTCCGGCGGGGAAAACTCTGTGGTGGTCAACCGGGGTATATAGGATTCTTAGGGTCGTATTACAGAACCATACTCAAGACTCAAGTACTACTTAAATCTAGTTTGAGTTGAAGTTTTAATTTTAGAACCTTACTTGAGCACCGAACTGTCAAACTAGAATCACCTTAGTATTGTCAGTTCGCGATGACGTTTATGATTTTATTTTTAGTTGTTTTGCGTAAAACGATATTATCAAAAATATTATTAATAGAAAACTGATTGCAGTTGCCTTATATTATATTCAGAACTCAAGTAAGCAGAGATCAAAATCTCTACTCAAGACTAAAGACTCAGTTGATTTGAGTTTGAGGATTGTTTTGTAATACGTTGGGTGCTCAAGTCTTGATTTTTTTCTCAAGCAGTGATCAGTTGAATGCAGTTTAAGAGTTACTTGAGTTAAGTTCTGTAATACGACCCATACACACTAAAACCACCGTGGTTGTCGAGATGGGGACTTAGGCTCTTCGATGAGATCCGCATCAGGTATCCTTCAATGCTTTCCTTGCGAGCCGGCCGCCTGGGGGGCGCATTATAGCCTCCCCGGAACCTTTCACGGTACTCACGAGGATAGGTGTCCAGCGTCCCCTAACGTCCAGCCACTCTAAAGGTAAATAAGGTACCTACCTACCACCTAGGAAAAATAATGGAACCAATACCCACCTAAATTATAAGCAAGGAATATTAGTACTCCTGACGCAATGAACGCCCATCCTGGTATCTCACACGGGTAGTCTTCGACTCCTGGTCGCCCTCCGGTCGCATAGAAGACATAATCATATATGGTCATTAGTATAATAACCACCACCATACACAGAAACCCGGCAAATGTTATAAAATTTGGTGCTATCCATTTCGGTATGAACTGAAAAGGAAATTACTAGTTCTTATTTTTAACCGACTTCAAAAAAGGAGGAGGTTCTCAATTCGTCTGTATATATATATTTTTATTTTTTATGTATGTTAGCGCATAACTCTGGCAATTATGAACCGATTTGAAAAAATCTTTCTTCCATCCATTCTTCAATCCATTTATTGGGTCCCATAAAAAATTATTGCTTAGTAATAAGTAGTTCCTGAAAAAACAAGAATGGTGACTGCGCACTGAGAGCTGCAAGAAAGCCTATATAGATGACTTTTTTGTCGCTTTTTAAGGACAAAAATGGTCATAACTCTGGCAAATATTTACCAATTTCAATGATTCTTTTTTTATTCGAAAGAAGAAACCACTGTATTGCATCTGTATGAATTTTATTACAACCGGATAAGAACTTCCTGGAGGACCATGAACGATGTGGAGGAATTTATCTGGTAAAAACCATAAAACTGATGTTCTCCATTACATTGCTCTGACAATTATGAACCGATTTCGATGATTCTTTTTTTATTCGATAGAGTAACCTACTATGATGATTCCATGTAAATTTCATTACGATCGGATATTTTTTTCTGAAGAAACATGAATTATGTAAAACTATGTAGACGATAATGTGATCATAACCTACCTAGATAATGTTACGGTTTTCGATGGTTCAATCTTTATATTTGAAAATATCACTAAAAAGTTTAAAATAAAATCTTTTAAAAAAAAAATTGAACCGACTTCAATATCACTGAAAAGTATAAAATAAATTAAATATTATTGAAGTTGGTGCCAAATATACACAGCCGGTAAGCTAACACCAACTTTAATAATATTTAATTTATTTTATACTTTTCAGTGATATTGAAGTCGGTTCAATTTTTTTTTTAAAAGATTTTATTATTAACCTGTTGTTCAAAGTTAAAGTCAAGCGCGAATTTAACCCTTAAAAAGATTGTGGTGGTCAAAAATCGGCTAAGTGCGTTCAAGACTACGGACTCGTTTACAAAATGAGATGAACTAACGACTCTATTAAGGTGACATGTTTTCTCATTTAGTATTTATTATTTTTATTTATTTTTACTAAGGCCTAATATGAGCCTATCAATGCCCACTGCCCACATGAGTAGATCTGCTCATAGTTAGAGCTTTGCACCGAAGCTTGTTACTGAATTTTCGGTAAATAAACCGGTAAGTTTTCGAAATAATTTACCGGAGAACTGCAGATAAGTACATCTCGATGTGCAATAATAGTTAATTAATAAAGATATTCTAAGGGTCAAATAAATTAAAATTACAAAGGTCAAACGATATTTCCGCAATTTTGCTAAATTATGACCAAAAAAACTCCAATTATTTTACTCAGGTTTAAATAAAATAAGTCCCGTATCACCATTAAAATGTCAATGTCATCAATATTTGCATGCCATCATAAGGTCAAAATGTGTTAGCACGCAGAAACATGTTATTCTACCTAGGGAAAAATCCTAAATCTATGCTACCTACCATCTCATGTACCACATTTTTGGCAAAACCCTTGCTAGAGTTTGCTTTAGCAAGGGCACTGTCATCTTTTAACAAAAGATATAAAAAGAGAGAGAAAAGAGAGGAAGAAAAGACTAGATCACCTTTGCTAGAGCTTACAGCGTACTGTACTATGAAAATCTCTCCGAATACTATGAAAACCCATTAATTACTCCAGCAAGCCCTTCACACTCGGTCTGGTCAACCTTCGGAGAACGATTAATAATATTAGTATAAGTGAAATACTTACTTTAACTAATGTATTCCATGTCGGATGCATAACATAATTGCTCAATGGACTTGTGTCTACTGCACTATACTGTAAAAAAAAAAATGTTTGCGCAAAAAATTATATGTTAATCGTTATAAACAAAAACCGGTAAATAATATTACGGGTGTGTTGTGTCTACTGTTAGATGGAGTTATTTTCCCTATCTGACAACGCCAATTGTGAGCTTTCCTTCATCAAAACAGTAAATATAAACCATCATTAATTAAATATTGTAGCCTGCGTAGCGCAGCGGGTTACTGTTTGCTTTGCAAACCGGAGGTCGTGGGTTTAAATCCCGCTCGGAGCCAGAACTTTGTCTAGATATACCGTACTGACAGTATAGGCTAAACACCTGATTATCTAAAAGTAAGATAGATACATGCGTTGGAAGGGCATGTAAGAAATCGGTTCTGAGCCTGACCTCTACCCGGTTGTGTCGGTCTTCCGTCCGATCGGATTTTTTCTATTTCCGATTCACACCTATTTCCGCGTAAGCATTTGTGCACTATAATATATTCCGCGTAGTTATATCTTTATAAAAAAAAACAATTAGCTACCAGGGCCGGATTAGCCTAGATGACATTATTATTATTAATTTAAAACTTAAGAAAAACTCACCTTATATTTTTGTAATCCTTTTAAATGTTCTTTCGTTAAATATTTATAAGCAAACATTTTCGCGCACCAATCTCACAAGCACACAGTTTGGTAATGAATGGGACTTTATGAACCTTGGAGGTCAATAGGAATGAATAATAAAACTGAATACAACACTGTGCGTATTTTTTTTACCTAACTTCTTATTTATATTTTTAAAGTTCTGCACCAAGGTTAAATGGAATAGTGCGTATTCGTCTGTCTGCCGGTCACAGTAACATATTTAAGCAACTACTCATTTAAATATCTACTTATATCCATAAGGATATTAGTAAAAAAAAGTGATATAGGTCGGTATAAACCGACCTATATCACTTTTTTTTAATAGGGACCTAAATGTCTAATTGCAAAACGAGAATACTAGTTCAAGTGGGATATTATATGAATATGCACATTTAAAAAAAAGATTTTAATCTTTTTTCTAATTTCAAAAAAGTTATAATTTACTCAGGTACTCATATCCGAATAATTACAGGTAAAATTTTTTTTTATGAAAATACGATTATTACAGGAAAAATAAAACAATGTTTTGTACCATTGTTTTTTTTTTATAAATTATCAAAACAATTTCACAAAGTTATGCGGCTCAGTTTTCTTTTTGTAACTTAAGGTGTTAGATGAATAACACATTTCAATGTCCAAAAAAGAACCGGAACCCCCAGAATTATGAAGCACTATTATTATAAAAAAAAAACTTTCGACGACAGCTTTTTACGTGGTTCAGTTTTTTCTACCTGATAACAAACTAACTCTTAAATGTCCAACGAAGTTCCGGAACCCTTGATACGTCCGAATCGCACTTAACCGGGTTTCTTTAGATATTTTTTTTTACATAGTCAATGAATTGGCACAGTTAAACATTTACACACTGATGAACGTATTAAAAAAATCGTAATAAACACGTGGTGACGTTAGGTTCTTGATTGTTAAAATATCTTTATAGTATCGAGTAGATACACGGTTATCGGTTGCTAACAACACACAGTGTTATAATCTTTGGATCGGGCGAGATAGGTCAAAGATTAGGTAAATAGTGCAAATAGGACACTTATTTGTAAATATTAAATTGTTATTAAAATAAAATAACATTATTAACTATTGAATGTTTAATTTTTAGCTCATCTAAGAAGATCGTACAAGAAACTTATGAATTTGACTTTTTTTTTAAATTATTATTATTTCTTGTACACATAAAACCTATAAAAGTTGTAGATTGGTGGATTAGGCAATTGAATAAAATGTGAAGTATATCTGGGAATTATCAAGATGTATTCTTTCATCTAGTAAATACTAATTTAAAAAAACACACAACATCGCCCATATAATTATTGTTACTAACAATTACACACTAATGTCAGTAGGACTAACTACAAACTACTACTACACTACAACATGTACTATGTTGTAGTGTTTACATGCTTTCTTTCTTGGCAAAATATGGAGAGACTTATTAATGTATATTATCTGTATAATACCCATATTTGTGAACAATAAATGATTGATTGATTGATTGATTGATAGGAACGAACGTAACTACATGTACTATCAAAATTATTGTTTTGCACCTCTCACGTGCAGATCGACGAACCAACAGAGAATAGCCGAGTCCATTCAGTCCGCACCTTCAGGTTTGACTAGGCACATATACGATGTATGTACTATAAGTATGGATACAATAATAAAGTTTCTTTAATCTTTGGTCAAATTACATCTTGCTGATAATAGTATCTATGTATATCATATTGATAAAAGCTTATCAGTTAAAATAAGGTAACTCATTTAATTGTCTGTCCAGTTTAAATATTGTAATGACACACCTAATAATAATTATTATATAAGAATCCAACGTATACCAATGTAAAATAGGTTCTCGAACTGTGATATATGACTCTCAACTGTTTCATACACTACATTATACATTTTTGTTTATTTTTTTCTGTCCTAAATGTCTCACTGATATTCCTATTATGCATGAGAATTTAAAAGGAATATTGAAGAAAAAATAGGGATAGATAAGCGATATTTTATGTGTATCAGCTCAACGGCGTTTTAGATGGCTAAAAAACAATAGGATAATTATTTAGAACTTTATCAAATATGTACAAAGAATCCAATTCACAACAACCATCCTTTTTTTAGAAAAAAGCCTAATACAACTGCAGAACCAGCTTTTTAGAGGCCTCTGTATCTGACCAGCGGAGGTGTTGACATCAGTTACTCTGAGAATATTATTCCTTACGTTGTAAAGTACATCGATTCTCACCTTTTACCACACGTCCAACTAAAACCACGTCCCACGGTTTAAAAGTGACAGGTACTCTACCATCCACCGTCGCCTAAAGTGGTTAGCCATTCTTGGTTCTCTTGTTCAACTCTACTCTACTGTATAGTTCACTCTCCACCGCTTCATATAGTCCAATAAGGGTCCAATTTGCAATACAGGTGAGGGCCCAATAAGCACAATAACAAGTCGTTAAAAATCGAATGTTCTAAACAATTAGACTTTACTTTATTTATAACAACAAAACAACAACAATACCAGCCCTTGTTTATGTCCCACTGCTGGGCACGGGCCTCCCTTCAAGATTAAGGGGCTTAGGCCGTAGTCCACCACGCTGGCCAAGTGCGGGTGGGCGGACTTCACACGTCATTCGAACGAGTTCGAACGAGTTCGAGCTAGTTAGGCTTTCTCAGACATGCAGGTTTCCTCACGATGTTTTCCTTCACCGAAAGCTAGTAACAATCGCACAAAGACGATTCGCACATGATTAAAGAAATCAGAGGTGCGAGCCGGGGATCGAACCTGCGCACCTCGTTTCCAAGGCAAGCGCTCGCCCACTGAGCTGTTACAGCTTATAACTTGTTACTTTATTTATGCCTTAATATTATTTATAATAAATTAGTACTTCGCCTTATGGTTACTTCGCCTTGCTTCGCCTTACTTCGCCTTGTTATAGGTTTATATAACAGTACAATAATGTCCCCAGACGATGCATGCGCCAATAAAAACTGGCCCACAATGCAGTATGCTAATTGAGCGCAGCATGGAAGCGTCAAATTAATGTGATCCCCTCTGCCTATGATAAATGGCACATAAAAATAGACATCTGCTAATTTGACAAATTGCTAGTCTGTGTAGGATGTTATGCGAATGTATGCGACTGTGGGCAGTGTAAGTAAACCATTATTATTATTTTATTAACGAATATGCAAATGACTGGAATCTTGGATATGGCAAGCGAACTCGCCGTCCTTAGAAGAGCTTTACATTTTTTAACTTTGGATTTGTTTCAAATTACCTCGTTGTTTTGGTTGATTTAATAAAATAATTCTAAAAAATAATAATTTAAAAGTACAAGGCGCGCATAACTAGGCAAGAGATCGATACGACACCTGCGCGTTGCTATGGCGACGCCGAGGGCGCCACCCGACACCGACGCGTAATTTGAAATTGGAACCTCACCGATAATGTCTGGTAGCGCGCGCTCACTATTTTCGACCAAATTACGCGTAATTTTGGCCGGGGACGGCTGTCTTCTTGTATAATTAAGGGTGTATCCTGTCTATCGGAAATAAACTCAGTTGATATAAGACAGTAGAAGACTGTCGGTGGATGTTGGAATAGGTTCTTAGAGCCTTGAACATTGCTCAAAGCTAAAAAATTTGCTGGTTCAGAGAGGAGTCGTGGTCGCTTGTGATTTTAGTGATATTAATGAAATAAACAGCTCGGATAAAGATATTTTTAAGTAGTTCTCACGTAGCTACAGGAGTCTATCACGCAGCCAAATTTTTCTCCCTCCCAACTTGGTGAACCCACTTCCAGCATTTTAGAAAGTTGCTCTCATAAATTTCGTGTGTCCGCGTTCCTAATCCTCAACTTCTTATTTCTACGTAAAAATAAATTTCTCTTGGAGGAAATTCAGCTGAAACACGTCACATTGAACCAGACCAAGATTAAACGTGTCCAGTTAAACCGTATTCAGTGCCCTGCATCACTAACTAGACTAAACATTAGTTTAAATTATATCAGTAAGGCCATTTTCATTTGCATCGCGCGTGATCGTCTGTTGTGGCGTCTAGTCGCCTCATCAAGCGCGACCGAGCGATTAATTCGGCCCAAAATTGTGGTGCGAGTCACAAGAGTTTAGAACCTTTGTTTTGCTGATATCCGCGTAACTCGATTAGAATTCATGCTAATTTAGTTGGATTTTTACCCGTAAGTATTGTAGCTAGACTGTCCCTCTCTGATGGAGAGGTAGTTTTAGGCCTTTGAGGTTATAACACCGGTTATACGAGGCTGCAGTCCTGGATTTTTTAAATTTAGATTGCACCAATCTCTTTTAATTTCATGTATTTATTTGGCTGGCTACGTCGTGCTGGCTATTAAACAATTAGCACCCGCTGACAACTGCTCTAGTATTTCATACAGTTCATTAAATTACATTTTCTTTAAATGATCGATTTCAGGTCTATATAACCACTTGGACCACAATGCAGCCATTAGCACGTCGGGCCGGATGGTCTCAGTCTCACACCTATTTACGCTTCCTCTTGCACGACTCTGGACTCCTGGTAGCGCACTCATGTCTGCGCTTAATAATGATTACTCATTGAGGCGATGACAAATACCTATTGTGAGATCACCAAAATATCATAAAACATTGCCGATTTGTAGGAAAATTAACGCATTGATTCTACACACAATCACATGTTAGTCATCATCATTAGCCGAAGGACGTTCACTCCTGAACAAAGGCCTCCTCCTTAAAAGGGAATTGCCATAATCCCCTGTATGGCAGGCGTCTTCAAGTGATAGGTAATCTAATAGAAAAACGCTGCTGTGCGCTTTCTTGCGACAGTCAACGGAAGAAGATGGATGGGTGCTGTTCTTACCTGGAAACCCCTATGGGCAACAGAAATGCAATTAGATGATTATACTAGAGCTAGAGACCTAATGGGACTTACCACCGTAGTGGAAGTTATACATGTACAATAATTTAAATACTGAATGAACGAGGACCTGAAACGAGCGCTCAAGAATCAAAACAAACATCTGCTGGAGGGCCTGTCTGCGGCCGAGACCGAAGCCACAGTGCTGTACCGGAGGAGGGCACGGAACGCGTTAGAGTGCTATGCCGTCCTCCGGGTATCGCCTAAGCTGTGGCAAAGGCTCACGACCGCAGGCAAGGCCTATATAGACTTGAGACTCGTCAGCGTTGTAGACCAGTCTCCGCTGGTTCAGTGCTCAAAGTGCCTGGCCTACGGACACGGGCGCAAGTTGTGCACTGAACCGGCGGACCTATGTAGCTACTGCGGAGGGCCTAAATAAAATCATGTTAGGGGGATTCGCGGGCCGAATGCGCCCGGACATAAAAAAAAAATACTGAATGCTTAATAAAACATACCAAATATTATATCACATACGTTCAAAAAATATTCAACCTTCATTCTCAAAAAACCTCCTGAGCCTTAATCCATAGAACAAAACCTCCATTAATATTTATAAGAGCCTGGTGCATCTGAAGAACATTGAAATTGTGCTCTGTGCTTCAAGGCGCACAATTAACAATGCCGTTAGGACGTACATATCTCTTAACAGTTTGTAGCTATTATTGTGTACATTTCCCATTATTGTAATAAATCTCATTGCACGAACAATTAAGCAGGCAGCTCATAGTCACCTTTCAATTGAATAGTGTCACATTGGGATGCAAATGATCCAGAGTGATCAGCACGTGATAACGTGGGCGATACTATATGTTTTATACCCTACGAATTGTCTTTGGCTGGCTTGGCTGGCCACCGGTCAGCCATCAGGCCTGCGTTCATACATTGATCTTGTAAAGAACAGGGATGAACCAAGAACCAGAGATATGCAGGTAGAGGTAACACCATAACTATTCCTTTGAGAATTAGTGGAATATACAGGTGTGGTTTTGTATTTTTGCCATATTGTTAGACTTAACTGTTAAGGATTATGTTAATTGATTAAAAATAGTTTAATAATTCAGTGGTTAATAACTAAAAGATGATTAATGATTCACAATTAACGTTCAACCAGAATAAGAGTTCTCGAGGGCTCAGAATCGGTCGCAAGGTTGGCAAACCGCGCGTACTCTTGTTTATCAACTTTGCGCGAAGAGCGGTGCCAGAGTGGGTTATTTTATAGTGACGGTTGTACACAGGATTTCTTTTCGTACCAAACATAAAAAATAATAAATAATTTTACGTCTATCATTTAATGATTAATTTATGTTCTTTAAACGTATATATCAACCTCCGTAAATATGGCAAGAATGCAGAACCACATTCTGTAGAATCGCTAATAAAAATCATATAAAAAATAAAAAAAATCTTCGTGGTCGATACGGCCACAGCGGCCAATCTTTCACAAGATCAGCCATCTACACGGGAGAGACACAAGGGCTCTCTTCCTTTACCTCTCACAATCCTATGGAACGGAAGACCGACACGACCGGGGAGAGGCCAGGCACAGGACCGACTTTTATATGTCCATCCAAGCATGGATCATCTTACTTTACAGTCAACCAGGTGATCGGCCTGCTTAGTCCAAGCCAGTAAGGAACAACTACTCCTCCTAACGCTGAGTTGCGACCCTTTCGTAGCAAAGTGATTTTTTTTTAAATCTTATTTTTGTTTTTTATTCATGTGTCTACTTACTGCCTTGTTAACCGACTTCAAAAAAGAAGGTTCTGTATTCGACGCGTATGTATGTAATATTAATAAAAATGCGTAATATTCATATATGTTAGTCTATGTGGGCTTCTAAACGAATTTACCAAATTTCACGAGTGTATGTATGTATGTATGTATGTATGTATGTATGTATGTATGTATGTATGTATGTATGTATGTATGTATGTATGTATGTATGTATGTAGGTTTGTCCACGGATTTCTCAGAAACTACCAGTCCGATTTCGAAAATTCTTTTTGCAATAGTTAGAGTATCTTTCAACTTAGGGTAGAGTACAAATTTCATCAAAATCGGTCCAGTAGTTTAAGAGATATAAACTTTTTATGTTTTCAGTAAGTTACTGTAATGTAGACGTTGGAGTTGCGTGATAGTGCTATCTTGGTAAAATAAGTCACTAAAAAGTGTTAAATAAACTATTTAAAAAAAAATAAAAACCGACTTCAAAGTAAATTATCAAAAAAGCATAAAATAACGAAAATATTATTGAAGTTGGTGCAGAATATACACAGCAGGTACGCTAACACCAACTTCAATAATATTTTCGTTATTTTATGCTTTTTAGATAATTTACTTTGAAGTCGGTTTTTATTTTTTTTAAAATAGTTTATTTTGTTAATATTTTATATTTATTGATTATTGCTACGAATAAACATTTTTTTCTTCTTCTTCTTCTTCCTTGTTGTTCCCCGGGGGATTATAACACGTGACCTTCGGTTTGCAAAGCAAGCGGCTTCACACTGCGTCGCGGAGACAGAGAAAATCTTTAAAATTAATCTTTATTATTATTACAAGCTTACTAGGCTACTTTATAGATAGAGATGTGTAGAGTATATGTAACGCTTATGAAAAAAAAAAACTATTTTTGAAAAAATAAAAACCGACTTCAAAGTAAATTATCTAAAAAGCATAAAATAACGAAAATATATTGAAGTCGGTGTCAGCTCGTGCTAGTCTTAGTTGATATGATGTGCTAGCACCGACTTCAATATATTTTCGTTATTTTATGCTTTTTAGATAATTTACTTTGAAGTCGGTTTTTATATTTTAAAAAATAGTTTATATAACACTTTTTAGTGACTTTTATTTTAGCAATATAGGTATCAGCACTATCACGCAACTCGAACGTCTACGTTGCAGTAACTTACTGAAAACATAAAAAGTTTATATCTCTTAAATTACTGGACCGATTTTGATGAAACTTGTACTCTACCCTAAGTTGAAAAATACTCTAACCATTGCAAAAATAATTTTCGAAATCGGACCTGTAGTTTCTGAGAAATCCGTGGACAAACCTACATACATACATACATACATACATACATACATACATACACTCATAAAATTTGGGAAATTTGTTTAGAAGCCCACATAGACTAACATATATTAATATTACGCATTTTTATTAATATTACATACATACGCGTCGAATAGAGAACCTTCTTTTTGAAGCCGGTTAAAAATACAAATGCAGCGATATTATAGCGACCCATGGTAGCGACTATGAAACAACTAAGTATATTTAATTTAAAAATATATAACCAAAAAAAAAACAATACATTCAGTATTGTTTTTTTTTCGGTTATATTTTTTTCAGATACGTTAATTGTGCTAAAATAAATTTATTCATAATCTGCACGCATTCGAGCATAGTCTGTTGCAGTATGCAACCCTAGTGCCTAATAAATTAATTTTTACTCGCCTGCAGTAGATGCAATGCGCTCGTTAATTGCTGTTAAATATCTCACTGAGCACGTCACCATCATATTCAATATGTGTTTAGAATAATCATCTACGTTACTTGCGAAGCGTTTTTGATGTAAAACTTCTTTACGGACGCTTGACTTGAGGAGTAAGCTGGTGAATGTGTGACGAGGGCGTTACGGAAAGTGTGATCAGGCGAGGCGAACGGAAGTCAGTTTGAAAGTTTTATTTCAGTCGTGTGGTCTAAAGCACACTCGTTTTTTTTTTAAACTTACAGTAAACCATACCCGCTAAGGAGGGAAAAGTTTTTTAATCGATGCAAAATCGACGAAACTTAACCAAGTTTATGAATACGGATATCAGCAACAGCTGAAGGTCGTCCACTGCTGAATCAAGGCCTCGTCCTTAGAAACGCGTCTTGGGGATCGCAGTATAGGTGGTACGTAATCCAATAGAAAGACACTGCTGCCCCACTTCTTGATTTCCCTTATTCGCCGCTTACGGACACCCAACGGGAGGAGATGGGAGGGTGCTATTCTGACCCAGAAACCCCATGGGTAATACGGATATCATCATCATCATCACTAGCCGGAAGACGTCCATTGCTGAACATAGGCTTCTCCCTTCGAACGCCACAATGAACGAGAATTGGCTATTTGCATCCACCGGTTACTTGCGACGCGCACAATGTCGTCTGTCCACCTAGTGGGAGGCCTGCCTACGCTGCGTTTTCCGGTTCGTGGTCGCCACTCGAGAACCTTTCTTGCTATTCTTACCCGGACACCCCACGGGTTACATTTACATGGACATTTAAAAAAATTAAACCAATTGTCCTTACCAATTAAACTGAAGTTGGCGAAATTCTGGCGGAATTCGGTACATACCAATACAAATTTCAAAGGAGTTGTTGCAAAATGGGCTAGGAATATGTACACCACGTCAAAAAATTGAGAAAAATGCATAGAATTCGGGAAAAATATAAATATTTCGTTTAAATTAATATTAATTTTGTAATTATAATTATCATTTATTTTATATCTACATTCAACATGGCGTACTGAGATGGCGTCTCACTGAGGTCGAATTAAACTGTCAGCCAGCCAGCTGTCAATAGCTACTGCTGCTGTCACACTTGTCACAGTTGGTTGTCTGCGTGTATTATATGTAGTGAATTGATTATCATTGATATTTTAATTATTAAAATGATATATGAGAAAACAGAAACAAAAATACAAAGAGTACTGTAGTAAAACTACTTTTAACGCCGTTGATAATAAAAATGACACATGACAATGACACTTTTCCGCCATGCCAGTTTTTTGTTATGTGTTGCAATTCCGAGTAAAAATTCTTAAGTTTTACAAGCAAATAAAGCCAAATTAAAGTAAATGGATAGTTAAAAACTGTTCTAAGTGTGTTTCCCTATTTTAGAGTATAGTGTACAAATTCCTAGCCCAGGCTCCATACATTTTGGAACATCTCTTTTATTAAGAATCAAGATCGAATTAATAACGATAACGGTTGTAGCAAGCGCAAGCGCGTATTGTGGCTAACGACTAAAAATATCGTTATTAACACATAACAATTTAGCTGTTGAGCTCAGGGCTGGCACAGTGTACTTAATCAAAATAAATGTTTTACTATGTTATTATAACTCATTACAGTTTATTTGCATGTGAGCGGGTACTGCTTGGGGGCCTGGTCCGGCTACTATCCCTTTGGTCTTTTAGTTTGTTGCAATTTCGTCGTATTTTTTTTCCTCTCTTGTCATCTTTCGAACGGCAGGACACACTATCGCTGATGCTGATCCAATTGTAACAAGACAAACAACGTTTAAATAAGTGAAAAAATGACAAGCCCGCTGAGTTTCTTGCCGGATCTTCACAGCTGAGGCCGCGTTGTGACCCGGTAGCTTTTAAAAAATTGACCATTCAAAAGTGTTAAATAAATATTTTTGAATTTGAATTTTAAATATATGTACATAGGTAAACTATAGAGCGTCCAACCGTTTATTTTCTTTTTGACAGCGCCAATAGAACGTAACTGCGTCATATTACGCAAAAGTTCACTTTTAAAAGTTCACTTAAAGTGAACTTTTAAATGTGAACTTCACTTTAAGTGAACTTTTAAAAGTGAACTTTTGCGTAACATGACGCAGTTACGTTCTATTGGTGCTGTCAAAAAGAAAATAAACGGTTGGATCTATTATAAGTAAAGATTTAGTTACAAAATAAAATTATGTAAGTAATAATTTCAACGAGATTAGCTATATATTTTTACAATTGCCACTTAAGTACTTATATTTACAGAAAATGTACTAAATACATAAGAAAATAAAACTGTATCTCATTCAGTAGGCATATCTCCTTCAAAAATATTATTTGTCGGGTTAGAGCGCACGTTTCTACTGACTTATTACACGTGTAACAAGTTTTTAAAGAAAATATTGCACGCTAAGGCTACACCGGCCACACATTGATGACTCTTTCTCAATTTAGATGAGAATCGAAATAAAACTAGGTACTTGTATGGATATTAAGGGTCTTTGTTTTAAGATTTTTTTTTTTTTTTTGGGAATGATAGACGCTGTTAACCGCAGATGGCTATTGCAGCTTCACCGGACAATAGGAGGCGAGCGCTTGAAGCGCTCTAGCCTTTACGGCAGAAGTAGCGACGAGCACAAGGGCACCTCAGGGAGGCACGGCCTCGGCTTGGGCTGTCGCTTAAGAGAGGGCTGAGTTTACCACCGGTTCACAACGCGCCCCCACTGAGAAGAACCGGCAAGAAACTCAGTGGGGTGATGCACGTCGTTGCGGATGAGGTGAGACCCCTTATAGTATTGGTGCCCAGTGCTCCAAACATCGATAATATATCAACTAGATAAACATTCACTAACAAAATGACATCTGTGCTGGTGGCGAAAACGTGAACTAACGTTTTTATTATGAGAATGTCGTGTAGTTTGACAATTTCATATAGACAGTAGCGACACTCCTATCGGCAAATATGATTTTGTCAGCCTGTGGCTTGAAAAGAAATAGCGACACAAGGGCGCTACTTCTGTGTGCCACTTTTCGGACCGTAACAGCTAATCTAATTTAAATATTATATCGATGGATCCAAACAAAGAATGGTTTAAGCATCGATGTAATATATAAACTAGATTTGGTGTCACGGTTCAAAAAGTGGTAGCGAGAAATAGCGCCCTTGTGTCGCTATTTCTTTATAAGCCACACCCTGACAAATTTATTTTTGCCGATAGGAGTGTCGCTACTGTCTATATGAAACTGTCAAACTACAAGTCATTATCATAACAAAAGCGTTAGTTCACGTTTCCGCCACCAGCACAGATAAGTTTGCAACCTCCGCGACCACATTTTAGATGTCATTTTGTTCGTGAATGTTTATCTAGTTTATATATTATATCGATGGGTTTAAGCGTTATTGCATTCGACAACCCTACGAAATTCATACATTGTAGGCCAATTACACTTTAAAATCAACAAATTAACTATGTAACAACACTGCGTATGTCTTTTTGTTCATTTGCGGCCAATTATTGGTTGTTAGTGCGGTGCTGGCTAAATACAGTCATGTTTGTAAATGCGATCATTTTTAGTTAGGCACGTATGTGGACTTAATTATACGCTTGAATGGATTACTATATAATATGGCAGGTTCGTGTTATATTGATTGTAAATGGGAACTATGGTTTTTAAACCCCGACGAAAAAAGGTGGGCTGTTATATTTTTCTGCCTATAATAGTCTATTTAGGGCATCGTAGCTCTGAAACGAATAGATGTCTGCTTCTCAACTATGTCGTTATTTTAGGGTTCCGTACCTATAAGGTAAAAAAGGAACCCGTATGGTACGACTCCGTCTGTCTGTCTGTCACACCGATTATATTTCTGCCACCACTAATGCTATATATATGAAATTACGAATACCTTCAAATATTGTTTACCTTACCTCATCGCAAAAAAAATATTTTTCATTTATTTTTAATTTTGCAGCACTAGCCCACGTGCGACTACCAGGTACACCACACATGATTGAACTTGCACTTTATCTTTTTATAGCATCAGAAGCTGTTCCGGTGTTAAATACCATCGAACTTTTGCAAGAATACCATCAGATTCGATGCAGAAAGACTTTTCTGCAGCTACTTTGGCCTTAACTCATAATATTGGCATCATCTTATTCGGAGATTATCTGAAGGATAAGACTTTCAAGCTCTACCATGGCCTCTCTTTCGGAATGAATGATATCTTCGCCGGCCCGAGCACTAAACAGATATCTCTCCAGAACAGTGTGGTCCCCTGCGTACCAATAGACATCAGGTATCATGAGCAGATCGTTAATATGAAGCAGGAAGAGGGTTGCGGATTGAACAGATTCCTGACGGACTCCAGCATTAGTTATCATTGGCTCCGATGAACAACCTTCAACAACAACTCGGAGAGACCATTCGCTCAGAAACCATCACGCAAGCTTCCTTGTCTTCTGTCCTCCTGGTACTTAACTACTTAATAACCAGCTCTTGTTGGCCCACTGTTGGGCACGGGCCTCCCTCAAGGGGCTTAGACCATAGTCCACCACGCTGCAAGATTGGGTTAACGGGCTTCATACGACATTCGAAAGTTAGTTAGGCTTTCTCAGACATGCAGGTTTTCTCACGATGTTTTCCTTCACCGAAAGCTAGTAATAATCGCACAAAGACAATTCGCACATGGTTAATTAAAGAAATCAAAGGTGCGAGCCGGGGTTCCAAAGACTTAATAAATAATTTCTTCGGGTGGGCATGAATCTGCGCACCTTGTTTCCAAGGCAAGCGCTCGCCCACTGAGCTGTTACAGCTAACTACTTAATTACATTTTAAAATGTTTACGACACAATGACGTCATTGTTTCAACACAACACGACAATGAGACTTGTCTGTCTGTCCGCGGTATACATTACAGTCACGGCTCGAAGCCTTTGACACAACTGTGATTTTCTAAAAACTAAAGTGTCCTATTACAGCGCTGATTTGTGACCAATTAGTTCTAAATTAATGGGTGATGGTGGTTTGGGGGTAAACGGTTTTAAATTTAGTCGTGGTATAGCGATAGTTCAGTTTGGTAAAATGTTTGGAATTAAGTGAAGTCTGGCGGGCAAGTTGGTCTAGTGGCTGCTACCCAATAGGTCGTGGGTTAAATTCCCGCCAAGTGTCTAGGTGTTCTATTTATGTATGTATTTACAAAAAAAGTATATAAGTATTAATCAGTTATCTAGTTTCCATAGTACCTCGGAGTCACCTTGGACTCCGCCATGACTTTCGATCCGCACATTCGGTCCGTCAGCAATCGAGCGGCTTTCGTATTAGGTCGTCTGTATCCCCTTCTCTGCAAGCGGAGTGAAATGTCGCTTAGAAATAAGTTGACATTATACAAAGCTTGCATTCGCCCAATTATGACTTACGCGAGTGTAGTTTTCACGCACGCCACCCGCACCCGTATCGATAGCCTCCAGGTTATCCAAAATCGTTTCCTCCGACGTGCCGTCGGTGCCCCGTGGTACATGCGGAATGTAGATCTGCATTCCGATTTCAAGTTAGATCAGTTCATCTAAGTAAGTTCCTCAAAGAAGCGTCGAAACGCTACTTTGAATCCGCGTCCCGTCACGCGAACAGTTTAATCCGCGCCGCCGCCGATTACGCCCCTAGTCCTTCTGACTCGCGCCGCAGACCACGGCATGTACTGCTCGACCCTCCTGACTATTGGACCGGGATGCGCCGAACCCTCCCCGACAACCGTATGCTACACTAGCTGTCAGACACCGGTCTCGCCGGCGAGGCCGAAGGGTCGTACGCATGCGACCTCAACGACGTGCATCACCCCACTGAGTTTCTTGCCGGTTCTTCCCAGTGGGGGCGCGTTGTGAACCGGTGGTAAACTCAGCCCTCTCTTAAGCGACAGCCCAAGCTGAGGCCGTGCCTCCCTGAGGTGCCCTTGAGCTCGTCACTACTTCTGCCGTTAAGGCTAGAGCGCTTTAAGCGCTCGCCTCCTATTGTCCGGTGAAGCTGTAATGGCCATCTGCGGCCAACAGCGTCTATCATTCCCAAAAAAAAAAAAATATTGTTTCCATAGTACATCCTCTGCCTAGTTTGGGATATGATTACCGTGTGTGGATTGTCCCAGATTATCATGTCTGTAAACACGGTCCTGTGTCTCAATTATTTTTAACCGACTTCAAAAAAGGAGGAGGTTCTCAATTCGTCTGTATATATATATTTTTTTTTCTATGTATGGTCGCGCATAACTCTGGCAATTATGAACCGATTTGAAAAAATCTTTCTTCCATCCATTCTTTAATCCGTTAATTGGGTCCCATAAAAAAATTATTGCTTAGTAATAAGTAGTTCCTGAAAAAACAAGAATGTTGACTGAGCAGGAAAGCTGCAGGAAAGCCTATATGTCGCTTTTTAAGGACAAAAATTGTCATAACTCTGGCTAATATTTACCAATTTCAATAATTCTTTTTTTATTCGAAAGAAGAAACCACTGTAATGAACCTGTATGGATTTTATCACAACCGGATAAGAACTTCCTGGAGGACCATGAATGATATGGAGGAATTTATCTGGTAAAAACCATAAAACTAATGTTCTCCTTTACATTTCTCTGACAAATATGAACCGATTTCGATGATTCTTTTTTTATTCGAGAGAGTAAACTACTATTATGATTCCATGCAAATTTCATTACGATCGGAGTAATTGTTTCTGAGTTTCTGAAGAAACATGAATTATGTAAAAGTATGTAGACGATAATGTGAAATCATAATGATGTCATAACCTACCTAGATCATTTTACCGTCTTCAATGGTTCAATCTTTATGTATGAAAATATCACAAAAAAGTATAAAATAAAATATTTTAAAAAAAGATTGAACCGACTTCAATAACACTAAAAAGTATAAAATAATTTAAATATTATTGAAGTTGGTGCCAAATATACACAGCAGGTACGCTAACACCAACTTCTTTAATATTTAAATTATTTTATACTTTTTAGTGTTATTGAAGTCGGTTCAATTTTTTTTTAAATATTTTATGGATTCATAAAGATGTCTCCATCAGAATTAAAGCTGATATGCGTTTGTGCGTGCTGCAGTTTTACTAACAATGTAATGTATCCAAAATGTATCTATTGACCATGTATACTTTTCGGCACCAATCCAACTGCCTGCTGCGACCCTAGTAACTGACGAATTAAGTCAGCAGTGAATATATTGAAATACCCACCCTTTATCAACTAATCCCGGGCAAACGCAAAACTTTCTTAAAACCTGCAAATAATTAGTTATAGATAGGTATATATGTTATTTTTGTCATTGTTTCTTGCCACCGAAAGCTTTGAGATACCTACTAATAACATCTACTTATGTTTGTATCTCAATGACAAATATATTTATTTATTTATTCTTCATGCACAATTGTACATAGGCGGACTTAATGCCTTAGGCATTTTCTGCCAGTCTACCTTATACCATAAGTTATATAAGTTTCGTACCAATATTTCGACTCATCCATAACAGCATTAGATTGTGATTTTGTCTTTTTTGGGAATGATAGACGCTTTTTTTTGAGATGTTGGCCGTAGATGGTCATTATTGACCGATAAAGGTCAAAAGAGCGATCGTTTATAACATTCCAGCTATATGAAGGGCAGGGGAGCAACGAGCTCAGGGCTCAGGGCGGCACGGCCTCGGCTTAGGCTGTCGCTTAATGGAGAGGGCCGATTCTACCATAGTGAATAGGCTTATTCCGTTATTGATAATTTAAAAGACAGCTTAATACAAGTAGACCATTACTAAACTCCTAAATGCGCTATTACCGCAGTAACACGAATCATTACGATTCCTCTTCCTGTTGTTTTGGCAGAGTTGTAGACGAATACTTTTAGGAGAATACGAATTTGAGCCACTAGATGATACATTCTATTTGCTATTTTGAATATCGGAAATGGTTTAATAGTCATTTTGCGCGTGTCCGGGCCGGTCACGGTGGTGCGCGCCAGATCGACGGTAACCGGACGCCATCTTGCGCTGCCGTGACACCGCTTTGACAGCTGTCATTTCACCGGACATTCGGATTTAGAATGTTTTAAATTTTTCTTGGTAGCTTTTTTTTAAACAAAATTCATAAACGGCCCTGTCTAAGCGGGTTTGTTTGAGTTTTGAGTTTGAAATTGTCTGGTTGATGTTCCTAGCGTGATCTGAACGGAGGAGTGCTTAGAATGTCATCGGGGATAATTTAATTGGTAAAAATCCCACATAACCTGGCTTACGGAGACCCGGCACCTTTTGTTTGAAAGGGGGTCGAACTCGAATTTATTTTTTACGAGTGAAAACACTGATAACTTTTATAAAACGAATGTTTGCTACCTGCAGGCACTTTAAAGGTCATCATCATCATCATCATCAGCAGGAAGACGTCCACTGCTGAACATAGGCCTCCCCCTTAGAACGCCACAATGAACGACAATTGGCTATTTGCATCCACCGGTTACCTGCGACGCGCACAATGTCGTCTGTCCACCTAGTGGGAGGCCTGCCAACGCTGCGTCTTCCGGTTCGTGGTCGCCACTCGAGAACCTTTCTTCCCCAACGGTTATCGGTTCTTCGAGCGATGTGGCCTGCCCATTGCCACTTCAACTTGCAGATTCTGAGAGCTATGTCGGTGACCTTAGTTCTTCGGCGAATCTCCACATTTCGGATTCTGTCGCGCAAAGAAACTCCGAGCATAGCTCTCTCCATGGCTCGTTGTGTGACTCTGAACTTTTCTAAAAGGCCAGCCGTTAGAGACCACGTCTCAGTACCATATGTCATCACTGGCAACACACACTGGTTAAAAACCTTCGTCTTCAGGCACTGCGGTATTTTGGACGAGAAGATATCGCGTAGTTTCCCGAACGCTGCCCATCCGAGTTGGATTCTTCGGGCGACCTCTTTGTCAAAGTTGGACCGACCTAACTGGACAGTTTGTCCTAGGTATACGTAGTGGTCAACAACTTCGAGTGTATCGTTCCCAACAACTACCGGTACGGGTGCAACATGGACATTAGACATGATCTTCGTCTTGTCCATGTTCATTTTAAGACCCACCTGTTGCGAAACGCTACTGAGGTCGCTGAGCATCGTATTGAGGTCCTCCAGCGACTCTGCCATAATGACTATATCGTCGGCAAAACGAAGGTGAGTGATGTATTCACCATTGATGTTGATGCCGAATCCGTACCAGTCCAAGAGCTTGAAAACGTCCTCCAATGCGTTTGAGAACAGTTTCGGAGAAATAACGTCTCCCTGTCTCACACCTCGCTGCAATGGGATTGGTTTCGTGCTCTCTTCCTGTAGTCGGATCGACATGTTGCTGTACAAACACTTCAACACTTCGATGTACCTATAGTCAATGTGGCACCGCTGGAGGGACTGCAATACCGCCCAGGTCTCGATTGAATCGAAGGCTTTTTCGTAGTCCACAAACGCTAGACATAATGGCCGATTATACTCCTCGGTCTTCTGTATAATCTGGCGGAGCGTATGTATGTGGTCTACGGTGCTAAAGCCTTTTCGGAACCCGGCTTGTTCGGGAGGCTGGAAGTCATCAAACCTGCGTTCGAGACGGTTCGTAATGACTCTCGAAAACAGCTTGTATACATGGCTCAGGAGTGAGATGGGTCTATAGTTCTTCAATAAAGTGTTATCACCTTTTTTGAAGAAGACAACCACCACACTCCTGTGCCATGCTTCTGGCGTTCTACCCTCGAGTAAGACGAAATTAAATAACTTCTGGAGGACTAAAAGTACCGGTTTTCCACCCGCTCTCAGAAGTTCTGTTGTGATTCCGTCTTCACCCGGCGCCTTGTTGTTCTTAAGCTGTTTGAGAGCCATTCTAATCTCGTACAAGCTGATGTCTGGGATGTCCTCAGTGTAGTGTCGGGTTAGTTGGGCTCTGGTGTCCTGAGCTGTTCGGGCAATGGGTTTTCGTGTCGAGGTGTACAACTGTCCGTAAAACCTCTCGAGCTCTCTCAATATCTCCGACTTTGATGAGATGACACTGCCGTCGTCGATCTTCAGCTTGGTCACTTGGCCTTGCCCAATAGACTAATTCTTTGCAAACACTTTAGAGCCTTGGTTCACTTTAAAGGTATATGGACTAAAATGAGTAAACGTTAATATGCTGCTGTGATCTTAGTACATACAGGAATAAGTTTCAAATTGGATTGACGTTTATATGGCCATTGGGCCTTTATAGTTTTAATATCTAGATATACAGACACCCGTGGGGTGTTCGGATAAGTTTAGCACCCTCCCATCTCCTCCCGTTAGGTGTCTGTAAGAGGCGACTAAGGGAAAACAAAAAAACGGGCAGTAGCCACCTATAGGTACGCTCGGTACGCGTCTTGGGGATTGCAGTATAATGCAATCCCCAAGACGCGTGGGGATTATGGCAACTCCTCCCTTCTGACGGGAAGGTGTTTGTTCACATTACGGCTGCTGATGATCTAGATATATGTAGGTGAAAACTTATCTTATTATATAAAAGAGTAGACAAAAACCCACTCATCACGAAATCTCAGAAACTACAAGTGCTAGGAGTCTCAAACTTTGCATGGGGGTTCCTTTTAAGACGTAGGTGCTCACTAAGACTGGATTTTGTTAAATTCAACCTCTAAGGGGGTCAAACAGGGGGGCAAAGTTTGTATGGGAGAACGCGATTCCTTGGTCCTATTGACTTGAAATTTTGCACAGACATTCGTTAAGAAAATTAATTGAATTAGTATTTCATATTTTTTATAATTTATCCCTTTACAGGGTAAAAAAGAAGTATTATTACTCAACCGATGGCGGTACAAATATATTACAACAATAAGATACGATAATTTGAAAGATAAAATAAAAGTTCCTTGGCTAAGTGGTTACGGAAGCGTCCTCTAAGTACGGACTGTCCGGGTTCGCTACCCGTGATCCGATTTTTTTTTGTATTATTAAACTTTGTTTTTGATTTTTTTATTTATATTAAGATTCGATGTTTTAAATATTTAACTCATATTGACTCCGGCACTTTTTATCTCTAATATATTTTTTATATTCAACGATTTTTTTAAATTTAAAGTCATGCATACGTAGTTAACTTCTCTCTAATGTTATGATTTAGTTATTAGTGGAAACTGAATTGATTTTTATGTACTATTGGATCTTATATTTAGTAATAAGTGGTATCATTTGTTTGTTTCCCAAATATAACAAAATAAAAATAAAATAATGAAAATATATGTTCAAAATGTCTGTTTGGGTAGGAATACAATATGCATGCACCTATTGTACGTACGATATAAAAAAAACCAAAACTTTAATGGAATTATTGCCTGTCTGTCAGTCAGGGTTTTTTCTATAGGTTGGCTGGTGTTGGGGACCAACGACGTCGAAGTATCTTTACATAGTGTGAAACAAAGTCGCTATCCGAGTCTGTCTATATCCGATAGCACCTCCTAAACCACGCAGCGATATTCACCATCGGTTAGATAATTTTTCATTGAAGGTTTTAAGTTTTATCTAAGTAAATAAACTTACATAGCTTACATTGACTAAACCTAAAGAGATACATAGTTAACAATCAAGTACTAGAGAATTTAATTAATTCAATATATTATAAAGTAGGTAAATATCCGGTATATAATATACCCGCCCCCCGGCGGACTCAAAGACAATGCACTGAGGGACAGCTGATGCAGATCCCACCGGAGAACCCCCTCTCATGTGCCGATGTGACAGCCACGAGAGTTTTAGTGGGTAAGAATCCCCCACAAGATCCCAGGGACATATTAAACGTGCCCCCCACCACCCCTTTAACTGTGACAACAGTGACAGATTTCCGGGGGGCTATATTGCGCCCCTGGCAGCGGCTTCAAAGGCAAGGCCCTCAGTGCAAGGCAAGGGCCTTGCACTGAGGGGTACCCGGTGCAGCCCCATATTTTTTGCGGACAGCCGTTTAGAGAGTAAGAATCCTACACACCGCGGTCGACCGCAGGATCCTGGAAGCCTATTGGAGGTCTACCCGTGGTCCCCGAAACTTTGAGCATGGTGACAGGAGCTATAATGTGCCTTTCCGGCGGCGGGTTCAAAGTCAAGGCACTGTGTATTATCAGCTGGTGCAGATCCCGACAGATAGACCAGGTCCGCCCTCTAATGTGCCGACGTGATAGCCGCGGGGGTTTTAGTGGGTAAGAATTCCCCGACTGACCCCCGTTTACGTCTTAACGATGAAACCGAACAAGGGATTGGGGCCCGTATTGCTTCCATAATCCACCCAAATTGTGCACCGGTACACGTCTGCAGTTTATAATAAAATTATAAATACAATTAACAAATCGCAAGCTCAGAGATTCAACGTTGCAGGCTTAAACCTAAGCGTTGAGTACTTTGCCCATGGACAAGCAGCTATACGTAGCCCTTTCACGCGTCACTTATATACATAATTTGTTCATATTGCGTTACGAAAAGTCAACTACAATCATTATTTAACAAGAAATTCTATAATCAAAGGCAGTAACTTTAAATTATTCACTACTTTTTTTTCTCAATTACACCCGTGCGAAGCCGGGGCGGGTCGCTAGTGCGTTATATTTTTTTTTGTATTATGTCGTTACAAAAATATTTTCTACCAATGTTAATAAAACTTTCTCTTAGAGGACTAAAATATAGCTATTTCAGACCTGTGAAACCTAAGTCCATGTTACTTCGTTTAATTGGTATCGGAAGTTGGGTAGCATGAAATTAATCCTATTTTCACTTCCTTTCAATTAAAGCTTCCTTTGCAGGAGTTGCGAAGTATGTTTCTAGTCGACTTGATATTATTTTAACTAAATTAGCGCGCTATTTCAGGGAGCGATAACATTTTTTTTAAATGTTCAATTTTAAAAGTTGTTGATCAAATAAGCTGCAGATCGAATCGGAACTATGTATTATGTATCCCCGTCATATTATGTATCTTTACGGATTTATCATATCCAAAAGTCGTAGGTTCTCCGAAAGACATCCACTACAGAACAGAGGCCTCCCCATTTAGAAGGGAGGGGGTTTCCATAACCCCCCGCTTGGCAGGCGTCTTGGGGATCGCAGTATAGGTGGTAGGTAATCCAATAGAAAGACGCTGCTGCCCGTCTTCTTGTTTTCCCTTAGTCACCTCTTACGGATACCCAATGAGAAGAGATGGGAGAGTGCTGTTCTTACCCGGACACTAAACGGGTGCGGCACGCAATAATACAGTACACTCTCGCCTTATTGTATCAGTTATTGCAGTCTTATAAAGCTAGATATAGACAGAACTTGGACAGAGCTTAGTTTTAATAGATGGTAGGTCCCTTGGCAACATAGCTTAGTTTTAATAGGGAGGTTTTATTTAATAGTTTACCACGTGGTAGGTTCCTTGTACAAGGAACCGTCCAGGTAGGTACCACCGCAGTGTCAGATATTATGCCGCCAAGCAGCAGTGTGTAAACATTGCTGTATTCCGGTGTGAAGGGCACTGAAGCTGGTGAAATTACCGGACACAAAGAATTTTAATGTCTTAAGGGTTGGCAACGCGCTAGTGATTCTTCTGTGTTGCTAGCGTCTATAGGCTGCGGTGACTGCTTACCATCAGGTGGGCCACGCTTACTTATAATAATAATAAATAATAATAATAAATTTATAGTTATCAAAAAGGTTTACAAAAGTCGATAAGTAAACATAGTGGTCTCCGCACTAGGACTAGCCAGTATCGCGGATGGCCGCAGTTAACAAGGAATGCTTTAAAAACAAAAAAATTCAAGTGTGTGAGTGTGTGTGCGCGCGCGCATTTCAGTGTGTGTGTAAGTGATTACCTGAGCTTTGAAAACGCGTGAGCGCTGGATTGTACATGTAAGTATGGGTATCATCAAGTATCATGACTTGCCACCTTGGTAGTATAAAAAAATAGATGGTAGGTCTCTTGGCAACAGTTCATTCGGAAAGGTGCCACTGTAGTGTCAGATATTCTGCTGGCGAGCAGCAGTGTATTATCAATGACTTCTTCCAGTGTTAAGGGCACTGGCTGAAGTTACCGATAAACATAATATTTATTTGCATAAAAACATTATTTACAACTAGCTGACCCACGCAGCTCCGCCTGCGCAATTTTTACGTTAACTAAACTTTTAATAACAGACATTCGCATCGAATACATAACCTGCTTTTTTATAGTCGGTTAAAAACTGGGACCTACTTTTTACTTGCTCTCCGAAGCACGGACCCGTTTAGTTCAAATGGCGTTAAACGGTCACCCATCCATTTAATGACCTTACCTAACGTTGCTTAACCCGATCGATTACAAAACCTTGATAACAACTCTCTATGAGTGTTCCCTTACTAATATTTATTATATTATAAAGAAAAATTGATAAAATCTGACCAAGCGTATAACCAAGTACCCATTTTGACTTTAATCCCCTCTCCCGAAAGAACCGTGCTAGATTACGGGATAAAAAGTATCCTATGTCCTACCTCGTAGTAAGATCTCAAATCATGCCAAGTTTCATTTGAATCCATTCAGTAGTTTTGGCGTGATGCTCAGCCGTGATACAGACAGACAGACAGACAGACAGACAGACAGACAGACAGACAGACAGACAAAAATTAAAAAAAATACATTTTCGTCCTCAGTATCGGTTATAGAATGCCCTCCAAAAATAATTTTCAAAATATCTTCAATGTACAGAATTGGACCTGTTACAGTTTTATTATAAGTATAGATTTGAATAAAGTGCATACATGTTTTTGCTAGATTAATATATAGCATAAAAAAATCCTTTCATGTCAATTTGTTCTTTTCGGCTATAAAAGTTTTGTTCAAGTAACCAGTTATATAATTTAATTTGAAAATTCTAAAGCTAAGAGCATTTAATTGAGGTATTTTATTATTTGTACGAACACACATAGCAACACAGATTTTGTTATATTTACTTGGTCTAGGAATAAAATGTAATACGAGTTGATATGGATCTCTCCTATTCCGAGCATTGACATGGTTCGCGGTTTTAAATAACTCCCTATTTTCAAGCGATCTCAATCGACTAAAAAACTTATGTCTTGGATGGAGCTGCATTACATCTGTTGTGTATACATGGGCTGGTATTAATTATTCTCAAGCGCTTTTTATAACTCATCTACTTATGCTTGTCACATATGCGGGTCTTTCCAAAATCTGACCTAACTTTTTAGATTTCAGGAGCAACATGATATTTTGCCTGTCTTCAAATAAATAACAGATAGACATTCTAAATTAATAAACACGATGATACCCCTAATCCAATGAACAGGATCGCCCCAAGCGTGTTGAGAATCATTGGACGTAATGAAGTGGTGACGCCCCTCGGGAGCGAGGGTGGGCTGGGGCGATAGGGCCTTGTTGTTTGTCTGTCAAATTACACGAAATAATAATGTGGTGTCAATTTAAATGTTGACAATCTCTGATAAGATTTTAGGGTTGGGTGCATAATATATCGTAATGTGGTGCGATGGTGATTTCGATCTGATTTTCGCACTGTTTTTCTTAGTGAATATAATAAATGATGTCCTCCTGACATTTACAGCTACAGTATGGCTACAGTGGCAAATTTTTTACAAGATTAGCCATCTATTCGGGAGATATTATTGGGCAAATGTTTGCGCAGACGCGGGTCTATGAACTTACTATACTTACTTTTACAATTTGATCGGACGGAAGACCGAAACACTACGGAGAGTTAAGCGCAGGACCGACTTTTTACCAGCCGACGAATCATTTTATCTTCCAGACAGTAGGATTCGGCCAGCATTATTCTAACCATTAGGGACAACTACACATGATGTCTGGTTACCAATTACCATAGTACAGGCTCTGCCTTGTTTGGGATCAGATGAATGTGTGTGGATTGTCCCAACGATATTTTTATTTAGGATATTACTGCGTTCCGGTAGGAAGTCTCTTATGTGCAATAATTTCATTTTCTTTTGTTAAGTCTAACAACAGACACAGTGCCGGATTAGCCATATAGCAGGAGTCAGCAAATGCTACGGGCCCCGCGCCTTGTGGGGCCCCGCACGTAGGTGTGTAGGCCAAAGAGTTCGTATAAGTCTTACATGAAACCTATAAACTTTAATACTTAGTGCAAGTCAAGAGTCTTGCGGGGAACTGCTATATGATTTGCTTCGAGCCCCGCGCTGGCTTAGGCTTAATTCACAGCAAGATGGCAGCGGCAGGCAGCGCACTTTCAGTGTGAAAGAATTTTAATCTTTTTTTTCAGCGTGTTTCATGCGTTATTGGACTTTTACGTATCTATCTATATCTATACTTATAATAAAACTGTAACAGGTCTAATTCTGTACATTGAAGATATTTTGAAAATTATGTTTGGAGGGCATTCTATAACCAAAAATCTAATTTTTTTTTTGTCTGTCTGTCTGTCTTTCTGTCTGTCTGTCTGTCTGTCTGTATCTCGGCTGAGCATCACGCCGAAACTACTGGATGGATTGAAACTGTTGAAATATGTACTCATTGTATATCAAACAATGTGATCTCCTTGTTTTGTTTGTGACATGTGTTTTTATGAAGAATATTTTAGTTGTTCTATTACATCTATTTGAACCGTAAGGATGTCGTTTTATTATAGGTTATGGGCCCAGCTAGTTTTTTCCATGTTTTTAAATTCCTTGGGCCATAACTCGCGTTAATATTCATCAGAAATATGTAAAGATAATTTTCAGCGCGTTGTGACGGTATTTTATTATATTTTGCGTAATCGAGTACTCAGGTAATTCAGTTGTGTTCAAAATGGCTGCAAACTATTTAGTAAATGTACCAAAGTTGAAAGGACGAGAGAATTATAGTGAGTGGAGTTTCGCAGCAGAGAATTTCCTAATCCTTGAAGGTATGAAACATTGTGTTAAGCCAGAACCTGGGATAGCTATAGGAGCTGCAGATGACGAAAAAACTCGAGCAAAATTAATAATGACTATAGATCCGTCATTGTTTGTCCATGTAAAGGAAGTCAAGTCATCAAAAGAATTATGGGAAAAACTGAAAAACTTATTCGATGACAGTGGTATCTCAAGGAAAATAAGTTTGCTGCGTTATTTAATATCGGTAAGGCTCGAAAATTGCAATTCGATGACGTCGTATGTAACTCAAATAATAGATACTGCACAGAAATTAAAGGGAACA
This sequence comes from Furcula furcula, assembly GCA_911728495.1. Taxonomy (NCBI): domain Eukaryota; kingdom Metazoa; phylum Arthropoda; class Insecta; order Lepidoptera; family Notodontidae; genus Furcula; species Furcula furcula. Next base: position 13,040,565 of record OU452264.1, read on the forward strand.
GGTTTTAAAATCGACGAAGAATGGATTAGTTCGCTTTTACTAGCAGGATTGCCCGATCGTTTTTCACCGATGGTTATGGCAATTGAACATTCAGGCATTCCAATTACATCAGCTGCCATTAAAAGTAAGCTGATTGACATGGAAACGCCAGATATCCATACGAATGAAGTTGACAGTGCTTTTGCGAGTTATTCAAAGATTGACAGAAAAAGGAGTTTTGATTTCGCCATGCCAGAAAAAAGTAATACTGGCAGCAATGATTTGTCTAACTCGAATTTGTCAAAGTCGAATAAGACAATCAAATGTTATCGCTGCAAGAAATTTGGTCATTATAGAAATCAGTGTACAGAAATGATTGAAGATAAATCTTTGAAAGAAAAACATAAAAGCAAATCACAGTCGAATATATTTAGTGCAGTGTTCCTGAGTGGAATTTTCAACAGCAATGAGTGGTATATTGATTCGGGTGCGAGTGTACACCTAACAGCGAATGAGAGCTGGGTTAGTAATCGTTCGTACGAAAACCAAAAAGCGATTGTTGTTGCGAATAGTGAGAAAGTACCGGTATTATGTTCTGGCGATGTAAAGATTACGACAGTGACAGATGAATGCGATTATGATATCGTTGTTAAAGACGTATTTTGTGTTCCAAGCTTGACAACTAACCTGCTTTCTGTGAGCCAGCTTATCAAGAAAGGTAACAGTGTGAGGGTCGGTTGACCCTTCGTTATTTATCTGCTCCAATAAGTAAGACGTATGAGGTTCCAAACATTTATTATCCTGTAAAACACTGAAGGCACTGATCCTTTACATTTAGGACAAGTGATTCCACGATCACTAACTATATGTACATTGACTATATGTCTGTAAGCAGCACGACCGTTCTTTACTAGATTTATAACATGAATGTGTTAAATATATACAAGGAATATTTTCACTGTTGACACGATTAAATAATCACAAAGAATGTGTCAAATACTATTCAGACAGCACGTTCTAAACTGAGCTGTTCACTATTCAAAACACATAGAAAATACAACAAGTGGCAAAGAGGTTCTAGTCGCCACATCACCCCCCCACGCAGAGAGGAAACCCCCCCCAAACATGGGGCAGGAGCCTGAACTTAAATTATAAATCAAGAATATCTCTCAGCCACCATGCGTGCAGAAGCCTGCGCACCAGGATGGCTAAGGTTATGGCACTTGTTAAATACTGCTTTACGAAAAGGTGGCGTTAGGTATGGACGAGCTTTACCAGTCGACATGTCGCAAGTGATGCTTACATTAGTGCCGGGAATTAATACATCCTCCAGCTTAAGCGAAGAACTCGCGCGAGCGTGTGCTAATTCTTCATCAGAACGCTGTGAAGTAGCAAGTGCGGCGTAGTCTGCTTCCAAGGAAATACCCTCGATACGAGACAATGTATCCGCTACAACGTTATCGACGCCCTTGATGTGGACAATGTCTGTGGTAAATTGGCTGATAAAAGATAATTGATTCAGCTGTGCAGGCGGGAGCTTTTCTCTTCGCTGGGCGAACGCGTAAATCAACGGCTTATGATCCGTAAAAATTGTTGCGTGCTGCGCTTCGAGAATATGCCTAAAATGCTGAACGCTCTCATAAACGCCGAGGAGCTCTCTGTAGTAAGCTGGCCATAATGTTTGTTTAGTGTTCAACTTTTTGCTGAAGTAAGCGATGGGCTGCCAATCATCTGCTTCGGTACGACGCTGTTGCAGGCAAGAGCCTACGTGAGTGCTCGATGCGTCAGTGAAGAGACCGAGTGAGGCGCTGCAGTCTGGATGCGCCAGGATCTTTGCAGAAGTTAAACTTTTCTTGCACTCTTCGAAACACGACAAAAGCTCGGAAGTCCAAACGAAAGGCTTGGCACCTTTACCCTGGATAGCAGCTACTGCGTCAATTAACGGTGCTTGAAATTTGGCGGCAGCTGGAATGAATCGCCGATAAAAATTGGCCATGCCAAGGAATCTACGCATTCCTTCAACAGTTTTTGGGGGAGGGAAATCCACTAAGGCTTGGATTCTTTCGACGGGGGGTCTAGCACCCGCCTCATCGATGTGATACCCCAAAAAGGTTACCTCTTTAGCCCCAAAAACGCTCTTAGCAGTATTGATAACGACTCCATACTCATGCAACCTTCTGAAAAGAATTTCCAGGTGCTGAGCATGCAGGGAGCTGGAATTTGAGTACACCAGGATATCGTCCACGTAGGCATAACAGAAATCAAGGCCACGCACGACTTCGTCGATAAAACGTTGAAATGTTTGACCTGCGTTTCTAAGACCAAAACTCATGTATGGAAATTCGAACAACCCGAATGGTGTGATTATTGCGGTTTTGCAAATATCGGTAGGATTTACCGGAATTTGTTGGTATGCCTTAACTAAGTCAATTTTGCTATAAATGGTGCTTCCAGCAAGGTTCTGGCAAACGTCACCTATGTGCTGAACCGGATATCTGTCTGGAACGGTGCGTGCATTCAAGGTGCGATAATCGCCGCACGGTCGCCACGTTGAATCTTTCTTTTCCACCAGGTGTAAAGCTGAAGACCAAGGACTAGAAGATGGCCTGGCTGTCCCAGCCTTGACCATGTCCTCAAACTCTTTCTGTGCAGCGCGAAGCTTCAATGGAGCCAGACGACGTGGCCGCGATGATACCGGAGGGCCATCAGTTGTCTTAATATAATGTACCGTTGAATGTTTGGGCTCCTGAAGTACACCAGGGGGGCGCGTGATACTCGGGAATTTCTGAAGGATCGCCGAGAAAGGCGATTCGGGGATGGAAATAATTTTAATGCTGGACTGGCTAACGTCTTGGAGTTCCGCGAAAGATGACAAACCTGTCGTCCCGTCGCGAAGCTTCCCATGAGTGCAGTCAGGGAGTAGGTTATACTGCGACAAAAAGTCTGATCCTATTATTCCAGTTTCTACATCCGCAATTATAAAATTCCAAGATAAACTGCGCCTAAGACCTAAGTTTAAGCATAGCGTGACTAAACCGTAAGTTTGAATTTTAGATCCGTTTGCTGCCACTAAATCGTACGGCTGCGGCTGGCTTTTCAGCTTGCTAACACTACTAACTGGTACGCAGCTTACGTCTGAACCAGTATCCACCAGAAATTTCCTGTTGGTATACCGGTCAGTTACGAAAAGACGGCGACTCGTGGCTGAGCGTTGGGCAGTCGCCAAAACCGGACGCTCTATATGTTTTCCGACGACTGGTTGCAGCCACCAGCCGCTGAAGGTGGAGGGCCAGACCATTTGCACGGTTGGACGCACTTCCTAGCTTTCGTTCCGAATCGGTCATGGTAATAGCATAGCTCGCTATTGCGCGAGCGTGATCGGTTCCTAAATCTACCTAAGCTACGTTCTCGCGAGCGGCCCCGTTGGTCAAAACCTCGGTTGGCTAAAGAAGCCACTACGCGAGTAAGTTCCTCTATTTTGTGGTTCAGCTCTGCAATCCGCGTATCGTTGGTGGAGGTAGATGGTAGCGAGGTCGACGCACAAGCCATGTGTTGAGATGGCTGAGCATTGATTTCCATCAGCTGGTCAGCCAACTCGCTAAGTTCAGGCAAGTCCTGAAGACGCTGCGCCGTGAGCACGGTTTGAAGATATCACGTCGGGGTCACCAAATGAGGGTCGGTTGACCCTTCGTTATTTATCTGCTCCAATAAGTAAGACGTATGAGGTTCCAAACATTTATTATCCTGTAAAACACTGAAGGCACTGATCCTTTACATTTAGGACAAGTGATTCCACGATCACTAACTATATGTACATTGACTATATGTCTGTAAGCAGCACGACCGTTCTTTACTAGATTTATAACATGAATGTGTTAAATATATACAAGGAATATTTTCACTGTTGACACGATTAAATAATCACAAAGAATGTGTCAAATACTATTCAGACAGCACGTTCTAAACTGAGCTGTTCACTATTCAAAACACATAGAAAATACAACAAGTGGCAAAGAGGTTCTAGTCGCCACAAGTGTGAACTTTACTAATGACGGCTGTTATGTATATAATCAGAAACACAAGTTAGTAGCCACAGCGTTATTAATAAATGGAGTATACAAAGTAAATACGGCACAACAGGAAATTTTGGCTGCGTCAGTCGTATCAGGTGTCACATGGCATCGCAGATTAGGACATGTTAACAAAGATTATTTGAAGCAGATGACTAATGCTGTGGAAGGTATGTTCATGAATGAGAAAGTGGACATAAGCAAATCATCATGCTCTGTATGTTGTGAAGGTAAGCAGAGTCGTTTACCATTTAAAAGCATTGGACAAAGAAGTAATGATTTGCTGGATATAGTGCATACAGATATTTGCGGGCCTATGGAAAATGTTTCTCTAGGAGGTTCGAGATATTTTATTTTGTTTGTCGATGATCATAGTCGTATGGCGTTTGTTTATTTTCTGAAGCACAAGAATGAGGCATTGAAGTATTTTAAACAGTTTAAAGCCTATGTGGAAAATCAAACAAAGAAGACAATCAAAGTATTAAGGAGTGACAACGGTCTTGAGTATTGCAACCGAGAGTTTAATGATTACTTGAACAGGTTTGGAATTACTCACCAAAAGACCAATCCATACACTCCGCAACAGAACGGTTTGTGTGAAAGGTTCAACCGCACTATCGTAGAAAAAGCCAGATGCCTACTCTTTGATGCTAAATTAGGAAAAGAGTTTTGGGGTGAAGCTACTAATACGGCAGTATATCTGCAGAATCGTACTGTGGCCTATGCATTAGGCGGCATGACACCTTTTGAAGTGTGGACAGGTACCAAACCAGACATTAGCCATCTTAGAATATTTGGCAGTACAGTAATGGTACACATAGCTAAAGAAAAACGGAAAAAATGGGACAAAAAAACTGAAAGATGTATCCTGTTGGGATATCCAGAAAACGTGAAGGGATATCGAGTATATAATCTGGAAAAGAAAACAATTTTGACAAGTAGAGACGTAATTATTATTGAACCAGAATCAAAAACTGAATGTATGATTGAAGTTGAGGAGAAAGCTCAGAGTTTTGATTCAGTGGGGGATGTTACTGAGACAGGAAAAGTAAATGTAAAAGAAGACTCAGAAGTAAATGTAAAAGAAGACTCAGTTACGGAACAATTAACGTCTAGTCAAGATTCCTCGGATACATATGATTCACCAAATGACGATTTATATGATCCAAATGAAGACGAAGATTCAGACAGTGCGACAAAGGATGTCACTGTACCGAGTTCAACTAGACCTGTAAGGATCAGGAAGAAACCTGAAAGATATGGTCTTACAAGTATGTGTATGGCGCGCGTCCCTCATTCTTTATAATAACCATGTAGCAATTGTTTGATATAGTGGGGGTGTTGAAATATGTACTCATTGTATATCAAACAATGTGGTCTCCTTGTTTTGTTTGTGACATGTGTTTTTATGAAGAATATTTTAGTTGTTCTATTACATCTATTTGAACCGTAAGGATGTCGTTTTATTATACGACGGTATCATGCCAGTACGAAACTTGGCATGATTTGAGTTAATACTCCGAGGTAGGACATAGGATACTTTTTATCCCGACATTCGGCACGGTTCCCTTGGGAGAGGGGACTAAAGTTAAAATGTGTACTTGGTTACGCTTGCTCCGATTTTAACAATTTTTCATTATAATTATAATAAATATTTGTAAAGGAACACTCATAGACAGTTGTTAACAATGTTTGGAAATCGATCAGGTTAAGCAACGTTAGGTAAGGTCATTAAATAGATGGGTGACCGTTTAACGCCATTTGAACTAAACGTCTCCGTGCTTTCGGAGGGCAAGTACAAAGTGGGTCCAAGTTTTTAACCGACTTTAAAAAAGGAGGTTTTGTATTCTATGTGAATGTAATAATGAAAGTTTAGTTAACGTAAACACAGCGCGGGCGGAGCTGCGTGGGTCAGCTAGTTGTACATAAAAAAAAATTATTTCGCACTGAAAGTGCGATCTTGGTGTGAATTGAGCCTAAATCTGCAAATCAGCAAATTTTTGAAACTATCGTAAATTGACTTTTTGTAAATATGACCCGTTATTCCCAAAGCTTCGGGAATCGAACCCACTACCTCTTCACGTTAATGGTATCATAATGAACAACACTTCGCTATCTGGGCGTCAAATCAATGATTATTCATTAGTTGTAACAGGACACCATAATTGTGTTGGAAACTATAAATATGTCAACAGGACATGACGTCATTAACACATGGCTTCCCTGATAAGGGAATTGTTTAATGATTTCTGATATTAACGCACGCACATTCATATAAAAGTAGGTATTCCACAAATTTTAATACGATTGATTTTAATTTTGATCCTGGAATTTATATACTTAACGTTTTTTTTGACGTGGGGGAAATCTTAGATAGATCCCCGGGAGCTGTGGGGCTCGACCGGGGTATGTGGGATTCTTACCCACTAAAACCTCCGCGGCTGTCGCATCGGCACCTGAGAGGGGTCCCCAGGGCTCTCCGGTGGGATCTGCACCAGGGGCCCCTCAGTGCCTTGCCTTTGAGCCCGCCGCCGGGGGGCACATTGTAGCCCCCCGGGAACCAGTCACGGTGCTCACGGGGACGGGGGTCACAAATCCACCGCTGTCCTCCTCGGAGTCGCCGCCGTACTCAATGGACGTTCAAAGGGACCCCAGACGTCCAGCGACTCCGAAGGTGAATACTTAACCTTAACCTACCACCTGTACTGCGATCCCCAAGCCACCTGCCAAGCGTGGGGATTATGGCAACCCCTCCCTTCTAAAGGAGAGGCCTTTGTTCAGCTGTGGACGTTTCGGCTGCGGATGATGAGCGACCAGGAGCGCAGAACTTTCAGTGTGCCCTATGTAATCATGAAACATAATATAGCTGTCATTTAAACCCTGTAATTTTTTCAGCGGAACATAAATTACAAATTGTAGTTTTGAGGTAATCTAGCAAATATTTTGTGGTGGTCAAACGGTACCCATAGAAAGTTTACCATATACAAGTTACCTTGTAAATATGTTTCAACAAGCGTTCTGCGGCAAATACTTAATCTTTGACCTCTTACGATTAGTGTCCCCCCGGTTGTGTGATTCAAAGATAAGGCCACGGATATTTGTAGCCGATACAATATCCGACTGTGTAATTTGTATAAATTAATTGCTGGGTAATATCATTTCGTTAGGTGGTGCCTAGGTTTATTTATGAATATTCGGAGTCCCTGAATGTTTGGGGTGTGGGCCCTGTGGGGCTTGACCCCCTTTCAAGTTATGTGGGATTCTTACTCACTAAAACCCCTACGGCTGTCGCAACGGCACATGAGGGGGCCCCCTGGGCTCACCGGTGGGACCCCTCAGTGCCGTGCTTTTGAGCCCGCCGCCGGGGAGCGCATTGTAGTCCGCCAGGAACCTGTCACACCTCCTTCAGAGTCGCTGGACGTTCGGTGTGTGGGCCCAAGGACATCCATTGGATGGTGGCGGGGTTGCGACTCCCGTCCCCGTGAGCACCGTGTTTGGTTCCCAGGGCAAGGCACTGAGGGGTTCCTGATGCCTTTAAAAGCATAGAGACACAGTTGAAATGTCACTAAACTATGGACCACACATATATGTATTGACCTTCGCTGACATTGCTTAAAATACTGGATAACGGTCAATGTATAGCTTATACTAAGTAGGTAGTTTTTATTTCTTAAAACCACTAATTAGCAAACGCCCACCACCATGAGCGGCTGGTGTCCTAGTAACAGTAGCATCCACCCATCTCCTCACGTTGGGTGTGTCGTAAGAGGTGCTTAAGGGAAAACAATAAGACGGGGAACAGCGTCTTTATATTGGATTACTTACTTACTTACTGCGATCCCGAAGACTATGGCAAGGATTATGGGAAATTACCCCCTCCCCCTTTAAGGGGGAAGCCTTTGTTCAGCAGTGGACGTCTTCTAGCTGATGATAATGAATACCAAACGATTTTTTTAAGATGATGAATTGACTGCCAAGGTTTTCCCGAGTAATTACAGCATGGGGTTTTTCATTACTCACTATAAGCCAGTGCTTGACTGCAGTCCCACCTGATGGAAAGCAGCAGCGCAATCTAGGATGGTAAAGCACATTAGCTTATAAAGCCTATTCACTCTAGCTTTGAAGACACCCACATTATAATCGGGTGGGAAAACTGACGTAGGCAAACTGTTCCAGTCCTTAGCTGTCCTTATTGCAAATCGCTTAGTTCGGACTGAAGGCACGTTTACCACATAAGGCGCGAAATACACACAAACGGCGAGGAGTTCAGCGCGGCGCAGGCACGATGCCGCTTCAAAACTTCTGCATACAAAATGTACTAAGGAGACGTATTGTGAATTACACTCAAGTGGCGTGGCACAGGCACGCCTGCGCCGCGCCGCTAGCAGTCACATCTGAAGCGACACTGACACACAAGGAGCACGTCGCTTGCTATATGGGACGACTATTATTTATCAGCAACAAAAATGCGTGATGATATAGAATATAATAATACAGTTCTGCGAAATTGTCGAACAATATCCGGCTCTTTCCGACTTTAGCAAGCCAATAGTAATATATAAAATATATCAGCCAATAGTAGGTAATATATCAAGAGTCTTCCTTCAGCACAGACTGGTTCTCTCCAATGTGTATGCTGTTTCTGAAGACTTTTGACAATATAATATGGAAACATTCTTGTGACATTTTATACAGTATGCGAAAACGATCAGGATATTCATGTAATTTTTCCATTGTTTTATAATATCTAGGCTATCGAAACGAAATCAGCCTGTATAATGACGCATCGTGACGTCGCTTCGTCTCTTCTATATAATTTCAATCGCGTCCGTGCCGTATCCATTCCACGCCTTTGCCGTGCCTTATGCCTTATGCCGTTTGTGTGTATTTCGCGCCTAAGGGTGTAAGCGCGCGTCGTTCGATGATAGAAGGGGGATGGTAGAATCAAGTCATGCAATTCCTGTGCACACTCTCCAAAATGCATCCTGTAGAATACCGAGGCTGGCTACTCTGCGCCTGTGCTCAAGGCTTTGTAAATTGGTCTCTACTAACCCAGAGTCACCAAAAAGCCTCCTAGCGCGCCTCTCCACCGAGTCCAAAGTTGCAAGATGCTTTTTCACAGCAGGGTTATTTAAAAAGGGAGTTAATATATTTCTACTGGTTCCACAATGTGCTAGTGATACTACTGGTATTGCTAGCGTCTATAGGCTGCGATGACTGCATACCATCAGGTGGACTCATGCTTGTATGCCACCTTGGTGGTATAATAAACTATTAAAAAAAAAAAAACGACATCAAAGTAAATTATCTAAAAAGCAAAAGCATAAAATAACGAAAATATGTATATCGAAGTCGGTACTAGCACATCATGTTTACTAAGACTAGCACGAGCTGACACCGACTTCAATATATTTTCGTTATTTTATGCTTTTTGATAATTTACTTTGAAGTCGGTTTTTATTTTTTTTAAATAGTTCATTTAACACTTTTTAGTGACTTTAATTTTAGCAATATAGGCATCAGTAGTTTCACGCAACTCGAACGTCTACGTTACAGTAACTTACTGAAAATATAAAAAGTTTATATCTCTTAAACTACTAAACCGATTTTGATGAAACTTGTACTCTACCCTAAGTTGAAAAATACTTTAACTATTGCAAAAAGAATATTCAAAATCGGACTTGTAGTTTCTGAGAAATCCGCGGACAACCCTACATACATGCATACATACACTCATAAAATTTGGTAAATTTGTTTAGAATCCCACATAGACTAACATAATATTACGCATTTTTATTAATATTACATACATACGCGTCAAATAGAGAACCTTCTTTTTGAAGCCGGTGAAAAAAAGATGCCTGGCCAAAGGCGTTTGAAATATCAGACACTTATCATGCTATTTCTCCAATATATAGGTATGATTTGTAGTCCTCGTGGCGGTTCGAATCCCGTGGAGAGCAACAATTTTGTGTAGTCGCTCTGTACTGGTGAGGATAATGCAAGCGGATCACCGGATTGTCTGGAAAGTAATATAATCCATGCGTCGGGTGGGCATGTAAAAAGCCGCTCCTGCGTCTGCCCCCCCCCCTCCCCCCGGTCGTGTCAGTCTTCCGTCCCATCGGATTGTGAGAGTAAAGGATAAAGGAGTGCACTTATGCACTCTCCCACGTAGATGGATCATCATCGTCATCATCAGCCGGAAGACGTCCACTGCTGAACATAGGCCTCCCCCTTAGAACGCCAAAATGAACGACAACTGGCTATTTGCCTACCTACGCCGCGTCTTCCTGTTCGTGGTCGCCACTCGAGAACCTTTCTTCCCCATCGGTTATCGGTTCTTCGAGAGATGTGGCCTGCCTATTGCCACTTCAACTTGCTGACTCTGAGAACTATGTCGGTGACCTTAGTTCTTTGGCGATTTCGGATTCTATCGCGCAAAGAAACTCCGAGCATAGCTCTCTCCATTGCTCGTTGTGTGATGGATAGGTAATCTTGTGAAAAATCGCTGTGGTCGTATCGGGCGGGAGGAAATTATTATTACCTAAAATACATGTTAAGGGCGCCACCTACATCGGCGATAAAGCGGGCGATATAATTTATTCCCACATCGCGCGGTGTGCGGTTACATCGCAACGCATAAAGTAGATATTAAAGCTGACAAATCGGCCGGCGTATACCCTCGGGACTTAATCGCTTCGCGTCGTGTGTAGAACTTAGTTTTAAAAAAAACTGTTCCTTTTTAATTTTCTTTCTTTTTTGAAGTAATTATCGTTCTCTTTTTGAAGTTATTTTTTAATGTGACTGGCAGTTACAAAAAAAAACTTGCGTATGTTTTTATCAAGTTCTTTTTTTTATTATGACTGGTAGTTAAGAAGAACTTAAGCATTTTTTCTTACCAGCCAGTTAGGAAATATTTGAAGAGTAATATCGAGTTTAATAACAGACCTAACTGCAGTAACAGATCAAGTTCCAACATTATGTCATTGAGGTGACGCTATAGTTTTCAGATATTTATATTATTAGCTATTAAGTAGGTTATTTTTATAATTCTTGTACCTTTTTTTCTATTGTATTTAATTGTGTTAAGGGGTGTTTCAATAATTATTTATTTTTATTTATTTATATCAAGACACGTAAAGCATTTATGTAAACAAAATAAATAATTCTAGTTATTTTACGCTATAACTTCAAATCGAGCCAATATCGTTATCAACAAAATCAAAGTCGTTATCAATATCGTTATCGTTAGGTGTTGGCAACGAATCCTAAGCTTCTATAGGCTTCACTAGCCACAACAGCAGTGTCATGTCGTCTGGTTTGCAGTCAAGCAAAGTTAATCTTAAAATAGTTTTTCCGCTTGCCACTTACTATGTTTCACCGTTCAGGCGACCCCGCCCCTGCACGAAATGAACGACAGATAGCATCTAGAAGGGTGATAAAGTGCCCCGATACAAAGTTATCAACATCTTGTTAAATTGTCACCTAGACTGCAAGTGGCTAATTGTGCTGCATTGTTATTTCAAATCTATCTATATACTTAAAATAAAACTGTAACAGGTCCAATTCTGTACATTGAAGATATTTTGAAAATTATATTTGGAGGGCATTCTATAACCGATACTGAGGCCGAAAATGTAATTTTTTAAATTTTTGTCTTTCTGTCTGTCTGTCTGTCGGTCTGTCTGTATCACGGCTGCGCATCACGCCGAAACTACTGAATGGATTCAAATGAAACTTGGCATGATTTGAGATCTTACTACGAGGTAGGACATAGGATACTTTTTATCCCGTAATCTAGCACGGTTCTTTTGGGAGAGCGGATTAAAGTCAAAATGGGTACTTGGTTATACGCTTGGTCCGATTTTATCAATTTTTCTTTATAATATAATAAATATTAGTAAGGGAACACTCATAGAGAGTTGTTATCAAGGATTTGTAATCGATCGGGTTAAGCAACGTTAGGTAAGGTCATTAAATAGATGGGTGGTCCGTGTTTTGGAGAGCAAGTAAAAAGTGGGTCCCAGTTTTTAACCGACTATTAAAAAAGAGGTTATGTATTCGATGCGAATGTCTGTTATTAAAAGTTTAGTTAACGTAAAATAGCGCAGGCGGAGCTGCGTGGGTCAGCTAGTCTATATTATAGTTAATGTTTTGTGGTTTTGTGTCAGGGTTGTTTAAGCTTAAGCCTTAGGCTTCTGTCTTGGCTGTGTCTGTGGCTGTGTAGATCACAACAACTTGTTTTTACTTGAGTAATTCTTCCATCTACATAATATCTATTTATACCTGTTGGTATAGTGGTTAGACACCCTAGCTATAGCAGCTAGCCAATACGGATCCATTCCCACCGAGTGTCTGGGTGTTATTTGTCTATATAAGTATGTATATACAAAAAAAAATGTGTATTAATATTAGTACCAGTTGTCTGGTTTCCATAGTACAGGCTCTGCCTAGTTTGGAATCAGATGACTGTGGATTGTCTTGTCCCAGAACTCTCTCTTTTTGAAGTCTGGTATAAATTAACTTACAGATTTTTTGCTTTTCGCATCCACAATTTTTTAAATGATTTTTTATTCAATTTTAGCTACTGCTTGACTGCAGACCCACCTGATAGAAAGCGGCGATGCAAAGCTTATTAAAAGCCTATTCACTCGTGTCTTGAACTTTATAATCATTTTGCTGCGTGGGCATTGTACTGCCCAACTCATGCAAGCTTAGTATTGTAAGGCTTCCAATTTGTAACTTTAAAAAAATTACAATATGACAATAACAGACAAGTTCACTAAGTTTTTTGCCGGATCTTCTCAGTAGCGGCCGCGTTACGATCCGGTGATAGTAGGTAGGTATGTAAAAAATGATTTTTGTGTAAGTGCCTCCGTGAGGCCTGTACGAAATAAACTATTTTAAAAAAAGTAAAAACCGACTTCAAAGTAAATTATCTAAAAAGCGTAAAATAACTAAAATATATTGAATTCGGTGCTAGCTAATCATGTTAACCAACACTATCACCAGCTGACACCGACTTCAATATATTTTCGTTATTTTACGCTTTTTAGATAATTTACTTTGAAGTCGGTTTTTATTTTTTTTTAAATACTTTATTTAACACTTTTTAGTGACTTATTTTACCAAGATAGGTATCAGCACTATCACGCAACTCGAACGTCTACGTCGTCTAGTTAATATCTCTTAAACTACCAGTAGTTTAAGAGATATAAACTTTTTATGTTTTCAGTAAGTTACTGTAACCTAGACGTTCGAGACCGATCCAAATCCGAATCGATCCGAATCGGTCCAGACCGATTTTGATGAAACTTATACTCTACCCTAAGTTGAAAAATACTCTAACTATTGCAAAAAGAATTTTCGAAATTGGACTTGTAGTTTCAGAGAAATCCGCGGACAAACCTACATACATACATACATACATACACTCATAAAATTTGGTAAATTTATTTAGAAGCCCACATAGACTAACATATATTAATATTACGCATTTTTATCAATATTACATACGCGTCGAATAGAGAACCTTCTTTTTGAAGCCGGTTAATAAAGATATTTTGACTTAGACTTTTATTTTTTTAAAGCGATAGCAATTGTCATGTTATTAAAAACCACACATAGCTTACCTTCACACGATTGTTAGGATCACATAAGGAAGCCAGCGTCCTGCTAGGGTAAGTCCTTGTATGGGTTCTATTTCCACTGAATTGGTTCCTGATGCATTGCGGTCTGATGGGATGTGACGGGCACCGCACGCTTCCTGACTGCTTTATTTTTATTTGATCAGGTAGCGGGGGTTTGATGACCTTCAGATAAGATTCAGTTTAGCATGAGCCTAAGGATAGAGGACAAATAATTCACACATCTAATATTCGGGTCCCGTGCCAAAAAGTTAAAAAACGTCTACTGAAACTGTCAATTTGAAAGGAATACTTTCAGATGTTTGGATTAACATTTTTAATCAATAATTTTTAATCAAAGAACAAAATACCGTCTCCATCATCCAAAATATCTCGAAATTTGTGGACGGAAAAATCAAATGAAGTCTCTAAGTAGCATAGTTTATTAGAATTTATTTACGGAACCCTTAGTGCGCGAGTCCGACTCGTAATATACCAGTTTTTAACCGACTTCAAAAAAGGAGGTTCTGTATTCGACGCGTATGTATGTAATATTAATAGAAATGCGTAATATTCATATATGTTAGTCTATGTGGGCTTCTAAACAAATTTACCAAATTTCACGAGTGTATGTATGTATGTATGTATGTATGTATGTATGTATGTATGTATGTAGGTTTGTCCGCGGATTTCTCAGAAACTACAAGTCCGATTTCGAAAATTCTTTTTGCAATAGTTAGAGTATTTTTCAACTTAGGGTAGAGTACAAGTTTCATCAAAATCGGTCCAGTAGTTTAAGAGATATAAACTTTTTATGTTTTCAGTAAGTTACTGTAATGTAGACGTTCGAGTTGCGTGATAGTGCTGATACCTATCTTGGTAAAATAAGTCACTAAAAAGTGTTAAATAAACTATTTAAAAAAAAATAAAAACCGACTTCAAAGTAAATTATCTAAAAAGCATAAAATAACGAAAATATTATTGAAGTTGGTGCAGAATATACACAGCAGGTACGCTAACACCAACTTCAATAATATTTTCGTTATTTTATGCTTTTTAGATAATTTACTTTGAAGTCGGTTTTTATTTTTTTTTAAATAGTTTTTTAGTACAATACACAATATGGTTTTTACGAGAAAATGGGATAGGGTTTGCTGAACGATAGGTTATACATGGCTATACTAAGCGGTACTGGTAGATCTCATGTGTAAAAGACGGTAGGTAATCTCGCGGCCACTAACGGTGTACCACCTTTTGACGACAATTGCTTGAACCAGCCGCGGGGTAAGCGCACGTAACGTTGTTCAAACGATTTTGATTGAAAACAGGTACAGCGTTCGTGTCCGCGATAGTACATACCACCGCAGTGTCAGCTGCCAAGCAGCAATGCCAGGGTCCCTTTTTATCGTATGTTTAGTGGCTAGCTTGGAAGTGGCTTTCGGTTCGCTTCTTCATTTATAATAAGGACAGGACTGGAACAGTTTGCCTGCGTCGGTTTTCCCGCCCGATTGTAATATGGGTGTCTTCAAAACTAGAGTGAATAGGCTTTTAATAAGCTAGTGTGCTTTACATTATATTATATAGCCTATAACCAGCGGACAATCAAGACGCTTCTAACGACACCCTACTTTTCAGATTAGAAGATATGCGGGTACAGATGAACATACATAAATACATTCTTATTAAAATCATAACCCTCCCTCCGTTCCGTAGTCGGGTAAAAAGGAAGAGGTTTTCAATTCGACTAGATATATATTTTTTAAGTACCCGGAGGCGCTCAGTTCTAATGCAACTAAACGGTCACCCATCTATGGACTACCCCTGCCTAACGTCGTTTAACTAACTGGTCGTTAGAGCTGACAATAACGCGTTGGCTACCAGTGGTGTTTATAAATAATAAAATAAATAAATAAAAAATATTTTTTTTTTAATTTTCAGGCGCTAGGCCCATATTTTATTAGTAGTACAATTTCTTATATGACTATGTTAGTAGGTACATGTAAACACTTAAATAACGCACACAAACTCACACACACACACTATGTTGGGAGGTTTATTTAGCTCTACGTAAGACGTGCAGCTTTATAAACCTGCCCATTGTAGGCCCATCCAGCCTCTCCGCAAACACCCTGAGGATACCGTTGGTGCTCTCCCCCACCCTGCGTATTATAGATGCGACTTTTTTACGCATAATTGCGAAGTAGTCGTCAGTATGCGCATCCGCAAACATGCCTGAGGCACTACAGTAAGGTGGAAGCCTCAACAGCATCCTGAAGGTATTGTTATATTGAATACGCAAGGCATTGTCAGAAGTCTGGATATGATTGGCCCAGAGGCTGCTGGTATAAAATGTTTATAACAGTAACATAATTATTGTTACAAAAAGCCTATACAATTTTACAAAACACCGTTCGTTCCCACGATTTACGCTGACACAACTTTGTTATTAGCATTGCTGAGACTACGTTTGCGATTAAGCGAAATTATGACAAAGAGTATTGAAAATAGCAGCACCAATGGTTTTTACTTTAATACCTATGTAATAAATCCTTAGAAGGATCGAATTAACTTTGACATCACGGTATTCTTGGAATATAATAAAAGCAAAATGAAGTAATATCATAGGAACTATGAACACTCGTTTTATAAGTTTTACGCCTAAATCTGTATGATTGTCTGTTTCAACGTAGACTAACAAATGGATAATGAAAGCTCGTTCAATTAGTTCTTAACTGTTGTAAATATTATTTTAGTAGTAGTTTATTAAGATTTCTGTAAATATTCTTAGGCGTTTATAGTGTGTTCGTGCTCGCTAGGCGAATAATTTTGATATTTAAGCTCTTTCTGGGCTCCGCTAAATCACTTACCACCCACTACCATATCACTTATAGTGCTGAAATTACCGGACACAACAGACTTAGGAACCTATCATTAGGCAAATATATTGCTTGTCTAGTCACTAGTTTGAATTTAGAAAAATTATACAAAAAATATTTTGCCCTTCGTGATCAAGAGATACAATGTGTCATTTGACCAGTCTTCAAGTTGCAGATTCTATGTCTGCATACGTCAGCCTGCCAATGTCAAGGTTAACATTTTCAACAAATATAATGTTTTGTATGTAAACTATTGCAAAATTGGGTCGTACGATGCGGTACATGAAAGAATGGCGATTAGTTATTGAAATCAATTCCAGGAAATAAAGTGAGTGTTATATTACACATACACACGTCGGAATTGTAAACATCTTTTTGCATGATTTGTATTTTTGCCATAGTAAACCTAGGTACTTTGTTTGCTTTGTTAATCTAGTACCTAACTCATTGTCCTAAAGGCTAATTTTGCTAAAGACTGAAAATAACAGTACAGTACTGTAAAACGATTATTAATTTTCTATAACTGATGAAATACCTAGAAGGCGTCTGCTTGTTACCGGCCATACCAAAACCATGCTAAGTACCAGGCAAAAAATATTGTCACGTCATTCGTTATCGGTGTAGCATGCTAGGCCAGGATAGTGTATTCACGAGTACGTTTAGTGCATAGTACGTGACTGTACTATAATACTATACGGTACGGGTACGGCATATGCGGTACGATAAGGTTGCTTAACGCGTTGTATGCACGAGCATTATAAGTTGTTGATATGATTTGTTGTGCGTAGTCATAATTTATGTCTAAATATTATATCGATGTGCGTAGTAGACTAATTTCACTGTGGTAGTAGTTTTCGATAAGTATACTTTTACATACATGATTTATTTTCCACAGTCATTGTCTCTTAATAGTCTGTGGTCATGGCACAGATTACTAAATACCTAGTTATCATGGAATGATCATGGAATTGTGCGGAGTACGAGGGCGCTATTAAATAGAATCAATGCCTTTACGACACTGTTTATTTTATTATAATTATTTACAATAATAAATTATTAATGTTGTTATTATTAAATCATTATTAAATAAATCAAAGCAAATAATAATACCTACCAGGGTCTAATAAACATAAAGGCGTTAGTCAATACCGCGGCGGGCAGGCGCCGCTCGCGTCGTCACAACAGCAGCGCTGACTCAGATTAGTGGAAACACAACTAACAATTTATGATTGCTTGGTACTATGGAGAATTATAAACATTTTTGCAAACATAAAAAAAACGTGTTGTTTGCTAATTTCACACACACTTCCATGAATTTGCAAACCAGCTCAATTAATTAATTTAAATAACGTACGGGTTTACCGACGAGAGGGACAGGATACGATAACCCTTGATTCCGGAAACTTGCTCTTCTTCCGGGAAGGAGATCGAAAATCCCAGGGTGGTGTCGGGTTTCTCGTCCGTAAGTCCCTAATTAACAACGTGGTAAAGGTCGATAGTGTGTCGAGCAGGGTAGCGTACCTTATACTCAGAATAACCGATCGGTATTCGCTGAAGGTCATACAGGTATACGCGCCGACCTCGGCACACCCTGACGATGAAGTAGAGGCTATGTATGAGGAGATAGCAGAAGCCATACATACCTCCAAAACATACTTCACCGTTGTTATGGGGGACTTCAACGCAAAGGTGGGCACTCGGAATGGCGATGAGTTGAGAGTGGGGTCGTATGGGTATGGGCAGCGGAACCAAAGGGGCCAGCGGCTGGTCGACTTCATGGAGAAGGAGGGACTCTATGCGATGAACTCCTTCTTCAAGAAGCGACCATCCAGGAAGTGGACGTGGATAAGCCCCGATGGTTCAACCAAAAATGAGATCGACTTCATCATGACGACCAAGAAGCATATATTCGATGATGTCTCCGTGATCGGCAGGGTGAAAACCGGGAGTGATCACCGTATTGTTAGAGGCACATTGAATATCAATGTTAAGCTCGAAAGGTTTCGTTTGATGAAGTCCACGCTCCGTCCAGGATCCGCCCAAATCCAGAACCCCGAAGACTTTCAACTTGAACTGCATAATCGCTTCCAGTGCCTCGCCGACTGCGAAACTGCGGACGAGATAAACAATGGGTTGGTGCAAACTGTCCACGCAGTGGGGTCCAAGTTCTATAAGACCCCACGCCGTAAAAAACCTCAAAAGCTCTCCAATACAACCATTAAGCTAATGGAAAACCGGACTGAGATGAGACTGCAATCTTCAGCTGATATGTCGGAATATGCTGAACTCAATAGACGAATCTCGAAATCCATGCGACACGACTTGCGTTCCTATAATACAGCGTGTATTAAGGACGCAATTGAGCGGAACCAAGGCTCTAAAGTGTTCGCACAGAATTCGTCTATTGGGCGTAGCCATATGACGAAGCTGAAGATCGATGACGGCAGTGTCATCTCATCGAAACCGGAGATATTGAGAGAGCTCGAGAGATTTTACGGACAGTTATACACCTCAACACGGGAACCCATTGATAGAACAGCTCAAGACACCAGAGCCAAACTAACCCGACACTACACTGAGGACATCCCAGACATCAGCCTGTACGAGATTAGAATGGCTCTCAAACAGCTCAAGCATAACAAGGCGCCGGGTGAAGACGGAATCACATCAGAACTTCTGAGAGCGGGTGGAAAACCGGTACTTTTAGTCCTCCAGAAGTTATTTAATTCCGTCTTACTCGAGGGTACAACGCCAGAAGCATGGCACAGGAGTGTGGTGGTTCTTTTCTTCAAAAAAGGTGATAACACTTTATTGAAGAATTATAGACCTATCTCACTCCTGAGCCATGTATACAAGCTGTTTTCGAGAGTCATTACGAACCGTCTCGAACGCAGGTTTGATGACTTCCAGCCTCCCGAACAAGCCGGGTTCCGAAAAGGCTTTAGCACCGTAGACCACATACATACGCTCCGCCAGATTATACAGAAGACCGAGGAGTATAATCGGCCACTATGTCTAGCGTTTGTGGACTACGAGAAAGCCTTTGATTCAATCGAGACCTGGGCAGTATTGCAATCTCTCCAGCGGTGCCACATTGACTATAGGTACATCGAAGTGTTGAAGTGTTTGTACAGCAGCGCCACCATGTCGATCCGACTACAGGACGAGAGCACGAAACCAATCCCATTGCAGCGTGGTGTGAGACAGGGAGACGTTATTTCTCCGAAACTGTTCACAAACGCATTGGAGGACGTTTTCAAGCTCTTGGACTGGAACGGATTAGGCATCAATATCAATGGCGAATACATCACTCACCTTCGTTTTGCCGATGATATAGTCATTATGGCAGAGTCGCTGGAGGACCTCAATACGATGCTCAGCGACCTCAGTAGCGTTTCCCAACAGGTGGGTCTTAAAATGAACATGGACAAGACGAAGATCATGTCTAATGTCCATGTTGCACCCGTACCGGTAATTGTTGGGAACGATACACTCGAAGTTGTTGACCACTATGTATACCTAGGACAAACTATCCAGGTAGGTCGGTCCAACTTCGACAAAGAGGTCGCCCGAAGAATCCAACTCGGATGGGCAGCGTTCGGGAAACTACGCGAAATCTTCTCGTCCAAAATACCGCAGTGCCTAAAGACGAAGGTTTTTAACCAGTGTGTGTTGCCAGTGATGACATATGGTACTGAGACGTGGTCCCTAACTGTTGGCCTTTTGGATAAGCTCAGAGTCACACAACGAGCTATGGAGAGAGCTATGCTCGGAGTTTCTTTGCGCGACAGAATCCGAAATGAGGAGATTCGCCGAAGAACCAAGGTCACCGACATAGCTCTTAAAATCTGCAAGTTGAAGTGGCAATGGGCAGGCCACATCGCTCGGCGAACCGATAACCGCTGGGGAAGAAAGGTTCTCGAGTGGCGACCACGAACCGGAAGACGCAGCGTAGGTAGGCCTCCCACTAGGTGGACAGACGACATTGTGCGCGTCGCAGGTAACCGGTGGATGCAAATAGCCAATTGTCGGTCATTGTGGCGTTCGAAGGGGGAGGCCTATGTTCAGCAGTGGACGTCTTCCGGCTGGTGATGATGATGATGATGACGGGTTTACCTATAATGTAAATGTTTTATGATTATTTATTATTATGGTAAATTCATAAGGTTAGAAGTATGTCAAAAGACTATTTATTTACACTTATTTCGCTTCCGCGATAACGAAGTTATGTTTCATATACATAGTGGTTTCGACACGACACTACTTTCTCAGAATTACATCCCCCCATCTCCTCTCGTTGGGTGTCGTAAGAACAGGAAGAAAGACGGACAGCAGCGTCTTTCTTTTGGATTTATCTTCCACCTATACCTACTGCAATCCCCAAGCCGCCTGCCAAGCGTAGGGATTATAGCAATGGATCTAGCTTCACCGTGTAACCTTGCATTCATTCGCACTTGACCTACGTCGATATTGTGATGAACTATGGTTTAAATTTCCTTTAATTTATGGAATCCGTGTCTGATGGGTATGCTGTGTCATAAGAGTGGAGTGGTTGTGGCAGTCTACGATATCTCGTATACTACGGCGATTCATCTAGTTATAGGATATCTGTTTTTCTAGCTAATGCTGTGTCTCGGCTACATAAGGTGAAAAATAGTCGTAAGTATTTATCAATCCAAAAGTTGCAACCTCATTGCTTTTTTTAATTAGTTCAAGGGTCCAAGGACTAATCTCTAACTGCCTTATGGTACTTATGAAAAACATAAATAGGTACCATGTGGCAGTTAGAGATTAGTTGTCTATCAATACCCATGTTTAACGAGGTTTAATTTTTACTCAAAATCGGACACACACAAGGTTTAGTTACGTAATCCTACATAAAATCTATCACGCACTTCTCGGTGGTAAAACTAAGTTATTTATTATTTTTTGAAGTGTAAATGAATACGAATAAACGCATTCTAAACAAAATCGAAAACATGACACTCAAAGTTATTAGTATAAATCTTAAATTATATTTTTGACACTAAAAAAGCCATTAACTGTTACCACTGACAAATTCAATAAAGAAAATTCTTATAAAAATATATATTCTGGCCCATCGACTGGAGCGGACCGTAACATAATATCAGGGAAACCGGATAGCAGACAGTATGGCGCGGCCTTAAGTTTACTTTTTAATTTTTTCTTTTTTATTTTATCTACGTTGAAGGCGAAGATAAAAGGACGGTGATGCTGCAATGGCGGGTGAATGAAATATAATGTGATACCATTATTCTTTCATTGTTTCTTGTTCGTGAATAGTTGGTATAATCGCGTTATGGTTTACCTATTTGCGACAATGCGATCTTTCTGGGGATTTTTTGTTTTTTTTTGTCTTTGTAGCCATGAAATTGATGAGCAATATTATTCATATAGGTAACACAGTTTATGAATAATGGGGATGATAACTGGGTTAAAAAAAAAACTAATAGTCCGTCAGTTAGTTTAATAACTAACTAGTTTTATTAAAATTTTTTTTTTTTGTTTTTTTTTTTATTTTTTTTTTGTTTTTTTTATTTTTTTAATTTTTTTTAATTTTTTTTTTGTTTTTTTTTATAGTTTTTTTTTATTTGTGGACTAATTAGTTTTTTTTAAATTAGTATTTTTTGATAATGTAACTGTTAGATTATCAAAAAATACTTGACACGTATTTTATTATTTAACAAATCAATAAAAACTGCCAAAGATAAAGAGCGTCTAAGTTCGGGAGTGGGGGCTTATGACGTCATGCCTCAGTAAAAATTGTATACCGGCATTACGTCACGCGACATTTCAATGCACTATAATATAGTGCTTTGTCCTATCGTATCGTATTATTTTCGCGTAAATAAATATAAAATACGCGTCCAATATTTTTTGATAATCTAAATGACGGACTAAAAATTTTTTCAGTCATCTAGCCTATTGTAGCAAAAAACATAGCCCTCCTTCTGGGACAGTCGGGCAAATAACAATAGACTGTAGTACCTATACATACCTATCTGAGAACAAAAAAGTGCCGCTCTCAAAATATCCGTTTCTCCGTTCGAAAATATAACAAGATTGACACTTCCTTTTGTTTTCCGAAAATAATTTCTATGTTCGTACACCTACATCACAAACACATGTCCAAAATCGGAGTCGGCGGCCGAAAACTCCAAAAATTAACAACAAACCCTCCGAATAGACGAAACTCGATATTTTTCGCACAAAATTAGGGAATATTGTTAAAAAAAAGAAGAAAAGTTTTTTTGTTAATATTTTTCTTACAATTCGTGCGCGCATGTGTATTGTGGTTTTAAATTACGCACGGATGGACATAGAATATTTTTTATTACCTGTCACCTTTTCACTTGAAATATGGACAATCTATCGCAGAAAGGTCAAATCTTTTTATTAAATTTCAGATATTATTTGTTATTTGTTAAAGGGTTAACTAGAAGGGTGAATGATTGACCCCTTGGGAATTTTGTTACAAAGTTAAAATTCGGTTATTGATTTTGACCTTTGTAACCATTTTTTTTTCTATTTAATGGAAAGAAATTTTATACGTTTATTTTATATGACCGGAGATTAAATTTATGTTTTTTTTTTTGTACTTACGAGTACTTTTATATTATTATAGTTTACATTATATTGGAATTAGCCCGTCTACCATAAATTAGTAGGGACCGGATTTACATACATATATTTAATTTCAATTGTTTTTGCTCAGTATGTTGTTTTCTTCACGTATCACGGCATTTGGAATCAGAAAATGCATTTTATATTTTCCATATTTTGGCATATTTCAAAGATAAGTCCATATTTTTAACCGACTTCAAAAAAGGAGGAGGTTCTCAATTCGTCTGTATATACTTCAATCCATTGATTGGGTCCCATAAAAAAATTATTGCGTAGTAATAAGTAGTTCCTGAAAAACAAGAATGGTGACTGCGCACTGAGAGCTGCAGGAAAGCCTATATCGATGACTTTATGTCGCTTTTTAAGGACAAAAATTTCAATTATTCTTTTTTTATTCGAAAGAAGAAACCACTTTATTAAATCTGTATGAATTTTATTACAACCGGATAAGAACTTCCTGAAGGAACATGAACGATGTGGAGGAATTTATCTGGTAAAAACCATAAAACTGATGTTCTCCATTACATTGCTCTGACAATTATGAACCGATTGCGATGATTCTTTTTTTATTCGAGAGAGTAAACTACTATGATGATTCCATGCAAATTTCATTACGACCGGATAAATAGCTTCTGAGTTTCTGAAGAAATATGAATTATGTAAAACTATGTAGACGATAATGTGATCATAACCTATCTAGATAATTTTACGGTTTTCGATGGTTCAATCTTTATATATGAAAATATCACTAAAAAGTTTAAAATAAAATCTTTTAAAAAAAAATTGAACCGACTTCAATATCACTGAAAAGTTAAAATAATTTAAATATTATTGAAGTTGGTGCCAAATATACACAGCCGGTAAGCTAACACCAACTTCAATAATATTTAAATTATTTTATACTTTTCAGTGATATTGAAGTCGGTTCAATTTTTTTTTAAAAGATTTTATTACAAAAATGAATATATGTATTTCTGTAAAAAGGGTAGCAAATAGATGTATACGAAACAAAGTACTTACATACGATACGCGTAGGTAAATCACAAAAAAAATTCATACGGGGTAGGAACAATTTGCGAATGAGCAAAATGTTTTTTTTTCTGTAGTATCACATAGCAGTCACGGGTCGTTACAGTAAGCTATCGGCGTTGAATTTATTGTACTTTACCCGTATTCAGCTTATCAATACACCTTCACTGTAGCAAATAGCGGTCCGTCCGACCCGATGTCCGTCCTCCTGGACCATGACACTACACCTACACCAACACCGACAACGACGTCACGAGTCGTACACACACCTACACACAGACACCGGTCTCGCCGGCGAGGCCGAAGGGTCGTACGCATGCGACCTCGACATGCATCCCCTCGCTGAGTTTCTTGCCGGTTCTTCTCAGCGGGGGCGCGTTGTGAACCGGTGGTAAACTCACACTCTCTAAGCGGCAGCCCAAGCCGAGGCCGTGCCTCCCTGAGGTGCCCTTGAGCTAGTCGCTACCTTTCTGGCTGGAGCGCTTAAAGCGCTCGCCCTTTTGTCCGGTGAAGCTGTAATGGCCATCTGCGGCCAACAGCACTACTCCTACAAAAAACAAAAAAAAAAAAAACAAAAAAAGCGGTCCGTCAGTTCAGTGTGCAAGTATATTCCAGTCACATAAATAAAAATAATGTCGTCCTGGCCGATACGACCACAGCGGCCAATATTTCATAAGATCAGCCTACGCTATATTATAGTGCACAAGCGCTTGCGTAGACACAACTGCACTCTCTCTTCTTTTATCCATCCATTCGTTAGGAAGCTACGATGCCACAGACAGACATACATAAGCCTACAAACTTAAACATGCCTTTTGTGAATTGGGGGGGGTTACAAAACATGAGATCCGTGTACTGCAAAAACACAAATACTGAACACAACTGACCTCAAATTTATGGTACCAATACCTACCTATACTTACCTGAAACTTATGGCTATTTTTAACCGACTTCAAAAAAAGGAGGAGGTTCTCAATTCGTCTGTATATATATATATATATTTTCTATGTATGTTCGCGCATAACTCTGGCAATTATGAACCGATTTGCAAAAATCTTTCTTCCATCCATTCTTTAATCCATTAGTTGGGTCCCATAAAAAAAATTATTGCTTCCGTATAAGTAGTTCCTGAAAAAACAATGATGGTGACTGCGCAGGAAACTTGCAGGAAAGCCTATATAGATGACTTTATGTCGCTTTTTAAGGACAAAAATGCACTGTAATGAATCTGTATGAAATTTATCACAACCGGATAAGAACTTCCTGGAGGACCATGAACGATGAGGAGGAATTTATCTGGTAAAAACCATAAAACTGATGTTCTCCATTACATTTCTCTGACAATTATGAACCGATTTCGATGATTCTTTTTTTATTCAAGAGAGTAAACTACTATGATGATTCCATGCAAATTTCATTATGACCGGATATTTTTTCTGAACAAACATGAATTATGTAAAACTATGTAGACGATAATGTGATCATAACCTACCTAGATCATTTTACGGTCTTCGATGGTTCAATCTTTATATATGAAAATATCACTAAAAAGTTTAAAATAAAATCGTTTTTAAAAAAAATTGAACCGACTTCAATATCACGGAAAGTATAAAATAATTTAAATATTATTGAAGTTGGTGCCAAATATACACAGCCGGTAAGCTAACACCAACTTCAATAATATTTAAATTATTTTATACTTTTCAGTGATATTGAAGTCGGTTCAATTTTTTTTTTTAAAGATTTTATTAATTCCATATTTTTCCATATTTTCGCTTTTTAGTCCATATTATCGTTTTTTAGTCCATATTATATGTACATATTTTTGAATTTTAAATACATATAAATCCGGATCCTAGTAATTAGTCATGTAGTAAAATTCATTTATAATAAAAAACACTTCTAAACTAAATAATATAATAATAAGCTTTAAAAAGAGGTTTTTTTTTTCATAATTTATAATATCTATGTCACCTATGTATGGGTCACATCCTTACACACCTATCTACCTGCCTACACAGTTTCATTTCTTTTTACCGTTTAATTATTTTTACTGTATTTAATATGTTTTATATTTCAAGTAGATATTAGATGACATTATAACCTCGCATCATATTATTACGCTGATGCCAGACCTTAGACTTGACTTTAGAAAATCATTTTCATTCTTTATTGAAAAATAATTGACCTTTGGACTCAGATGATGAAATCGCTCATACAATTGTCTGACAATGTCAAAGGGGTTGTATGTTCTTCTTGTTATTATAATATATCAGATATTATGTTGTTGAGATAATTGATGTAAGTATAAAATATATCTTTCTGTGGGGTGAATGGGCTTTATCTTAAACTATCTTCTTAAATTCCAACGACATACCCCTCTTATTTGGCACATGTAACTTTTCCTCTGTATTCCTATTTCTTTACTTTCTTCTGCCTTTCTTTCTTAAAAAATATTTTATGTTGTTAGGTATATCTTATATCGTCATCATCATCAGCCTAAACACGTCCACTGCTGAACAAGGCCTCTCCCTAGAAGGGAGGAGTTGTCATAGCCCCAAAGCTTGGCAGGCGTCTTGGGAATCGCAGTATAGATGGTAAGTTATCCAATAGAAAGAGGCTGCTGCCTATCTTCTTGTTTTCTTTTAGTCGCTTCTTACGATACCCAACAAGAGAAGATGTTATGCATGGTAGCCCAAAATATTCGCGCTCCTCTTAGTTTTGGTAAAAGATCCTTTACCGACGGAAACAAATCACTGATCCTTTCCTCTGATAAGATATACATTATACATCAATTAACCGACACCTTCGCACTGTCACGTCCGTGGACAGTTTTCAATTAGTACTCATTTAAAAATAAAACTAAAGCAATCCGTCACCGGACACAGCTGGTCCATTTCTAGCCACTATTTAGTTTGGTTCTGTCTTTGTTAGTCATTCATTACATTACTGATGGTTACAAACTTAAGTTGCCTCCTATAGACTAAACGACACTTAATTTTCAACCTTATTGTTGTTAAATATAGAAGATTGCTGTTATTGGGGTTAGGAGAACATAAGTTTGTAAGCAGCAATAAGATAAACATGGCGGCTCTAAAGCGAGTGAGACGTCAATCACCTGTCAACGTCGGCCCGCCTTCCTATGCGCTCCTGGTACTGCCAAATGTAATGTACTGGGATTTGTACACGTTTTTTTTGTGTTTTCCTGTCTGTCTGTCATTTTTAAAATGTTATAAGAACGTGTTGTATGTTGTTGCTGTGTTGCAAGTTGATAATTGTTATGTCAAAGGAGTAAGTTGTCAACGGTTTATGGTATGAAATCAAATCCTGTAAAATATTGAACGTGTCAACAGCTCTGCTGCGGCGTTAAAACATAGCAGGTAATGTATGTAAAATGTAATACCGACCTTCACATATGAGTAAGTGGCAGAATGATAAAGCCTACGTCAAAAACAATGTGCAGTTGATTAAACAGACACACTGGCAAGGATGAGTTGTAACTTTTAAAAAGTAAGTATTTATTAAATTTCTGCAGAAAATTTATTTTTCGTTAGTTTCAGATCCTCTTTTCTTGAAAGCTGGTAAATAACATAATCCTTTTAAGAAAATGCTGTAACTGCTGGTTAACCTACTACGCTATCTGGTCATAAGGTCGTATGTCATAATTTTATATTGTTGTTTGCTGTGTGGGTATTTTTAATCTGGCCTACATAATAATATCAGTTCAAAATGGTATAAATTGGCGTATTCTATCTAAGGTAATTAAGGTATGCAGAGTATTTCCATCGCAGATTCCCATAGTCTCATTAAAATCAGTTTTTGTCTTTTGAAAACATAATACATATTTCATGTGACTTTTGTACTTAAAAAATGAGGATATTATATTTATTAATTATTTTTAGTTGTATATATAATTATATATTTTATATTTTCAAAGAGTTCAATGAATATTTAGTTTCTATATTCAAAACCGCAGGAGAAGCCGTCGCGTTGGCTGCGGCCGGGCGGCCACAATAACCGCAGCGGCCAATGAAATAATATTTTTAGTTGGGCCTACTAGACCACTGCAACCACACGTACACTAATCTCACAATTATTTTCATCTATTTTAATATCGATCGAAGATTTTTATAACTGTTTCGCAAATTGGTTTAAAAATACCGAAAATCCCTATTACGTTTCACAGTTTACAGTTTCTTATAATAATAATATTCTGGGACAATCCACACACGATCATCTGATCCCAAACTAGGCAAAGCCTGTATCGTACTACTATGACAACTGATACTAGTACTTATATACTTTTTTTAAATACATTCAAATACACGACCTATCGGGGTAGCCAACCAGGATGCCTAACCACTAGACCAACAGGCCTGACAGTCCTTATGTACCTATTTATTTTTTCATATTTATAAAGATCCTTGTTTTGTTGTTAATAAGCTAGTGTTGTAATGGCTGCTTTGCAACTTACCTTTAGAGATAGCGGATAGAATAGCGACCAAACACCCACTTAAAGTCAAAGTCAAGTCAAAGTCAAAATATCTTTATTATGTACTAGCTGACCCACGCAGCTCCGCATGCGCTATTTTTACTCTAAACTTTTAATAACAGACATTCGCATCAAATACATAACCTCTTTTTTTATGGTCGGGTAACAACTGGGACCCACTTTTTACTTGCTCTCCGAAGCACGGACCCGTTTAGTTCAAATGGCGTTAAACGGTCACCCATCTATTTAATGACCTTACCTAACGTTGCTTAACCCGATCGATTACAAAACCTTGATAACAACTCTCTATGAGTGTTCTCTTACTAATATTTATTATAATTATGAAGAAAAATTGATAAAATCGGACCAAGCGTATAACCAAGTACCCATTTTGACTTTAATCCCCTCTCCCAAAAAAACCGTGCTAGATTACGGGATAAAAAGTATCCTATGTCCTACCTCGGAGTATTAACTCAAATCATGCCAAGTTTCGTTTCAATCCATCCAGTAGTTTTGGCGTGATGCTCGGCCGAGATACAGACAGACAGACAGACAGACAGACAGACAAAAATAAAAAAAATTACCTTTTTGGAATTAGTATCGGTTATAGAATGCCCTCCAAACATAATTTTCAATATATCTTCAATGTACAGAAATGGACCTGTTACAGTTTTATTATAAGTATAGATAGGCCCCACGGAGGCAATTACATATAAATCATTTTTACAAACTACCACCGGATCGTAACGAGGCCGCTACTGAGAAGATCCGGCAAGAAACTCAGCGGGCTTGTCTTTTTTTGTCATTTTTTTTAAAAACAGTTTTACAAATTATACGTATAAGTCAGCCTTAAACTTCTAAGCTTGCATGAGTTGAGCAGTTCAAGCCCACGCAGCTTTATCCTCCAGGTAATCCGAGATTTTATAATAAGCCTTTTTTGACAATCGGCTTTTTATCAAAGGCTTAGGTTTATCATATCAAGTAGCTTCCGTGAGGTGGTGCTAGTACAACAGATAATTCCGAGTAAAAGCTCCAAGACTATTTGAATTAGAATATGCAATTGTTTGTCTATAGTTTACAGACCTGAGACCCTACCATCAGCTTTTATAGCAGTGTTAAAGTAATCTTACTTCTCCATAAGAAAGTGTCCCAGCTCTATGCATCTTATATCTCTGTTCTTTACTCTCGCAATAATAATATTACAATATTACTGCTCTAACAGATGGTAGTAGAACCCCTGGATTATTGTATAATATGTGAATAGTGAACCAATAACTGTGCTTAAAATTAACTCTGTTTCTTTAATAACTTTGGTTTTATTTTATTAAAATAAATTAGTCTGGAATTGTTGTGCTAGCCAGCGTACACGTTTAGGATTGTGACTAGATTGAATCTAAGATTTTGTAATTCTGGATAGTATTGTCGCTGCCTGTTTAGTGTAATCAAAATGAATAAAATATAGGGTAAAAGTGGGATAGTTGCCACACTTTTTGAAATTACTTTATATCTCTCAGTGAAAAAAGCAAAATTCTTTATTTGTAATACGGGTAGGTACTTTGATTTATTATCTTCAAACTTATGAAAGGAAAAACAATCATCTTTGATATTTCCAGAGTATTAGCGATTTTTGCGGACCTCCATCCCATATAGGGGATAATTGCCTAATCTATGAAAATTACGTTTAGGATAGATGCCCCGCTGAAAAGGAGGCCATCTATCCCGCAAAAACTTTGATTTCACCTTGCCCTACCATGCAATCGCACAGAGACATGCAGCACAGTCCGTTGCGCGCCCCGATCCAGATCGGTCGTGCGCTGCCAGTTCCCGATTAATTCGTGTGCTTGTGTTTCCAGAATCCGCCGCGTGGTGTCGACACCAGTCGCCCGCGTGCTGCGAGATCACTCCGTCTCCCTCGCACCGTCTACGACGTCTGCGAGTACTCTTCGCGTCCGTATTTTTGATCTGCGATTGTCGTTTTCACGACAAAAGCACATCCTCCTGTTTCCTAGAGACTTTAGCTTCACGGGTTGCTAAATCCACCGGTTTACGTGGTCGCCAAGGGTACCCTACGGTGACAACTGCCTTGGCGGAGCGGGACCCGAGCGCTCGCGCGGTTCGTCCCGGAACCGCGCAACTCGGACGGGATCAGGTTCACCGGCCCTGGGAGTGACCCCCTAGTCGACCCTGATCGTCTCCCTCCCACCCTCCTCTTCCTGATCCTATTCTTCGGGTGCTGTTTGGCACCAAGTCGGCTCCGGTCGGCTTGCTGTCTCTGCCCCGGAGCAGCTAGGGCTCTCACCTCTCGCACATTGAGATTGGCGAGAGACTCACGTTAGGGCCTACACGTTAGGCACTCACCCTTCCCCCACCTTCACCCGGTGGGGGGAGCCATTCAGTACACACCGACTGGGGTGTCCCCCCCAGTCGTGCGTTTCCCCCCGTACTACGAGCAGTATGGACCGTCCGGGCATGGAGTTCCTTTGCGGATTCTTTGAATTCGCGAAGGCGCGCTGGCCCGAGATGGTCAATGACTTCGCGTCCCTTACCGCGCCCTCCGCGACCTTGCCTTCAGCAGCCGCGCCCTCCGTATCCGCGATCCCCGCGACCGCGTCCTGCCCCGCGTCGACCGCGCCCGCCGCGTCCGCGACTCCGTTGCCGCCCGCCCTCCGTGCGGAGCCCGAGACGGACTCTGAGTCTGCCTCGAGCTCCGACATGGAGGTCGAGCTCATTAACTCGCCTCGTCCCACCACGCCTGCTGACGGTTTCACATTAGTCAGCAGGAAGAAACGCGCGCTCAAGTCCCGCGACCTGCCACCGACCAAGTACATATGTACTGAGTCGGAAAGCCCGGAGTCTCCACCTCGCGTGACCCCCCCGATCCGTTCGACCCCGCCGCCGACGTACTTTTCGCCGATGGCTTCACCGGCTCCCGTACCCCGCAAGTCCCCTACGCCCTCGCGGCCGCCGCGTAGGTAATTGTCGTCCAAGACAAGGCCGCGTGGGAGCGCGTTAATAAGGCGATCTACGCCCGAAACATCATTTATACCAAGGCGGTCAACACGCCCCTTGGTATCAAGGTCATCCTGCCCACCGCGGACCAACACCGCGAACTCACAAAGTTTCTCCGAGCCGAGAAAATAGGTTTCCACACCTACACTCTCGACGAGGACCGAGTCATCCGCGCCGTAATCCGCGGAGTCCCTACCCAACTCAGCAATGAGTATATAAAAGACGACCTTCTGTCGCAGTCCCTCCCGGTACTGGAGGTGCACCGTATGCACCCCGGCAACCGCCCGCTTCAACCGTACGAGTTGGTCCTAGTCCATCTCATCCGTTCAGACGAGGGCAGGCAGATCTTCAATTTGAAGACTGTTTGCGGTCTTACCGGCTTCGCCGTAGAAGCCCCCCACAAACGTGGCCTACCCGGGCAGTGTCACAACTGCCAGCTGTATGGCCACTCCTCCCGCAACTGTTTCGCGCGGCCTCGCTGTGTGAAGTGCACAGGAGACCACGGGACGTCTCAATGCGAGCGCGATAGGGAGACGGCGACCGAGCCTCCCGGATGCGTCCTCTGCGGGACCATCGGGCACACCGCGAACTATCGCGGCTGCCCGAGGGCCCCAAGGAGGAACCGCCGGGTGGCGAGGCGCAACAATCTCCGCGCTCCCCCCCGCCCCTCGGTGCCCTATGCACCAAGGGCCTCCGCCCCTCCACCCTTGGAGTCCTACCCGCCCGCGCCTTCAGCGCCTCAGGCCCCGGCGCCCTCAGCGCCTCTTACGCAGCCGCTTCCGGCCCCCCGCGTCCCCGCGCCCTCTGCGCCGCGACCGTTCTCAGCATCCCAGCCCGCAGTGCGTCCACCGAACGCGTGGGATAAGACACTGCCATACGTCCGCCCCGCCGCTGCTCCTAAAGCAACGAGCGTCCCCGCCAAGCAACCGGCCGCGCCTGCGCCTTCAGCGCACGCGTCCAGCCTCGCTTCGGACTTCGAATTGGTCCGACGCTCTATCGATGGTATTAACATCGATAGAATCCGCCTTTTCGCGAGCCGCCTTCGGTGCGCACAGAACCCCTGCGATAGAGTACAAGCTATCGCCGAATTCGAGGACGTGTACTACGCCCTGTCCCCCGTAAACTCAAATGTAGGCCCGTAAATGGATATACACCAGAGTAGGCAGAAACCCCATTCCCTTTCCCTCGCATTTTTCAATGCGCATGGCCTCTCCCGACAAAGAGATCAGGTTGCTGACTTCCTGCGAAGTCACCAAGTTGATGTCTTGCTGGTGCAGGAGACCCTCCTGAAACCCTCTCATAGGAGTCCGAATATCGCCAACTACCATCTTGTGCGAAATGACCGTGACACCTCCCTCGGAGGTGGCACTGCCATCTATTACAGAAGGGCCCTGCACTGCATCCCTATCGATCCCCCTGCGCTCACTAATATAGAGGCCTCGGTTTGCCGCCTCTCTCTTTCCGGCCATTCGGCTGTCACTATCGCCTCTATCTATCTTCCACCTGATAAGCGGCCCCTCAGGAATGATATCGAGTCACTCCTTGACCTGGACAACGCGGTCATTCTGGCCGGCGACTTCAACTGCAAGCATGTCAGATGGAATTGTAACGTCACCACCGGCAACGGCAGGTGCCTCGACGGCTTGGTCGACGTTCTCGACTTTGACGTCATCGCACCTATGCGCCCGACCCATTACCCCAATAATGTCAATCACCGCCCCGATATCTTAGACATGGCCCTCCTGAAGGGCGTGACCCTCCGGTTGCGCTCCTTAGAGGTTCTCCATGAGCTAGATTCTGACCACCGACCGGTCCTAATGGAACTAGGTCCGCCACCCATTTCCCAGCCGGTCACTAGGACCGTTCTGGACTGGCATCAGCTAAACACCTGTTTAGCCGATGCCGACTCTCCGAATCTTGCCCGCTTCCCGGCGCAAATCTCGTCCCCTCAGGACACCGACCAAGCAATCGGCGCTTTCACCGATCATCTCAAATCGGCCATCAGCCAGTCCTCCCGGCAGGTTGAAGCGGACAACTTTTACGCTGTGCGCTTCAAGCTGCCCGATGACATTAGGGAATTAGTCCGCGCTAAAAACGCGGCTATTCGCGCGTACGACTCCTACCCCACCGATGCCAATCGGGTCCGCATGCGTGCTTTGCAGAGGGACGTGAAGCGCAGCATCGCGGAACTCAGGGAGGCTCGATGGGGAGGGTTTCTAGAGGAGATCTCGCCGTCACACCAGGCTTACTGGCGGCTCGCGAGATCCCTCAAAACCGATACAGTAGCTACCATGCCCCCCTTGACCCGCCCTTCAGGCGACCCACCCGCGTTCGAGGACGACGAGAAGGCTGAGGTTCTCGCTGACTCTCTAGAGAGTCAGTGCACACCCAGCTCCGCTCCCGTCGATCCGGCGCACCTCGATCTTGTGGATAGGGAAGTAGAGCGCAGGTCCTCACTCCCTCCCACCGAATCCCTCTCCCCGGTCACGCAAACCGAGGTGGAAGACCTGATCAAAGGCCTTAAGCCGAAGAAAGCACCGGGCTCCGACGGCATCTCCAATCGCGTTCTCAAGGTTCTCCCTGTCCATCTGATATGTCTTTTAGTGACTATCTTCAACGCAGCCATGTCCCACTGCGTCTTTCCTGCCGAATGGAAAGACGCGGATGTAGTAGGTATCCCTAAGCCAGGTAAGCCTCGCAGCAGCCCTGCGAGCTACCGGCCTATCAGTCTTCTCAAGTCTCTCGGCAAACTCTATGAGCGCTTGCTATTAGCGAGACTCAAAGACTTTGTCAGTTCTAATAATATCCTTATTGACGAGCAGTTTGGCTTTCGAACCAGACACTCTTGCGTCCACCAGGTGCACCGCCTCACGGAGCACATCCTGACCGGGCTCAACCAGCCCAAGCCCGTCTACACAGGCGCCCTATTCTTCGATGTTGCCAAGGCCTTCGACAAGGTCTGGCACAACGGCTTGATATACAAGCTCTTCCAGTTAGGAGTCCCCGATAGGCTCGTACTCATCATACGAGACTTTCTCTCGAATCGTACCTTTCGATACCGGGTCGAAGGTACGTTTTCTTCGCCTCATCCTATACAGGCCGGAGTCCCTCAGGGCTCCGTGCTCTCTCCCCTCTTGTTCAGCCTGTTCACGAACGACATTCCTCGTTCGAGCAGAGTCCAACTCGCCCTTTACGCGGATGACACCGCTCTCTACTATTCCCATAGGAACATGTCCTTTTTAACGCGTGCTCTTCAAGTCGCAGTCGACGCCCTGGGTCAATGGTTCCGTACGTGGCGCATAGAGGTGAACCCGGAGAAGAGTGCCGCGGTGGTCTTCTCCCGGGGACCCGCCAATATGTTCTCCGCGCGGAGCCTTCGGCCCAACAGACGACTAGCTCCAATATCCCTATTCAATCGCCCTATCCCCTGGACTAGGAAGGTTAAGTACCTCGGAGTCACCTTGGACTCCCGCATGACTTTCGGCCCGCACATTAGGTCCGTCCGCAATCGAGCGGCTTTCGTATTAGGTCGCCTGTATCCCCTTCTCTGCAAGCGGAGTAAAATGTCGCTTAGAAATAAGTTGACATTATACAAAGCTTGCATTCGCCCTATCATGACTTACGCGAGTGTAGTTTTCGCGCACGCCGCCCGCACCCATATCGATAGCCTCCAAGTTATCCAGAATCGTTTCCTCCGTCGCGCCGTCGGTGCCCCGTGGT
The DNA here is from genome assembly GCA_911728495.1 of Furcula furcula. Lineage (NCBI taxonomy): Eukaryota > Metazoa > Arthropoda > Insecta > Lepidoptera > Notodontidae > Furcula > Furcula furcula. The sequence continues at coordinate 13,076,011 of OU452264.1, forward strand.
ACATGCGGAACGTAGATCTGCATTCCGATTTCAAATTAGATCCCCTTCGTAAGTTCCTCAAAGAAGCGTCGAAACGCTACTTTGAATCCGCGTCCCGTCACGCGAACAGTTTAATCCGCGCCGCCGCCGATTACGCCGCTAGTCCTTCTGACTCGCGCCGCAGACCACGGCACGTACTGCTGGACCCTCCTGACCCCATGACGGTCCTATTGGACCGGGATGCGCCGACCCCTCCCCAACAACCGTATGCTACACTAGCTATCAGACACCGGTCTCGCCGGCGAGGCCGAAGGGTCGTACGTATGCGACCGCAACGACGTGCATCACCCCACTGAGTTTCTTGCCGGTTCTTCTCAGTGGGGGCGCGTTGTGAACCGGTGGTAAACTCAGCCCTCTCTTAAGCGACAGCCCAAGCCGAGGCCGTGCCTCCCTGAGGTGCCCTTGTGCTCGTCGCTACTTCTGCCGTAAAGGCTAGAGCGCTTCAAGCGCTCGCCTCCTATTGTCCGGTGAAGCTGCAATAGCCATCTGCGGTTAACAGCGTCTATCATTCCCAAAGAAAAAAAAAAAAAAAAAAAAGACATGCAGCACGGGCAACTTAGTGGTAGTTGTAGAGTCTCTCGAAAGATAAATAAAATAACATGTGATCATCCGCCAAACTAGAGAAATTACTATCGAGGCAACTATAACCCTGGGGGAACTATCCCACTTTTACCCTACTAAAATTTCTCAAATTCGGAGTGCTCGTCATAAAACTGAGGTATTGGACGCAAAATTATACGCAATTATATATGTCTATGATATCATTTCAGCCAGTTAAAAATTTCTTTACAAATTTCAAAAAAAGAGCATGCACCTTTTTATTTTTTTACACTAAAAGGTCGCTGATTTGTTCCCAGGGGTCACGGTTCTATGAAAATAATTTTAACCTATTGAATGCATACCGCAACTTATTTATTTCTCTGTGACCTTATTTTTTACTTGCACTTTTAAGTTTAAGGAAGTCCAAAACGTAATTCAACCATTGTTATGATTTTATTAATAATGTTTTTTATATATATTTCACAAAAAAGTAACTGGATATAAAACAATATGTAATATTTAAAAAAATAGAGTTCAGTGATATATGTACTACCAGGAGTGTAGCAGTTTCGTATTTTAGTAGTTACTAGGACTGTATAAACACCAAGCGGCGTCATTTTGGCACCATCAAACGTACAGAAATAATTCATTGTTTCTCATACTTAATGATAACGTCCGTCTCTACCACCTTTTTACATAACTGTTAAGGACCACATTATACATTTTTTTTCTTAGGGCTAATATTAATAAAGCCGCAGGGCTTATGGTAAGCTGTTGGTGCGTAACGGCACCACAGAACCGAGTGCTCCAGAGAGTCGGCGTGTCTTCGTCGGCCGAGTAGAAACCGAAGGGGGCCCGCAGGACTCTCAGCTCTGGATTGCCTTAATTGGCTGTCCAGAGAGGAGTTGTTAGAGCTATATGCTCCAGGGGTGGAAGTGTTGAAGGGCATAACGCCGCGAGTAACTTCGGAGAAAGCGCAGCATACCTCTCGACACCCCTGAGCCACTCACACCGATGTTGTCGTCATCGGACGATTATTTGGGGAGCCCATCTAGTGGGTGGCAAGTCACCACTTGCCACAAAATAATTAGCTATAAATGTAATTATGGCAAGCGATCCCGGCCTTCTGCAATAGCCCAGCTGCCAATCCACCAAATGTTCAACCACATAGACAAGTAATCTTTCCATATACTTACAATAGTTCCCAAGCCTGCAGAGGTCAACTGTTATTATTTCTTTAATTAAGCAGTTGATCCCGGCAAGTACCCACCACACACACCATTTAATTCTAAAAAGGGCCTCTACGTGTTGGATTCGTCCCCACGCAAGCCTCATAAAAGACCGGGTAAATCCCGTGACACAAAAAACATGAAATAATAATATCTTGGGACAATCCCCTTCCCTCTAATATGGTTGAGGGGAGTGATGGCTGCTGCTCAAGTCAACTCGTGAGTGGGTGCTGCTTGGGGGGACTGGTCCGGCCGCTGTCCTTTTGTTATTTAATTTTTTTCTTTTGTAGTCTAGCAGCAAAACTGATTATTACTTTATTTACGTTCTGAAGGTAATTCACTTGAGCTTGTAAATTATTCTTGGTGTGTATCTAACTTAGACGACTTGTGATAAAAGTTGGTAATATGTTAAAGTGCTTTGTGTCTTGCCTGACGAGGCACTGCTTAACAGCAGAAGGTAAATGTTAAACGTGAGCCACTGTGATTTTGGATCGGTCATGCTCGCCATCGAAAAGTCTTTGCTTGTGGCGGCTTCGTGTGGCGGGTCACCCCCTTCCCTCCAATATGGTTGAGGGGAGTGATGGCTGCTGCTCGAGTCAACTCGTGCGCGGGTGCTGCGCGCGGGGGACTGGTCCGACTACTATCCCTTTGGCTTTTTAGTTTGTTGTGTTTTCGTCGTATTTTTTATTTTATTTTATATTTTGAACGGCAGGACACACTGTCGCTGGTGCTGATCTAATTGTAAAAAGACAAACTTTGTTTTAGAAAAAAAATGTGAAAAAATGACAAGCCCGCTGAGTTTCTTGCCGGATCTTCTCAGTTAAGGCCCCGTTGTGAACCGGTGGTAGCTTTTAAAAAAATGACCGTTCAAAAGTGCTAGCGTTAAGCCTAATTGAAATAAAAATTTGGAATTTGGAATTTTTGAATTTTGAATCCACACACGGTCATCCAATCCCAAACTAGGCAAAACTAGGCAGAGCCTATACTATGGAAACCAGATAACTGATACTAATACTTATATACTTTTTTTGTAAATACATACATAATTAAATTGATAAATAACACCCAGACACATGGTGGAAATCGAACCCACGACCCATCGGGTAGCAGCCAGGGTGTCTAACCACTTTTTTTTTTTGACGCGTGGGTAATCTTCCAAAGTATGTGGGATTCTTACCCACTAAAACCCCCGCGGCTGTCGCATCGGCACATGATAGGGGGGACCCCAGGGCTCTCCGGTGGGATCTGCACCAGGGGCCCCTCAGTGTCTTGCCTTTGAGCCCGCCGTCGGGGGGCGCATTGTAGCCCCCCGGGAACCTGACACGGTACTCACGGGGACGGGGGTCGCAACCCCGCCGCCGTCCTCCTCGGAGTCGCCGCCGTACTCAATGGACGTTCAAAGGGCCCACACCCCGAAAGGGTGTCTAACCACTAGACCAACGGGCCCGTCTAGATCTAGATATACACACTGGTTTTGTCACTTTCACTTCTTGTTTCGGAGAGTTCGGAGCTGACCTTCAGATGATTTTTGATGTTGAACTTTTGTTCTCTTAAATCTATGTAATTACACACAATATGTACAGTACCATTTTAGTCTACTATCAATAGCTATCAATACCCACTACCCCGAATATTTTCAGCAGGGTGGAGCAGGTGGAAGCCGAGCGACACGGCGGCGCCTGGTGTTTGCTCACCACTCCCGACCGCTGCCGCCGCGTCATGCCGCCTTGGTACTTTTGGGGATGTGCAAACACTTGTTTAGGGGAAATATGCAAAAAAATGGCGTCAGTGTAAGTGTATCAGTTTCTAGTTAACTATGTGTTAGCATTTAACTAGCGAGTCTCAGTCACACATGGTATTTTTAAGAAAATGTCACTGGTTGTAATACAAAAAAAAAAAAATTATTGTTATACTAAACACAATAAAATATCCTGATAAAGATATACTAATAATTATTCTAATACGATGAGAAAAAAATAGTTACAGTGTGTGAAAAATTCTTAATCCTGGTTAAAAATAATAATCCATTCGTTTTTTGGGAAAGAAGTAGCAATATATTTGATTTGTATAGTGTTAAAAGTAGATTGTTGCATTGTTAACCCTTTCTTGAGAGTTCACCAAGTCAAAGGTCCCCAATTAAGATTACACTTTTATTGTCCTTTTTTTTTTGTCAAAAACATCATGTTTAACCCTTTTCGCAAAGAACACTATTGGAGTTTTGTAAGAAAATCTCACAATTTTTAATATTGATTTTAAAAAAATATATCGTACTCGTATCTAAAAAAATCGCTGATTATTTGATTAAATTGCTTTCGTATATTTTTTGTATTTTAGTTTATAATTTACGATCAAGTTGGGTGAAAGTTATTTCTGTCTTTAAGTCACTATAATCTATACCTATCTGTTTATTTTTAATCAACTTACTAACAAGACGAACACGACGTTTGCCTCGTGTTGGTAACAGAAAAACCGTTGCGTTGTAAATCATTCATTGGTCACCAGAGAAAAAAAACAGTTTTTTTTCCGGAATTAATAAAAGAACGTTTATTATCGGTATATTAACGGCACTAAAACATAATCAATTGTATCGCGTAGGAATGAATGCAAATGGTTCATAAGTCTGTTGGTATCGATCAACCCTAAAACGCCGGCCGTCGATTGCGGTACGAACCGGCCATTACGCTGTTTGTTCTATTAAAAGGGGGCTATGGAAACAAACATCCGAAGATTCCCTCTGTTTGAGCACTCGAGGGTTGGATGGGGATGGGTCTCGTTTAAACATAGTTATATCGATTTTTATATGTTAATATTCTGTAATAGTGTGTAATTCTTTAACAGTGTGTATTAACATTTGTGGTATTATCTAAAGATTTCTAAGGTTCTACAGGTAAGAATATATCTCATACTTATTAAAATATATTTAACATTTTAGTACCGACATCCAGAAGTTGATGGTGAAGATTGTATCAGAATAAATTCATATTAAAATAGACAAGCGGACATTACAGATTTTAAAATATTAAGAACAATAATGTTATAAAAATATGTATAGGAAGTATCTAGTCTAGATAATGAGAAAATATTTGAGTATTATTACATATTTTTTCATAGGTACCCAATTATGAACCAAATAATTAAACCAATTAATAAATAATACTCCACAACAATAGCGTACCAGGCTCTCATAAAATTAAAGCATATTAAATTCATGTTGTTGTTAACAAGCATTATAGAGGGTGCGGCGATTCTAAATTCGAATAATTAATTCCATTTCGTTGGCGCGTGGCGATAGATGGCGGTACGGTGGCGAGTAATTGTGACGTATTAGCGGCACGCGCGTGTACGGCGCAGTGTGATTTTGTTACATCTCATCTTTAATCCTATAATATGAAAGGGATGTTTGGTTGTTTATTATTTTCGGAGGTTTATCCGATAATGTCTATTTGTGTGGAATAAGTAATAAATATGTAAAATGATGTAGTAGTTTTATTTTAATAGTTCATGTTACAAATTGACACATTTAATTTTACCTTTACATTCATTTTTGTTCATTGTTCGTTCATTTCTGAAAAAAGTACCTGATTTTTTAAGCAGTTTCAACTTATTTATAGAACCGCAAAAGAGGGCAAGCAGCTGTCTATAGGCAGGCGTATCGCTTACCACCAATCTTGCTTGTTTTTTTGCACGTCACAAAGTTAATAATGTATTTCTTATTTAATAATAGCATAGAAGTTTTATTTTATGTTATGTAATTTAAAATAATTTTTATATATATGGTAATAAGATAAGTGCAGAATACCTATTTATGTGTAGCATAAAGTTCTAAGTTTCACGGCGAGCCTCGGTGACCGCAAATGCGTTGTCGCGCAGAAACCGCAGCCGCGTCGTCACACGCTCAATACGCCGCACTGTGATGTTGATGACCATGGCACTAACAAAGTGATTATAAATATAATTATTTTCAAGAGCGGTGCAAGATATTGTGCATATGTGTCAGCATCAAAACCTATTGGTTGCTGGGCCATTCAGAAGTATAACAGTAAGTAACAGTAAGTATATACTGATTGGTGTTTATTACAAGAAACTATCCAGATAGGGACTACAAATAAAGAGTCGAATAATCGCGTCGAAAAACAGCAGTGTGCACAGTACATTGCAATGCAAATTTCACTGCAACTGATAAGTGGCCTTAAGCCTTAAGGCTCGTTAACTTCAGCTCGTACTTGGTTAATTTATTTACACAAGTATGTATCTTCCAACAGGCAAACTCCTTGAGATTTCTCACCAATTAGCAGAAACAAAATCTTAAAGATGGCTTTGTCCCAACCCATACGTCGTCATAACACTGGAAACCCTACTAACTTGAAATAATTTTCTAGTTAGGTCTTTGAATGTATCAAACTGCAATGCAATGGATATTCCCTCATCACCAAGGGAGAGACCAACGTAGGACGTACCTATAAACCTTCCCGTTATTTCCAGCTGCATGGTGATTATTAAAATTAATGAATTGGTATTTTAAACATTTAAAGACGCAACTGTATAAGTATATAATTTACGTTTTATTTTAAAACTAAACTACTAGGTAGTCAAGCCCACTGTGCGGTTTCTATGAGCAGCTAAAGCATGAAATGATCACCGAGTGTAACGGGTGGTTACGGGATGTGAACAACTCGTTGCCCGTGCCCTGTCCTTCCCACAGGCACACGACACCCGTGGGTACTTGTTCTGACATAGATAATAAAAAAAATAACTAAATTTTGATCCAATAACTTGGCTTCCTAAGTGGCTATGAATTCTCCACATAATGCCCCAAGCGCTTCTTTGTATGTTTTGTAAAAATGTCGCGGCGAGCCATGCAAGAAATTTGCCTGTTTGTAAAAGACACGCCTGCCTTTATGCAACTGCTCTTCACTGCGGCTCGTCGACTTAAAACATTTAGTTATTAACTGCCGCACTTACAATCGTCAATTACTTAAGATCATTAATCCCGTTCTTGAAATTGGAATATTTTGACACTCGCAGCCAATTAGTACTAGCGTATATCGATGGTACTAGCTATTATTATTATTATATTACATACTGTGATGACATATGGCACTGAGACGTGGTCCCTAACTATTGGCCTTCTAGATAAGCTCAGAGTCACACAACGAGCTATGGAGAGAGCTATGGTCGGAGTTTCTTTGCGCGACAGAATCCGGAATGAGGAGATTCGCCGAAGAACCAAGGTAAGCGATATAGCTCTTAAAATCTGCAAGTTGAAGTGGCAATGGCAGGCCACATCGCTCGGCGAACCGATAACCGTTGGGGAAGAAAGGTTCTCGAGTGGCGACCACGAACTGGAAGACGCAGCGTAGGTAGGCCTCCCACTAGGTGGACAGACGACATTGTGCGCGTCGCAGGTAACCGGTGGATGCAAATAGCCAATTGTCGTTCATTGTGACGTCCGAAGGGGGAGGTCTATGTTCAGCAGTGGACGTCTTCCGGCTGGTGATGATGATGATGATTACATGCTGTATTAATTTAATCTACTACAAATTTACTTGTTATTTCTATGTAGTGTAGTTCATATAGAATTTTCATATCCTAAATTGATGCCACATCAATTAAATATAAATCCATTTTTATTTCAACCACAGCAACACAAATACACTAAAAACGATTGTCTGTGCCAACAAAAAATAACCTTGCAAGCGCACCAACCTTTCAAAACCTCTCTCATCCCCGGCCGGGAGCGGAAAGCTTCTACCATCGAAAAAAACAACAGGCTGTATATCAAATTACCTTACATCTGGCTGTCTGGCGAAAAAGCACGATTTTTGTAAAAATTGACGTTCATGACTTTCTTGCGACTTATCAGACCCTAGTACTTTTATAGTACAAAAAAAGGTAACTTTAGCGTAGGACCTGGTAAACAATTACAACAAAAAATAGAAGCTATTTTTGCACGCACAAAGAGCGACACATATTTCATTCAGCAATCTATCTTGCGATTTATAAGATCCTAGTACTTATTTTTTTAATGTGGAAGAGTCTCACACATTAAAAATTCTTACGCTAAAGACACAAAGGTAAAAAAATGTTTTTAGCCAGCTAAAAAATAGCGAACATTTCCAATACATTAAACCACTCCAAACCTCTATTTTCCTTTAATATATTCCACGTATATTCAAGGAGAGACATTAGATAATCGTATAAATGTAAGTTATATAATAAAAACACATAAAAGTATGTTAACTGAGAGAATTGTTTATAATACACCTACTCGTAATTTCGTAAAGTATCCCATTGTGAAGGGCAATGTAACTGCGGAAGTTATTGGTCTCACTCAAGAGACATAACATTGTCTCATGTAACGAGTGTCAGACAAAACAACTCTCTACGGGCAGACGTTTCGGTAACCTTTTGGTGACCGTCTTTTTTAATCTAAAAAAGTGTACAATATAAAAGACTATCCGGCTTCTAATTCTCTAGCTAGACCATTTTCAGATTCCACGCTCGAATCTTGTCTACGAAATCGCTTATAACGGGTGTAAGGGACATCGTACAGAAAACCGATACCAGGGATCCAGTACATGATTCTGAACATCCTACTCGAAATTGAACTCCTCCTCCTCCTACTCCTCCATTCCGTGTTGAAATTTTTCATCGGCTTTTTCATGAATTTAAAAATAAAATACTTTTTTTAAAATAAGATTAGTGTAACATCATTTTTGGTATTTAGCTATTATTCTTTAAGAAAATTAGCAATGTAATTTGAAAAATAAATATTATTCCGCATATATTCATTACATGCTCGAAAATTAACAAGTTACTCATTTGTCATTTGCCATATAAATGGTTACTGTAATGTTGTAACGGACATTATTTGAAATCTTATAAAAAAAAATTCGTTACGGGGTCAACGTTACGGTTACACTCTGTATAAATTATTATTTTAAATAAAGTTACTTTGTTATGAATTTATAAACGTCGTGTACATACAACCATGAGCCCTTAACATAAAAAACATTAAATATTGCTCTATCAAGCGATATTAGTCGCGTCTCCACCAGCCGCACGGGCTCACGCAGCAGCCACGCGAGCCAATGTGGTCGGTCGAACCATGCTCAGCCGAGTCAACGTGCGCCCGAAAGACCTCGAGGCACGTCCACAACTACCGCCAGTATGACCAAATTCAATATTTTAATCTTTTCCAGTTTATTTAACCGACGTTTTTGAAGATCAGTATTTTTATCGGTTGCTGGAAGTCAGTATTTCTGAGTATATTGTTACGTCGCAGGGTTCTTAAAAATGCCGTTTGCTTGGTGAAGATGATTTATTTCCACACACTCTTAAGAGTACAGCAATATTACAGTCCAGATCGCAGGTATACCACTCGGAGTCCGTTATCACAAGCTTTAGTCGTTCACCTTATCACTTCACTGAATCGCAGATATATCACTCGGTATCGCAGCGTATCGCACACTGTATCGCGTTGAGATTCTTCCGGGATCGCAGCGTAGAATACACTCCCCCTGGTCGGCTCGACGGCGTCTTTTATATGGGACTATGCTTTTCCAGAAGGTTCGCAAGTTGTAAACAAGGCTGTAAAACTTGGGGTGATAATAGCGTTTGTGGAACTAATAACAATATTTCAACAATAGGCTTAAAGTGTAAATACCCTAATAAAATTAACAATTAAACAATAAAGAGTAATAGAAACAATACCGGCGTTCACGGAACTGATAGTAAACATGAAACAAAAGGCTATTGTCTTAAAACTAAAAACGTGGGAATTTTAAGAAACAAAAGACGTCTCGATATTTCGACGCTAGTCCAGAGCTGTAACACTGTCCCCCTCTTAGACATGCTCGTCCCGAGCATCATTGTTGCCGTGATATCGAGCCAACCGGTCCACATGAACTATCTTTGGTTTTCCTCTCGTCCCTTGTTTGATGCGATAGGTGATATCATTTATCCTCGTAATCACCTTGTAAGGTCCTTCCCATCGGGCCTGCAGCTTCGGAGATTTCCCTTTCTTCCGTAGTGGATTATGCAGCCACACCAACGCTCCCTCGTCGAAACCACTGGTGTTTGCACGACGGTCATAGCGAGTCTTCATCTTTTCGCTGGTCCGTAAGCTGTTCTCGCGTACCAATGTGTGCACGTCATCCAGTTGGTTTTGCAGATCACACACGTAATCCACTACTGGTCTTGGAGCCTCAGGAGGTGTTCCCGTAATAGCATCAATTGGAAGCCTCATTTCTCTTCCAAAGTTTACTCTGGCTGGTGACATGCCCGTACTATCGTGTATGGCTGAGCGGTATGACATAAGGAAAAGTGGTATATATCTGTCCCAGTCCCTTTGGTGTTCGTCGACTACCTTCGCCAAGTGATTTTCCAACGTTTGATTGAACCGCTCAACCATTCCATCTGACTGGGGATGTGCTGGAGTCGTTCTTGTCTTGTTCATGCCAAGCAGCTTGCAAAGTTCTTGAAACAAGGCAGATTCGAAATTTCGTCCTTGGTCAGAGTGGATTTCCAACGGTACTCCGAATCGGCAGACAACTTCTTGAACCAGCTTCTCTGCTACGGTTTTGGCTTCTTGATTCGGCGTAGCGAAGACTTCCGGCCATTTACTGAAGTAGTCCTGAACAACGATTATGTATTTGTTCCCACTGTCGGTTTCTGGGAATGGTCCAGCAACATCTATAGCTATGCGCTCCCAAGGTGCTCCGACGTTGTATAGCTTAAGTTTTCCTTTGCTTCTTGTCTGAGGTCCTTTCACAGATGCACACGCAGTGCACTTCCGGCACCAGTCTTCCACGTCCTCCCGACATCGTAACCAGTAGAACCTTTGCCGTACTTTCACAAGAGTTTTCTTCATTCCAAGGTGTCCACCAGATACTCCATCGTGCGTGTATTTCAGAAGAGGTGCAACCTTGCTTCGCGGAACAACAATCTGTAGAGTGACCTCTTTACCATCTTCTGACTCCCACTTCCTGCATAAGAGCCCATTATTAAGCGTCAGGCTACTCCACTGAGCCCAGTAACCCTTACATATTGGGCTGTATGCCGATATGTCACTCCATTGTGGCTTGTTCCCAATCTTCAACCAGTGTATGATAGGCCGTAGATCTTTATCTTCTTCTTGAGCTCTCTTCATGTTGTCATCCGTCCACTCATAATCGGTCCCATCGATCTTAATGGTTCTCAGAGCTTCACGCGTCTCCTGTTTCTTGCAGTGTTGGCATTCTTCTGGGCAAGGCCGCCTTGATAGTGCATCTGCATTATTATGTCCTTTTCCACTTCGGTGTTCTATCTCAAAATGGAATTCTTGCAGCTGCTCCAACCATCGTGCCACTTGTCCGTCAGGATTCTTAAATTGTAGCAGCCATTTTAATGCGGCATGGTCTGTCCGTAACGTGAACTGCCTCCCGATCAAGTACTTGTGGAAGTGCTGTAAGGTCTTCACAACAGCCAACAGTTCACGGCGAGTCACACAATAATTTCTTTCCGGCTTCGAAAGTGCCTTGCTGAAATAAGCTATCACAACCTGGCGGTCGCCTTGTATCTGTGATAGGACACCTCCAATCCCCGTGTTGCTTGCGTCAGTGTCCACAACAAATCGTCCCTCTCTGCTTGGATAGCCCAAGATGGGCGACTCACACAAACATTGCTTCAGGGTGTTGAAGGCTTCATCACTGTCTGAATCCCAGATGAAGGCACGTTTTTCTTCCGTTAGGCGATGCAGCGGTCTTGCTATGTCCGCAAAGTTCTTGACAAATCGCCTGTAGTATGTGCATAAACCGAGAAAAGCTCTCACTTCTGTTTTGTTCTTCGGAATTGGCCATTCTCGTACAGCTTTCACTTTATCCGCGTCAGTTTGCACGCCTTCCATAGATATCACATGACCCAGGTATTTAACTTCCTTCTTAAATAATTCACATTTCTTCGGGCTTAGCTTCAAATTGGCGTCTCTGATCCGGGTGAAGACTTTCTCCAGATTTCTCAAATGCTCCTTAAAGTGACGCCCCATTATGATGACATCGTCGAGGTACACTAGACATACGTCTCCAAGCAGACCAACCATGACTCTTTCCATGAGGCGCTCAAACGTCGCTGGAGCATTACATAGTCCAAATGGCATGACATTAAATTGCCAGAGACCGTCTCCTATTCCCATGCAGAACGCAGTTTTCTCTTTGTCTTCAGGGCTTATCTCCACTTGCCAATAGCCACTCTTCAAATCCACCGTTGAAAACCAGTTCATGCCACTGAGCATGTCCAGTGTGTCATCTATCCGTGGCAAAGGATAACTGTCCTTCTTGGTGACATTATTCAGCATCCGGTAGTCTACGCAGAACCTGGTGCTACCATCTTTCTTTTTCACCAAGACTACTGGTGATGACCAAGGACTCGTCGACGGCTCGATAATCTTATTCTTGGCCATTTCATTCACCAACTCGGTAACTTCAGCTTCCTTGGCCCATGGTACACGACGAGGTCTCTGTTTTATTGGTCTGGCATCTCCTGTGTCGATCCTGTGTTTCACTAGTCCAGTCCTTCCACAGTCGTTTCCTGATGCAAATATGTCCTTATACCGCAGAAGAAGATCTTTTGCTTGAGAATACTCCGATGCTGTTAATGTTCCTTTGCAAGATACCATAAGATCTTCATGTTCTTCGGAGGTATGCGTTGCACTGTTAGAATCACTAAGGCGTTGAAGAGACTTGACTTCTTGACACTTTCCAATAACTGTGTTTTTCTTCAGGTGAATCTCGTTGTTACTGAGGTTCAGAACTCTTAATTGCGTTTCGCCTTTTGTTACAAGTAATGTTCTTGCTGTTATCCAATTTGGGTGGTGACCATTATCTTCAGCAATAACACAGCGTCCGTGTTTAACATTAGAAGGAAACTTCACTCGTACAATGGTTTCTGATCTTGGAGCCAATATTGTGTCCTTCAAGCAGTATAGATTGCAAGGTCGTGATCCCTGTAGACATACTTCTTGGTCCGAAAATTTTAGCACTCCTCTTGCAATGTCCAAAATACAACGGTGATCCTTCAGGAAGTCCAACCCCAATATGCAGTCATCGGTGATGTTGGCAATTAGCACCGATTGACGATAAACTTTATCACCGATACTAAGCTCCACTTCGGTGTCGCCGAGGATGGAGACTGACTGGCCAGTTGCTGTTTGAAGGCGAAGTGCTGGTATCTGCTTGTTCCACAGGATCGTTCTCTTCATTAGTTCTGGTCTCACTACTGTACGTGATGCTCCGGTATCCACAGTGAAACTGCACGGCTTGTTGTCCAAAGTTCCCTCGACGATGAGGCTATTTCCGTTGCACACCTGAGTAATCGTGATCGTCGGGGTTTCTTCATAAACCAATGGCTTTGAGGTACTTTTCTCCTTTTGTTCAGGACAATCAACCCTTATGTGCCCTCTTTCACCGCAGCCGTAGCACATTGGTCCAAATTGTGGGTTTCTCGAGATAATCGGTCGATTAACTGGCGCTGCTTCCCTCATCTTCTGTGCCCTTGCCTCTTGCCTTACGGCTTCCACTTCCAGTGCGTGTGCAAGCGCAGTATTCAAGGAAGTATGATGTGCCAGTCGTACAGTGGCCCTGACTTCAGCATCTCGTATTCCATCCACAAAAGCTTGCAACAGTGTCACTGGTATTGTCTCTGGTGTTGATGAGTATGCACGACGTACTAGACGTTCGATCTCGCTAGCCCATTGCTGGAGGTTCTCGCCAGGCTTCTGAATTCTTTCACGTAGCTGTGCCCGGCACACATGCTCCAGGTGTTTCTCGCCGTACCGGGTTTCAAGGGCTTCCATCAGATTCCCCACGGTTCTTCCTTCGACTGGCAGGTTTTCTAACACCACCAAGGCATCTCCTCGCAGGGCGAGAGTGAGTGCAGTCAGTGCATATTTATCACTCCAGGCGTTTGCCTCCATTAAAGTCTCAAATTGATGCCTGAATGCAGTCCACGAAGAGGCTCCATCAAAATGAGGTAAATCAAGCCTTGACGATGACGAGCCCACTACGACTGGTTCACGAGTTTGCAGCCTTATAACGTCCTTTTTGATAGACTGCAGACTCTCGTCGTGGGCGTCCACTTTCTCTTGAAGTTCGTTTGCTTGTGCACTGACCTTCTTAATGTCTTTTTCCATAGTGCTTACTCGTTGTCCAATTTCCTTAAGGCCTGTGTCAAATTTGCTAATTAATGCTTCCTGGTTGGCCTGCAGAGCTTCCCGCAACTCTTGTCGACTTGCTTCCTGGTTGACCTGCAGAGCTTCCTGGTTGGCCTGCATAGCTTCCCGCAACTCTCGTCGACTTGCCTCTTGGCTAGCTTGGAACTCTCGTCGCATAACTTCCAATAGGGCGGACAAATCCATCGAAGGCGTAGCAGGCACACTCGTCGATGTCGATGCTTCCGTCCGCTCCTCCTCAGCTTGCCGACGTGTGCGGTCCATCTCGACTTGCCGCCTCGTGCGTGGTGTACGGTCGTCTTCTTCACGCGGCAACAAAGGCATTCCGCTTCTGACACCAATTGTTACGTCGCAGGGTTCTTAAAAATGCCGTTTGCTTGGTGAAGATGATTTATTTCCACACACTCTTAAGAGTACAGCAATATTACAGTCCAGATCGCAGGTATACCACTCGGAGTCCGTTATCACAAGCTTTAGTCGTTCACCTTATCACTTCACTGAATCGCAGATATATCACTCGGTATCGCAGCGTATCGCACACTGTATCGCGTTGAGATTCTTCCGGGATCGCAGCGTAGAATACACTCCCCCTGGTCGGCTCGACGGCGTCTTTTATATGGGACTATGCTTTTCCAGAAGGTTCGCAAGTTGTAAACAAGGCTGTAAAACTTGGGGTGATAATAGCGTTTGTGGAACCAATAACAATATTTCAACAATAGGCTTAAAGTGTAAATACCCTAATAAAATTAACAATTAAACAATAAAGAGTAATAGAAACAATACCGGCGTTCACGGAACTGATAGTAAACATGAAACAAAAGGCTATTGTCTTAAAACTAAAAACGTGGGAATTTTAAGAAACAAAAGACGTCTCGATATTTCGACGCTAGTCCAGAGCTGTAACAATATGTATTTTGGGACAAACATATGCTAACACTGTAAGCCGTTGTCTTCGCGAATATTGATGTTCAGGGACTTCCCCAAACATATTTTACATTTAAGAGCGTGGATCAATAAATAAGAGACAAGACATTACATCAAATAATCAGACTAAATTTTAAGTAGACTTTAAGTTTTTAGTTGTATGAAGTTAGGTCCGTCATGCATGAACTAGTTTTATGTATGAACTAAATCTTGGGACTACCAAAGCACATTGGTTGGTATGGCACACTGCCGCGCGAGCCCGTACGGCCCGGTAGAGACGCAGCTGGCGTTGTTTTAGCAAAGCAAGGTTTAAGCAGGGAATGTAAGTGGCCACAGAGATCAGGGCCCAAGTTGGTAACATGGTATTTAAGTACTTCTACACGTTATTAAATTAAATTCACTTAAACATTTTTGTAGTAAACCTTGGAACATGTAGGCGAATATTGAATGAGCTACAAACAAGCTAAAAATAAAACAAGTCATTCTATACTTCATTTCCACACATAATCGTAAACAAAAATATAGTACCTGATCCACAACTTTGTAAAGAGAAATAAAAGTTTAATGTTATACTTACTAGGGAATCATAGGGAGACATATATTGTACGTATATTTTTTATTGACGAGACTGGACGAGACGAACAAGACGTTCGCCTGATGCTAAGCGATACGCCTGCCTGCTCTACACTGCAGTTCGTCAACAGAGACATTAGTAATGAAGTGTCTTGAGTCCGGGAATTTCACCAGCTACAGTGCCCTTCAAACCGGAACGCGGCAATGTTGTAGGCTAGCTAGCTAGACGATATCTGATCTCTCAGAGGTAGGCCTTAGGACCGATAGGTGGTAACCTAGGAAAATTAAATATGATAAACTTATGATAGAACGGAGACGTTCAATACCAATACGTTTTTAGGGTTCCGTAGGGACCTAAAAGGTAAAAAAAAGATACCTTCATGATATGACTTCATCTGTCTGTCTGTCCCACAAATATATTCAGCAACTAAATGGCAAGTAGTAATGCTGACTATTTGAGTACATAACGTTTTAAACCTTGCTTATCCGATCTTATCGCAAATGAAAAAAAATATTTTTTTTTTTCAACGGCTGAAATTCATGCCTCCA
This sequence comes from Furcula furcula, assembly GCA_911728495.1. Lineage (NCBI taxonomy): Eukaryota > Metazoa > Arthropoda > Insecta > Lepidoptera > Notodontidae > Furcula > Furcula furcula. Next base: position 13,092,070 of record OU452264.1, read on the forward strand.
TGCTTCAACGTAGGCGCCGCGTTTGCGGCAGGAATGCCTCAACGACGCATTTGCGCGCTGTGTGCTCCAGCTGGAGTCGCAGTCACCATTTTTTTTTGACGCGTGGGTAGCCTTCGAAAAGTCCCCGGGAACTGTGGGGCTCGACCATCGCTATTCTCACCCACTAAAACCCCCGCGGCTGTCGCACCGGCACACGAGAGTGTCCCAGGTCTCTCCGGTGGGATCTGCACCAGGGGCCCCTCAGTGCCTTGCCTTTGATCCCGCCGCCAGGGGCGCATTGTAGCCCCCCGGGAACCAGTCACGGTGCTCACGGGGACGGGGGTCGCAACCCCGCCACCGTCCTCCTCGGAATGGACGCTTAAAGGGTCCACAACCCGAGCGTCCAGCGACTCCGAAGGAATCAGTGTGGACCTACACTATGGAAGCAGGAATGCCTCAACGAGACGTTGATTCCTCCGGCTAAAGTCGCCGGACCAACTTCATCACAACCAGCCTTATCCCAACGGTCAATACTTAGTTTGATTCTCTCTTCCGCTACTCACACTGCTCTCACTGTTTTCATACCCCCGCTTCATACAACAAAACCGCGATAATTGCGACGCTAATGCTTTGCTATTATGACAGGTGATACCCTGCTTGACGTCCAAGCTACAAATTTATATTACGCCATCGGTAACTCACCTCATATACCTTAACGTGGAGATGTAACGTTCAAATTAGAGTACACGCTCGATGATTGGGCGGTAAAGTAAAATTGGTACTCGATTGTTTGGCAGTAACAATGGCGAGAGGCACGTGACTTCGACTGTTATGGGAAAAAGCCCATAATTAATGGGAAAAATTATGTTGTTAAAGGGATTTTAAGAGATCGAGCCCCGGACACGCGCAGTTCGTTAATTTGGCATGATGATGATATTTTGCATGTTTTTTTTTAATACAAGATGCGAGTGCAATGCTTGACGCTTACCATAGGTGATCGGCCTGCTAGTCTTGTCAGAATATAGAAAAAAAAATCGGTCAGGTGCGAGTCAGAACCGCGCACCGAGGGTTCCATACGTTCTTTGAACCTATTAAATTTAATTTACGATTCGTCTTACACCTCAGATAGCAAAAAACCAAACCGCAAACTTACTGTAAGTATATATTTTTAAAACAAGTGCGATAACTCACATCTGAAAAAAAAATTATAATACGTACAAAAATACAACCAATACCTACGTAATTTCTTCTTCATATTATTTCTTTATATTCAGTAAATATTGGCCGCTTGTAAATATGCAAATGCTTCTACGGTAGGTATAATTTGCCGCTTGCTCGCCGGCAATTACCCGGTGCATTGGTAAATATTTGACATTTATTTAAATACAGACAAATTAAACAGCATCACGCATTTTCCTTAAAGGAGTCGGCAGAGGTACGCGAGCTTCATGCGTACGTACTATTGCGGACACGAACGATGAACCTACCAGTTTTCAATCAATCATTTGAACGACATTACGCGCGTTTACCCCGTCAGCACGTATTTTGGGACGGCGCGTGCAAGCCATTATCGTCCAAAAGGTGATACACCACTAGCGCGGGTGCTGCTTGGGGGGACTGGTCCGACTACTATCCCTTTGGCGTTTTAGTTCGTCGTAATTTATTGTTTTCTTCTTTTCTCCCTTGCTTAATGTTTCAAACGGCACGGACACACTATCGCTAATGTCGATTCATTTGTAACAAAACAATGTTAAAAAAAAAGTTAAAAAATGACAAGCCCGCTGAGATTCTAGCCGGATCTTCTCAGTTGAGGCCGCGTTGTGATCCGGTGGTAACTATAAAAAAAATGACCATTCAAAAGTGCTAGCGTTCAGCCTATTTGAAATAAAGATTTTTGAGTTTGAGTTTGAGTGACCGCGACAGTACATGCATAATAAGTAATCGCGTATTGTATTATGCAAGCTCAGAGTCTCAGAGTCACACAACGAGCTATGGAGAGAGCTCGGAGTTTCTTTGCGCGACAGAATCCGAAATGTGGAGATTCGCCAAAGAACTAAGATCACCGACCTTGCAAAATCTGTAAGTTGAAGTGGCAATGGGCAGGCCACAACGCTCGAGAACCGATTACCGATGGGGAAGAAAGGTTCTCGAGTGGCGACCACCGGAAGATGCAGCGCAGGTAGGCCTTCCACTAGGTAGACAGACGACCCTTCGGAGTCGCTGGACGCTCGGGGTGTGGGCCCCTTGAGCGTCCATTGAGTACGGCGGCGACTCCGAGGAGGACGGCGGCGGGGTGGCGACCCCCGTCCCCGTGAGCACCGTGACAGGTTCCCGGGGGGCTACAATGCGCCCCCCGGCGGCGGGCTCAAAGGCAAGGCACTGAGGGGCCCCTGGTGCAGATCCCACCGGAGAGCCCTGGGGTCCCCCCTCTCATGTGCCGATGCGACAGCCGCGGGGGTTTTAGTGGGTAAGAATCCCACATACCCCGGTCGAGCCCCACAGCTCCCGGGGATCCTTCGAAGATTTCCCCCGCGTCAAAAAAAAATAGTTAGACGACATTTTAAAGCCGTCCGCTGAAAAAAGCGGTTTTTAAAGCCGTTGAAAAAAGCGGTCCGCCTGATTTTAAGCAGTTACCGCAGCCTATGGACGCTAGCAGCACCAGAAGTATCATTTACGCGTTGCCGACCCTAAATACATTACAACCCTTCACGCCGGAACACAGCAATGCTCACACACTGCTGCTTGGCGGCAGGATATCTGACACTGCGGTGTCTACCTCGAAGCTTCCTTGCACAAGGCACCTACCACTAAGTAAAAGGGATAAAAATGAGTATGACTTTTGTTATTAAATATTTATTTCTATAAATTTTAAAACCATAAAGTTTGTAGAGTCGACATAGTCACGTATTTCTAAGAGTATCACTTTACATATACCTACGTAATATGATAGATTGTGTGTTCTGAATCATGATGCGTGACTGTAAAAACGTTGACGAGAATATCTAATACAATTTTAAACAGCTTTATTTATAACAGAAATACTAAGGAGAGGGCAAAGTTGAAAGCATCGTTCGTACCGGTTTCTGGCAAATCTGCCGGGACCAGCGTAGTAGGAACGTAGCCCATAGTCGTAATACCTCTATCAGACACCGGTCTTGCCGGCGAGGCCGAAGTCGTACGCATGCGACCTCAACGACGTGCATCACCCCACTGAGTTTCTTGCCGGTTCTTCTCAGTGGGGGCGCGTTGTGAACCGGTGGTAAACTCAGCCCTCTCTTAAGCGACAGCCCAAGCCGAGGCCATGCCTCCCTAAGGTGCCCTTGAGCTCGTCGCTACTTCTGCCGTTAAGGCTAGAGCGCTTTAAGCGCTCGCCTCCTATTGTCCGGTGAAGCTGTAATGGCCATCTGCGGCCAACAGCGTCTATCATTCCCAAAAAAAAAAAGCCGTAATACTTAAAAACTAAATATCTTTGGTTATTAAGTACTTATATACTTACATATTATTATATAGACCTCAGCAGCCAACTGCTGGGGTTGAATCTGTCCCAGCCTTACTTTATATAAGTGAGAAGCGCATAGTATCACATACATACATTTTAAATTTTTTTTTTTTATTATTTTTTTTTTTTTTTCTTGTATTATTTGATCTTTTGAACGGCAAGACACACTGTCGCTCTGATCTAACTGTAACATGACACACTGTTTAAAAAAAAAAAAGTGATAAAATGACAAGCCCGCTGAGTTTCTTGCCGGATCTTCTCAGTTGAGGCCGCGTTGTGATCCGGTGGTAGCTTTTAAAAAAAAAAAATACATGACCTTTCAAAAGTGCTAGCGTTAAGCCTATTTGAAATAAACTATTTTTGACTTTTGACTTTTGACTGATACAACGCGATAGATGGCGCCACCTCCGAATCCTAAATCTCGCAAGCGAAGTTTTTCAGATGATGAGAATATATACAATATCCCGACAACGGCCCTCACCGAGCATCACACCTCGCTCGGTCATCACACATCCTCCCTTTAGCACCGCCGCCGACGCATCGCTAAACTGGTGACCCCGACCCGTAACGTGTCTAAATGCTCTGTAATTAGGTACTTTTAGCCGATTACATTCACCTATAGTCTATGAGTATAAGATAGACGCGGAGACTATTAAACGGGTTTCACAGGTTTGTGATCTGGGTATCTGTCTGACATCACAATTAAGTTTTCGTGATCATATCATCAAGACATGCAAAAAAGCTTACAGAAACTTGGGATTTATACTAAGAGTCACAGGGGCTCACCAGCATTGCGGCGGTTAGGGCGTTATATGGCGCTCTGGTAAAAAAGGTTTTGGAGTACAACTCTATCATATGGGGTCCGAATGAAATAAAATACAAGACCATGTTGGAGCGCGTTCAGAACAAGTTTACAAGGCATTTGTATTGCAAGTTGTATGGCGTTTACCCATTTTACCCCCTAATGTATCCAACACTATTCGTGTTGGGTATGGTAGGGTACAATGAGGTGGAAGTTCGAAGGGATTTTGCACTGGCAAAATATTTAGTGGAGCTGCTGCGTGGTATCTCTCACAATCCGGGAGTACTAATGACGCTAAATTTATGCGCACCTGTTAGATACGTATGGCGGAGGCGGCGGCCGCGACTGCTGGCGGTACCAGTGGCCCGGACCAACCTGTTGGCTAAAGCACCCTTAACGCGAGCTATTCGTACAATAAATGATGCTCATGAGAAAGTTGATATATTTTACTGCTCTTTGAGTGAGTTTGCAAAGGTTGTGTTGTATAATCTTTGTTATAATAAGTAATGTAAGTGTTTTATGGTGGTCCTAACTGTCGCATTGGGCATTAGACCTGTAATGATAGTTTTAAGGATTTAATAAATAAATAAAAAAAAAAAAAAATGTAATTGGGTCCGGTTACTCTTCCAGCGGCGACTACACCAACGGCTTGCAAGAACATCGCAGCATTGACTCTTTTTCACCTTCATTGTATCTGCAAGTATCTACAGTACTTAGCCCATAGATTTTGGATTTTTCACCACATAGCCTCGTACTATGTAGCTCATTGGTTCCAAAATTACTAGTCGTAATAGTATGTCCAATGATCAATAATGTAGTTAAGGTACTTTTTAGGTAGGTACGTCAATTGTTGGTGGGCGATTGTTCACCGGACTAATCTGTTTGCTCCCATGTTTGCGGTCGCCGTTCGAGTCCCGTCTCGGTCAATATTGTCACGATCGACTTACCCCTGTGTCTTTAATTTCGAGTGTCACCGGTTTTTCTGGGGACTAATATGACGCTTTTTGGTGGAGAGAGGATTTTAGTGTGTATGTCTGCCTATTACCAAGCCTTATAACTATTGGAGCAAGTTTGACTGTTTTAAGTGATTGTTTTTCGGAATGAGAAATACTGTTGGCTCCAGATGGCTATAACGGCTTTTTCCGAACAACGGATTTTAAGAGACTTGAAACGCAGCAAAAGCGGTCTCAATAGTTTGCACTGATGAAACAATTGTTTGTAATAATAACAAAATGATTTTATAGAGAAATAATTACCAGCCCATTATTTATTATTCTTGCCGAATCTTTTCCGAACAACGATTTTTAAAAGACGTGAAACGCAGCAAAAGCGGTCTCAATAGTTTGCACTGATGAAACAATTGTTTGTAATAATAACAAAATTATTTAATAGAGAAATAATTACAAGCCCATTATTATTCTTGCCGAATCTTTTCCGAACAACGATTTTTAAGAGACGTGAAACGCAGCAAAAACTGTCGCAGTAGTTTGCACTGATGAAACAAATGTTTGTAATATTATCAAAATGATTTACTAGAGAAATAATTAAAAGCCCATTATTATTCTTGCCGAATCTTTGCAGCTGAAGCCGGATGCTAAAAGACACAAACAAATTTAGTTCTTACTTTTGGCATTTGTATTAATTAAAATACACATTTTATTTCATAAAAAAATTGTTCCTTTTGCAATCTACAAAATTAAGTAGTCATCAGCAGCCAAAAGGCGTTCACTGCTGAACAAAGGCCTCCCCCTTCAAAGGGAGGGGTTGCTAAACTCCCCACGCTTGATAGGCGTCTTGGGGATCAGTATAGGTGGCAGGTAATCCAATAGAAAGACGCTGCTGCCCGTCTTCTTGTTTTCCCTTTGTCGCCTCTTAATTACGGAGGAGATAGGAGGGTGCTAGGTATTCTAAACCCGACAACCTACGGGTCATTTCATAAATATAAATATAATAATATGCTAGTTCCCTTTGCAACCTACAACATTAAGTATAGTAAGTATCATGATTTCTGATATTTACGCGAATACTACACATTGAAAAAACTAATTTTATGGATTATATCGCGGTTTATTTATGATTTTAAATTGCTTTACAGTATTCATGGTCACGGGCAGACTGAGGTGGTAGCTGTCCATATGTCATAGTTGTCTTAGGGTACCCTCAAGTCTTCTAATTATTATGTTAGTCCGATCTACGCAGAAAGAGCATAAAGTATCTTGAGGTCTTGCAATGAAATGCTTGTCTTTGGATTTGATTATGTGATATAATATAAGTAAGTATCATCATCATCATCACCAGCCGGAACAAGGTCACTGCTGAACATAGGCCTTCGAATGCCACAATGAACGACAATTGGGTATTTGCATCCACCGGTTGCCTGCGACGCGCACAATGTCGTCTGTCCTAGTGGAAGGCCTACCTACGCTGCGTCTTCCAATTCGTGGTCCACGAACGGTTATCGGTTACGGCGGTCCGAGAGGGGGGTCGTAGGGGTCATGACCCCCCCCCCCCCATCTTAAACTCATTCACGTCAAATTGAAATTCTTGCTTTAAAACGACTAAACAATTTATCTAAAATAGGTTACGCACTTGAAACACTCAAGTCACAAGGTGGGTATCGAACCCACGACCTATTGGCTAGCGGCCAGGGCACTAGACCAACGGGCCCGTCATCTATGACCCCCCCAAAAATCGTTGGCTGTGACCGCACCTGCTTCCACGCATATTTTAGTAGTAGTAGTAAGTATTACTCAAAATTTAAGTCTATTTGCTTCGCAATTGTTTCTTTTGCTTTTAAAATTCCTGGAACTTATGAAATTGAAACTGATCGCCTCCAATGGACATTTTATGGGACATTTTAGGCGTCCTGTCGGCGTGCCCATTATTACTGTGAAGTGCGTGTACCTTGTGTTTTGTTTGTTGGCTGTGCCCAAACCGATGGTGTTTGCGTTAGAGCGTGGTTGTTATCTCAAGTGGTAGTGTGTAGGCATAACTGTCAAAAGATCTATTATTAACTGCCTCAGTGCAAGACCTACAAGAGTGCACACGCTGACCGCGTGGATCTGGATTCGAATCCCAGTTCGGGCAAAGTTCTTTGGGAATGTTAACAAAAGCTCCCAGTAGCAGGCCGGAATGTATTGCTTGATGAGTTTAATAATAAATATTAATATATAACGTCGTTTCGCTAGATTCATCTTAGTCGTGTAACTAACATCATAAAGTAGGTAAATATAAATATTTACAAGGACCTTACCAGATAAGTACCTATTTCCTTCTCAAAAATATCTAATATTAATAATTAAGTAAGGTCTAGGGATTTTCAACTCGTCTCATAAGTGAGACAGGATAAATTACATGTAATACGTAGGATATTATACATGTATGGTATGTACTTGGGTCATTTTGTTTGCAAGCCCGTTTTTGTGCTTTTATAATATTTTCTTTAAGACTATTATATAAGTTCAAATTTTTTAAGCTTTTTGTTTACCCCACAAACAAGGGGAAGGTGCTTCCTAAAAGGTTTCACTGTCGGTGTACATTTCCCGTTTGTTTTAAACTTTCCCCGGACAAGTTGTCGGAAGGGTTGGGAAGCCGCATAAATGAACATCAACCTGTATTTTTGTAAATAAGACTTTTTTAAACTCTCTTTTATTTTTAAGACAAAGAAAGGACTTTCTTTTTAAGTGTTTTATTTTTCTAAACAATGTGACGTATTCTCAGAGAAAGTACCAAAGGAGTTAGTATCGCGTCGATTCCCCGAACAAATTTTTCGTGGCACTTTTGCGGGGTACGGGAGGCGAAGTAAACACACACAGATACACTTTCACGCATACCCACACTCACATAATAAACTCGCAACACATTCAAAAATACACGCACACAAATAAAGAATGACCTGACCATATGACCAAAAATTTGGCAGAGGGGGTTAGCGCATCATGCTCTCTCCAGTGGTATCTCCTCTAAGGACGTATTACATAAATAAGGCTTTATAATATGTCATATTTATAAGTTGTGGCGTAGCTTGCCATAAACGCCCTGTATCAAAAGTTGTTGGGGGGGCCCAACTGAACATACGACATAAGAGTATAAGTAAGATGGTGAATAACATCTTACGATTTTTTGCTTACACACGTTTGGAGCCTCTATAGCCCCGGGGGCCCCGTATAATTGACACGGTTGATACGGTGGCTACGCCCCTACTTATAAAGCCTTAATTATTTCAAACTAGCTGACCCACGCAGCTCCGCCTGCGCTATTTTTACGTTAACTAAACTTTTAATAACAGACATTCGCATCGAATACATAACCTCCTTTTTTATAGTCGGTTTAAGGGGGTAACAACGGTAAAATTGCAAAAATAGCCTTTGTTTAAAGAGTTCGATGGATCAATCCGCTATTGCATTGGCTATGAAAATTATATGTACTTATACCTCAGATCTTCAGCAAATAGTTTTATTGATTAGATATTGGATTAAATATAACGTTTTCAAGCAACATGTATTTAAAAAATGTACTACGTTGGATATGAATTGTGTTAGCGTTCAATATCCGTTCATCGGATAGACGTCAAACTTGGACTATAAAGAGCATAATAACCTATTCTACAATTTGTATTGATTACATTTCTTAATTTCATTCATGTTTTACAAGAAATTATAGAAAAACCAAGTACGCGATGCATTTCCCCTTGCAGCGCCCCCGCGATCGCCTTTCATCAGTCTTTCGTGGACTGTTATGGAGGGTGGACGTGCTCGATTTTTTTTTGACAAGACGAATTTAATTTAAATGATTTTGAACATATTTTTAATTAAGATATGTTACATATGGTATAATTATAACATTATAAGTCATTTCAAATGAAATCTATACTTCTATATTTAATGAAAGATATTTTTATAGTAATACATATTTTTGGTTCATCATAGAGTATGCGAAAGTATCGTTGCCGAGTATTATGCCTAACTATTAAAGCGTATCAGAGTCATATATGATCTTACTAATTGAAATCGTATTTAATACTGTGTAGGTCGACAAAATGACATACATTATGATATCCTTTACATTATGATTTTTTTTGTCAAAACATTAACGGTGTTATTATTACTATCATGTTGGTTTTTGCAACTTAGCAACGAGTCGAGTACCTGGGTGGTTGGCTTGGTGGTGAGCGACACGCTTACCTGCGGACAGTTGCATTGGACAGTTGCTCGTCTTTTGAGACATCTGGATGGTTAAGTTGGAAGGGTACTCGTGTGCTATGTAAGTGGCGCCACTTTAATCATAGATTTCTTCCGCTATATAACATAAGTAGAAGGTCAATGTAGCTGGCAAAATAACTATCGGACCAAAAGGCTATAATTATAGGTTTGGATGACAGGGACAGGAAGAGACTTTTCTATGGGTGGGTGCTTCGATTACTATCAGGTAATACCTTGTTACTTAACTAAGTTGCGTAACAATAAACTGATGGTCTTGTTGGCAGGCACGAGAAAAATTACCACCGCGTTAAAATGTTAGTTACTCTAAAACCAGATTGCTTATTAGAGTCAATGTAAATTAAATATCTATTTAAATTTTACATTACCTATGCACCTACCACTATTACCCTCTGCATCATCCAAAGGTAGACTGGCAGAGAATGCCTAAGGCATTAAGTCAGCCTTGTACATATTTAAGTCTGCTAAAGAATAAATAAAATAAAATGTCAAATGCTCCGCGTAGTTCAAACCCCGCGATGGGTACAGAACTCAAAATGAAGTTACGTTACGTACTCTCGTGGTCACGAACGGTCTTTCACCTTTAGGACGACAATTGCTTCCACGTGCCGGCCCAAAATACATGCGGGTGGTGTAAGCGCCCGGAACGTCGTTCAAACTATTTTGATTGAAAACTGAAACTCACACTAAAAATACTATTACTGAATTCGTGCGTTCAAACAAAACAGTGCTACGGATTCCTTTGGCAGCCACGTATATTGAATAACAACAAAGGTCCGTTGATTTTGTAGTTTGCTACCCTGGCCGCTGACCTTAAGATCTTGGGGTCGATTCCCACACTGGACAAACATTCATGTGCATGAACATAATCTGTTTGTCTTGGGTCTGGGTCGTTTTTACCTGTACTTAATAATGGAAAAAGTGAATTATCTTATCATAGTTTCAGTTCGATGGCCATTACGGAGTTGATCACGGAACTCATCTACATCATCATCAGCAGCCGAAACGTCCACTGTTGAAAAAAGGCCCTCTTTCGCTTAGAGGGGAGGGGTTGCCATAATCCCCACGTCTGGCAGGCGGTTGGGGATCGCAGATAGGTGGTAGGTAATCCAATAAAAAGACGCTGCTGCTCGTCTTCTTGTTTTTCCTTAGTCGCCTTTTACGGACACTCAACGGGAGGAGATGGATGGGTGCTATTATTCTTATCATCGAACTAATTGTCACAATAAAAATAATTTATGGGTCTGCACGACTTGGGTCGACGTTGGGTATCTGGTCTTGAGTAAGGTTGGAAGCTAGCAAGCTGCCAAGATTCGGGTACTTGTGCCGCTCTTAAAGATAATATACGCATTAGAATAGGAAACATTACAGTTACACGCTTCTCACACATCAGGGCCACTGGCATGCATTGCAGAATTTATGTCACTCTCTTTGTCATACTCGAACATCGCAATCAATCATCAATTTGCTTTTAGTTCATTTTTCCAGGAATCAAAAAGCTCAACTATCAGATGGATGTTTATTGGTTAGAGAATTTTGAACTAATTTAGGAAATATGTTAAAAAGGTTCCTTTAAAAAAAAACTATATTTTCTGTTAAACGCTTTCGTTTTGAAGTGCAGAACAGAAACCGTAGAACTTTGTGCATAGTTTCATTTCAAGTACGATTACAGTAGTCACGTCAAGACGCTGCGCAGTAGCTATTTTTATGTTTATGTATTCAGAACTCACAACTGTACTTGCGCAATGGTTCGTCAACCCTAACTTCAGACACACAAAAATCCGCTGTGACTGTAAGTTATAAGTAGTACGAATGTATATGGATTCCGAATGGCAGGCACAATGTATTCAGCTGGGTCGAAGTGCGTTCCGGTTGTAACCGGACCTAATAACCACCAACAATAGAATAGAAGTATGTATAAGTCTCACTAGTCAGGCATTGGCCATTCTATAATAGACGGACTGAACCTTTGATATGAAGTTTGGAATATGAAATGCAATAATCCGTATACTGATGCAACACGTCAACTACGTTACCACTGTAAGTGGTTGGGTTGTCAGATCGTAATTAGGTGGCACGCCAAGTTATACATCAATTTATAAAACAGTGGGTTACAGTTATTAAACTGCATCATTTCATTCTATAACGGAATAGGCAAAATTAACAAAACTCCATTCGACACATCTGCATATTTTTAGTCTATGATTTTTCAAATGTAATATTCATATTTGCTGGTAGCGCCCTCTACGATGACAACTCTCGGCCGGAGCGGCCAGATTCTCAAGGTCATTGGCGCATTTTACCCCCTTAAAACTGGGACCCACTTTTTACTTGCTCTCCGAAGCACGGACCCGTTTAGTTTAAATGGCGTTAAACTGTCACCCATCTATTTAATGACCTTACCTAGCGTTGCTTAACCCTATCGATTACAAAACCTTGATAACAACTCTCTATGAGTGTTTCCTTACTAATATTTATTATATTATAAAGAGAAATTGATAAAATCGGACCAAGCGTATAACCAAGTACCCATTTTGACTTTAATCCCCTCTCCCAAAAGAACCGTGCTAGATTATGGGATAAAAAGTATCCTATGTCCTACCTCGTAGTAAGATCTCAAATCATGCCAAGTTTCATTTAAATCCATTCAGTAGTTTCGGCGTGATGCGCAGCCGTGATACAGACAGACAGACAAAAATTAAAAAAAATACATTTTCGGCCTCAGTATCGGTTATAGAATGCCCTCCAAATATAATTTTCAAAATATCTTCAATGTACAGAATTGAACCTGTTACAGTTTTATTATAAGTATAGATGCAGTTATTTGATGTTTTGTTTATCGATTACAGTGGATAGCAAGGTATCAAGCTACCTGAATACAAAAAAATCAAATTAAACGTGTTTTATCTGAAAACAATGTCAATTGTATACCTACTTAATATGATGTGAAAAAATAATTTGTGTGGTTACTACGTTTTTTTGTACATCCAGCGTAAACTTCCATAAAGTCACCGGGACACTGTGAGAGGTGAACCACGATATGTGGGATCCTTACCCACTAAAACCCCCACTGCTGTCACTTCGGCACACGAGAAGCCGGACCTGAGGGCCTAGACAAGATTCAATCGCTTCATAGCGAATCTATTTCTACATTCGCGACACTGTTCGCTTAATTCCCTATATAATTTGTCACGTGATTTTTCGATGACCTAAGTCATTCTCATACATTTTTATACTTTCTACTAGCGATAACGCTTGTAGAATGTTACATTGTCTAGCGAAGCGTAGGTACTTACATTACTTCATTTTGTTACTACCGATTCCTTAAACCAGTCTTTGGTGAGAACGTTCTTTTACCCAAAAAAGATGTATCTCACTTGACCCAATAACAAAAACACTCCAAAACTAAGTATCCACAAAATTTAATGCAGCAGAAAGTATAAAAAAATGTTATTACATCCTCCAGACAAGCGGAACACATTGACGCAAGATTTTGGCGCCAACTACAATGTGCGGCCATCTTGGAATGCGTTTAGTTACTGCAATTATACATTACCTGTGGTCGAGTGCATTTAAATAGCTTTTTTTTTAATTGCGACAGTGGAGTGTGCTTGAATTTCACTTTCGTCTACGTTCGCCATTCTATTGAGTTTAGTGGAAGGTAGTTAGATGCAATTTGCGGACGATTTGATATCGCCATAGTGTCATTATAAAAGAAGTTGAAGATACTCAAGTTACACTTTCGTCTACAATTTACTTTAAAATGAAGCCGGTCATAAAATAGATGCAACTAGTAGGAAACGCCGAGAAGTACCTTGAAGGTAAAGGTTTGAAGTAGGGTTTGGATCAGAATTCGTTGTTTCAGCATAATCTATGGTTTCGTCGTCCACTGCTGAACAAAAGCCTCTCCCAAGAAGGGGGAGGTTACCATAATCCCCACGGTTGGCAGGCGTCTTGGGGACCGCATTATAGGTGATAGGTAATACAATAGAAAGACGCTGACCAACGGACAGATTGGACCAACAATAATAACTATGAAGACCTGAGGTTACACCGGCATAATTGTGACATAAGGACGTTCAACATCTCAGTCTTCCCGTGACCATGGGTGCTACAAACGAATGCTTTGTAGGGGTAGTAAAATCTAAAATAAACCGCTACCGTAAAAGTAGTTTAATTTCAATGTGTAATATTCGCATAAGTAAAAGACAACATTACCCATATTGATGTTTTTGGAAGTAAAAAAAACCAGATAGCTGTTTTCTTTTTTTTTTCTAAGATTTTTGTAAAAATATATAGCTTATGTCACTCCCACAACTAAGACGATTATAATGAAATAGATTATGTCAAAATCTATCAAGCCGTTAGGCTGTGTCAAAGAAAAAGACACACATACACACTTAAATACGTACATACTACGTATAGAGTTAGTAGCGGCCAATTTACAAAGCCTAGAGCACAGGCGCAGAGTAGCCAGCCTCTCGGTATTCTACAGGATGCATTTTGGAGAGTGTGCGCAGGAATTGCATGACTCCATTCCAGCATCTCCCTTTCATCATCGGACGACGAGACGCACGGCACGTACACGCCCTTATGTGGTGAAAGTGCCTTCAGTCCGGATTAAGCGGTTTGCTTCTTCATTTATAATAAGGACAGCTACAATAAGGACTAATAAGCTATAATAAGGACTGGAACAGTTTGCCTGCGTCGGTTTTTCCGCCCGATTATAATGTGTGTCTTTAAGACTAGAGTGAATAGGCTTTTAATAAGCTAGTGTGTTTTGCCATCCTGGATTGCGTCGCCGCTTTCCATCAAGTGGGACTGCAGTCAAGCACTAGCTTATAAGTGGTTAAAATACACTTGAAAAACATAGCACTCTTTTTTTTTTGGGCAAAAAAAAAAAAATTGCATTCTAAAAATAATTGACACAACCAACCCTAACCTTTAAATGCACATCGAGAAAAGGGTACCATCGACCCCATTTTAATCATGAAGAAATAGGGTCAAAGTGGAGAAAACACTCCCAAATACATGACTGAGGTCAACGCTATCCCTTTCATTGAGGTCGAATCTCCCTTTCTAAGAGGGTAACCTTGATGTTTCATGAAAAATCAGGACATCTTTTTAACTTCGTCGCTTAATACGACTTACTTGGCTTGTTTAAGCTTTAAGTTTAAACCGATTAAATATGTCTAGTTGCTTCCGTTTACCTCTCAAAATACGACGGGACGAAAAACCGACACGACCGTTGAGAGACCAGGCGCAACATTTTACATACCTATCTGACGCATGGAGCATCTTACTTTACCTTAGAGGAGATACCACTGGAGATAGCATGTAACTTATTATATGTATTTTTATTAGTGCATATTGTCTCACATATTAACTACCCCACTTTTCGTATTCCATGCAATCTTTTTTCCATCCCAAGGTTGCCTGTAAGAAATTGCGGATAGCGATAAGGCCGCCCTTTGTACAAATTCCTTCAAGTCCTTTTTATTTTATTTTTATGTGTGTACAATAAAGAGTATAAATAAATAAATAATAAAATAGCATGATGCGCTAACCCCTCTGCCTAATTTTGTTCATATGGTCAGGTCATTCTTTATTTGTGTGCGTATCTTTTTGAATATGTTGCGAGTTTATTATAGTGTGGTTATGCGTGAAATTGTATCTGTGTGTGTTTACTTCGCCTCCCGCACCCCTCAAAAGTGCCACGAAAAATTTGTTCGGTGAATCGACGCGATACTAGCTCCATTCTAATTACTCTGAGTACTTTACAGACAATCAAGTAATAAATAAATAATAAGTTAATGGTTGTGAAAATAAAAGCATATGAAGTTATGATAAAAATAAATTGTATTACAAGATCATTTATTCAGTACGTTTAACGATTTCTGATTAATCACAAGATATTGAATAGCAATTTCCATTATATGCAAACAACTAAAACACCTTGTAACCCACACATTAGACGATAGAAAAAGCATTTGCAGTAAATTTAGGTTTCCATTGGACCAACTGCAGATCATTGCAGCTTCATAAAATTTCTTTTCGAATGGGACAATGGATAGTCATAATATTCCTTCGCTCAATATCTTTAGGAAATCTACAAGAAAATAAAAAATGTATTAATATTGACCACGGGTAAATAAAACAGTATATATATTGACAGGTGACAGGTATAGTGACAGGTTAAGAAATAGTGACATAAGGAAACGTTGTGGTATGAAAGAAGATGTTGTGACAAAAATTGAGGTATGCTGAGATGGTTTGGCCATGTCGAGAGAATGAATGAGGAACGATTGACGAAAATAGTGTATAAGGCGAGTGTGAATGAAAGTGTTGGAAGGGGTAGACTTAGGCGGACGTTTCAAGACCAAATCAGGGACGTCTTGAAAAAAGGCCAGGTCAAGAGTACCCTAAACCGAAGAGCATGTATGAAGGGAATAATGAAAGTGGACGAAGCGAAACAAGTATGTAAGGATCGTAGCAAGTGGAAAGAAGTGGTCTCTGCCTACCCCTACGGGAAAGTGATTATATGTATATTTATAGAATTATATAGGTACTCTCGCCGATACGACCACAGTGGCCAATCTTTCGCAAGATCAGCCATCTGCCAGTGCACAAATGCTTGCGTAGC
Organism: Furcula furcula; assembly: GCA_911728495.1. NCBI lineage: Eukaryota > Metazoa > Arthropoda > Insecta > Lepidoptera > Notodontidae > Furcula > Furcula furcula. The sequence continues at coordinate 13,108,212 of OU452264.1, forward strand.
CACAAGTGCACTCTTTCTTCCTTTTACCTCTCACAGTTTAGTGATACGAAAGATCAACACGACCGGGGAGAGGTCAGGCGCAGGACCGACTTTTTATATGCCTATCCGACGCATGGATCATCTTACTTTACAGACAATCAGATGACCAGCCTGCATTGTCCTAGCCAGTAAGGAACAAATATACAAAGTTGTTGCTCCCCGCAGGATTCGAACCTGCGACCCCCGGTACGCAAGCAAGCAGTTTCCCACTGCGCCACGGAGGCTACTAGACGCGACAGGACTAGGAGGCGACAAGAATAAATATGATTTTAATAATATGTTTAAAACTACATACACACTTGAACATACAATATTTTTTCCATATCAATCCTTGAACTAAATACCTACATCGTATATTTTTTATCATAAAGTGGCGGTAAAAAAATCCCCAAAACGGAAAGTCTTCAAAAAATCTTTACCATGGTTACTCTATGAAAACAATGTAAAATATTTTAAATGAGATAATTCAACTACAAATTAATAGAAAGTTAAACCCAATACTAACAAACGAACTGAAAACGTGTTATATGCCTATCGAAAGAAGAACTGATCGAAAATATGGTGCATAATCCAAAGGGATCATCGGTAGGTACATTATTGAACAAATCGGACTTACGAGTGATATTCGGTATCATCTAAGGGGTACAACATATTTTTGCAACTAAGTACTACACATTTTATCACCATTCTTATTAGTTTAATTCACTTTATCGTGAAATTATGGTATTTAAATGTTGGATCGATTTAAATGACAGACAGTTTCATGCTGACAATAAGCGCCAGTGTTGCCACAAAATATGAACCCTTAAAATCGGTATTTAAAATTGCATTTGAGTACAATTGGCGAAAACACAATATAGCATTATCCTAATCGTACTCGCAGAACAATACCAAAAAAAAATTATTTGACATGATTGTCATCGTATTTTATGTTTTCGGGTGGAAAACAATCTTTTGATGTTGAAGTAGAGCATTTCTATATTAGGGTATCCATTTCTCGGGTAATTTAAATTATTACATGGACCACACATTGGACCACTTAGAAAGAGAGATCCGGCCTCAATGAAAGGGATAGCGTATGCCTCAATCAACTATTTGGAGTTTGGACTCCACTTTGACCCTATTTCTTCATGATTTTAATTGTGCTGGCATATTGCCCGCGTTAGGATGCGCCGCGCTATGCATCGATTATACGTTGTAACGCGATATTTTATTACTGGCCATTGTTTAAACTATTGCGTAAGTGATTGTACGCTGCGGGATCTGCGCCACTCTGCACCTTGCCGGGAGAGGGTTATGTGCGATAGTGACAGTAATGAAAAACATTAAATTAAAACAGCACTGGACGGGTATATGTATTCCGGTGCAGCAATATGCTGAGTGGTTAACCTCATTTACCGGAAATGGACGTATACGTTTTACTATAATTTTTATGTTTTCCGTCAGTTTTTTCCGGCGAATAAATATTCTTTTCTTTTCTTATAACTATACCGTTATATAAACTGAAATGTCCAAAACGAGCTCTGAGGAAGGCATCACTGAAAAACAGTGCTTGGACATCTTAGCATTATGCTGAGTGACGCATGCTCGAAATACATGTAGGTTAAGTATGTTGTATCTACTACTTAATGTATCTACAGTGCTTAATGAAATAAATTTATTTAGATAAGATAGATAATAAACTTTATTTCACACAGAGAGCGATGCTTAAAACAAAATAACATAAAAAAAAATATATAAACTACTTACTAAATGCACGTCGGCTGTGTGAAACCAGGCTACCACTCAGCTAAATGCTGTATTGCGACACTAGCTGCAACACACACACAACATATTTCATTTTTAAATGTTAAATAGATACAAAGTTTTCCGAAAGCCCAGGCATTTGTAATGTAAGTAATATTTTTATCAACACAAGCCAGATTGACTGCAGTCCCACCTGATAGAAAGCGGCGTCGCAATCAAGGATGATAAAAATTATTAAAAGCCTATTCACTCTAGCCTTGAATCTTAGAGGAGATACCACTGGAGAGATCATGATGCGCTAACCCCTCTGCCAAATTTTGTTCATATGTTCAGGTCATTCTTTATTTGTGTGCGTATCTTTTTGAATTTGTTGCGAGTTTATTATAGTGTGGGTATGCGTGAAATTGTATCTGTGTGTGTTTACTTCGCCTCTCGCACCCTGCAAAAGTGCCACGAAAAATTTGTTCGGGGAATCGACGCGATACTAGCTCCATTGTAATTACTCTGAGCCTTGAATACACCATTCAATCTCATTATAATCGAGCGGGAGAACCAACGCAGGCAAGCTGTTCCAATCCTTAGATGTCCTTATTATAAATGAAGAAGCAAATCGTTTAGTCCGGACTGAAGGCACGTTCAACACATAAGGGTGCGTATGTGCTTCGCGTCTCGTCGTCCGATGATAGAAGGTGGATGGTGGAATCAAGTTGTGCAATTCCTGCGCACACTCTCCAAAATGCATCCTGTAGAATACCATAGGTACTTATTATTTATTTCTTAAACAGAAGTGACGAGACAATTAGTACATCTCCTTAAGGTAAAGCAAGCCACACGCCTACCTGTAAACAACTGCATTATAATGTTGCCCGTCAACCGAGACAGGTTTTATATTAGTTAGAACCTATTATTTTAACATTCCCCCTACGATCCAGCACATAGCAATGTGACACATTAAAAAAAAAATAGTTTTATGAATTTTTCTACTTATTACATTTCGCATAACACCATCCACTATCCGTCGAATATCGAGCGAACATACGTTCAACGTTCCCCGCATGAGGGGGATGCTTGAAATAAGGAGGCGGGGGGAGAACCACCAGGCTATCACGTTACACCTCCTAGCTATGCTCTCCTGGTTGTCTCTACTGGTTTAGATCACTTTATTAGAGATGAAGGAGTGTTCGTCGATGTTACTTGTGTTAGAGGCGTGATAGGAATAATAAAATTATGAAACCAAATAATATACTTACGTTCAATGACTAACGATGTATGATGTGTGAAAATAAAGGATGTATTGTTTCAGTGGTAGGGACGTGATAGGAATGCGGCTCGTCTGATGGTAACCAGTCACCACAGCCTATAGACGCTAGCAACACCAGACTAATCTAGTGGTTAGTCTGGTGTTGCTAGCGTAACGCGCTAGTGCGCGTTGCCAACAAATAAGACATTTTTTCTCCGGTAATTTCACCTGCTACAACGCCCTTCACACCGGTACTCAGCTTTACACACTTGGCGGTATAATTTCTGGCACTGCGATGGTACCTACTTGGACGGATCATTGCACAAGGAGGAAGCTGTCACACTTAGAACAAATTTTAATTACTTAAAAACAGACCTTGGCAATTTTTTCATCAAAATCTTGTTACACGTGTAATAAGTAATCAGAAACATAACTTTCTAAACTAAATTAAAATTTTATAGAAAAAATGCTTTTTTTTCGTGTTGTAAAATTGCAAGTCTCACAAATGACCGAACTAGACTATTATGACAGCCTTATCGCTAAAGCGATTTCTTCCAGACAACCTTGAGGTACAGCCCCCCTAGACAATGTAACATTCTACAATCGTTATCGCTAATAGAAAGTATAAAAATGTATGAGAATGACATAAGTCATCGAAAAATCACGTGACAAATTATAGGGAATTCACACCGTTACCGAATGAAGAAATAGATTCGCTATGAAGCGATTGCATCTTGTCTAGGCCCTCTGGACTGAATATTGAAGGACATAAAACATAGGACATTAATTATTATAAAGGTGGGTCTACGTTAGACGAACCGAGCACGAACGGAGCCGTCCTGCGGGGCTATTGTGTATCTCGTTTGACAACTAAAGTGATGATCACTATAGTAAAGTGACCATCAAATAACTGTTTAATGATGCGTTCGGTATTGCCTAACTTGAACTATCACACTTTCATTGACATCAAAGTTCGGTGGACTACTTAAGCGTATAGTCACTTGGGTGCCTAAAGATACGCAATATTTAGCCCTGCAAGAGACGGTCAAGTGTGTGGACTTACAACGAACAACAACGATCTCTGTCTTCGAGTGTTATGCACATCCCGCATCCCTTTGTTTTCTTAAAAAAAACCATCAATTTGCGGAGCACAGTCGAGTTCGAACCAAATGCTCGAAGCGAGTTCGTTCGAGGCTTGTAAGTTAGTCCACACTACACGAATTTGTGCTCGGCTCGTCTAGCGTAGACGCAGCTTAAGTTAGCGTTGACCATGACATATGACACATATGACCTCCTGATACGACACTCCTCCCACTTTTTCTACTACCTGTTTCATGAAACTTCGCCTTGGTGTTTTTCTTCCCCTTTTCTCTTCTTTTTTTACCTTTCCCTATTGTTTTAAAGAAGCTGTCGTGTCGTATCAAGTGGCCAATCATCTTTCCTCTCCTATTTTCAATACAAGTATCTTAAAATATTTCTTTCATACACATATGAAATTATTTAAGTATTAGTATGTAAATTATATTCTTATTTAAGAAGGTAGTTTAGTTTAGTTTACTTATATAGTTTGTTGCACCACGATTGCCCGTTGCATTTAATATATTTTCATTCTGTCCATCCAAAGGTTGTCTGGAAGAGATCGCCATGAGTGATAAGACCGCCCATTGTACTTTTTATTTTTGCAAAACTTGTGAACTTATTACTATCTAAGTGTGCAATAAAGAGTTAATAAATAAATATGTGTATACTTATACGTATTTAAAATAACGTAAGTATTTATTTACTTTCCTCAAAATAACAATGGCACAAAATAATATTGAAACATTATAAAAACAGTTATTTATACTAACCCGAAAATTAAACGGCGCCGTCGGTTTAAAACTATGCTGTTTATCTCGGGACTGTCTGTGCCAATAACTAAATCCTAGTTAAAAACACCGTAAACAGACAATGGGGCGAACTAATGCAAAGATCCTTTAATCCTTGGAAATGCATTCGGCCGTTCAACAAAAGCAAGATCGCGCTCTGATTAGATGGAGATTGTTAGTTCAAAATCTCATTTTTAGTCACAAGATGCATATGTATGTATGTATGGATACTTTTACATTCCAAAAATACTTAGTTCCAACTGAGCCTTAAGACAACCCGTGGGGTATCCGGGTAAGAATAGCACGCTCCCATCTCGAGGCGACTAAGGGAAAACAGGAAGACGGGCAGCAGCGTCTTTCTATTGGATTACCTACCACCTATACTGCGATCCCCAAGACGCCTGCCAAGCGTGGAGATTATGGCAACTCCATTCTAAGGGAGAGGACTGTTGTTCAACAGTGGACGTGTTTTGTACGCTTCAAACAACCATATTTTAGCTCCTAGGGGTTAAAAAATAACAAAATTAAATTTCAATCGTTTCTCAAAAGTCAATTATCGTTAATTATAATTAAGCCCTTTTTTTAAATCTAATTATTTCGACTCTCAGAGCTGTTAATGCTTATTTACCTTTATTGAGTAAGATATAATCGATATCTCAATTCCAAGAACTGGATTAACGATAATTAACTCTAGGTATATTGACTTTCGTAAGAACGGGAGTAAGTCACGAAATAACAAAATAAAGATGTTTTTTTTATTTTGCCTTTAAAAAGCCAAGCAAAATTATAAATTATTAATTATTAATTTTTAAATCGGCAACGGCGGATCTCTCATTCCGCCTCATCTGTCCGCTGACGAGTTCTGACGTAATGCAAGGAGCTGGCAACACCGGCGACCACACAACCGCCCGGTTATCATATATTAACCAAAATCCAATTTTATGCTGGTACATTGTGAGCCAATCAAGTGTGAGATTGCGTGGGGTCGAAGTTATGAGATTTTTTTCTTCACTTTTAAATGTGTTTCAAATTGTATAGGTAGCTGTTGTACCAACCTGATGATAGTGTTATACTGTGGCACCTTCCATCTGAAAAAAACGCATCCCATTCTCCGTAAAATATGAAAATGCTATGGATTTTTTTACAAAAGTGTCGATGCATTTATTAGATTAACAATAGTAATAAAAAAAACATTTAGTAAAAAGAAATTGCCGCATGTGGTAGAGTACCCAAAATGCTGGCAACATTACCTACCTCGCTGAATAGCTAAAGTGACTCCGAGTGTAGAAATGGCCAGCTCAAGGTGACGGCAACTTTGAACAACCTTTAATATAGACAATATTTTTTTATTAAACTTTTTTATTTATTTTTTATTCACCCTAGTGACAGGCAAGACGTTCGCCTGATGGTAAGCGACATACCTGTTGACAGCTTCTTCTTGTCTAAACACATTTTGTTAAGTTTACGGAACCAGGTAATTTCCCCAGCTACAGTGCCCTTCACACCGGTGACCGTTGTACCTATTAGGTATGTATTCTGTGCCGGAACACAGAAATGCTTACACACTGCTGCTTGGCAAATACCCGACACTGCGGCTACCTACCTGAATGGTTCTTGCACAACAGACCTAGGTACTAGGACCCCATGGCCCCATGGAGCTAGAGTTCCGACTCCGAAAGAAAGAAAAATAACGGGTGTAAGGGACATCGTACCGAAAACTGATACCAGGGATCCAGAACACGATTCTGAACATCCTAGTGTTGAAATTTTTCATTGGCTTTTTCATGAATTTCCAAAAAAAAAACACTTGTTTTTAAATAAAATTAGTATAACATCATTATTGGTATAATAATAAAGCCAAATTTTAATTTAAAAACAATTAATTAATTATTTGTGTATTTATTTTATTTTTAATTATTTATTTATTCTTTATTCACAAAAACAGTGCATAGGCAATTAATCAATAGGCAATTAACTATTATTATTTTAGAAAATTAGCAATGTAATTTGAAAAATAAACATTATTCCGCATATATTCATTACATGCTCGAAAATTAATAAGTTAGTCATTTGTCATTTACCATAAAAATGGTTACTGTAATTTTGTAACGGACATTATTTGACGTCTTATAAATTTTTTTTCGGTACGATGTCCCTTACACCCTGTATATTTATAGATGATATCTTTGTTCTTGGCTGTTTTCTTGTTTCACCCACCTCCATAGGTCGTGTCCTGAACATGCGATATATGTTCATCATCATCCTCAGCCGAAAGACGTCCACTGTTAAAGAAAGGCCTCCCCCTTAGAAAGGAGGGGGTGCTGTAAACCCCACGCTTGATAGGTGTTAGAGAGAGAGATAGGTCACGGGTTCGAATCCTGCGGGGAGCAACAAATTTGAGTAGTTGTTCCTTGCTGGCTAGGACAATGCAGGCCGATCACCTGATTGTCTGTAAAGTAAGATGATCCATGCGTCGGATGGGCATGTAAAAAGTCGGTCCTGCGCCTTACCTCTCCCCGGTCGTGTCGGTCTTCCGTCCCATCGGATTATGAGAGGTATTATATAAAGGAAGAGAGAGTGCACTTGTGTCTACGCAAGCGCTTGTGCACTATAATATCTCCTGCGTACATGGCTGATCTTGTGAAAGATTGGCCGCTGTGGTCGTTTCGGCCAGGAGGGACATTATTATTATATAAGTGTAATCGAATAGAAAGACGCTGCTGCCCGTCTCCTTGTTTTCCCTTAGTTGCCTTTTATGACACTAAAAAGGAGGTAGGAGGGTACAAAAGTTATCACGAGCGTATGTTACCTTTGCATTAGCTAATAGAAAGCTATTCATTTAATAGGAGCTTTCATTCATTGTGTTTAAAAACATAATCTGCGCTCTCTTTTATCGTGTTGAAGTAATCTTCGCGCTCAACCAAGCAAGGGATGGGTAAAAGCGAAACTGTCCCGTTGTCCTTCCTCCTGTTTGTGTACATTAGGCGATAAGCAGAGACGCGACAAATCGCGTTAAATAAGGCTCTGTTTAAATGTGCCGACTTTTTCAAGACTTTTTTTTATTATTTGACTAAAATAGCGATTACTATTGTGTTTCAATGTTTAGATACTATCACGGCCACTTAATAGTTTTTGAGAAGGTGAGCAGAGCATGTGCCTTCAATCCTACTAATATTATAAGTTATGTGTTTACCTGTAGGTAAGTACTCTGTTTTTCTTTACGAGATCAGAAATAGAAAGTAACTGTATGAACGCAGCTGTGGTGGCTGTCCGGTGGCTGGCTAAATAGGGCCAGTAGTAGGTACTTAGTTCATTTCAATACTTAGTATGCAATGTTTTGCTTGATTTTGGATTCACTGCACGGCCTCAAGATACTGTAAGCTCTGACTGCGTAGATCGGACCAACAATAATAACTAAGAAGACCTGAGGGTACACCGGCATAATTGTGACATAAGGACGTTCAACATCTCAGTCCTCGCGTGACCATGCGTGCTGCAAAGCATTCGAAACGTCGGCATAGTAAAATCTAAAATAAACCGCGATGAAATCGTAGTTTGATTTCAGTGTTTTTCTTGTAACAAATGACATCATCGGCATCAGCGAGTGTGTCCTGCCGTTCAAAAGATAAGTAGAGAAAATATACGAGGAAAATATAACAAACTAAAAAAGATAGTACCTTTTTTCTTTTTTTTTTGACGCGGGGGAAATCTTCCAGAGATCCCCGGGAGCTGTGGGGCTCGACCGGGGTATGTGGGATTCTTACCCACTAAAACCCCCGCGGCTGTCGCATCGGCACATGAGAGGGGGGACCCCAGGGCTCTCCGGTGGGATCTGCACCAGGGGCCCCTCAGTGCCTTGTCTTTGAGCCCGCCGCCGGGGGGCGCATTGTAGCCCCCCGGGAACCTGTCACGGTGCTCACATGGACGGGGGTCACAACCCCGCCGTCGTCCTCCTCGGAGTCGCCGCCGTACTCAATGGACGTTCGAAGGGCCCACACCCCGAACGTCCAGCGACTCCGAAGAAAAAAAAAAGATAGTACCTAGTCGGACCAGTCACACCACCTGTGATTCGAGCAGCGGCCATCACTTTACTACTAGGGTACCATCACATAGCAAGCATGAGATTATGTTTTTAAAAATGTAAGTGTTTCTCAACTCGAAGATGAAATTTTAGATGGAAAACGTACACAAAACTCGAATCGTCATGTAATTTAGTAATTGCATTTGTAGGTACGAGCGTTTATCGCCTCGCCTTTGAATAAATTCTCTGAATACGGCGCCAGACAGCAGACAAAGTAAACACCCTAGACATTTGCAAATATTTTTTTCGCTCACTATCCTAAACTAACAATGTATTCAAGTGAAAGTTTTTGATTTTGGAACATCCATTCCCGGTATGTAGGAGTTTGTGTTTTTTAATTCATTTTGATACCATCTGTAGTTAGGATGCTCTCACATAGAGCCTAGTTTTAAAAGCTTTTTTAATAAGTATAATGCAATTAATATTATTGCTTACACTTGATGTCCTATAAACAGAAGGTAGATGTAGCAAACCGAATACTAGAATGTTCTATCCCTACTAGCACGCCAAAAATTCTGACCCATTAAATTTTAATATTTTGTTCCTATAATAATTAAGGGATGATATCGCTTCCTTATAATTTACTTTTAAGCAGTACTTTGTGCATTTTCTAAATACGCATGACGACATTTCACTTGATTTTCATAGGCACACATCACGTTCGTTACATTTTATCGACGCGGGACTTACGGGGATAAGAAGAAATAGAATTTGAGTTTTAATTCGACCAGACCAACAACACCTAAAACCAAATACAGTCCATTATTTACAAAAAAAAATGTGCGTGCGTGGAGTCCCTCCGCGCGGAAGAAGTGAAACTTCACTCTCGCTCTGTATTGTACGACTCTGTACGACACCGGTCAGCCAGTCACTCACTCACTCACCCACTCACCCACTCACCCACTCACCCACTCACCCACTCACCCACTCACCCACTCACCCACTCACCCACTCACCCACTCACCCACTCACCCACTCACTCACCCACTCACTCGCTCACCCACTCATTCACCCACTCACCAACTCATTCACCCACTCACTCACCACTCACTTACGCACTCACCCACTCACTCACCCACTCACCAACTCACTCACCCACTCACTCACCCACTCACTCACCCACTCGCCCACTCACTCACCCACTCACTCACTCACTCACCCACTCATCCACTCACTCACCCACTCACTCACCCACTCACCCACTCACTCACCCACTCACTCACACACTCACCCACTCACTCACCCACTCACCCACTCACTCACCCACTCACCCACTCACTCACCCACTCACCCACTCACTCACACACTCACCCACTCACTCACCCACTCACCCACTCACTCAGTGACGGCATCACATGAGCGCTTTCATAACCTTAACAAATTTAACGCTTAACGTTTAACACTTAATAATAATAATAATAATAAATACACTTTATTGTACACCAAAAGTTACATGTAAATTTAACAATACGGTTCTTTTATTTTTATTTTACAATGTTTAACACCTATCATTTAACGCTTAACGTCTAACGCACAACGTCTGACGCGTTAAATGATAACAATTTTGGAAGTCGCATAAGAAGTTTCACTTCAAAAATACACAGTAAAAACAATAAAATAGGTTCAATAGTTTTCGAGAAAAGTGGCAGACAATTTTTTTTTTTTTTTATTCAAGAGAAGCTAGTGCTTGACTGCAGACCCACCTGATGGAAAGTGGCGACGCAATCGAAGATGGTAAAGCACACTAGCTTATTAAAAGCCTATTCACTCTAGCCTTGAAGACACCCACATTATAATCGGGCGGGAAAACCGACGCAGGCAAACTGTTCCAATCCTTAGCTGTCCTTATTATAAACGAAGAGGCAAATCGTTTAGTCCGGACCGAAAAATACATACAGATAGATACCAAGGCATCGTGCCTATTGCGTATCCCGTAAAAATCCTTTCAATATACAAAGAAGATGTTCTCCCTTCGATATTCAAAATTCAAATGGATTCTATACGTAGGCGTTGCTAATACAAGGCGTTGTCTAAACCCACCAATCAGAGCGCAAGGATCACCCTCAAGGATAACGCTATCACGCTATTGGTGGTTGCATTGACACCTGATAATGATGTCCTGGCTATCCTTTGCATCCTTTGTCGGTTGTCTCTGTCTTTTGGACGTTATCGTTGTCTCTTTTTAATGTTCTGTATAGATTGCTCTTTTTGGTGTGGATCGTTTATTAATCAATAAATTAATTAATCTACAATAATTAAAGATATCAGTAGGTATATAATTAATTACATAAAGTTCTTGTTTATGGTAATAGGATTAAAAGTTGGCTTGTACCCTCCATGGCGCAGAGGGTCACCGCTAGATTTGCTAACCAGAGGTCACGGGATCAAATCCCACTATGAGCAACAAATTTGAGTATTTGTTCCTTACCTACCTACCTACTGGTTAGGGCAAATCAGGCTAATCATATATATAATCATCAGGATAATCGAGTTCGGAGCCGATCGGTCTTGAAATGAAGCGGATTCGTTCGTCGGATGGGCATTAGTGGCATAGGTTGCCTTAGACGGGCCCTGTAGGTACCAAAATTTATTGTTTGGCGAGGGGGTCAAATAAAGGTACGGCCCGGCCGGGGGCCCCGACTGATACGGTGGTACGCCCCTGATAGGCATGTAATAAGTCGGTATCTACGCGAGCACTTTGTTCTCTAATATCTCCGGTGTAAAAGAAAAGGAAAGATTATCCTCTGTGCTCGAAGACGGTATTTGGGATGGTAAATGACACTAACTTATAAAAGCCGTACTACGTAGTACGTACGTACATTATAAATTACGAAGCAAATCGCTTAGTCCGGACTGATGGGACATTCACTACGTAAGGGTGTGTAGGTAATTGCCGTGCGTTTCTTCGTCCGATGATAGAAGAGGGAAGGTGGAATCACGTCATCAGTGCCGGTCCGAGAGGGGTCGTAGCGGGTCAAGACCCCCGAAAATCTCAAACTCATTCACGTCAAATTGACAAACATAACTTCGTGCTTTAAAATGTCTAAACAATTTTATCCAAAATAGGTTACGCACTTGAAACACTCTGACGCAAGGTGGGAATCGAACCCACGACCTATTGGCTAGCGGCTCTGCGCTGCACTACACTCTTCATAATGAAGGTATCTTGCAAAATACTGAGAGGCTTGCTGCTCTGCGCCTGAGCTCAAGCCTTTTTAAGTTAGACCCAATTAAACTAGGATCATCAATGAGCGTCTTATGCTTGGGGGTAATTACGGCCGTATCAGCCGTACTGATTATATACGGGGAACACGGGCTATAAAGGCACCTTTGCCTTGGCGAGCAGTCGGCAGATATTATTTATTCACAAAGGTGCTGTCATCTGCATACTCATACATACGAAGCATTATTTTTTGAATAATAATAATTTACTTACAGAATTGTAAATATTATTCCCTTACTTTCAGTCCATTACAATCTTTAGAATTAGAGATTAGAATTCAGTATTAACCACTGTGGGCGCCATCTAGTAATGAGTAACTTTATTTGTTTCGTATCACACATACCACAGCGCTATAAGCAAGCTATGAGCGTCGAGCCGAGCGCTAAGAGATTACCATTCTTGTTTATAATAATGATGTTTTAGTTTATACTATTACCTACTAGATGGCGTAAGTAGCAGACAAAAAAGACGCAGTTGACGATATAATACAAATGATCTTCAATAGCAATTAAGAATTAAATTGCAGTGCAGTAAATCTTTTAGGCTATTAGATAATTTTATTTTAAATCAAAGTTATAAATCCTTCTTGAATTTTTTTTATTCATGGTAACATTGTTGACGCGTGTCACGGTACATGCGCAATGTTCGCAAAACAAATTGACGCGTTTGACGTTTCTGTCACTTCACTTCACTTCACTTTTTACATACGTGTCAAGCAAGCTTGTGCGTTTGGCTTTCGAGGCCCAATAATTTTAGGATAAATCGTGAGTATTTAATTATATTCCTATTGTAAACCATTAGAAACTTGATTATTTAATTTAAAATCCATGCATTGTTCATCTAATGCTGAAAAAATCGTGTCGATTTCTCATTAATGATCATGTTTACAATTTCATTACTAAACGAATGTAAGTACATTTTTCTCGATAACTACGCTTGATTTAGCGTAAAATTCTCTCTATAAACCAAGTATAAACCTCGTTTGAATACAAATTGCGCATAACATACTCACATTTTACCTATAAACAGATATATTTTGCATTATCCATGACACAGCTGTGTAAATGTTTTCGATCGTATTCGAGAATAATTGAATCAACTACGACGTAAATAATAAGTGAAACTTACAATAATAAGGATTACCGAACAGCCCTCGGCCTTTCCAGTGATTATTTCTTAGTTATCATTAGTATAATGGATTGGTATTGGTTGATAACGAAACAGATTCGCGACACGTAATCAAACTGGTTTGAGGTGATGTTTTATCGCATATTGTAGTACATTGACGGTTATCTTTATAAGAACACGTGTGTATTCTATTTATTAAAGCAATACAAACTTAACTACACATTTTTAATTGATTAAAACATATATTGCTCAATAACTATACATATTAAAAACAGTTTCCAGAACTACCTGTTTGAATCCTGTTAAATACATACACTTGTTGTTTAAGTCAAGTTTATTGACCTTAAATCATTAGGAGTATGTGCTACTTACCCATTTATCCTTAAGTATTGAATGTGACATCCTCCTTTTTAATTGATATTTGTAAAGTAATAACTTTAACTATATCTAAATAACTTTATGTAGCTCACTACATTCCTTCAAGTGTAGTATTAATTTCTATTGATTACCACATAGCTTTTCAAATAGCCAAATCAGTTTATGCTAATGTAGCTTGAAGACTACTTTCTACTTATTTACGTAACAAATTGAGAATGTCAAAATATTTCTTGCACTTCATATGAAATGTATAAGAATAATAGATATCAAAATAGCAGTTATAATAAATTACCGTCTAGGATTTAGGTTACAAAAAAAGTTTTCCTTTTTTCAAGTGAACTATGATAATCTTTTAGTAATAATAAAATTTCCCTAAGCTATCGGCGGTCGAAGCGTAATTGCGAGTGCGCAATTTGCGTGTTAACATGGTTTAAATCAGAATCATCCGTTGTTGAGCAGTTAAACCGAAAACAGCAAAATGTTGCCTTGTTTAGTACTAATCCATTATTTTAGAAATATTCCTATTTCTTTTTGTATGGTTAGTAGCGTACCTGGTGCCAGTGTATTTCAAGCTCTCAGGCTTCTAACTTGGCTTAACAACTACTGGCCAAATGACAATAACCGGGACTGACTTTTTGCGTGCCCTCCAAAGCATCCAGAAACTCGGTTTAAATGCAACTAAACGGTCACACACCTAAGGACTGATTTTGCCTGCTCTTGATTAACCAATTGGTTGTTCTGATTTCAACGAACATGAGGCATTGTACCTTTATATTTTAAAATATATATTTATTTCTTTTCCAGGACAACATTAACGTTAAGCACAATGGCACCTAAACAGAGAATGCGTATCGCCAACGAGATCGCCAGCAAAAACATCACCATGAGAGGCAATGTACCTAAGACCACCAAGGTTAGTACTAAACATAGCTGTGATTTTGTAGTTACTCAAGAACTAGCTATCGGCAATGTTTTTTTTGACGCTGGAGAAATCTTCCCACATACCCCGGGAGCTGTGGGGCTCGACCGGGGTATGTGGGATTCTTACCCACTAAAACCCAGCGGCTGTCTCATCGGCACATGAGAGGGGACCCAGGTCTCTCCGGTGGGATCTGCACCAGGCCAGGCCCTTCAGTGCCTTGCCTTTGAGCCCGCCTTCGGGGGCGCATTGCAGCCTCCCGGGAACCAGTCACGGTGCTCACGGGGGTCGCATCCCCACCGCCGTCTTCCTCGGAGTCGCCGTGTGTCAACGTAAACACAAATATATTTATTCATATTAAATGGAGTACAAAATTAGATCTAGTACACGTATACAAACTTATGTCCATTCCATTTAGCCTATAATAGGCATGTGAATATAACAATATATAATATAATAAAATATATAATAATAATATAATATATTTATAAATATAGAATATATAATATATATATATGTGTGTGTAACATTATTAATTTACTTCCGTCCCATCGAAACCTATGTCAAGAGTTAGGGAGGAGAGTGCACTATTATCAGCGAAAGCAATCGTGCATATATCTGCTGCATGTTTAGCTGGTCGTCTGAAAGATTGGCTACTGTCGCTGTATTGGGACGGACAAATCTGTTAATACCATGCTTAATTTGTAAAATGCAAATATTTACACATTGAAAAAAGTATTGCATACAATTGATTATAAACGGTTTTCATTGTTTCATTATAACGTATTGTTTTTAAATTAACTTTATTTAACGAAAACGGCAACAGCTCAGTGGGCGATCGCTTGCCTTGGAAACAAGGTGCGCAGGTTCGAACCCCGGCTCGCACATCTGATTTCTTTGATTAATCATGTGCGAATCGTCTTTGTACGATTGTTACTAGCTTTCGGTGACGGAAAACATCGTGAGGAAACCTGCATGTCTGAGAAAGACTAAATAGCTTTCGAATGACGTGTGAAGTCCGCCAACCCACACTTGACCAGCGTGTTAGACTACGGCCTAAGCTCACTTGAGGGGAGGCCCGTGCCCAGCAGTGGGACATAAACCAGGGCTGGTATTATTCATTTATATAATACATGTCCATGCTTGTTATACCAAAGAGGTGTGCACAGTCCTATGTTCCATGTAGGAGCTAACCTTTAAAATGTTCCTGGGATCCTGTGGGACGTTACCCTGAGTATATCGGTTTTTTTGCACAAATAACCCCTGCCGCTTGCATCTGCACATGCCAGGGGGGATTCTGCACCAGGAGATCCCTATGTCAAAAGCATGTGCAAAGCCAAACTTCTTACCATTACCAAAATACTTACACTCCAAACCAAATAATCTTGAAGGCGATTACAAGTTCGTTTGCGGCTCAATAACTACATAACATACATTGTCAACTAGGCGCGTCAGCAAAAACAACTTTGTATTACCAACCTTTTTTGCTGCCGCGTTAACGGTCAAATATACAGCGGGGGTGTTTTATGACTGCATAATAAAGTTGTAATCGTCTTCAAGCTTATTTGGTTTGGAGTGTAATAACATATTATGACTCCGATGACAAGCAGTACGCTGTCCTTCGCCAGGTGTATCGCTTACCTACTATCACTGCGATTACGATTCTTTATATTTTTAAATATCAAAATAATTTGTTTCAGGAAAAGGAAGACCAGTACCCTGTAGCTCCGTGGCTCCTAGCTCTGTTCGTGTTTGTTGTGTGTGGGTCAGCTGTGTTCCAAATAATCCAGTCGATCAGGCTTGCCTAGATGCCTGGACATCAATCTGACTGAGTATCCAACACTTGTGGCTTGTTTTGTTTGCATTATGTATATAATCATCATCTTAAGAAATGTTTCGATAGAGAAAGTCAAAGGCAAACACGCTTGGGACTCGTGTCTCAATAGGCTGTCAATAGGCATAAGATCGCCAATAGGCTTTGTTTTTACTTCAGTCATAGATCGTCAAAAGCTCGCTGGTTTTTGTATAGTGTAACTTTCAATGACGTAAAAAGACTAATTGAATTGTTAACAGACCAGAAGACTGAATTTTATTATGACATACACTGTGATGGATATAGCGGCTCTCTTGGCTAAAATAACTAACGTAAATAGCAGTTCTGAGAAACATTATTTAACTATTCCAGTTTAAGATTTACCGTTAATATGCCAAAAGTAACGTTGTAATTATTTTTAACGTTAACTAAGAGTTTATAGCCAGTAGCATTCTGGCAGCTTATTGAAGTTTATATTTTGTTCGTGAAACATTTCAAGCCACGAGATCTGTAGTATAAAAAAACAATATATAATTATGTTTGTATTGGGAGTTGTCCAGTTTGGACAACGTATGCGCAACCTTAGCAACCACAGCGCAGTCGGACATTATAATCTCAGCATGAAAGAAATAACGTACTATATTCTTGTATATTGTAAATTGAAATTAATATTTAAGAGGTAATTAATATCTAAATCATTTAGATACATAAATGAATTTCCATTCCTATTATAATCTGAGACCAAGTTATTTGAAAGACGCACAACGTGTTTTTTTTTTGGTGTTTTTTATTAATTTTAGTTCGATTTTTATCACAAATTGAAATTAATAATGAAATTGTTTTTTATCCGCGCCATTATAACGAAATTGATTGTCGGTACTATATTTAATTTTAAATGTAATTTATTCGGTTAAATACAGTATATTTGTCTTAACTTTGTGTTTTTTTTTTATTGTAATATGAATTATCTACAGATCTGATTTTACGGCCGGTTCCAATACTCTACCGCCGATAGCAATCTCAGTAACAATATGACATTTGACATTAATTTTCTTATCTCTAGTAAGCTTCAAGGTCGACGCTAGATCAATAGTAAGGACAGATATTTCTATCTTGTTTATTGAAACTGAGATAATTATGTCAGAAAGCTATCGATGGTAACTAGTTTAACTTATAGTAATCGATAGATAGGACATAGGGACTGGCAGTTAGTGTTGTTGACAAGTTGTTCTCGACACGAAGAGAAGATTTAGGGCAGCGCTGCGGACGCTCTGCAAATTTAAAGTCACCCTTACCTTTAGTTCCTTCTCTTCTAATTGCTCAGAATTCTTATTTGATCAGTGACCCTGTACTTAATATTTTAACCTTATATTAATACGTTATGAATAACGCCCGTTAAAGCTATTCTTACCCGTGGGGTGCCCGGGTAAGACTATTCTTACGGGAGGAGATGGGACCACTTCACCCAACAGGAGGAGATGTACCCTCCCATCTCTACGCGTTGGGTGTACAACAAGAAGACTGGCAGCAGCGTCATTTTATTGTATTACCTACCACCTATACTGCGTTGTGTGGCGATGATGGCAACCCCACTCTTCTAAGGGCTCCCCGCCTTTGGTCAGCTGTGGACTACTTTTCCTATCAGGACGTTGCGACTCCCGTCCCCGTGAATGCCCGTGAGTACCGTGACAGGTTCCCGGAGTCTACAATGTGACCCCGGTGGCGGGCACAAAGGCAAGACCTGATGCAGATCGCGTCAGCAAAAAAACAATACACTGCTTAGTTTGGAATCAGATAGCCATGTGAAGATTGTCCTAGAATATACTATTTAGCTATAAAGATGAAAGAAGCCTCTTAAGTAGGTATATAGCTGATACGATTTCGAAGAAAATGCAGAAAGTATAAAAAAAACCCAAATGTTTGGACTTCACGACCTACAGAACTTAAATGTTATGGCCGCGCTTGGGTTTTTTTATACTTTCTGCATTTTTTTCGAAATCGTATCAGCGATTAGCAAAAATAATGAGACCTCTACTAAGCCCTGTTTATGAGAACTGCATGGCCGCGCAGTTCTCCATGAGTCGACCGCGCGGCCACGGTTATCCCTTCATAACTTTCTGAATATTGGATCTGCGAATTTGCGACTTTCATTGTTAGCATCGACATAATAGTACTATATCGATGATTGTTAGTGTTGCGCAAATTCCTTCGTAATATTGACGTAGTCGTTTTTCTTCTACGACACTGTGGCTGAGCAGTTGAAACGGACACCGAAGTTTATGCTGGGACTGACGCTCAGTCTGATTGATCGTGTAATGTCCCACGTCATTCTTTCAATCAGGCATCAGTTTCATCGCGATTAAGGTCACGGATTGAACTGACGCCAGATTGGACGTGTAATCTCCGACTAATCAGTTACATTGTCAAATATATCCAGTTGACTTTTATTGTCATCAGCAGGTAAAAGACATCCACTGCTGAACCAAGGCCTCCTCCTTAGAAGGGGGGTTACCATAATACCCACGCTTGGCAGGCATCTGGAGGACCGCAGTATAGGTGGTAATCCAATAGAAAGTCGCTACTGCCAGTCTCCTTGTTTTCCTTTAGTCACCTCTTACGACACCCAAATTGGAGGAGATGTTATTGCACCCCCATCAATATGGGGGTGCTATTCTTCTACCTGGATAACCCATAGGCTGCGTTATGTGTACTGTCTACACAATCAATATACTTAGGCTAGCCACACACCTTCAATAATATTGTCAACTAGCTGACCCAGGCAGCTCCGCCTGCGCTATTTTTACGTTAACTAAACTTTTAATAACAAGACATTCGCATTGAATACATAACCTCCTTTTTTATAGTCGGTTAAAAACTGGGACCCACTTTTTACTTCCTCTCCGAAGCACGGACACGTTTAGTTCAAATGGCGTTAAACTGTCACCCATCTATTTATTGACCTTACCTAACGTTGCTTAATAGTATAATAATAATAGTACCAGCCCTTGTTTTTGTCCCACTGCTGGGCATGGGCTTCCCTTCAAGATGAAGGGGCTTAGGCCATAGTCCACCACGCTGGCCAAGTGCGGGTTGGCGGACTTCATACGTCATTCGAAAGCTAGTCAGGCTTTCTCAGACATGCAGGTTTCCTCACGATGTTTTCCTTCACCGAAAGCTAGTAACAATCGCACATGATTTTAAAGAAATCAGAGGTGCGAGCCGGGGTTCGAACCTGCGCACCTTGTTTCCAAGGCAAGCGCTCGCCCACTGAGCTGTTACTGCTTAACGTTGCTTAACCCGATCGATTACAAAACCTTGATAACAACTCTCTATGAGTGTTCCCTTTCTAATATTTATTATATTATAAAGAAAAATTGATAAAATTGGACCAAGCGTATAACCAAGTACCCATTTTGACTTTAATCCCCTCTCCCAAAAGAACCGTGCTAGATTACGGGATAAAAAGTATTCTATGTCCTACCTCGTAGTAAGATCTCAAATCATGCCAAGTTTCATTTGAATCCATTCAGTAGTTTCGGCGTGATGCTCAGCCGTGATACAGACAAAAATTAAAAAAAAAATACATTTTCGGCCTCAGTATCGGTTATAGAATGCCCTCCAAATATAATTTTCAAAATATCTTCAATGTACAGAATTGGACCTGTTACAGTTTTATTATAAGTATAGATATTCTACAACCCGTGCGACATAAGGACGTCGCATTCCAGCGAGGCGCACAGTTACCTAAGGTTTTAGAATATTGACAATATTATTGAAGGTGTATGGCTAGCCTTAGTACATACTATAGCAAGATGAGTCCATAAAAATGATTTCGAGGTAGTCGTTCTTTTTAAATGAATTTCTTTATTTTCAATATTTTTTAATTATTTTGTCAATTTTACATTTCACTGAGAGCACATTCCGCTTACACACAAATATTATACCTATATAATACAAGACAATTTACATAATATCGTGTAATACTTAACACCGGACACAGATATCACATAAATGAAATTGTCACTAAATTGCAATATATTGATATTTTGTCATGCAAAAATCAATGCTGCAATGTTATTGAGTCTCAATTGCACTTATATAAACCTCAGGGTATTCCATTACTAAATGTCATGTTTTTTCCTCTGTTAACATACTATAAAATACAAAAGTCATAATTTACTCTGAGAATGTATTATATGAATAATAATAATTATAATATCAATACAAACAAATGTTTATATTCCCCACTAGATGGAGTTAATTTCAGGTCAAATAAAAGTCGGACCAGCCGATGTTAAGACATTATTGGTAGTGGCTATCCGGTCAATATTCTAGATTACATTGAGCACCTTATATAGCACCGATTATGAATAATTCGTATGACTGTTTTTATAATTGCGATAGAAATTATCATATTTGTAAGCAAAATTAAGACTTAAAAGTTGATTTCAAACCGACTATGTATATAACGTACATTTGAAATATTTCGTTATTAAGATATACCTAATATTTCTTCACATGCAAATGAAATAGAGAAATATATTATGCACAGAAGACCTTCGGAGAAAACAGTGGTGCACAAAATTAGTATAGATTTTAGTTCCTCTACTCACCGCTGTTGGCGCTGTATTCATATTTCCAACAAAATGTTTTAAAAATGGCAGACGTAGGTTCTTTCATCGCAAAATAATATAAAAACAATACCTACATTATAATAAACGGAAGTGAGTAATAGATTAGAAGGTGCTATAATATACGTCGCTTTATATAATAATAGTGCGTTTATACATTAATACACTTCGTGTCAAACCTAATACCAAAATTTACAAAATATATTATTATCACCTCAGCTAAATATTGTATATAGGAAATTTGCAAATAAACAATAGGTACCGTAAGAATAATATTTAATTTTTATTTTAGCTTGGATCTTATGATAAAACATTCTATTTATTACTTTTTGTCACTAGTTGGCATTGGTTGGTAATCTTTAAAATGTATTTATTTTTTGTTTAAAACTTATTTTTACAATACTTTTTTTTGACAATATTTATACTTCTCTAATTGGACTTTCAAGAAAAATAATGATAAAAATTTACTGTGGAAATCCAACTGTTATAGTTTTAAATTTTCTACTTTTTGCTCTCCCGTTAACATTGTATAAAACTACTGGATTTATATCCAATTTGAATTTAGTTAGAATGGTATGAGTAATCATCAAGGATTAACCCAATACTACGACAGCTGCCCCACACTGACACAACGATTCTACATCAATATACTGGGGCCAACACGGAGAAGAAATACTATTTTTAAGATAAGGCTTTATATGATTTATTCGAATCGAACCTTAGATGCTTTAAAGTGTGACTTAATAAAATATTTCCAAGTACATTTAATGACAAAATTTAACTGTAACTGAACTAACTAAACATTTTTAGCTATTATTGGTATTAAAAAATATGACTTTACACTACACGTGGCCGCCGTTTTAATTCTAAACTATATCTATTTTAAAGTATCGTAGATGGCTTCGTTGGGATATGTACCATTCAAATGTATACTGTTACTAAAACTCAATGAATTATCTTTACTTAAACATAAGTCTGTTTTTTCTATATTCTCTAGTTCATCCGGATAGTCGTCTATATTGTTAGTTATTTCTAATCTTATTGCATGAATTTTATCATCGTCTTTATGACGTTCCCAAGAATCTATTACGGACACATCATTATTACAAGTATTTTCGATAACCTCAACTTCATCTGATGCTATACTTGAATTATCTAAATCGAAGTCTGTAGTCTTTTCTATAACAACAACTTCAATATGTCTAAAACAATTTTCTTGGTTTTCAATCATCTGTCTAGCTCTCTCGTCATTTCTTATTATCACTTCCTTTTTGACGTTACAGATTACAGGATCGTTTGCCAAAACGTCGATATTATTGTCATAATTTTCTTCTTCGGTTGCTTTGTTGGCGTTTGGTGTACAAATCTCTGCGTATATGTTGTCTGAACTTGCGTCAGATTCAATTATCTCTTCTTCCATATGCACTGCGTCGGCAACTTGGCCATATGGCAAATCTTCTATCACTGGCAGCTTTCTTTTCTGTATAGAAGATATTGATCTACGTATCTTCACTTGGTTAAGTGGTTCATCATCTGAAATTTCAATAGGAGTAATTTCGTCTTCTATTTCAGATTTAGGCGTTGGAGCTCTTGGTTTGTCAATTTTTTTTCTGAAATTTATCAGTTTTTCGTCTGTAGTCCGTTCAGTCTTCGTGGGCATACTATTACTGTTGTTACCTTCCTTTTTTTCAGTACATTTTTTAGTGTGGAGCAAGTTCGAAGTTGATTTACTCAATACTCTCTTTGTTTTTACGTGAAACTCAGAACAGAGTTTCTCCGTTATGAATGAATGCTGTTTATAATTTATTTCAAAATCGCTATCATTGTATAGAGATCCGACACCAAACATGTTGATCTCCTCACAGCTTTGTATTTGGTTGTACGACTCAGACTTAACCATGGCTTTTTCTGGTATTAAGTCTGGCTGTATCCTTTGTCTCCTCTCAAGGTTTGTTGATGACTTATTGGCTGATGACTTCTTAAGCATATTCTCGTCCAAACTTTTTAACTTCCTTCCCGAGCTTGAATCGCTCGCCATAGAACCACAGTAGTTGATCTGATCAACGCTAAGGTTTTTCCGGTCGTGTTTTATGGTTATAACGTTATCGTCTTCAGTGGAAGAGTTATCTGGCATTCCAGTCTGTACTGAAACGGATTTAGTTAATACTGGCTTCTTATTAGAACTACACTGGCTCGTACCCATATCTGACGAGGACGTAGTCAGACTTTTATAAGAATGACTTTTCTCGGTTGTGCCATCGCTTTTTCTGGTAGCACCAAATCTATCTTCAATCAATTTAGCCATATCTTGATATCGCTCTATAGAACTATGCTTCTCGCCAAGAGGATCGAAGGGATCTTTAAAGTCTCTCAGCTTTTCATTATTTTCAATAACTGTTATCTTTTCATCGGTTAATTTTTCCGTGCTTTTGAGAAGTTTCAAATTTTTAAACCATTTGGTCTTTTTCTGGCCTGAATCCTCTCTGAACACGTGCATCTTATCGTTTGAGAATTCCAGTTCTATTTTCTCCTCCGTCTTATCATCTTTGCTTTCTTCATCACTATATACATCGTAATTCATATGCTCGAGTTCGTTTTTACTTAAAAATATTATAGATCCTTCAGTTTCGTCTGGTATATCTTTGAGTACTTTTTCACTTTTGCCGAACAGTCTGGAAGGGTCAATTTTTAAGCCTTGCAATGTGAATTTGCGTTCTTTCTCAAACTTAATAGGTTCGTGGTCTTCTTTGATAAGGTCTTCGGCTGTTTTGGCTTTGTTAACGACTGTAGAGTTAGCGTACGAGATCTGCCTTATCCAGTTGTCAACGTTCAGTTGACAGAAAGTTAGAGCTTTTTGGAGGCGCGCGGAGAGGAACATGCGTTTCTCGTTCTCAAAGCCGAGTTGCGTGCGTCGCACCTTGATGGTGCTGTTCAATGGAAGGAGTTGGAGAGTCTCCTTCGCGTGGTATCTGGGGTCCACCTGCTTGCTGGGGCTGGATGGCATCGAACCATAATCCGGAAGAGTGCACACCACTAGAACAGGCTCGGTGACCGCTGTCCGTAGCAGAAGGTCCTCTGTAAATAAAAGTTAGTTGGTTTAAGTCTTATTTCTTTTAATAACGAGCTGGACTTTACAGGACTATTGGGTGATAAAACGTAATCATTGAAATAGGTGCAGTTGCTAACCTAAAGTTGAGGTGGTTGATTCTTTAAAGCGCGAATGGCTGGCTTGCGAATAGAAAGCATACTCGTGATCCGATTGGAACGAAGGAAAAGGTGCTACTCCCAACCCCTAGCGCTGGTTATTTCACGCTTTCCTGCGCTGGAATACGTGTACGTGTCGACCTGATATTATGATGCTCACCTCCAACATCATGTGCCATCTCGATTGGCACGGTGCCAGCCAGCAGCCGCACTCTGGTCGGCAGCCGCCAAATGCTCAACAGGTGCGGCAACCGATGTGCTCGGGCGGCATCTGCGGGTGCAGGGGGAGGCCGTGGTTCCCCCGCTCCCGGTCCCCCACCCGCAGGCTCCCACTCCGTCGGCGACAGCTCCTCCGGGCATACCTCGTACAGTTCCCCTTTAGTGTTGATAGGCACGAAGAGCTCCTGTGAATGTATTTGCAAACATTTTACTATAATGAATAGACACTCTCCCGTGAGGTATCCGGGTAAGAATAGCACTTTTGTTGCAAATGGCTATTAGGTACAGCTTCACCGGGCAATAGGGCGAGCGCTTAAAGTGCACCCTCCCTACCAGCTATTCCCGTTGGGTGTCGTACGATGCGACTAAGGGAAAATTAGAAGACCTTCTATGTGATATCCAACTACAAGTATAGGTACTACGATCTCCAAGACGCCTACTAATGATGAATCGACACTTATAGGATAACTGACTGCAACACTTAATAATCTGTTGATGAATCATTATCTCGTCAATTGCTGCCATACTCATAAGTGTCAGTTAGGATTGTTTTTTTTCACGACTCTCGGAACCGGTTAAGCTACTGTTTTATTATTGAGAACGATATAATCGATATCTGTACTAAGTAATAGTAAGTGTGAAAATAATTAGCTTTTAAGAACTGGTGGTTTGGTGGTTGGAACATTAGTGGTAATTAACACTTATTGCCGTTTGTGAGTGCGGCGGTTTTTAATTTCGCGTTCGAAAGCTTCAATAGGTCCCCGGGATCCTTTGAGGGTATGTGTAACCGGAGTATGTGGGATTCCTGGTACCCATCAGTTCATTGCCTATGAGCCCGCCACTGAGGGCTCATTATAGCCAAGACTAGTGTAAAGTCTAGTGTGGGAATCGAATGCAATACCAGCCACGTGGTTAGATACCCATCTAACCACGTCACCAATGAGCCGTCGGGATAAAATCTTGCGCTATAAATGCATCCAGTTATTATCTACCTGTTTTAGAGCTACGTCATTCGGTAATAATGCATTCGGCGTCACGCAACTCTATTGTTTATGGTCGCGCATTCCAATATGGCGGTCGGTATTGTCTTGAAGCACCTTGCTCAGGTATTTTTATAATTATTATTAAGTACATGTATTTATTTTGTCTTAAAAAAGTTACGTATAAATTAGAAGTAAACTAGCAGAAGGGCAAATACTAAAACCTAGGTTTCATTTATAGCCTATAAATGTGAAATTCTATCACAAATAAATCACTATTATAGATATAAATCGCAGGTAAAATAAAAATATATTATAAATTTGCTACTCAATACTAGATGGCGCCACGTGTTTTACGAACTAACTAGTCTAGACAGATTAAATCGAAAATATAAAATAGTACAGATGTACCAGTTGCAAACGAAGATAAATAGTTACGCCGCAACAGAACACTCGTACTACAAATACAAGACATTATCTTGATTAATCGCTAGGTACACCCGCCGCGGTGGCTCAGAATACCACTTGCAATACACATTGCAACCAGTATAACAACCTAAATAAAAACTGGGCTTCATCAAACACAATGGTGCAATTTTACGTCTATCTAGATTCAGATACTGGTTGTTACTTAATCGATTCAGGCAGAGCGCGGGCATTGCCATTGTGTGATAAAAAAAGTAAAATACTACTTGTCTACACTCTATGCCATGCGGGCTCTCGGTCTCGGTCAATGTATTTTCGATGATATCAAGATGAAAAAAGTAGGTACATGCTGGTTCTTTATTTTCCATCGATATTTATGTACTCGAAACATTTTCAAGAAAATAAGAATCAAAGAACGCGCGTGTCGTTAATTTGAATTCTTATTTCAAATTATTGGCAGAGGCTTTGAACACTGCAGTTCTGTAGATATGTTCTATTTTTAAATGAATTATTTATATGATAATGTCATAATCGTTTTCTAACTTAGGTACTGTTATTGAAATGCAAAGGGTTTTTAACTTAGGTACTCTTAATGAAAATCATCCCATTACAGTTATTATTTAATTATTAACTCGTACCTAATAAGCCACGCTTATCGGACATCAATGATAAAGGATGGGTTTTTTTTTCATATGAGCTTGGAAGATTTAGTTTGAAAGTGATAAATAGAGATACTAGGTAGGTATAGTTTTTTTAATAACGCAATTACACAATCTAAAAAAATTAACAGTCTAAAAAACGTCTAAAAAATCTGTTATTAATTTTGAGTTTTCGAAATAGCTTTTAACAATTGTCTCACTGAGTTTAGAGTTTATACGCGCGACGTATCAGGTGATTGTCTATGACAAAACAAAGTGACAGTTAAGCACAAAAAGTGACAGCCAGATTAGCATAGATCATAAATAATTCCGCTTTTTTATCGCGTTGAAACTAGAGCAACAGGCAGCTCTAAATGTTGAAGAGTCTGCTTGTCTGCATTATAATTACGCAATCCGTATGCTACTTGGTAGTGACTACTTATAATGGCTGTTACAAAATACATTTGTGACCAATGTATGTATTTAATTAGTTTATAATATCATTGTTTGAGACTTGATTAATTGCAACCCCTTCTTTCGTCTCTATTTTTAAATATCTACGGGGATGGTACCTGCCATGGACCTCTATTAATTTGCATGTAAAGATCACACGATTCTCATCTACTGTAGTTAACATAATTAATAATATCGCTGCCGATAGATGGCGCTGTTCAATCGACATAACAAAACGTATAATCTCTGTAAACAAAGTATTATTTTAGCCAAATAGTATATAACTAAACAATGAACTCATGAATTTACTGTCTTTTTATAGAAATAAGTTGAAAGAAATATTCATTTCAAGTATGTATTTAATTCAACAATGGTAAATATACGTAAGTTCTGAATCACGCTAATAGAATTTTTGTGTGAGTTAGTATATAAGCAAAATCGAGAACGTTGCTTACGTGTCTATTGAAAGGAGAGACGGTTAGCACTCCCCTTGACAAGGATGGAACACAAAACGGTCGAAGGCACTATTTCGATCGCATTTTTTTACGTTTATAATTTCAATAAGCTACTGTTATAGTAGCTTATTGAGAGAACCATTCCTGCAACTAATGCATATTCTAATATGTTGCACTATACAGAATAAGGAAATCTCGATAGTTATCTAATCTATTTGTTCTAAGTAACCGGGAGCATCCGTTGTTCAAGAATTGTTTTACTTAGTAGGTACCTAACGAAGTCAAGTATGCACCAGACTGAAAAATAACTAGTACAAACACATCACTAAGTCTCATTCCTAAAGAAAGTTAGGTACAAATTAGGAAAAAAACATTACTTGCTATTTCACACCTGCCTCAGTATTTTTATAGAAACAACCAGGCTCATATGAATTATTCAGTATCTTTCTTTCCATAAAACAGGAGTACAGATAAATTAGATACCTGTTCCACATAACAGCCAGCTTTTCCGTCTTTGTTTTGCACTGCCTTTGCGTTCCCACGAGCGAAAGAGACAAAGGTCTACCTATATACACTGTTTTTTTTTACAAAATCAATTTCGGAACAATATGTATGAAGACAGGAGGGATGGCCGACCGGTAGTCAGCCAAATTCATGATAAACTTCATCAGCAGCCGAAATGTCCACTGCAAAACCAAGGTTTCCCCCATAGAAGGGAGGGGGTTGCCATAATCCCCACGTTTGCAGCGGTTACGTACGTGGCTTGGGAATCGCAGTATAGGTGGTAGGTAATCCGACGGGTCTCTTGGTCTAGTGGTTGGACACCTTGGCTACTATAGCTGGTTGAGCTATATGGTTCGATTCCCACCAAGTGTCTGGGTGTTATTATCTATTTAAGCACTTATATATTTACAAAAAATAAATATTTGTATCAGTTGGCTGGTTACCATAGTAAAAGCTCTGCCTAATTTGGGATCAGATAACCATGTGTGGTTTGTTTCTAGAATATTATTCTTAATAGAAAGACGCTGCGCTGTTTTCTTGTTTTCCCTTAGTCGCCTTTTACGGGCACCCAACGGGAGGATATGTGCTATAAGAATACTATTAATTGTATCAAAAAATTTAAGATATTTAAATAGAATTTATATAATTATATGTTATCTAAAACCCAATACAATTCTACCAAAACTACTAGGCACTCATGAATGCTTCTCAGTGTCTGCATCCGACCCTGCAACCGGACTGAATCTCTTATGATAATCGTACTTAGTTCCCAGATTCATATAATTCCACTTTGGGCCGTACATGATTGCGTCCTTACTCATTCTCCTATGGGTTTTCGTTGTCGCAGCAGTAGATAACCATGTCAACAACGCATTCTTCCCATAACGTTCAAGATCTAAATTCCCATGACTTGAGACCACCGAGCCATCGATTTTTATCACATATAGTTGGGGTAAGCTTGATATACCATACATCCACTGAAGAGTCAGTACCAGGGTATCATCAAACTTAAGAGTGAACCAGTTCGCTTGGCAGTCGTAGCACGCTTCCATATCCCCTTCTGTTTCATCCATCGGTATGTAAATAACTTCTATGGGTAGATTCCCGAATTTAGCGTTCTCGTAGATTTCGTAAAACTTCTGTATGATTCCATCTCTGTCTACACCATTTGCGGTGAAAAGGACGACAATAACGTCTGCGTTCTCCGATAGCCATTCGTAGGAGATTTTCTGGTTATTCTTATTGTAGATATCTGCTTCTTTGAGCCAGTTATATGGTGGGAACATTGGACTATCGTCACTCATTTCGAAAAATTAAAATTCAATTCTAGTTTATTTCGAAAAATGCTATTGAACTAATATTGCTTTAGTCTTAGTCGGTACCGATTTGACCAGATTTAACAAATACTCGATAACACGATGACCAAAGGATGACATTGAGATGACAATAGCTTGCCGTTATTTTATTTTTTAATTTATATTATCACCTCTTAGGAGTTTATATTTTGAAAGTGGTCCAACGCGTTTGTCGTTGGTCCCCATAGACAAAGCGTAGGCCAAAGACATTCTTGAACCTAGTGAAAAATCTTAAATCTATGGCGTAGGCAGATTTTCCTCAGACCGCAGACTTTAGAGGCAGGTGAATTGAACTATTTAAAGTTATATTCTAAGAGTTATATTGATATGTAAGTGAAAAGTAGTGATGGTTTTTATCTGTCACAAGCACAAATGTCGATAAATACCTACAGCTGACGTTATAGTACCAAGTAAATATAAATCCGTGTATAGTACCTATTGTCGTGTACCCAAAGATATAGTGAAAAATCCTAAATCTATGCGTGTACCTGATATTTATGTATTTTGATGTTCTTATTCGTGGCTACATGTTCTTACATGAAATAAGCATTCTATAGTACTTGTTTCTATTAGTACTGATTCATATTATAAGGGTTCCGTTAGAAACCTTTTTTCCTCTATTTTATGAACTTTTTTTTTTTTTAAATCAAACTACTTTTACGGATTTTTTAACGTCGGGATAGTAAAATCGAAAATAAACCGCGATAAAATCCGTAAAAGTAGTTTGATTTCAATGTGTAATATTCGCGTAAGTAAAAGACAACATTTTTTTTTTCTTTTAAATATAGTAAGTATGTATGTACTTACATCTTGTTCCTACAAACACATTTGATCAGTGCCAAATTGCTATTAAAATAAAGCGAAAATAGGTAAGCAAAAACAGATCAAAAGAATAAAAGGTCGATGCACAGTATAGCGAACAAGTCAAAAATGAAATGACTCCATCCGAAGATTTTGGGAAATAATTTATTGGTCGAAAAAACACAAAATAATTTATTTTGTGGTAAAATCGTAAAATGTCATTGAATGCATCTAAAATAAAAATAAAACAATAAAAAAACTCATTGGGTTAAATTCTAAATTTGAATACAATAGCATTTTGTTACTTGCAAATTAAAATTTGCCGCGTCCGTTTCGAACGTTCGAATACGAAATAATACAATCGGAGCCGACGCGACGGCCGCACTATATTCAAAATATTCCTTGAAAAACGTCGCTGGAATATTACTTGAGTGTTTATATGACAGTAGGTATATTTTACACCATATTGCCATAGATATCCAGTTAATATTTTTTTTTATTTTGGAACACCGATTTCAGGGCCATAGCACTCAGCAATTTAGCGGCTGCTTGGATGATGCATTTACGCTTCCTTGCAGCCATATTAGTGGCTAAATCGCTCATTTATTTTACTAAAAATGGCAAGCTTCCAATCGCTGTTCGCGTATGATAAAAAAAGAAAAAAATATATATCATGGATGCTGTAGAGGATTTTTAATCTAGCTTTTATTTAGCTGCCGCTTTAATCTAGATTTTATATTGACAATGATATTTTAAGTAATAGTAAGTAAGTATATCGATATCGTCGGTGCGCGTGCAATACCGCGTATCTGAGTTTTGGTGTTTATACAGGACGACGAAAAAAGTTAATATTTTATGGCTGATCTTATTTACTACATAGCAGCAAACAAGATCAATTGTTTTGTAGCATACAAGATCAGGCGCTAAAACATTATACAATGGCTAAAATATTAACTTTTTTCGAAGTTCTGTAAAAACATTAAAACTCAGATACGCGGTATTTACAAACTGCTCTTCCGCGGTATTGCACACGCACCGACGATATGTGAAAAAACTATTGACTGCTAAATTTTAAGATTTAATCTAGCCATAATTGGGTATATATTTAAAGCTATTTACATAGGTTCGTGGTCACCACTTGAGAACCTTTCTTCCCCATCGGTTATCGGTTCGAGCGATGTGGCCTGCCTATTGCCACTTCAACTTGCAGATTTCGAGAGCTATGGCGGTGACCTTTGTTCTTCGACGAATCTCCACATTTCGGATTCTGCCACGCAAAGAAACTCCGAGCAATGCTCTCTCCATAGCTCGTTGTGTGACTGAGCTTCTCTAAAAGGCCAGTAGTTAAGGACCACGTCTCAGTACCATATGTCATCACTGGCAATACCTTCACGAAATTACAAAATGATTAACTAGTAAACCCTGAGAAACGTAGTGATCAACGAAAGTGCGTATTGTTCATCATAACTATGTGAAAGCATTGTGTGAAAGCTGTAAACACATAAATTATTGTCTTTGGCAAATAACATAGACAATCTTAAGTTGGTTTTTGGATCCGCCGTATTGAGCATTAACACAGATCGGTGGATAAGAGCCACTAGACCAACAGGGTGCAGTGGTTAGAAACCCTGGCCGCTACCTAACAGATCGTGGGTTCGATTCTCACCCACGATCTGTTAGGTTAGGTATAGAACACCCAGGTGTTCTATCTATTTAAGTAAATATTTACAAAAAAAGTATGTAAGTATTAGAAGTTTATCAGTTGTCTGGTTTCCATAGTACAGGCGCTGCCTAGTTTGGGGTCGGATGACCGTGTGTAGATTGTCTTAGAATATAATTATAATTAAATATTTAATATAATATTCAACCTAGTGACGAGACCAGAAAGACTTAATTCTCTTGTTTCCGGTAATTTCACCAGCTACAGTGCCTTACACACCTAAACACAGCAATGAATAGTTAGTTATAATAGTTTT
The DNA here is from genome assembly GCA_911728495.1 of Furcula furcula. NCBI lineage: Eukaryota > Metazoa > Arthropoda > Insecta > Lepidoptera > Notodontidae > Furcula > Furcula furcula. The sequence goes on from OU452264.1 coordinate 13,140,289, forward strand.
TTTTATACCTAGCTATTTAGTAAACACGTAATAAATCTGCGCCATAAAGCCAGTTGTCCGCCATTTTGTTTTCTTTCACGATTTGTATGCACGCAACTAAATGTAAAACATACCAAGCAACATTCTCGCTAACTTATTAAATATTGTGGCGTTCCCATGGGAAACGTTTATTAATTTTCATAGGAAATGCTAAGTCATTAATATTGCCATTCCATTACTATCTATTTACATACTTAATAAAGCCGGGGGATCCGGTACAGAGCCACAGAGCCGCTTTGGATTCAGTAAGAAATTGGGATAATTTAAGAAAATAATAAAATAAAACTTTTTTCTATTTGGATAGTAAGGATTTAATCCAAAATCGAGCCGTTCGTTTTTTTTAATGATAATAAATACTAATTAAGTATTTATTATTATTTAAGTTACATTAAAAATATATATTTTCCGTGGATCGGTATCAAATATAGATTATTTGGAGTGATTCTGAGGATCACATAGCTCGCCTACCAGACTCTAGATGGGCAAAGAGAGCTACATCCTGGTCAGGACCAACGGGGAAAAGAACCAGAGGTCGCCCGTGTGAACGCTGGGTTGATGAAATAGAAAAAACCACCAATCGGAACTGGATGAACAATGCCCATGACAGATCACGCTGGAAGAAATTGGAGGAGGCCTATACCCGACAGGGGCCCTAAAGTTGAATATTGTTATCGAAAAATACAAAACATACTAATGTTATACTTACTTTGGGAAAATAAAAGGCTATTTATTATGTATGTGTGTATGTTTAATCACCGATTTTCTCAAGAACTACCAAACCACGCTTAGTTTGAATTCTCAGAGTTACAGGATGAAAGAAAGCACATGTATCTGCGCAAATACTTATTGCATGAATAATATCAGCCAACTGGCTGATCTTCCGAAAACGGGAACGCATTGCCGTATTGGTATGAAAGACATAAGTACATATTTTTTTAAATAAACCTACAGCCTAAATCTAACAACATATTATACAATTCAAATCCATCACACTGTTCAGGCTATAGCCAAAGAAATCAAATCTCATCGGCCACTAAGTACGATAAAGTATCGTACGTTTTAATATCGTAGGCTTACAGAATAGACCCTTGGTCATGCCGAGGTAAGGTCGCGTCCCGTCGGTCCGTGTCCATACCTTGCATAATTAAGGTCCCATATTATACCATAAACAAAAGACGGCCGCGCGCGTCATTTTTCGCAATGTTATAAAATTAGGGTTGATAAAAATTATTTATTTTGAAATGAAACTAATTTTACGGATTATATCGCGGTTCATTCTTGATTTTAATTACCCGACGTTTCGAATACCTACTTTACAGCATTCATGGTCACGGGCGGACTGAGGTGGTAGCTGTCCAAATGTCATAGTTGTCTTAGGGTACCCTCAGGTCTTCTAATTATTATTGTTAGTCCGATCTACGCAGAAAGAGCTTACAGTGTCTTGAGGTCTTGCAGTGGAATGCTTGTCTTTGGATTTGACTATGTTTATCACGGGATCCCAAGCTGGTGGTAGCACCCAGCCATCTTCTCTATTGAAATTTGGATGCTTTTTAATTTCAATAGCCTCTCGAATCATCCTTGGTAGGTAGCGCTGTTCTTTTGCAAGGATTTGTGGTTTGTCAAATCTAATATAATATATTATCATGGCTAATCTAGTTTGAAACCATAGCTGTGCTGAATCTAATAGTTTTTAGATATCACAGCTAGTCTTTCGATAAGCATGGATGCTGCAGAGTGTACAAAAGTAAAAATAATAACATTCTGGGACAATCCACACATGGTCATCTGATCCCAAACTAGGAAGAGCTACTATGGACACCAAACAACTGATACTAATACTTTTTTTTTCAATACATACTTATATAGATAAAATACCCAGACACACTTGCTGGGAATCGAATCCACGCTCTATTGGTCAGCGGCCAGGGTGTCTAACCACTAGAACAGGCCCGTCATCAAACTCAAAATAAATTTAATTTCGATTTCTAAAATGTATAGTACTATTAATATGCCTGCTTAAAATTAGAGCACTATTAATATGCCAGCTTAAAATATGGTCTCTGCCTACCCCTGCGGGAAAGAGGCGTGATTATATGTATGTATGTATGTATGTTAAAATTAGAGGAGGTCCTTAAAAGATTGCAACGGAATATCATTTTAGATACACAACGTCAATCTGTCAAACTATAGACTAAGTGGAAAATATAATAAAAATAATTAGAGCACCCTAGTCTAGAAATCTATTTCTATAGAACCTCCAGGGTGCATGTTTATCGTCTACAATTTTAAAGTAGTTACGTTCTATATTTTGACGCACATTATTCGCTAACTTACAGAAATAGTTTTCTGACTTACGCGAGATCGCAGCGGGGCGGGTATAATAATATGATCGCGTGAATAATAGCGTCTAAACTGGCCTGCGCCTCGCACAACAGGACGTCAAACGATAATTTAAAAAAAAAAACAAAAAAAAGAACAAAAGTGTTATTTCGAAATCGTGACAGCCCTACGCCGTCGTCCTAGGCACACGGTTCACGGAGGACACTGCCCCTGCTATGCAGAAACTTGCAAACGTTTTGCTATCAACTTGCACTTTAACTACAATAAAATAAAGTTCAATCTCCATTAACCGGTTACGTATTTAAATGTGTCGTGTCCACGCATTCCATTTAGAACAAATGGGTTTTTTATAAACCTTGTCCCAACACCCATAAGGTTGACTTCCCTTTGTATTTTGCTAAAGTAATGTCAGATCTTTACTGTCAAGATCTTGGAGCGTGTTACTATGGGTTGTCGAACAAAAATAGAGAAAGAATTTAATGTTCTTTAGAGTGTAAGGAAGGTTATTCTATTTTTCAAAGGATATAATACTGCACTGTCCGTCAGTGGAATTTCACATTGCTGAGTGGTTATTATTTAAGATTTTTTACTTACTTATTTATCTCTTGCAATTTATGTAATCATTAGCCAAAAGAATGAACTAAATAATAAAAGCACAAAAAGCCCGACTGCAAACTAATAAAATGGGCTTAAATCACATTATACATGAAACGTATACACATTGTATATATATTTCAACTCAGCTCGTTAAGACCTTTCATTTGATACCCATATTGATGTAAATACAAAATGGCGGTAGACGGCCACCATATTAATTTATTAGGAAAACTATATAGCCTATTTCACTCCCAAAACTAAGAAGAATCTAACGACATATTATAAGTTACAGTCCATCAACCCGTTTAGGTCGGAGGCCGTGCCAAAAAAATAGACTCCCTGAAAGTGTGTTAGAGGCACCCACATTGAATTCTTTCAAAAACAGACGACAATATCTTCAAATCTTATTATGTATAGGCCTCACGGAGGCACATACACAAAAATCATTTTTAAAAACTACCACCGGATTGTAAGTTTGCCATTTAA